>JADMLD010001103.1:65000-665000 GCA_017589585.1 Phylloscopus whistleri
TCCCTGTCCTCCAGCTGAGGTCCCCAGCTCTGGTGGCTCTGGTGGCTTCACACCCCCCGAGGGGTGAAGCCCCTCTCTGTGGCTTGATGAACTTCTCGGTGTTTGCTGCCACCTGAGGTGACACAGAAAGGATTTTGTGCCTGCCAGGTGCTGAGGGGACAGGGCCAGGAGGGGACCTTGGGCCAAGAGTTGACCTTGGAAATCTCAGAGAGCACCTTGGCAAAGCTTTTAGGATCAGCCCAAGGGAGCAATTCCCTCTCTGCAGCCCCACAGGGGGATGAGGGATGAACGTTCCAGATTTTAGGAGCAGGGAGTTGGGGCGCTCCCACTGCTTCCAGGAAAATTCCAGCCCTTTACGGAATGGGGTTTGCCACGAGCTCAGGGTGTAGCTGCACTGCAACGTTTGGCTTCGCTCCTTGCGCAATTTTCCCAGCAGGATTTTTCAGGATATAGGGAATAAAACCGCTATTTATGCCCTTTTTTGGGGGATGCTCTGGACTCCAAAGCACCCCAGGGACACCCGTGCCCACCCTTGGGTGCCAGCGCGGGAGGGGGGTGCCCGGCTGGGCAGATTTTGGGGGGGGTTGTGGGCAGTGGGTGCATTGCACAGGGCGCTGCTGCCCTCCAGTGGGCTCTCAGGCTGGAGAGGAGGCTGGAATTCCATACGGATGCTTGGGAAGGCAGAGGTGGGGCTGAGGATGTCCCTTCCCGTGGGATGGAGCAGGCGCCGGGACAAGGGATCCCACAGAGAACTCCTGGAGCAGGAGAAGTCCTGCTCTGCCCCATCCCGCTCCCACTGCTCCCGGACCAAGAGTGGTTGGAGGCAGCTCCAGCCCCTGATCCCTCTAAAAAAAATTGCAAATTTATTGGATTTATTAGCAGTGAGAGCATCTGGCCGGGCTCCAGTGTCCCACCACCAATTCACACCAACCCCATCACTCTTTTCCCTCTGTTATCCCTAGGGAAAGGCAGGAGCGTGGATTTGGAGCCAGTGACAGCCCCAGAGGAGCTGCTGTGGGTCATGGTGCCAGGGGGATGTGAAGGGACAAGGACACCACAGGGACCTTCTCCTCTTGTGTTGTGTCATTAATGAAGGAGGGAGTCAAATCCCCTTCCCACCACGCTGGAAGGGCTGGTCCATGGGCTGGGAGATTTTTATTATGGAGGGTGAAGCTCCAAGAGGAGGAAAATCAGGAGATTTTGGGTGAATCCCCGTGGTTTTGCCGGATTCTCCAGAATGGGATTTCCAGGATGGGGTTTCCAGGCTGTTTTCTGACCCAAAGGCCCTGGCAACCATCAGTCATTTAAAAAAATCCCCAAAATTCTCATTCCATCCTCTCTGGTCATAAGAGCTGCATGAACGGGTCCCAGTCCAGGATACCCAAAAATTCCTTGTTTGCTGATTCCCCTGGAGCTCCTCCCTGGATGGACAGAGAGACCTCAATTTCTAGGTAAATATAAATTTATTTTTGCCCTATTTTTTTGTGGTTTTGACCATCCATACAGGACCTCTCAGCCTCCTGGTGAAGGTGGAGAAGAGAAGCATGGAAAGATCCAGCTCTGTGGATTTCAGGAAAAGAGGGAAGGAGGGCCAGGCTCTTGCTGATGGAGCACAGATCCCATCCGAGCACACGTCACCAGAGGGGGAGGCAATCCTGGCTCCGGAGTCACGAGTTTCCCACATCCACTGAACGTGGGTGGGAAAAGGATCTTCTGCAGCAGAACCACTGTGGGTGGCTTCCAAAACCTGGCACAGGAGGGCTGATGGAGGGGGAAACTCCTTAAATTCCAAAATATTGTCCCCAAAAAGAAGCTGGATGCTGTTTTAACCCTGACTTGATAGACGGGATAAAAAAGCTCCCACCACCTTCCATAAATAAATCCAATTTTGAAAGTCCTGGCCCTGTTTTTTTTTATTTTTTCCCCACTTACAGGGGTTTAAACCAATCTTTCTCCTGTGGGATGCATGTTCCCATAATCCAGCCCCAAATCCATGGGTTTGGTCATCCTCCCAGGATGGTGGGAGGTGGTGTCCAGGTCCCAAGGGAAAATAGGGGGTCCCATGCCAAGGGTTTCCAGCCTAAATCTCCTTTTCCAAAAGAAAAGGGATTGGAAACCCTTTATGGAACCAAAAAAGCAGTTTAAAACCTACTGTGTGAAGCAAAAATTACTTTCTTGACCAATTCCCTTTTTTTTTCCCAGGGGAAAACCCCCAAGGGATCCAACCCCAGCCCCACCCTTCACTTCCCATTGTGATTTCCACGAATTCATGTGACAAAGCCACCATCTCCAATTGCATCCCCCTGGAGATGGAGACCGCGGCTCGCCAAATTTAATTTGGATGCCTGGGACCTTGGTTTTCCTTGGAGCAGCCCCTCCTGGATCCCAAAGGATCTCTCCCAACCCCAACAGCTCCAGATACGTGTAAAAATGACCCCAAACTGACTCTTCAGGAGGATCAGCCAGGGCTGCTTTCCCGTCACGCGTGGTGCGCCCGTAACTCCCAACAAAAGTGCTACAAACTGGATTGGAATCAGTGCTTTTTAATCCATAAAAGGTGAGAATCCATGTACAAATTTAAAAAAAAAAACAAAAACAAAACCAAAAAACAAGCCCAACATAAAACCCTGGAATTAGAGAAATTATCCCAATCCCACAAAACACAACCCTTCAGCCAACGCCGGGGTTGGGCGATGCGGGCAGAGCGCGACGTCTCCTCCTAAATAAATCCCTCTCCAGCTCAGAGAGGTCTGTGGCGGCCTCCCACGTTTTCAGGATGGTGGGAAGAAGGCTGCCTGGATGTTTTAAGGGCAAGGTGGCCTTTTCTGTGACCCCACCCCCTCCTTTTCCTTCCCGCTCCCACGCCAAGCAGCCGGGAAGATGACGTGGGAAGCCTGGCTGCTACAGATGGCCCCGTGCTGGAAGGCGGATCCGGAATCCGGTCTGGTGATGCCTCAGGCTTATGGAGAGCCCTCCTGGCCAACAGCAGAGCTAAAAACTCCTCCTGGAGCTCTTAACATCCCAGGATGGGTCGGTTTGGATGGGATCTTGAAGCCCATCCTGTCCCACCCCCGTTGCATGGGACAACTTTCACTCCCCCAGGTTGCTCCGACCCTGCCCAGCCTGGCTTTTTTCCCTAAATAAAATCAGGGTTAAGAGCTTGGAAAATGGATGAGGAGAAGAAGTCACAACCCCAGGGGACACTGTGGCCACAAGATCCCATTGCTCCTTTGAACCACCCCTAAAAATTCCTTAAAAAGTACAAAAATACAATCCCATCTCTCCCAAGGGAATTTTCTACCTCCCACTGAAGACCAGACAGCTCCTCAGCCTTCAGAAAAAAAATAACACACCAGGCAGAAACAGGATGGAGGAAATTTTGCCAATCTGTTTTGTGGATCCGGAGTCTCCCAGCATTTCCAGGACAATTACCAGGATGCCTGAATCCATCAGGCCAGCCCAGGAATGCTGACAGCAGTGTTAGGGAATTAGCAACATGTGCAAGATCCAACAGTAACAACAAATTTAGGGGTTTAATAATCTGGAGGAGATATCTTCCTGGAATTTTAATCTCCTCCCAGGAAAAATAAACCCCCCCAAGGCTCTTAGCTATTAATCTCCTCACAGAATATTTAGGGCAATCCACGTCTCCTGATTAAAAAAGCCAGACAACAACTGCACGTTAAGTCCTTCCCTTTTCTTCCCAAGAATCCGTCTGGGCTGGATTTTCTCAGCCAAGCTGGGGGTTCATTCCCCCCAAAAAAACCCACCCCAAAAGTACTAAAAATGGTCAAACCATCCTATTTTGTTGGGATAGCCCCAACTGGGAGATGCTGCCTGGGTTGGACCCTGCGATGGGATCACCACAAGTCATCAATGCCCACGATGTCCCCTTTCCCAAAAAAGGGGAGTCTGGAAGGATTCAGCTGAAGGATTCAGCTCCTCCAGCAGCTCTTGGAGAGCAGCTCCATCTCGTACCTTGCAGAGAAAGCCCAGGAGATGCTACAGAAGGTGACACTTTTGCTTTAATGGCTGGGGCTGGCTTTGGCCAAGCAGAAGACACAAACCAGGCCCTGCTTTAGCACAGCTCCCCCCAACCCCCTTGAAAGCAAAAAAAAAAGAAAATAATCCCAAAATTAACAACAAACCCGAGTTTCTTCCCCCAGATGGAAGGGATGGTTGGACGCAGGAGCTGGGAGGTGCCTCGCTCACCTCTGGGCGCGTTCCCAGGTCTGGGAGTCCTCACAGCCCAGCCAGGATTGGGAATCTTCCTGGGCAGCCAGTCCTGGAGCTCAGGGGGCACCAGGGGGCACGGTCAGTACATGGCCTCGTTGTCCCCCACGGCGGTGAAAGGGGACCCCGCTGTAGGTGCTCTTCTTGCTCCTCTTGCTCTTCTTGCTCCACACCAGGAGCGTGCTGGCGCTCTTGCTGTTCATCAGGCTCTTCCTGCTGTTCTCCTTGTTGCTCTTCAGCATCCCAGGTCCCGAGGACATCGCTGCTGCCTTCCTGTCCACCTGGTTGGGAAGGGAGGAGAGGGGGAGTGAAGCCAGGGCAGCAGCCAGAGCTCCAAGGAATTCCCGTGGGACGTGACTCACGGCTTTGGGACATTCCGAGCCCTGCAGGGTGATGACTCCAATGTCCACCCCCTCCTTCCCGGTGCTCTTCAGCAGCTGGACAACCTCGGCGTGCTTGGACCACTTGCAGTCCTTGCCGTTCACGGAGATGATGTAGTCCCCCTCCTTCAGCCCGGCTTCCTGCAGGGAACGAGGGAAAACGTGCATGGATCATCAAGAGAATCTTGGAACGGTTTGGAAGGCACCTTCAACATCATCCAGTCCCACCAGGGACACTTTTCACTATCCCAGGTTGCTCCTTGGACACTTCCAGGGATCCAGGGGCAGCCACAGCTTCTCTGGGCAACTTCTGCCAGGGCCTCACCACCCTCACATCCAAGAATTCCTTCCCAATACCCATCTGACCCTGCTCTCTGGCATTGGGAAGCCATTCCCTGTGTCCTCTCCCTCCATCCCTTGTCCTGAGTCCCTCTCCAGCTTTCCTGGACCCATTTAGGCACTGGAAGGGGCTCCAAGCTCTCCCTGGAGCCTTCTCTTCTCCAGGCTGAGGAGAAGACACAACTCTGCTCCAGATATGGACCACATCTGGTTCACATCCCAATCTTTGGGGAGATCTGATTCTTCCAAAGATCCTACTGCTAAGGAGAGTGTTGTTCCAGAGATGCTGGGATCTGGATGGATGGGCTGGTACTGAGGGAGCAGGGAGACCCTCAGGGCATCCCACCACCATTCTCCAGCATCTTCTGATGGAAAACAAAGCTGTTTCCCCTGTTTTTTGGATGTGCCATCTTGTTCCAGCCACTGCCACATCCCAGCACGAGGGACAAGAGAGCTGGATGGGCTTCCAGCAGTTAAAAACTAAGGAAAATTCCATGTTTTCTCCTTAGCTATCTCCTAAAAATTAATCTTAATCATTTCATGACGCCCACCTGCAAAGCCCAGCCTGAGCTCCAGCAGGGATGAGTCGCCTCCTGAACCTTTTTAAGATCTAAAAACACCTGGAATCCCTCCAGGGCAGCTCCCTTCTGGCATTCCCATGGGAATAGACAGAAACTGGGATACTCACAGCAGCGCAGCCCCCCGGGATGACGCCGGCAATGAGGACGGGGGAGTCTCCTCGCAGGGTGAACCCGAAGCCGTTCTCTCCTCTCATCAGGTGGACCCTCCGAGCTGGATACCACTTGTTCTTGGCTGAGAACACGGAGAGGGGGCCCTGGGAAGAGGCAGAAGCAAGGAAAGCACCTTTTCAACTCCCTGGAATTGTGCAGCCTTGTGAAAAAACCCCAATTCTGGGCCTGGGGAGGGGGGGCAGAGGAAGAAATCCTGTCTTTGGCAGGGAAAACAGTCCCATCATCCAGGAAGAGATGATGGGGTTTAAGGCTGTCTGGATCTGGGGGATGCCACCAGGGGTTGGTCCAGGAGCAGGGTGATGGGACAGGTCACCACTTCAGGGTCACTTTTCCCCAATTCTTTCCTATTTTCCCCTCTTTTTCCTCCTTTTACATTCCCACAGGAGCAGGATGTTCCTGCCTGCCCTGGGGTACTCAGGGGATGACCCAACCAGAGATTCCACCACTGTCCTGCACCCCAGGACCCCAAAAACCTAAAGAGGGTCGGGATAAAGCCCTGGTGGGATTTTCCTGGTGCCTCCTGCCACCAAAACCCTTCTTCCCAAGGGCCCCTTGGGAAAAGCCCACCCAAAATCCCTGTGCCTGCTCCCCCTGTCACCGGAGGAGCTTTGTGACCCATTTAGGTGTCACAGAGAGAGATCCCAGCCCTCCTCCTGCTGCTCCTCCTTGGAAAACCACCGGAGAGAGGGAGAAGAGGCTGCAGGAGGAAGGAATCCAGGCAAGCAGAGCATGCAGGGGAGGAGGAGGAGACGGCTGCTCCCTCGGGATATTCCCGCTCCCGGAACTGTACGTACCAGCCTGTGGAAGAGGTCGGTCACCTTCACCTGGGAGAAGTTGGGGGATTTGATTTCGGGTTTCTGGTGCGTTTTGGCTGATGGGAGGGAGAGAAGAGCACAGACAGGGGGTGACCTCAGGCAGCTGGGGCAGCTGCTGCCATCCCAAAGAGGGACAGTGCAACCCCTTAAGAGCCAGGACCAAAAATCCTGGAGTAGCTTGGATTGGAACTCAGAGATCATCCAGTCCCAACCCCCCTGCACAGCAGAACACCCCGTGGAGTCTTCCACAAACCCCTTCCCCACCCACAATCCCAAAAATCCCCCCACTCACGATGGATGTCCGGAGCCTCTCCCGTCTCAAAGAAATCCTCCTCGTGGTCGATCTCGGAATATTTGCTCAGGGAGCGTTTGTGGGCGAAGGACAGGACCTCCTGCAGGATGTCCATCTTCCTCAGGATCTTGCACAACCCGTGGATCCTCATGGCCTCCTCGTGCTTCATGATGGCTTTTTTGAGGTGAGCCTTGCCTGTGTGAGAGGGAGCGGAGGGGAGCTGAGCCCGACGGAGCGGCAGCTCCGGCGCCGTTCCCGCTCGGCTGCCCACGGATTTCAGGAGCGGTGCCACCACCCCGCTGTGACTCAGGGACAGCCCAGTCACGTTCCCAGCCCTAAATGGGGTCGGGTCCCAGCCGATGGAGGGCTGGGAAGGGACATTGAAGGGTGACCTACTTCGCTCCCCTGACGCCGGGAGCTGGCAGATGTTCCTGAAAAACCACCCCCGACGTCCCTCCTTCACGCTTAACCTCAATCTCCTGAGCAAATTAACTTCCCTCCGTCGCCTCGGATCCCTTGGGAACGGGAACACGGAGAACAACCCAGCCCTGTCCTCCTTGGGAAGGTGCGACACATCCCTGTTTTCTAGGCTAAGATTTTTCCTCGTCCTGCAGGTCCTGCTCTCCATCCTCTGCTCTTTGCTCCCCTCCACTTGCCTTCAAGGTGTTCCCACCCTCGGGAGGTGGAAGCGGTCGGGGAAGAGGAGCTGAAATTCCAGTGACCCACGGGTATCAATGCAAAGCATCTCCTCCGTGGGAAACTGCAACCAAGGCAGCCGTATCCAAGGCTAAACTCCCAGAAAAAGCTCTCTCTCTGTGTGTGTCTCATGGAAACACGTGTGCCCGTGGCATTTCACGTTCAGGACACACGGTGGCAACAGAATCCAGGGAGATGAAGTCTGCTCCAGACTCCTGGAATCCGCAGCCAGAGGAACTTAACAACCGAGGGAACGTTTTGGGGTTGGATGGAAAACAGAGAGGAAAGTTCCCCTCCTGAGAATTTTTATCAAATCTGTGAAATGTGAAATTATGGGGAATGATAGTAATAGAATCATGGAAGGGTTTGGGTTGGAAAAGACCTTAAAGCTCATCTCATTCCAGCCCCTTTCCATAGGGAGGGACACCTTCCACCACCTCAGGTTGCTCCAAGCCCTGTCTGACCTGAGCTTGGACACTTCCAGGGATGGAGATCCACAACTGCTCTGAGTTTTTCCCTTCCTGTAAACCAAATCCAAGCTGGATTTGGTTTACAGGAAGGACAAAGTCCATTTTCCCCAGGAAAATCAGACAGAGCTGGAAAAGCTGATGCAAACCACACCTGATGGTGTTGGGGTGGTGTCACCGTAAAACCCTTGGATTTTGGGGTTTATTTGGAGGTTTCCAGTGAAATCTGTCTGAGCACCCTGAAGGATTTTGCTGAGGCCAAACTCATTCGTGGTGGAATCTGCCTCCTTCCACACGTGAGCAAGGAAGGAAAAGAGCTCGTGGGGGAGGCAACACCCCAAATTCCGAGTGCTGAGTTTGCTCTTGATGCAGCCCCGTGGAGGAGGGGCTGCCAAAACATGACTTCAGCTGAATAAGCAGCGTCTGTTCTTTCCCTGGAGCTGAAATTCTGCATGGGAAGAAGTTCTTGTCTCCCAAGAATTCACTGCAGCTGAAAAAGCCACCCCCTGAGCATCTGCTGTGTCTTGCTTTCCAGCCAAGTCAGCCCAAACCAAGGAGCTTCCAGGATCTCCGTGTCCCTTTGGATTTCTCCGTAGCGTTGGGTGATGTTACCTGACTTGGAGCACCTGGAATTTTTCCTGTCAGAGCTGGACAGGTTGGGACAAGCACCACAAGTTGGTCCTCACACCCTCAAGGGGACTGTGATGCTTTCCTGCTTCCCGGGACAAGAAATTTCCTGAGAAATTCCTCTTTTCACGGAGAGATTCCCCCTAAAAACTCATCGTTTGTGGGAATGGTGATGGGATCCAGAGATCTGTGCTCACCCAGCTTCCTCCTCTCCTCGGGATCCTGCAGCAGGGCACGGAGTGACGGCCCCTCTGGCATGGTGACATGGAACTGCAGGAAAGCCTTCTCCTGCTCCAGCAGCTCGGCATCCGAGGGAGCTGTGGGAAGGAAATGGATGGGGATGGGATTAGGGAGAGGTCAGGGCCACCCAGCCCCTCGTGGCAGTGGGGACAAGGGGACCAGGAGGCCACATCCACATTCAGGTGGCCCTGGCAGCACCTTCCTGTCATCCAGCCACAGCTGGCAAGGAATCATGGATGGGCACAGGGATGATCCCAGGGACCTGAAGTTAAGGGCAGGATTTGTCCTGAACACAGATTTTTTTCCTCTTTCCTGCCTTCCTTTGCTCCAGTGTGGAAGCAGGATTGGGAATAGAGAAACCCTGGGATTTCCTCACCTGGAGGTCACTGACATGGAGACAAATGAGACAACAAAATCAGGGAATCATGGAATGGTTTGGGTTGGATGGGACCTTCAAGACCATACATACAATTCCAACCCCTTTCCATGGGCAGGGACACTCCCCCTTGGCTGCAAGCCCCATCCATCCTGGCCATGGACACCTCAGGGATGGGGCAGCCACAGCTTCTCTGGGAATTCCACTCCAGGGGCTCCCCACTCTCATAGGGAAGAATTCCTTCCCAATATCCCATCTAACCCTGCCCTCTGGCACTGGGAAGCCTTTCCCTGTGACCTGGCACTCCATCCCTTGTCCAAAATCCCTCTCCAGTTCTCCAGGAGCTCCTTCAAGCACTGGAAGGGGCTCTGAGGTCTCCCTGGAGCCTTTTCTCCAGCCCACAGTGCAACCAAGGGGGACATTCCATGGAACAAACAGAGATGGATGCAGCTCTCCCAGGCTCTCCAAACCCCACATTAGGCTCTTTAAACCCTTTTTTCCAGCCCAAATTGTTCCTAATCCTCTTTGGCTCACTCAGGGTTGCACGGCAGCCTCTTTCCCTGGACATACAGTGGGATAAGAAACAACCCGGAATTTTCCAGGGAGTTTTGTTGTTCCAAACAGAGGATCCCAAAGCCTGGTGAGCACAGGGATCCAGAGGGTTGGGAACTGGCAGCTCCAGGGCTGGCTCTCCCCATGCCAGCTCCTGCCATGTCAGCATCCCTGAGGGATTAAACTGCAGCGTAAGGAATTTATTCCCGGCTGGTTATGGAAGAAAAAGATTTTTTATTCTGACAGGGGAGAGGTGGGAGCAGGAACATGGGATCCCAACAGCAGGCAAAAAATCCCCAAATTAGGCATCTCCTGCAGATTTCTGCTTCCCACGGTGTCTAAGGACACCAAACATTTTAGGGGGAAGGTTTGCCCTGCCCCTTGGAACCCCATCTCCACCATCATCCTCTCCTTTAAGCCCTTCCAGCTCCACATTTATCCCCCTCTCTCCCATCTCTTTGCTCAATCCAACTTCTGCAACGCCCACACGGCACAAGGAGGATTTTGGGCAGGCTCTGGAGCGGGGGAGGGTGTGAGGACAGTCTGGCAGCCACTGGTGTCACTGTCACAGCACTGGTTTTGGCAGCCAGCCCTCAAAAAGCTTCTCAGCCACCCACCAGGTGACACCAAAGGTCACCTGGGGCATCTGCTGCCCACCCCCGGATCCTCTGCTCCATCCCAAAATTGCTCCCGGGGTGTCAGCGGTGGCACAGATGGAGATCAGGGGTCACATCTTGGAGTCACGCTCCAAGTGACTCCATGGAACCATGTGTACCTTGCTGCCACCACCCTGAGATTCCCAGGACATCCATCCCCGAGGCTGGAAGTTAAATTTTTGGATTTAGCTTTGGTTTTCGAAGCCCTCAGCTGGCCCCACACAAAGTGACCCGGGCTGAGGTCAGCAGGCAGGTGACCCTTATCTCCCCACCCAGCCCCGAAGGGGACAGCAGGTGACATCCCTCCAGCAGCCTTTCCCTCCCCTTCTTAGGATTCTTCCCCGTGGAAACCAGAAGTATGGGAAAATCTGCCTTGGGGATGAATTGCTGAGTCCATAAAGAAGATCCACAGCTCAAACAGGGCATTCCAAAAACTCCGGGTGTTGTATCCACAACCTCTTTTTTTGGGAATCCCTCCCCCAAACCCAGGAATAACGTGGAATTAGTACTTGGATGAGCAGGAAGCTCCCTCCAGGCCGGACACTCACCGGGGCAGTCGCAGAGGGCGATGGCAGCGAAATAATGAGAGAGGGCTTTGAAATGCTCCGACTTGACGTGGACCATGGTGGTCCAGGAGAAGGGAACGTAATCCTTGACGTGGGGCTGGCTCATGGTCTGGTGCACCAGGGAATAAACATCTTCCACCTGGGAAGAGAGAAGAGATGGGATGCAGGATGTCCCTCAGGAGACGGCGACAGCAGGTTGTGCTCTCCTGGAAGGTTCTGCCGACCGCAAAATCCCACCAAATTCTCTCCTCCCCCAAATCCTCACCCTTGCTGCCTCCTGAGCCAGCTGCAGGCGGGCCAGGAAGTCGTTCTGGGCACGCAGCAAGGTCATCTTCTCAAAGACACACTCCTGGACCTGGGCCACCATCAGCCTCACCAGCATGGTCAGGGAGGCCGCGCTCATGTCCAGGCTGGGAGCATTGGAGAAGTTTTCCTTCAAGTAGTTAAAGGCACCTGGAGGAGAGAAAAGCTCCTGGAAGTTACCAGGCTTGCGAGGAAGAGAACCAAACTTTGGGATCAGGCAGGTTTCCCTCCAAGCACATCAAACATCTGACCGTTAATGGTGGGTAAGATGACCTGAGGTCCAACCCTTGCCATCTAAACCATCCTTGTGCCCAATTTCTTCTCCAAAACCTTGGGTGACCCCAGTTCCAGACTCTGTTTTTCCCATGGGGAGATGGATCAGCATCTCTCCTCTCCATAGCTTTTGGGTGGCTGTTGGATCATCCCAACTCCTCTTCCCAACCCACACAACCAACGTGGAGCCACCTCGTGCTCCATCGGTGATCCCTTGGAGACGCCTCTTCCTACCACTGCTCCCACCCTCTTCCTGCGCTCCTGTGGGTTACTCCCACCTTTGGGAAAAGCTTCCTGGGAAGAGGAGGAGAGAGGGAAGCCACTTACCAGCTGCCTTCTGGAAGGCATCGATGGCCTGGTTGAGGCCGGGCAGGGAGGCGCGGTCCTGCCGCGCTCCGATCTGGGTGTGCAGCGCTCCCAGGTTGAAGAGGACACTTCCCTTCTCGAAGGCCAGAGCCCTCTGGTGGGATGGGACCCCTGTCAGGGAGTCGTACCTGGAGAAGGGAAGAGCCAACAGCTGCCCATCCCCTGGTCATGGTCCCCAAAGTGTCCCTGTCATGGTCCACAAGAAGTGTCCTCGCTCATGGAAAGAGGGGGTTGGAACTGGATGATCTGTTTGGTGGTTGGATTAAAAATCTTGGATGGATCCTGTGGGTTGGAGATTAAAAGGAGGCAGCTCCTTGCCCTGGGCTTGTGCTGCTCCTATTATTATGTGTGCAGCACAAGAGGAGAGGTGCAAAAAAACCCCACCCCAAATCATCTTGTTTTTCCAGCTCCTGCTTTTCAGAGGAATCCTGGATGTTGGGTGGCCAAGGCAGGAGCAAGCCCTCACCAACCTAAACCACCCCCTGATCCCCATGGATGCAGGAGGAGCCTGAAGGGTTTTCAGTGCTCAGGTGGCCTTGCAGGCACCATTCCCATCACGGTGCATCCCATGGGATTTTGTGTGTCCCTCTCCCTCCCCAAATTAACCCACCCAAGGCAACAGCAAATCCAGATCCTGGTGTCCACCAGCCCCGGCAGAGATTCCATCATGGAAATTTGGATCCTGACTCCCTCCCCACCCAGGCGGGATAGCGAAAGCTGCACCCACCAGTGGAAGAAGACGCCCAAGGTTTTGGTGGGAGGGAAGAACCGGCTGTCAAGGAAGTAGAGCTGGTTGTAATATTCCATCAGGAGCTCCAGTCCAGCCTCGTTGCGGCTTGGGGTGCGCATGGCCTGCCGGAATGGGAGAGGAGACACGGATGGGAAAAGAGGAGGAAGCTCCCTGGGCCAGGCTGAGAGCCCTTGGAGGATGGCTGAGAGCTGGGGGTGCTCACCTGGAGAAGAGAAGGCTCCAGGGAGAACTTAGAGCCCCTTCCAGTGCCTGAAGGGGCTCCAGGAGAGCTGGGGAGGGACTTGGGACAAGGGATGGAGGGAGAGGACACAGGGAATGGCTTCTCACTGCCAGAGGGCAGGGATAGATGGGACACGGGGAAGGAATTCTTCCCAATATTCCATTGTGAAGGTGGTGAGGCCCTTGGAATGGAATTCCCAGAGAAGCTGTGGCTGTCCAGTTCCTGGAAGTGTCCAAGGCCAGGTTGGATGAGGCTTGGAGGAGCCTGGGATAGTGGAAGATGTCCCTGCCCATGGAAGGGGATGGAATTGGATGATTTTTAAGAGCTTTTCCAACCCAAACCCATTCCATGATTCTGAGGTTCGTTCATGGGGAAAGTTTGGGTGCTGGGACACCCAAATGTGGAAGCAGCAGCCTGGGAGTCGTGCTGGAAAAACTCATGGAAATTCTGATTTTATAAATCCTAGGGAATAAACAGGATTTTTATCCTGTTTCTCCCTTCCCAGACTGCTTTAAATTTCCTCTTCTCCAAGGCCTACCTGGAGAGAGAGAAGCTGTTCAGCCTTGCTGGGGTGAATTAATACTCATAAATAATAATTGTACTATAATTTTTTTTCTGCTCATTTGTAGGTCAGCAGGGCATTGAGGACAAGGAAAATTAACAATTCCTGTAATATTTTGGAACCTATAAACCCAAGTCCAAGGTGCTCCAGCATGGGAATGCTGCACCCTGAAATACAAGGATAAATATGGAATTTGGAGAAAGGATGAGGGGAGACCCCCAAAGGAAAACGTGGCATCTCCAAGGAGTGATCCTGGATAAGCCAAACTCTGGAAGCCAAGGGGCACCAACCTGTCGCAGCTCCATGAATTCCTTGATTTCCTTTTCAAACAGGACACCCTCCTCCCCATAGTGCTCACTGATGAAATCCTGGATTGGGAAACAGGAGAAAATCCTGATTTTTATGATTTAAAGGGGAGATTTCTGACAATTCTGTGTAAGAATTTTCCATTTATGCCCACTAAGTGATCATCTCCTCCCTTTCCTGCTCTCCAGCATCTCCAGACCTTCATCTCCCACTTTCCCATGGTTTAAGTCCAGCTCCTCTCCGCAAATTTATTCTTTGGCAGCTCTTCCAAACTGGAAAATGAATTTCAGCTGCTTCAGCACTGATGGATGGAACCCCAAAGCTCACCTTGAGTGGTACCAGCAAATCCAGCTCCTTGGTCTCCTTGAGTCCCAGAGGGATCATGGGAACGCTGATGGATTCACTGGAAGAAGACAAGAACCTGTTTGGTGGTTGGATTAAAGATCTTGGATGGATCCTGTGGGTTGGAGATTAAAAGGAGGCAGCTCCTTGCCCTGGGCTTGTGCTGCTCCTGTTAAGAGGCTGCACGTGGAAAAATGGCTCTTCCCAAAAAGGTTTGGGAATGGCAGCACAAGAGGAGAGGTGCAAAAAAAAAAACAACAAACCCACCCCAAATCATCTTATTTTTCCAGCTCCTGCTTTTCAGAGGAATCCTGGATGTTGGGTGGGCAAGGCAGGATGAAGCCCTCACCAAGACAACAGCCCCTTCTCATTATCCCCCAAATTTCTGATAACTTGTTAATTAATCATTAATTGGGGAGGAAAAGAGGCAAAGGAAGTTGTGAAAACCTGGAGAGCAAGGCAGGGAATTTGCAGCCACGTTCTCCTTGAAACAAACAGCTCCAGGAGCTATAATTAGTGCAGAAAGCCATTACTGCTCATTCCCTAACGAGAATTCCTCTGGAATCCAATGCCTGGAATAAACAAAGGGGTTTTTGTTTGGCCTGGGCAGGGTTTGGGGTTGTTGTTGCCGCTCCTGATTTCTTTTCAAACCAGGGCAAGCAAGTGGCAAATTGGGAAAACTGAGCATCCCTGATGGGGAATGTGCCTGGAAAAGCACGTGGATGGACACAGAAACGTGGAGTCATGGAATGGTTTGGGTTGGAAGGGGCTTTAAAGATCATCCATTTTCACCCACTGCCATGGGCAGGGACACATTCCACAGGACCAGGTTGCTCCAAACCCTGTCCAGCCTGGACTTGGACACTTCCAGGGATGGGACAGCCACAACTTCTCTGGGAATTCCATTCCATGGTCTCACCACCTTCACAGCCAAGATTTTCTTTCCAAAATCCCATCTAACCCTGCCTTCTGGCAATGGGAAGCCATTCCCTGTGTCCTGTCCCTCCATCCCTTGTCCCAAGTCCCTCTCCAGCTCTCCTGGAGCCCCTTTAGGCACTGGGAGGGGCTCCAAGGTCTCCCTGCAGCTTTCTCTTCTCCAGGCTGGACATTCCCAGCTCTCCCAGCCTGGCTCCAGCCCTTGGAGCATCTCCGTGGCCCCATCTGGATCTGCTCCAGCAGCTCCACATCCTTCTGCTGTTGGATCCCAGAGCTGGATGTAGAATTCCAGGTGGGGTCTCACCTGAGCAGGGCAGAGGGGCAGAATCCCCATTTTCCTGCTGCCCACGCCGTGCAATGGGACATGGGGGATTTCTGGGATGTGAGTGCAGATGGATGAGGCATTTCCAGCTTTTCACGTGTCAACACTCCCAAATCCTTCTCCTCAGGGCTGCTCTCCATCCCTTCACCGCCCCCCAGCCTGGATTTGTGCTTGGAATTGCCCCGTCTCACGTGCAGGATGTTGCACTTGGCTTTGTTGGACCTAACAGGTTCATCTGGAGCTTATCCAGGTCCCTCTGGATCCCATCCCATCCCATCCCATCCCATCCCATCAACACCTCATCTTGCCATCCAACACCATCCACCCCAGGAAGGGAAAAATGAGGAAAAAAGTCCCAGCATCCCAGAATCATTTAGGCTGGAAAAGATCTCCAACATCACCAAATCCAACCTGTGACCGATCCCACCCAGCCCAGAGCACTGAGTGCCACATCCAGTCATTTCTTGGGCACTTCCAGGCGTGGTGATTCCCATCACCAAAATATCCTGTTGGGAAGAGCTCTGGTGGGATTGTCACAAAAGGGGGACAGTATAAGGGGAGATGGTTCTTTCTTCCCTACTCCTCCTGCTTTGGGACATCAGCGTCCACAGGATGCTTCACCTATCCCAAAACATCCCAGTATCCCCTAGGAAAAGCTGATTTTTCTCTCCTTGCAGCTCTAGAAGGGAACCACTGACATTCCCAGGGTGAAAATTTTCCAGGAATTCTGGCCCATGCCCAAATCCTCCTCCTATCCTCCAGCCACCACTTCATGGTCCCATGGAAAGGTTTGGGTTGGAAGGGAACCTCTGAAGGTCATCCCAACCCTCGGCCATGGGACAGAGCAGAGAGGACAAGGCAAGGGCAGCCTTGCTCCCAGAAAAATTCCACAACAGCAGGAAAAATGAAATCCCGAGGGAACAGGCTGCTCTTCCCAGACCCACCTGTCGTTCTGGTACACGTCCATGCTGCTGTTGAGCTCTTCCAGCTCCTCCTTCAGGAGCTGAAGGTTGGAGTTGACGTAGCTCAGCTCCAGAGCCACCGTTTCCTTCACCTTGTGGTTGCTGGTGGCCCTGCAAGAAACCAATGGATGGAATTTCCCTCTTTTTATCCATGAATTTATTTTTTACGCTCCAGACTCAGTTATCCAGTGGTGCAATCCACGGGCATCGAGCCCAACCTTCCCACAGGGTTGGGCCTCTGGTTCTCCAGGTGATGATGGAAAGGTTTGGGTGGGACGGGACCTCTGAGGGTCACCCCATTCCATCTCCTGCCATGGGACACCTTCCACTATCCCAGGTTGCTCCAAGCCTCATCCAACCTGGACCTGGACACTTCCAGGGATGGGGCAGCCACAGCTTCTCTGGGAATTCTGCTCCAGGGCCTCACTACCTTCACAGAGAAGAATTCCTTCCCAATATCTGAACTATCCCTGCCCTCTGGCAGTGGGAAAACATTCCCTGTGTCCTGTCCCTCCATCCCTTGTCCTAAGTTCTCTCCAGCTCTCCTGGAGCCCCTTCAGGCACTGGAAGGAGCTCTGAGATCTCCCTGGAGCCTTCTCTTCTCCAGGCTGGCCATTCCCAGCTCTCCCAGCCTTTCAGGATTAGGGAAGTCTGAACATCCAGGTAGCGGCTGAGCCCAGGCAAAACTCACTGCAGTGCTGCATCCAGGAATTCCTGCTCCAGAGCCACATTCCCCTTTCCCCCTCCTGATTCACCTCCAGTGCAGTTTCAGCCTGGGCTGTGAGCAGTCCAGGTGCTCCCCCATCCCAAATAAATGGTGGGATTTGAGGAGGAAAACCTCATTTTTGGGTGTAAACAATCCTTGTGGAAAATAAAGGATTTGTGGGCTCCAGCCCTCCCTTCCCCGTTCCTGGCAGGAGCTGTAAACACCAGGGATTGATTCCAGCTGTTCCCAGCAGGACAAGCTCCCAGGCTGATTATTCCCGGCTTATCTCCTCCAAAGGAAAGCAGGGAGAGATAAGGCAGAGCTGAAAGGGGCTCTGGCTGCTGAACCGTGCATGCTGGGATCCAGGGAAAACAACACATGGACAAGCTCTGCTCCACCAGGAAACTGCTTCCCTCCAGCTTTGCCAGAATATTGCCTTTGACACGGATTTTTTATGGATGGAATCCTTCTGGAGCCTGCCCTGCCCTCGTTCAGGGCAGCAGAAGGAGCTCCAGGGTTTTTCTTTGGAAGTCTGGTGGTTCTGAGTCTCCTCCTGCCTCCCCTTCGCTGGGATTTTCCAAGAGCAAGGAATTTTTTGATTCTAAACAAACCACAAGCCAAACCACAGCACATCCAAAGATCCCCGTGGCTGCTTCCATTGAAAAATCCTTCATCATTCCTGCAATTCCCCAGGCAGCATCACCCTATGTTTCCATACAAACCGGTGTTTAATCCCTATAAACCAGGATTTAATTCCTATTTATCCCAACACCTCCAGGACACTGTCAGTCCAATTTTTATCCCAAATGGATTAAAGGGAGTTTTCCCCTCCTTGTTCCCAGCTGCCAACTACTTCTTTGGCTCTCAGCAGGCCCCTGATTATTTTCCAGGTGTCTTAGCACCTTTTCCAGGAGGATCTGCTCCATGATTTTGCCAGGAATCTGCTACCAGGTAAAGTACCTGGGGTACTGGCAAGTGCCACACGCAGCAAATAATCCTGGAATGGGCTGGGTTGGAAAGGACCTTCAAAATCACGGAATTCCACCCCTCTGCCACGGGCAGGGACACCTTCTATTATCTCAGGTGGCTCCGAGCTCTGTCCAACCTGGCCAGGGACAGCCACAGTTTTTCTGGGAATTCCAGTCCAGGGCCTCACCACCCTCACAAGGAAGAATTCCTTCCCAATATCCCATCTAATCTTACCCTGTTCTAGTTTAAAGCCATTCCCTCTTGTCCTGTCCCTCCATCCCTTGTCCAAAGTCCCTCTCCAGCTGGGAAAGTTTCCTCTCCCTGGGTGCAGACACTTTCCCACCATTCCAAACATTCGACTTTCCCACTTCCTCAAGCCCGGGGAGATCCTGGAGAGCTGGAAATGTTGCAGCCCAAACCTTGACCTGCCACTCACAAAGGTGGAAAGAGAATCATGGGATGGTTTGGGTTGGAAAGGACCTTGAAGATCATGGAATTCCAACCCCCAACCAGGAGAGGGACACCTTCCACTATCCCAGGTTGCTCCAAGCCCCATCCCACCTGGCCTTGGACAGTGCCAGGGATGGAGCAGCCACAGTTTCTCTGGGAATTCCATTCCAGCCCTTCACCACCCTGACAGGGGAAGAATTCCTTCCCAATATCCCATCTCACCCTGCTCTCTGGCAGTGGGAAGCCACTCCCTGTGTCCCATCCCTCCATCCCTTGTCCCAAGTCCCTCTCCAGCTCTCCTGGAGCCCCTTTAGGCACTGGAAGGAGCTCTGAGATCTCCCTGGATCCTTCCCTTCTCCAGGCTGGCCATTCCCAGCTCTCCCAGCCTGGCTCCAGCCCTCAAAGCATCTCCGTGGCCTCCTCTGGATCTGCTCCAGCAGCTCCACGTCCTCCTGCTGTGGGACCCCAGAGCTGGATGCAGAATTCCAGGTGGGGGTCTCACCTGAGCAGGGAAGAGCGGCAGAATTCCCCTTTTCCCACTGCCCACGCTGTGGGATGAGCCCAGTACACGGGGAATTTCTGGGATTTGTTTTGTGATTTGTTTTTCTTTCTTTCCAAAAACCTGGACATTTTTATCTCCCCCATTCCTCCACTCAATCCCAGTGTTTAAACAAGGAAGGAAAAGGTTTCCTCTGGCTCTTCCCATTTATTTACCCAGGAAACAAATCCACTGAGCAAACACCACATGGATTTTTTTTTTTTTCCAACACCTCATTCCTGCCAACTTTTCCAGGAAAAGACATGGAAAGGCTGAACAGGATTATTTTTTCCAAGCACTGAGGTAGTTTGTTTTTAAATGTAAAGGCAAAATCCCAGGAAATTCAGCTCCAAACTGCTCCAGGCTGCACAATCCACAGCTTTTTTTTTTTTTTCCATCAGCACCAGGCTAAAGATCCAAAGGAATTTTATCCACGCACCACAGATCTTTAATTTTGAAGCAATAACCTTTATAGACTTGCAACATAATCCCCCCTCCTCCTCCTCCTCCTTTAATTTCAAGCTTGATTATTCCTTTTTCTACCCCCCCCGGATTTCCCAAGTTTCATAAGCCTGGAGCACCGGAATGCCGAGAAATCAACTTTATTGCTCAGCTGGATTTGTGGGAGGGAAGGAGGGAGGGAAAGTGGCTCCTCCAAAGGACACCCAGAGTGCTGAGCCAGCAAAAAAAAAAAAAAAACAACCCCTGAGTGCATTTCCCTGATAATTAAGATGTGTCTTGCATCCCGTTTTTCCTCACTCCCCCTCTTCCCACAGCTCCAATTCCAACCAAAACCGGGCTGGTTTCTGCTGAGACAGCACATTTTTTTGTTTGTTTGTTTGGTTTTTTGGTTTTTCTTTGGTTTTTTTTTTGTTTTGTTTTGGTTTTTTTTTTGTTTTTGTTTTTTTTTTTTTTTTGTTTTTGTTTTTTTTTTTTGGTTTTTTTTTTTTTTTTTTTTTTGTTTTTGTTTTTTTTTTTTTTTTTTTTGTTTTTTTTTTTTTTTTTAATATAACAGAGGAGAGGCCGAAGTTGGGATTCTGTGGCTTTTTTTTTTTCCCCTCAATTAAATGAGGCACAGCAGCGTGGATGGAGCAGTGAGGTCTCATCCCCCAGGAAAACACCATTTTTTTACGGATCAACCATTATCCCCTTCCTCCAGGTGCAACAGGAACACTCCATTGGTGTTGAATCATTCCAGTTCCCAAGTGGAAAGTTGATTTTATTTTATTTTATTTGGGATAAAAACAGTCAACAAGTACGTAAAATATTCCCCCCAAAAATTGTATTTTAATACTTTATGGAATTTATGGAATTTTTTATATTAAAAAAAAATTTATGGAATTTTGCCTGCCCAGCCTAGATTGTGCTCCAAAATACTATGGAAAAATGAAATAAACACAAAATATGCTAAAAAAAAAGTTGTCCTTGGGATAAAATTCCTGAGGATGTGGCATTTGGGGACAAATGGCAGCCTTGGCAGTGCTGGGAGAATGGCTGGACTCAATCCTGCAGGGATTTTCTGACCTATTCATGATTTTAAAGCTGGATTTCATGGAATGGTTTGGGCTGGATCTTCAGAAACCTCCAGTTCCACCCCCTGCCTTGGGCAGGGACTTTTCCTTATCCCAGGTTGCTCCAAGCCCCATCCAACCTGGACTTGGACACTGCTAGGGATCCAGGGGCAGCCACTGCTTCTCTGGGAATTCCATTCCAGGGCCTCACCACCTTCACGGACAAGATTTCCTTTCTAACATCCCATCTATCCCTGCTCTCTGGCAGTGGGAAGCCATTCCCTGTGTCCTGCAACTCCATCCCTTGTCCCGAGTCCCTCTCCAGCTCTCCTGGAGCCCCTTCAGGCACTGGAAGGGGTTCTGAGGTCTCCCTGGAGCCTTCTCTTCTCCAGGCTGGACATTCCCTGCTTCCAGAGCAGAGGGGCTCCAACCCTTCGGACCTCTGGACTCACTCCAACAGCTCCACATCCACCGGATCCACTTGCTGGGTTTTCAGGCCGGAGCTCTGCATTCCAAGCCCAACCTCAGCCCCAAACTCATTCCCATTACCCCATCTGCTCCCATCCTGCTCTCTCAACAATCTTCCACCAGCTGAATCTTGGCTATCAAGACTCTATTCCTGCCTCCAACCAAATTCCAGAGCCGGGGGGACGCTCAGGGGCATCAGGACTCACCGGAAGAGGTTCTCTGCTCCCGCTCTCATCCTCATTTCCTTGTTGATCTGCTGGTTGATCCGGGCCCGGCGGTGCTGCAGTTTGCTGCGCTGGGTCTGGGCAAAGGGGTCACAGCCCTGCTGAGAGAGAAGGCCAGGGTCTCTCATCCCAGATCCACATTTTGGGATTCAAAAAGCCCACCAGTTCCATGAATTGTGCACTTCCGGAGCTCCAGAGTCACGGAGTGCTTTAGGTTGGAAGGGAATTTAAAGATCATGGAATTCCACCCCTTGCCACGGGCAGGGACACCTTCCTCTGTCCCAGGTTGCTCCAACCTGGCCTTGGACACTGCCAGGGATCCAGGGGCAACCACAGCTTCTCTGGGAATTCCATTCCAGGGCCTCACCACCCTCACAAGGAAGAATTCCCTCCCCGGATCCCATCTAACCTTACCCTATTCCAGTTTAAAGCCATTCCCTGTGTCCTGTCACTCCATCCCTTGTCCAAAGTCCCTCTCCAGCTCTCCTGGAGCCCCTTAAGGCTCTGGAAGGGGCTCCAAGGTCTCCCTAGAGCCTTCTCTTTTCCAGGCTGGACATTCCCAGCTCTCCCAGCCTGGCTCCAGAGCAGAGGGGCTCCATCCCTTGGAGCATCTCCATGGCCTCCTCTGGATCTGCTCCAGCAGCTCCACATCCTTCTGCAGTTGGAGCCCACAGCTGGATGCAGAATTCTGCAGAATTCCACCTGAGCGGGGCAGAGGGGCAGAATTCCCCTTTTCCTGCTGCCCACGCTGTGGGATGAGCCCAGGACACTGGGAATTTCTGGGATGCGAGCACACGTGGCTGGGTCACATTGAGTTTCTCACTCCCCCAGACCTTGTTCTGCCCTTGGAATAATCCTTTCATTCCCCAATCCCACCTGTTACCAACAGGGATTTCTTTCCCTGAGCTCTTCCCAAACCCGGCCCTGAACAGGAATTCCACATCCTGGACAGGAGCCAAGATCCAGGGGGGCTGGACACGAGCTCAGGATGATCCCCAAAGCTCAGGAAGAAATGTGATGCCAAGGGCATCTCCGGGATATGGAGCACGGGGAGTCAGGAGCTCAGGGGGATGCAGGAATGAGGGGGCACACGGCACTAAATTGATTCCACCCTTCCCGGAATTTCTGCAGACAGGGAAAACATCTTGAATTCCCGGCCTCAGGAAATAGCAGCCACCAAATTTCCCTCTGGCTCACAGGGTTATTATGGGATGCCTCAGGGAATGGGGCTGCCATGAGGAGCATCCCTGAATCCAGGGCTGCAAAAGCTCTGCCCGAGTGGGGATGATTCCCATTGTGCAACGGATGATTTAGAGGCATGGAATGAGCCTCTGGAAGATCCCTGAATAAAAAAATAAATTAAAAGTTTTTAAAAATTAAAAAAATAAAATAAAAAAATATTTAAAAAATAAAAAAATAATAAAAATAAAATTTAAAATAAAATAAAATAAAAAAAAAATCCCTGGTTGGGAAGGCACAAAGCTGGGAAGATCGACAGAAACATCATTCCATCAGGAACAACCAGGTCCCATCTGCAGGAGCTCCTGGAGCGTCACAGAAATGTTGTAATTCCACAAATCCTGGAGCAAGGAGGAAATTTGGCTCCACAAAAGCATAAAAGTTTAAGAGCGTGGAAAGTTCTGAGCCTGCAGAGCATGGGAAGATCCCCAAATCACGGAATGGTTTGGGTTGGAAGAGACCTTAAGGATCAGCTCATTCCAACACCTGCCCTGGCACAGGTTTCCCAGAAAAGTTGTGGATGCCCCTGGAATTGTTCCAGGCCAGGCTGGATGGGGCTTGGAGCAACCTGGGATAGTGAGAGGTGTCCCTGCCCATGGAATGAGATCTTTAATGTCCCTTCCAACAGAGATCATTCCGTAATTCCAGGGAATGCTTGGTCACATCTCTGGTGGGACCTGGCAAGGAGGAAATGGAAAATTTTGCATTTCCACGGGCTTCAGCCTCCTTAAAATTAATTTCTCATATTTGAAGTCCACCAAGCACTGCTCCCTTTGGAAAAGGGTCTGGGATTAGCATTGGGATTTTCATTTAAGGGAAAGATTGAAGCTCCTAATTGGTCCCTTGGAGACTGAGGAATCAGTGACACCAGCTGGTCCATAAATCCGTGGGATTAATGCTTTACAGTGATCCATGAATTTGATGAAAGGAACAAGCTGGAAGCATAAGATCCCAGTTGTTCTGGAAAAGCAGTGGGATTTGAGGAAAACACCCCAATGGCTGCATAAATCTTGGGTCCGAAACACTCAGGAGCAAACAGAGGAAAGTTTGATCCAGAATTGTCACTTCTGGATTTGTCCTGGTGGGAATCCACCCACCTTGTTGGCTCCCTAGGGGAAAAAAAAAAAATCTAGGAATTAAGAGGAAAAAGGGGAAAGCATCAGGAAATCAAGCCAAGATGTACAGAGAAGGAGCTCATTAAAATTTCAAGGTTTAATTTCAAATTTCAAGATGAGATCTCTGAGAGCTTGACAGATTCAGAGACAAACACATGCAAATACACCCAAACATATGCAAATGAGACAGTTCCAGGCTCCCTCTCTGTGCCTCCAGAGCCACAGAAATCCATGCAAAGCTCAACAGGTGGGAACTTTCTCTTCTCCCACTCCAGCTCTTCCCGCAAATTCCAGCACCCTGGAGTCCTTTCCACCTCTGGCAAAGGTTTGTTTCAAAGCAGCAGAGGATTTTAAGGGAATTTCTGTGGGGAAAAGGAGAGAAAAGCACCTGGAGACACAGGGAAGAGCAGGTGGGATGATGGAAAAGGAACAAGTAGAAGGATTATCCAAACCCAAAATAAAGATCGTTGCCTGGAGGGAAAGCACCCGTAATGAAGGAAGGGGTGGGATGCAGAAGACACTGGGATGGCTCCACAAGATATTCCAAGAGGGTTAAAACATCTTCCCTGCAGGAGCCATGAAAGGATTTAGCAAATTGATTTGACTTCTCCTGCTGGGAAGCACTAAAGCTGTTTTTTTGTTTTTTTTTCCTTGGCTTCTCCATCAGATTTAATGGGATAAGTTCTCAATCCCTATCCAGGCTCCTAAGCCAGCAGCAAAAAGGTGCTGGAAAACCGGGAGCCCCCAATATAAACCCAAAGCCTTGTGAGGTTAAGCCAGGAATTCAAGATCAAGGATTCCCCGTGATCTTCACACGTTTTGTTTTTCCTCAGCATTTACGAGGCTGGCAAAGTGCAGGAATGTGAGATTGCTGCGCATCTTCCCTCAGGAGGATCTGCCCTGATCCCACAAAACCATCCCTGGCTTGCATGGATCGATAGAAACATCATTCCATCAGGAACAACCAGGCCCCCTCTGCAGGAGCTCCTGGAGCATCACAGAAACGTTGTAATTCCACAAATCCCGGAGCAAGGAGGGAATTTGGCTCCACGAAAGCATAAAAGGCCACCTTTAAATCCAAATATAAATGAGGAAAACAAGGAGCCAAGGGAAGAGCATTCAGCCTTCCAACAGTTCAAAGGATCCCAAAGCTTTCCCTGTCAGAGTTCCAGCTGAAAACTAAGAACCACGGAATGAGTTTCCAGGGATTTAAACATGACTTACATAAAGGAAAAAAAAAAATAAAAAAAATCCCACCAAAATCCCACTGTTGGGTTCCAAAAGGGATTTTCCTCGCTGAATTCTTCTTTGCTCAAGCTCTCGAGGTCACCCCTGTAAGGTCAGAGGAAAGAGGGGCTCTTTCATCCAGGCTTTGGGGTGCACCTGGGGACACCTGGAAAGGGGAATTGGGGGGGTTTAAGAAGGGGCTTTGGAGATAATCAGACTTTTCCTTCCCGGTTTAAAGGTTTTAAAGGAATGAGCACAGAACTCCTGAGGAGCCGTGGAGCAGCAGGGAAGGTTTGTACACGGGGAAGGATGGATCAGAAACCCATGGAAATGAGTGAGGTGTGGCCAGCCCTGACATTTATCACCTGTGACAAAGCAGGGTTAGTTAGGGTCAGGAATTGGACTCTGTGATCCCAGTGAGTCCATTCCAACTGATATCCTATGATTTTATTGGGAAAAGGCTCTTTAGGCCCAGAAAAATCAGCGTAAATCCCTCTGTGTTCCACCCTCACGTGGAAGTGACAGTGGAACCAAAAATCCAGGCTCTCCACATCAGACAAAAAGGATTCCACAAGATCCTTTTCCAGAGGAAATCCAAGACCAACAGCTCCCCTCTGAGGGACATCAAGGATTCTCCAGCCTTATCTTTGCAGGGAATGACTCAAGGGGATTTTCACTTCCAGCCACCTCCTCCCAGTTCCAGAGGGCTCATCCAGGGCAGCAATTTACCAGCCCTTGGGGAATGTTTGCTCAAGGGTGGATTTTGAACTTCCCACCCCGCAGGAGACGAAGCCTTGGGTGACTCCTGGGTGGCAGCCACACCCTGAGAGTGATTTGTGACCTCAGTGACAAAAACAGTGCCCCGAAGCCTCCCTGTTTTCAGCACAGGGGACAAACTGAATCACCCGGAGGGAGAGGTGGAAGCCAGTGAGTCCAAAAGGTAATTCTGTGACAAAGGGATTGTTTCTGCTCCTTTGTAGCTGGAAGCAACAGAGGAAAAGGAAGGATATTAAGGATATTAAGTGAAACTGAAGGATATCAAGTGAAATGTGGGAAGGGAAAAAACGGGACTCTTGGAAGAGCTGTTAAAAGTTTCAAGGAAGAGAGAAATGGAGATGCAGATCCAGCTCCTGAAGAGCTGGCACAGACCAGGAATGTGCTGGTAAAATCCAGGCATGATCTCTCCAGAGAAATGAGGAAGGGGTTGGTAACTGGGAGTTGTAGTCCCAGCAGGAATTGCAGGAAAAGCTCCTGGAGATACTGGGAGAACCTGGCTGGATCCCAGAAGCTGCTCCACAGCTCAGCTGCCCGAGACTGGACCAAGCTGGGCCATGTCCAAAGACCAGTTTTGGCCACAAAGGAGTCACCACCAGGATTCCTTCCAATTAGGGAAGCTGGGGAATGCCCAGAGAGAAACCCAGGAAGTGTAATTTTCACGGAGACTCGAGACATCCATGATGTGGGAAGAGGAGTCACCAGCTGGTGCTGAGCTCAGCTCCACAGCCAGCCCCACCTGCAGGGAGACACCTCCCCACCCCCAAGGACAGGGAATGAAGGGAAGCAGGACTCCAGCCAGTCTGGATCGCTGCCACGGGGCGTGGGCAAACACACAGAGACCCTTTCACACTGGGAAAAGGGATATTGAAGGGATGATGGAATCATGGGATGGTTTGGCTTGGAAGAGACCTTCAAAATCATGGAATTCCACCCCCCTGCCATGGGCAGGGACACCTTCCACTACCCCAGGTTGCTCCAAGCTCCGTCTAACCTGGCCTTGGACACTTCTGGGGATAGGGTGGCCACAGCTTCTCTGGGAATTCCATTCCAGGGCCTCCCCACCCTCACAGGGAAGAATTCCTTCCCAGTATCCCATCTAATCTCACCCTATTCCAGTTTAAAGCCATTCCCCGTGTCCTGCCACTTGATCCCTTGTCCCAAGTCCTTCTCCAGCTCTCCTGGAGCCCCTTCAGGCACTGCAAAGTGCTCTGAGGTCTCCTTGGAGCCTTCCCTTCTCCAGGTTGGATATTCCCAGCTCTCCCAGCCTGGCTCCAGCCTTTGGAGCATCTCCGTGGCTTCCTCTGGACTTGCTCCAGCAGCTCCACGTCCTTCTGCTGTTGGACACCAGGACTGGACCACGATCCATGATCCCAACCCTCCATCCACTGGGCCAGTGGTCTGTGTCTCCAACCTCAACCCCATAAATTCCTCCTACTAAACCCCAACATCTCCCACCCCAAAAAAACCAACCAAACAAAAAACCCAAACAAACACCCCCAAAAAATCCCCAAACACCCCAAAAACAAACTCCCCCCAAAAAAACCACCCCAAAAAATCTGGGATTTTTTTTTTTCCATGCCCTCTCAGCAGCACTCTCTCCTAACACAGAGATTTTTCCCTCCAAACAGGAAGCTTCCAAGTGCACAGATGATCCGGCAGCTGGAAAGCCTGGACTAGGGTAACTCCGAGCACCTGCTTTGATTCCAGAACCACGCCAGTCTTTAAAGCATTTTCACAGAGCCAGAGTTGTCAGCTGGAATTTTTATTCCTCTTTGGAATCCACAAGTTTTTTTGAGTCAGGCCAGCACAGGAGAAGTGGCCAAGTGACCCTGCTTTAGCCACATTATCCCGTGGGACAGAGAGGGAAACAAAAGCCAGGGAACCGCTCCACACACACAAAAACAGGCTTGGAAATTCTCCTTTTTTTTCTTTTTCAGGGTTATCCAGAATTTCCTTCCTTTTTTTTCCAGCCAGAATAATTTGGGAAATTTATATGAGCAGCTATAAGACAAGAAGGAAGAGACAACAAGTGGGTTTTTTTACCCCCTGAAAATCTATTTAGATAGGAAATTCCCTATCATGGAATTAATCTCATGGAGCACCCTGGCTCCCAGCTGGGTTTCTGTGGGACACAGGAGCAGCTAAAACCTCTAAAACCTTTTATTGAGAATATGGTTACATCACAGAGCCTTTGAACAAATGAGGGGAGGATTAAGGTTTTAAATTTCCCAAGTGGCCTCACTGGTGGTTCATGCAGTCAGCAAGAGGAAGGAAAAAATAAACCCGGGGTTGGGAATAAAAATCTGGGGGGGTTGGGGGTTTTAAACAGCACAAACTGCAGCTAAAAATTGAATTTTAGGAGAGTGAAAGTGCTCTGAGGAGGTGGGGGAGGCACAGAGTCAGGGCAAGGTGCCAGCAGGAAACAGGTGGATTAAGTCCTCACTCCTAGGACAGAAAACTTGGCAAAAAAAAGGGATTAAAAATCACTTTTTCAGCAGCATTCGGGATCCCCTGCAAGGGATATGGATCCACGCTCCTGATGTTGTCAGGGTGACAAAAACAGCAGGAAAGGGTTGTATTGATAATTTCTTTTAAATAACAAAACAACAAAAATAAAGTAATAGAGCTGATCAGGTGTCCTGCTGCTTTAATCAAAAAACAATCATATTATGACAGAGGTTGCTGATGCCCTGCCCAGTTCTCCCTCCAAAGCTTGGCAGTATTTTCCATGTTTTTCTTTGTGCTCAAGACCCAAAGGGAACAAATTGGGAAAAAAAAAGTCCCAAATCCCTCCTGTTAATCTTCCCTCACGAGCAGCACCTGCTCTGTAGACAGGGCCCCGAGTTAAACCCCGACCTGGTTTAAGGTTGCAACCTCTTGAGCTGCAGCCCAGGCTCAAGTGACTCCAGATAAGATTGATCCAGGGAAAAAAAAAAAAAAAAATCCCTTCCAGAGCTTCACTGAGTTTGGCTTTCTTGGTTATTTGGGATTTTTTTTTTTAGAGGTGTTTTAGGTTTTGGGACTTTTTCCAAGAAGAGCTCAGATTATGGAGTGAACTCGCTGCTGGTTTATCCCATTGGATCTCGGGGGCAAAACTAATGGGGAAAACACTTATATGGACCCAAAATTGAATGTTTTTCACATTTTCTTGCTCCCTAAAACCTCTCTGACCCCGAGAAATCAGGGGCTGGCGGCAGCCTGAGGACAATTCCCACTGATTCCATCCCAAGTGTTCCCGATTCAACAATGCTGCCGGCAGAGCAATCAGCCCCGTCTGTCCCCACACATCCCAACTTTCCTTGGGAGCAGCTCCCGAGGGAAAAACACTCCTCAGGAAGCACCACCTTGCCCAGCACCTGTGGGAGCACCTGCCTGGATCAGCTTCCCCCGGACAAGAAGGAGGGAAAAAAAAGCCAAAATATCAGGGAAAGAGGTGAAAAGCAGGCACCGGGAAGCTTGGGGATGGAGCCAGCAGAAAATATGGGATTCAGGAGCGGAGTTGTAGGGACGAGGAGCTGGGAGGGAGTTGTTCGGGGCTGCTTATGGGGCAGCAACAACATTTCCACCCCTGGCAGGGCTGGATGTCCCCTGTGCCCCCCATCCATCCCTATGGACGGGAGAGGGATACGGGGCCAGCCCACCCCATCCTCACCTTCCGTGTGCTGCCGCTCTTCGGGCCGTGCAGGAGGACAAGGGCACCGTCCCCGTCCCCGTCCGGGCTCTCCTCCTCGGGGGGCATCATCTCCAGGGGTGCGACATCCACGGGCTGGGAACGGGGGGCTGGAGCCGGGGGGCTCCTGCTCGGGCTCGCGGTGGGGTCTGGGGGCTCGGCGACCCCCTCCTTCAGTCCCGCAGGGGTCCAGATCCCAGACCTGTCCTAAGTGGGGGCTTAAACCCCCTCCCCACTAATCCCTGCTCTGTTCCGCTGCGAAGCCCCCTGCGATCAACATCTGGACAGATGTGAGCCCACAGCTCCCCCCTCCCTACCCCTAGCAGAAATAATTCAGGTAAAAGAGGGGACACAAACCCCACAGACCCTCTTTGTAAAGCTACCCCAGGTAAGGGGATTTTAAATCCCACCAGACCCTAAACGGGGGATGTTTAAACCCCCAAAAACCTGCTTTGGAAGAGCTACCCTAGGTAAGGGAAATAGGGAGTTTAACCCCCCCAAACTCCCCCGGCAGAGCCGCCCTAAACAGGGAGGTGTTTAAACCCCTACAAACTCCCCTTGCAAGAGTCACTCTGAGTGGGACGGGAGGGTTTAAACAGAGCGACGCGGGGTGGGGGAGGGAGTCAAACCCTCTGAAAACCCCTTCACAAATTGGGGGTAAAAACCCCCCAAACTCCCTCTGAAGAGCTATTCTAAATGGGAGGGGGGACGTCTAAACCCTTCCAAAACCCCTTTCCACAACTACCCTAAACACAGGGAGTTTAAACCCACCTTGCACAGCGACCCTAAACGGGGGCAGGGGGGTTAAACCCCCCCTCCCCTCACCGCCTAAACGCCTCCAAAATCCCCCTCCCAGAGATGCTCCAGCCAAGGGGGACCCCCCCTCAAACTTCCTTCCGGAGCTAAACCCCGCCGACCTACAACTCCACACCCCTATCCCCGTACAGACCCCACCCCGGGGTGCCCGGGACCCTCCGGCCGTGCCCCCGCTCACCCCCGGTGTCCCCTCAGGCCCCGCCAGCCCCCGGAGCGATCGCGGCGGCTCCGCCGAGCGCGGGGCATAAGCAGGGCGGAGGGGCGGGGCTTAACCGCCACGTAACCAATGAGAGAGCGGCACAGCGTTGACGGACAGCAGTTCCGCCCAATAGAAGCGCGGAGTTGGGAGAGGCGTTTTGGGGGGAGGAGCGGAGGGGCCGTTGCCCGTGGCAACGGTGGGAATTAGAACGCGGGTGACGTCACGGGGGCGGGGCTCCAGGCACCGCCCACAGGCTCGGCTGGGCTCGGGCCCCCCCTCCCGGCTCCACATCTGGGTGGGCGCCGATCCCAGTCCGGACACATCTGGATGATCCCAGGTAAAAACAAGGGGCACCTGCCCCACCCCGGCCACATCTGGACGGCCCCCGACTCCAGCCAGGCGAACTCCCCCATTTACAGCCACATCTGGGCCCGTCCCCACTCCCTGCCTCACATCTGGGCGCTCGTCCGTTCCCACCCCCGCCACATCTGGATGACCCCACCTACCACAAGGAGCCCCCGCCCCCATCCCAGGCACATCTGGGCTACTCAACTTCTATCCAGGTGTCCACCCTCACCCCCCCGGTCACATCTGGGTGGTCCCTCCCTCCTTCTGCCCCTGAAATCCCTGAAATCCCCGGCTCCTCGCCTCAACATCTGGGCTGCTGTGCCCTTGCCCTGTTGTAGCTATGGTAGCTGGGCCTGTATAAACCGTAATTTAATGTGAACAAATAAAAAAATACAAAAAAAATATGAAGAAATAAAGTCAAATCCACTTTATTCCTTTTTGCAGGCAAATCCTGCCCCATATTCCCACTCTGAACCTTTGTCACCAAAGGTCTCTGAGTCTCTATGTGGGCCACAATGAAATTAATGAGCGATAAATCCCACTTGTATCAGTGGGACACAGGGAATTCTGTGTGGATCCAGCTGTTTATTGGGTGGAAAATGTTAGCCCAGGATACATTAAATATTTTATAGGATGTGGGTTTATTTTATAACTGCATTTATTAATCCCATTCCACCTTTCCCAGTTTTGTTTTTTTTTTCTCATCAGGGCTTCAAGGACTGTGTGATCCCAGGGTAGGGCTTCTCTCCCGCCAGGATTTTCCAATCCAAAAGGAACTGCTGTACAAGAAAAGTGGAATTACTGATTAATCCGGAATATTTCATGGATACATCCCCCGACAGCTGCTGTGCTGTCACCAAACAGTGCAGGGATCCCATTCCAGTCTAATTTTCCTTAAGGATGAGCCAAACCCTCTTTGTGCTCCACTCTTCCCAAGCAGAGCTCCGGATGGAGCCATCCCATTCCAATTCCCCCCTCATTGTAAAGAGCACCTGCAAAGCGAAAAATCCATAAAAATACAGAAAACTCAGTTTTTAAGGGATTTACCCCAGATTGCGCTTGGGTGGGATTGAGGAGCAAACTGGAGCTGCTCCAGGCTGGGACAGGTTTCTCCCAACTGGCATCCCTGCAAAACCCATCTTTTCCCCATCATGGACATGGAAAACGTAGGAGAAACCTCCACCAAGCTGAGGAAACCTTAGAGAATCCAGGGAAAATGGGAGAAATTCAGATCCAGGCTGTCCTTGGAAGGAGGCGGACAAGGGCGAACAAGCCCCGGCATGAAGTTGTCCTTCCCTGCTCCCTTCCCCGGGGCTTGCTGCCATCCCTGGACAACCTCCACTCATCCAGCCAGAAAGGTGGCTTGGATGTGTTGTTTTTTTTTTTTTTTTTTCCCCCGGGATGGCGCAACAGGGATCAAAGAGGCTTTCCCAGATCCAGCCCTTCCTCCGGGGGTTTCCGCTCCCACCCCCGGCCACCAGCCGGGCGGGACCTTCCCAGGGGAACCACTGCTCATCCTGGCTGGGGATTCCACCTGGAGCAGTGGGATTTGTGCTCTCCAGCACCAGCTAAGGGTCGTGGAGTGCTCTGGGTTGGAAAGGATCTTAAGGATCATCTCGTTTCACCCCCACTCCCCTTCCGCTATCCCAGGTTGCTCCAAGCCCCATCCAAGCTGGCCTTGGACATTTCCAGGCGGTGGGGCATGAACAAGGAAAGCAGTGAAAACCAAATTCCTGAGGAAGGAAATCCCAATCCCAAGCTCTCTGCCCTTTTTTAATCCAAGTCCCTGAGTTTTCCCAGAATTTTGGGATGGTTTGGGTTGGAATGGGCTTGAGAGGTCATCCAGCACAGAGGGCAGGGAGACCTTCCCAACTTGAACAGGTTGATCCAAGGCCTTGGACATTTCCAGTGATGGGGCAGCCACAGCTTCTCTGGGAATTCCAGCTCAGCCCCTTACCAGCCTCCCAGCCAAGAATTCCTTCCCAATATCCCATTTAATCTGGCCCTATTCCAGTTTAAAGCTCTTCCCCTTGTCCTGGCACTCTGTTCCTTATTCAAAGAACCTCTCCAGCTCTCCTGGAGCCCCTTCAGGCACTGGAAGGGGCTTTGAGGTCTCCTTGGAGCCTTCCCTTCTCCAGGCCGGACATTCCCAGCTCTCCCAGCCTGGCTCCAGCCCTTGGAGCATCTCCGTGGCCTTCTCCTTCTTTTCTCCCCTAATTTGGGGAAAGCTTTTTTTCGCATTATCCCTGTTCCCCATCCACTTTCCCAGGTGTGCTGCTTACACCCGGTTTGGGATGGATGAGGATATTGGGAGGCTCAGCTGGGATGAGGTTCTTGATGGCGTCGGGGCAGGTGGAAGCAATGGACTCATCCCATGAAAAGGGCTGGAGAGGAGCGGGGTGGGTTTCAGGATGAGGGTTGTGGGCAGTAGGATTCAGTGGGATCTGGGTTTTGTGCCCAGACCCTTCCACATCCAACTGTGGAGCTCTGATGGTGAGAGGCAGCTGAGGAAAGATGGATTTGGGGATTAATTTAGTGATGTAATTGGTGAGGAAGCATCTCCTGACAAGTAGGTTTTTTCAGATTATTTTTGAATCCATAGTTTTGGCCCCATTCTCTCCACCTGAGTGGTCCCAAAGCATTTCCCTGCTTCCCGGGTCTCCTTGCTGAGTTGCTGGTTGAGGGACACTCCCGAAATTCAGCTTTTGGGCTACAACTTCATTTCCCAGGGTGCATCCAGGCTGGGAGCCTCCAATCAGGCTGAGGGAGACTTTAAAGGAGCTTCCTGGGAGAGGGGGGGTTTCCCTTAGGGAAGCAGCTGGGTGAGGAGTGAGGTCTTCTCCAGGCTGGCTGGGATTGGGAATGTTCTCCTGTCCCAACTGAGCTTCATCCCAACTGCAGCTTGCAAGTGCTCTTGGCACAGCAAAGCCTGGTAAAATATGGAGTTTTTCCAAGTGTTTTCTACTCTCAGAAAAAATTTAGGATGTTTTATACTTTTCATTTACCTCCTTTAGAAATCCTGGAGTTTTTTCCTCAATGTGGAGGTTTTTCATGGATGGGGACCAGGAATATGGCCCTTATTCCTTGCATCCTCTTGAGTTTCGAGGAAAAAAAGGGATTTGGGAGAGTCTGGCTGCTTTTGAAAAAAGGAGGGGAGAGGTGGTGGTGGAGACTCAATATCTCAATTTACCCCATTTCTCTGCTGTGCTTAATTATTATTAATTGTGGTGGTGGAAGCTGTGAATTCCTGAACAATTTTAGGGAATTTCCTTGTTTTTTCCTTTTTATTGTCTTTTATTTTGCTGCCTCCAACAGAAGTTCAGGGACTGAGCTAAAGGATTTTCCTTCTTTTTTTTTTCAACGTGGGTCCTCCTTAAAGCTGAGCTTGGCCCTATCAGCTCCAAACTTTGGGGCTGAGCTGTTGGGGTTTCCTTGGAGAGCAAAACTGGGGTGGCACCAACCCTGTGCTGTTTTCCATCTCATTCCAGGGACCGTCCTTGGACTCTCTGCCTTGGCCCTCCCAAGGAGTTGTGGATGACGGAGCCATGGGGTTGTCAAAAGCCCTTGGGGTGAAGAGCAGCAGCAGGTGGGTACCATGGAGCACGGCAGGGAATTTTGGAGGGAGGCTCCAGCTTTGTTATCCTACTGGTTTTCCTGGGAATTTCAGGGCTCGAGCAGAGAAATTCCTCCAGAATTCCTTTTGGGAAGTGATTTTTGGTGCTGCTGGGCATAAGGGTTAGGAAGTAGGGCATGCCATCATGCCATAGTTTATTTCACCAGTAAGGGGTTGGTGGTTTAAGAGGGATCAATTCTTCCTTATCCCAGGAAGCGAAAAAACGAGTTGGAAAAGGGGCAGGACAAGCCAAAGGCCCTCCCAGTGAAGAAGAAGAAGCTGGAATGCACAGTGAAGGTACCAACCCCCACCCTGTGCATTGGGGTGACCCTTGTAATTATCCCAAAAATTCTCTGGGAATCAAACCCGTGGCATGATTTTCCTTTATCCTGCTCTGTCCTGGTGCAAAGCTTTCCACGGTCAAAGGGAAGAAGAAGAAGAAGCCATCCAAAGTCAAGGAAAAGCCACTGCAAGAGAACATCATCAGCAGGTCAGTCCTTGGATTGGGATGGAGGTGGGATCTGCAGGGCTGGGCTTTTCCATCTGGGTTATCCCAGATGACATATGGGATGGGGATGCCACATCCAGCTCTGCTTTCCTTGTGTTGCCTTGATTATCAAGAGGAGTTTTTAATAGGGGAAAAAATAAAGGGCATGGAGCGATGGGAAAAGGGGAATCCCCTTAAGCTGAAGGTTTAGGTTGGGTATCGGGAAGGAATTCTTCCCTGGGAGGGTGGTGAGCCCCTGGCAGGGGTTTCCCAAAGAAGCTGTGGCTGCCCCATCCCTGGAAGTGTCCAAGGCCAGGTTGGATGGAGCGTGGAAAAACCTGGATAGAGGAAGGTGTCCCTGCCCATGTGAGCAGCTTAGAACAACACGATCCCTTCCAAAAACCAAACCATTCCATGATCCTAAAATACGTGTGTCCCTTCTCTGTCCCCTTTCTGGCCAAGAAGCTCCCTGAAGCAGGAGGCTGCAGATGGGAAAGGCCTTGGCTGCAGCCTCTGGAATGGGATCCAAGCGGAGGAGGGAGCTGCATCCGAGTTGGTACGTGGTGGTCGCCGTGCTGAAGGATTGAGGAGTATTCCCGTGGTTTGTTCCCAAGGGAGCTGGGAGGGGGCTGTCCTGGGGTTTGGTGCAAGCCCCTGAAAGGAGCTTTTGAGCACCTGGAATTAAATTAAGGAATAAATTTCCTGGTTTTGGGGTGGAAGGCATCACACTACGTTCACCCGAACTGACACTGGTGGGGAGCACCAGGATATGGGCGAGTCTCACTTCCTAAGCAGGAGGTTGGGATTGGGAATTCCTTCCTCAGGAATTTGGTTTTCACTGCTTTCCTTGTTCATGCCCCACCTGGAAGTGCCCAAGCCCAGGTTGGATGGGGCTTGGAGCAACCTGGGATAGTGGAAGGGAGGGGGTGAAATGAGATGATCCTTAAGATCCTTTCCAACCCAAAGCATTCCATGATCCTTGGCTGGTGCTGGAGAGCACAAATCCCAGCAAATTCCCGCTATATTTTGCTTTTTCCTGTATTAATTTGTCCTCTTGGTGTGTAAATCCAGCATGGATACTTTTCCTTTTTCCCCTCTTTCCACCCCTCTCACAAAACAGAATCCCAAATATCCCCAAACTCTCCTGGATGGATCAAATTCAAGGAGCAGCCTTGAAACCCCCCAAGGGTGCCTGGTGTGGTCCTGGTGTTCCTGGCATTCCTGGTACAACCCTTTGCAGGCAGGAATGATTTTGGAAGGTCGTGGCTCTTCCTGAGGTTTCCCAAGAGGGTTTCTGAAGGATTGTGAATCCCAGAGCAGGCGTGTTCCCAGGGAATGAAAGTTTATGTGGACGTAACCAACCTGTAATTAACTCAGGGTTTTATTTTCCCCTTAATGAGTTCACCCAGCCGCTTTCAGGAAAAAAATCCTTGTGTGGTTTTTGGCTTCCCTTGAAAGCCTTGGGAAGAGAAACTTGGGGAAATCAGGGTTTAGAGTGAGAACCTCGCTGCTTGGCAAGCCCTGGATGAGGCTGGGATGAGTTTTGGGATGCCTTGTGCAGTCAGGAGCAGGAGAAGATGGTTCCAGCTTGGAAAACAAGTGTAGAAACAGTGGGGTGGGATTTCTGGTGGCCTCCAAGGGACAGAATTTAGGTCTCTGTGACCTCTCAAGCTTGGTTTCTTTTAGGTCCCCATTTTGCCTATATTTTGATGGGGCTTTTTTGGTCTCCAGGATTTCTGGTGGTGTCCGTGGGTCACATTTCAGGGCTCGGTGTCCCCTCTGAGCTCATTTTCTTTTAGGTTCCCATTTTCCCTACATTTTGATTTTTTTTCCTTTCTCCAGGGTTTTTAGTGGCCTCCAAGTGTCAGATTTTAAGGGTCCCTTAGTGTCCCCTCTGAGCTCATTTTTTCTTAGATCCTATCCCCATTTTCCCTATATTTTGATTTTTTTTTTCCTTTTTCCAGGATTTTTAGTGGCCTCTATGGGTCAGATTTTAGGATCTCTTTGTGTCCCCCCTCTGAGCTCATTTTCTTTTATCTCCTATCCTCATTTTCCCTATATTTTGATTTTTTTCCATTTTCCAGGATTTTTAGTGGCCCCATGGGTCAGATTTTAGGGATTTCTTTGTGTCTCCTCTGAGCTTATTTTCTTTCAGCTCCTATCCCCATTTTCTGTTATTTTTTTCCTTTTTCCTTCCTTTCTGCTCACCCTCATTGTATTTCCCACCCCGTGGCTTTGCTCCTCACCTCTCTTTCCCTCTTGCCATCTGCTGCAAGGGTGATTTCATCTTCCAAGCACCTGGAATTTGATCCATCTTTATTTTGGAGCCCTCCCATCCCTTCTGTTCCCCGGACTGCTCTCCCAGCAGCGCTTCCAATGAGCAGGTGGTTGAGGAGGGCTGGGAGTTTTCCTGCATTTATCCATAAAATTCCTTTATTGTGCTCTAGGAAGGAAACCAGGGATTTCCTAACCCCATAAAACCTCAAAACTTGTTAAAAACCTGGTATTTTGGGTTTCTGGATCCCAGCCAAGGGGGTTGAGGGAGGGAAAATTGCTGTTTTGGGGGGTGATGCTGCTTTGGGGTACCTGTGCCAGGGAACCTTTCCCAAATCCTTGATGTTTTCCAGGAGGAGACCAAAGCAAACTCCCCTCAAGGGCCACCAGTGGGGCTGGAAGACTCTTCCAGGTGAGTTGGGTCATTATTTGGATTATTTTTCTTCCAGGGAACTGGAATTTTGTCCTTTTCCTTCTCCCTGAGGAGCTCCCTAATCCCAGGTTTTCCCTCCTGGGTCGCTGGTGCCTTCCTGGAGCAGTTTCTCCACATCCTGGTGTTTTCAAAGACTTTAAAGCTTTCCAAAAACATCCCAAGTGGAATCTGAGGCTCAGCCCTGGGATTTGAGGGTGGAGAGGGAAGTTCCAGCCCCATCCACCCTCCCCAGTCAGCAGGGTGTGATTGCTCAGGTGCACATTCCTACATTAATTTAGTGATGTCCCGGCAGGAACAACCACCCTCCCAAATCCTGGCAAAAGGCCGTTCTTTCCCTCTTAGATCCTGGCAGAGATAGGAAGCAGAATTCCTAAAGCTGGTTCATCCTCTCTGCCTCTCTAAAATTCCCCAGTGAGAGGCCTCTAATAAAAAACCTTTGGAGGAAGGAAGGAGCCGATCCCAAAAAGGTGCTGCTGGGATTTTGCCTTCTGAGTCACGGATCTGCTCCCTGCCGATGGATTGGAGGGGACTGAGCGTGTTTTGCAGGATGGTTTTCCCTAAGGAGTTTAGTGGGGATTGTGTAACGTGTGTTCCAGTGTGGAAAAAACATTGTTTTTATTTGTTTTCTTGTTTTTTTTTTTTTGTGGTTTTGGTTTTGTTTTTTTTTCTTTTTTGTTTGTTTAGTTTGGTTTGGTTTTTTTCTGTTCGTTTTGGGGTTTTTTGTTGTTTGTTTGTGGGGGTTTTTTGTTTGTTTTTGTTTTTTTTTTTTTTTTTTCTTTTGGTTTTTCTTCAGAATTTGCTTCCATCCCAAGCCAGCTCGAAGGCTTTCCTTGCTTTGATGTCCCACAGCCCGATAATTAATTATCTGCCTAGATTAATTGATAGAAAAGGGCCAAAATTCACACTTCCTGTTGCAGAATTTTCGGCATATTTTGGCCAAAAGCAAGAAACTGCAGCTCTTCTCTATTTGGAAGTCCAGGAAGAGCAATCATCCTCCTGCTTGGGAGGAGGAAACTGGATTTCTGACTCTTTTTTTTGGGAAGGATCAGGGCAGCTGGCTGTGCTTCCAAAGGGTTCCTGCTGGAGGATCCAGGAGATGGGAAAAGCAGGGAACGGATCTGATCCGTGGCTTGAGCTCAGCTCCAGGCTTATCTAGGATGGATCAGAGGATTTGGTTGGGAGGTGACAATGACCCAGAAGGAAAAGCCCCAGGTTTCCCTGTGGGAAAGGGACACCATCACCTCAGCATTAAACTCTTGGAATTCTTAAGGTTGGAAAAAATATCCAAGGTCACCACTAAAATATGTCCCAAAGCACCACATCCACAGGTTTTTGGAAGACTTCCAGGGGTGGTGATCCCACCTGGGCAGCCTCTTCCAGGGCTTGACCACCCTTTCAGTGAGGAATTTTTTTCCTAGGACCCCACCTAAATCCACCCTTCGGAGTTGTAGGCTCAGCCTAGGAGACATAAGCTTGGTTTAGGCTGTGCTGCTGTTTCTCCATTCTTCTTTTGTTTGATGTTTCTGAGATATGAATGTCTTGAAGACTTCAAGTCTTGAAGACTTGAACAAGCCTTGGGAGAAATTTATAGGGGCAGGTTGCTGCTTTGTGATGGTTGCAAATCCCACAGAATTCCCGAAGATTCCCCGGAGCTCTCAGCTGAGCAGGGAAACGCTCCTGGATTCCTCACCCATACGGACGGTGGAGATCGTGGATCTGGACACTCCTTGTCCTGTTGCATTGACGAGGCTCCTTCCCTGTCCTTCCCTCCCCATTCCCCACTGGAATCAGCCCCACAGTCCCAGGAGCTGTGTCCTAGCTGTCTCCTTTTCCAGCGTGTCCATGATTGACCCCATCCCTTCCTTTCTGCTGAACCTTTTCTCCTGAGGTTTCTCTGGGAATATTTCCTTAGGGCCTCCCCTGCTTTGCCTGGAGGCCTTGTGGTTCTGCTCCCTTGAGCTCTCTCATCCCATAAAATCCAGCCTGGGGTCATTCCCTGCTGCCTGGGGATATCTCACAGCTCCATCTGTGGTGCTGCCGTGGTTTGGATGGAAATGAGGGAGCAATTCCCTCATTTGGGATGGAAGGAGAGGGAATGCTGGTGGTGAGAATTGGCTCTGGTGTCATTGTAGGTCCCAGGATGAATCCCAGAGAACAGGACCTGCAGTGGGAGAGCAGCTCTTGGAGACCCAGAATGGAATTGGGGTAGGAAAACCGGGAACGGAGGGAATGTCACCCCCTGGACCTAATCCTGCATCTCCTCCATTCACCTGGGATTTGGGATAACCTCTCTCCTTTCCCAACATCTCTTCCCTTATTCCTGCCTCCCACAGGTCCCAAGTGAAGGTGTTGCTGATGGGGTTGTATCCCCCTCTGGAGATTCTTTGGAGAGGGATGTGGGGCTCACAGCTGTGAGGAGGGAGAGCGAGGAGAAGGAGCTGGATCCCCCCATCCCACAGCAGGAAGAGGATTCCCAAGCTCAGAAAAGAAAAAGAGGGAAGAAACAAGAGGAAAACAAGCAGGGAAAAGGAATGAGGAACAAAAGAGGGAAGAAACAGGAGGAAAATAAGCAGGGAGATGGACTGAAGAAAAAAAGAGGAGGGAAGAAACAGGAGGAAAATAAGCAAGGAAAGGGATTGAAGAAAAAAAGAGGAGGGAAGAAACAGGAGAAAAAGAGGCAGGGAAAGGCATCGAAGAAAAAAAGAGGGAAGAAACAGGAGGAAAATAAGCAGGGAAAGGGATTGAAGAGAAAAAGAGGGAGAAAGGATGAATTCGAGGATTTGATGGATGGCATTGAGGAGGAGGAGGGAGATGAGGACAGGAATTGGGAAGGGGGACAGGGAAGAGCCAAAAGACGGAGAAGCAGCAGCAGCCAGGGATGGGATGATGGGGAAAATAAGCAGGCGAAGGGGAAAGCAAAGAATCCCAGGAAGGGGAAAGCAAAGGGGGTGGAAAAGGTGGGGAAGAGAAAAACGAAGGAAAAATTGCTGGAAGAGGAGCAAGAGATGGAGAAAGATGAGGAGGGAGGGAAAGGAATGGGAGTTGAAGAGGAGGAGAAGGTGGGAAAGGGAGGTGGAGATGGAAAAGGAATGAAGGAGGAGGAAGAGGTGGATGAGAAAGGGGAGGAAGGACTGGGAGAGGCTGGGAGTACAGGGATGGAGCAGGAGGTGAAGGAGGAGGAGGAGGATGAAAGGAAGGGAGATGTTCCAGGGAAGGAGAAGTGGAAAAACAAGGAAGAGCCAGAGGTGGAAACAAAGGAGGCAGAGGAAAAGGGTGAAGAGGAGGAAACCCCAGGGAAAACTGGGGAAGAGAAATCTAAGGAAGGAGAAGAAAAGAAAAAGGGAAAAAAAAAGACTAGAGAGACTAAAAAGCAGAGGGAAGAAGAAAAAGAGGCGGCAAACAAATGGAAATGGTAAATTCCAGCGTGCCTTTGGAAGGTTTAATCCTGGGGCTGTGATTTTGATTTTATTTTGTGGGGCAAAATGGTGAAAATTCCAAATTTTTTGCTCTTTTCCTATATTTCCTTTAGCCTTGAACTCACCACTCTTGGAAATGGGTGAGAGGTAAGGGAAGGTCCTGAATGCATAGCAGGATTTGCACTGTGATTATTTTTATTTTTAAATTTATTTTTAATAATCATTTTACCTCTAGTGGTTTTCCTGGTGCCCGTTCTGGGAAGGGAGAAGCTCATAATTATTGGAAGGAAAAATAATAATAATAATAATAACAGTATTAATAAGTCCAAGACAACATCAGCTCTCTCAGGGAACTGTGAAGGAGCTAAATTCCTTCCCCACTTCCTTCTCCATCCAGATTTGGGATGATCCAGGCAGGTATTTTATAGGAAAGGATGTGGAATGGTAAATTCCAGCGTGCCTTTGGCAGGTCTAATCCTGGGGCTGTGATTTTGATTTTATTTTGTGGGGCAAAATGGTGAAAATTCCAAATTTTTGCCATTTTCCTGTATTTCCTTTAGCCTTGAACTCACCACTCTTGGAAATGGGTGAGAGGTAAGGGAAGGTCCTGAATGATAGCAGGATTTGCACTGTGATTATTTTTATTTTTAAATTTATTTGTAATAATCATTTTTCCTCCAGTTATTTTCTTGGTGCCCGTTCTGGGAAGGGAGAAGCTCATAATTATTGGAAGGAAAAATAATAATAATAATAATAACAGTAGTAAGTCCAAGACAACAGCAGCTCTCTCAGGGAACTGTGGAGGAGCTAAATTCCTTCCCCACTTCCTTCTCCATCCAGTTTTGGGATGATCCAGGCAGGTATTTTATAGGAGAGGATGTGGAATGTGGCTGCTGGATGCCGAATTATCTTTTGGAAGTGCAACTTGAACCACTTGGTGTCACTCTCTCCCAGATCTCCCCAAGATCTGGGACAGAGCGGGAGGAATATTTTTGGGATGTTTTTAGGGAGCCTGTGGCAAACCCCGATCTGGGAGGAGCCCTTATCCCAGAGAGGGATATCCATGGATTCCTGGAGCTTTGAGGTGGCCAGGGTGACGTGAAAAGTGGGATTTTATATATTTTTTTCCTAATCAATGCCTTGTTCGGAACGGCTCAGATCCTGGCACGGAGGAGAGAGGCTGGTATGTTGGAATTTGATCCCCAAAAAAATCCACAACTACATTTCCCATGAGGGAATTCCCATGTGGCACCCTCCTTGGCCTCTGGATGGGCTCGGGGGGGGTGCTGTGGAAGGTGAGTGCAGGGGATGCTCTGCAGGGATTTGGGATCCCAGAATTTTGGGAAGAGAGGCGATCACAAAAAGATCCCGATGCTGCCTTTCTCCGATGCTTTCAGCCCAAATTCCTGAGGTTTGCTGGTTTTCCTCGACTATTTCCTTTCCTGTTTTTTATGGCAAAACTCAGCTTTGGATACCATGGATTTATTCCACTCTGCTTCCCATGGGGAGGAGAAAAAAAAAAAATCACAAATAATTTCCTGGGCAGAGCTGAGTGAGAAACAGGAATTTTGCTTTCTCCGTGTGGAATCCTGCTGGGTTTTCCCAGAAATCCTTGGCTCTTTTTTCTTTTTTTATTTTTTCCTGGAGATGCTGGGATTAGGAGGCCAGTGCCAGCCTGGCTGATGCTGAGCTGTGGGACACAGATCCCTGCCTGTCCCTTGCTGTCACCAGCGTTCTTCCTCTGACTCTAACCTGTGGTTTTATCCCTCTTTTTAGAGTGCTGCTCCTGCTTTTCCGGTTGGATTTTTTGACTTTATTAATTTTTTTATTTTTAAATTTAATTTTATTGGATTTTTTTGTTGCTGCTTTTTTAAATCCTCACAGTTAAAACTTGTAGTGGCTTTAAAAGCCCATTTGCTCTGGCAGGGGGGAGAAGATTCTTTACGATGTTATTTGCATTTAAATCAAAGTCATCAATATTTATGAGGCACAGGTTTCCCGGAGAAGCCCTGGCTGCCCCATCCCTGGAAGCATTCCTTGGATTGGATGGGGTTGGGAGCAACCTGGATCAGTGGAAAGTGTCCCTGCCTGTGGAAAGGGGTTGGAACGAGGTGGCTTTTAGGATCTCTTCCCTCTCCTGAGTTCTTCCATGTCGCCACACCTCATTTTCATGGATTCCATTCCAGTTTTTCCTTGTTTTAAAGGACAGGGAAGCTGAGGCAGCAGCAGAGAACCCAAGATTTCACCTGGAGTTTGTGCCAGCTGTCACTGCTCCGAGCATTTCCCCTGTGTGGCCTTGGGAGGAGGTGCCAGAGGCCGGGTTTGGGATATCCTCACGGATCCCTGTGCGTCTGTTCCAGGTGGGAAGAGGAGAAGAAGGAGGATGGAGTCAAGTGGGTGCAGCTGGAGCACCGAGGGCCCTACTTTGTGCCCCTCTACGAGCCCCTGCCCGAGGACGTGCAGTTTTATTACGATGGTACAGCTCTGAGGGGACCTGGGGCTTGGGGTGGTGTCCTCTCCTTAGGGGAAGGTGAATATCCCATTGGAAAAGCCATGGCTTAAACCTGGAGGATCCTTACACGTGGTTGGAATTACAGGGGTTTTTGGGCAGCTGATCCTCATGGCTGGTTTTTTTTTTCTCATTCAGCTGCATTTTTGGATCTGAGCTTTGTCAGCTCATCTGTGTTTTCCCACGAGCTGGAAAAACGGGATTTTACTGATCCATGGCCTCAGTGACTGGCACATCCAAGGGTCTGGCTGGGCTGCTCCAAGCTCCTGATGTCCCCAGGGTCACCTCATATGACTTTAGAACAACTCAGGGGTGTCACTGGCGGGGCAGATCCAGGCCTTGGCTGCCTCTGTGTTTTCCTGCCATTCCCACTGGGTCTCCTGCCATTCCCACTGGCTTTCCTGACATTCCCACTGGCTTTCCTGCCATTCTCTGCTCTCAGTTCATCCCTGAACTCATTTCTGATGGATTAAAGGGAGGGAGAAATAAGGACATTGAGGGTCAGCCAAGGGATGCTGGGGATGGAAAGGGATCACATTCCTTTGGGGAATTCCCTCAGTTCCCTGGGGCTTCCCATACTTTTTTTTTTTTGCAGTAGGAAAAAGGCAACTTTGGGAAAAGGGGGTGCCTGGCAGTGCCAGAAGGCACTGCTGAGACATCCATGGAGCTCTGAGGGATTTTGGCTCCGTGAGGAGGAGCCTTGACAGGGTTTGGACCTTCTCTGTGGTCTTTGAGGTGTTGTGGGTCTGGGTCGGTGGCTTTGGAATTTGGGATCTTTGATGTTGAATTTTTTCCTGAAAAGTGTCACCATTCTTGGATGGAAAAGGGTTTGTGGACAGGCAACAAAAGGGCCCATGGATGAGCTGGTGTGTTGGGGTTGTCATGGGGCTGCTCCAAGGCTCCATTCCCTTCAGTCCAGAAATCCCAAAAAACGGTGGTTCAAGTAGGGATCAACCATTCCCTGGACATCTGCAGAGGACTTCTTCCTAAAAAAAAAAAAAAAAAAAATTATTTCCAAGTAATTCCTAGGATGAGCCAAGGCATTCCTTTTGGTTTTGTTGATTTTCTCCAGCCAAAGAACTCAGGAGGCGATGGTGACGTTGCCTCCAAGAAATTATTCCAAGACCTTAGAAAATCCAAGAAATAATCCAAGATTCTGCCCAGAGAAGCTGTGGCTGCCCCTCCCCTGGAAGTGTTCCAGGCTGGACAGGGCTTGGAGCAACCTGGTCTAGTGGAAGATGTCCCTGCCTCTCTTTTCCCAGGAAAACCCTTGAAGCTGAGCCTGGCCACGGAGGAAATTGCCACATTTTATGCCAAAATGTTGGATCATGAGTACACCACCAAGGAGACCTTCCAGAACAATTTCTTCCATGACTGGAGGAAGGTACCTGCCCTGGGAGGGCTCCTTGAAATCCATCAAACCCACCAGCCCCAGGCTGTGGTGTGGGATGGAGGGAAGGGGGGGATTTGTTCCTTATTTATAATTATGAGGTTCTAAATCTTGATTTATTTCCTTGTTTTTTGTGGGTTTGGGCTGGGATTTGCTTTCTGTGCTCCCTCTGAGTTTCAGTGATGGGTGATGGATCTTGCAGACAGCTCCAAAACCAATTTGGGACACCAAAGGAATGAAGGAATCACATCTGATCCCAAAACAATCCAAAACTTGTAAATAAACAAGCAAAAAAGTAAACATATTTTAGGGAATGTTTACACCTCCTAAATATATTTGGTGCTGTCCCTGCAGTTGTGTTTGGGGACTTTTTTTCCATAGTAGGTTCTTCCACCCCAGAACTGGCTGGCTTTTTTCAAGGAACTGGAATGTGGCTCTCTATTCCCTTTTCCAAGGACGGGCACAGGCAGCAGCTCCACGTGGAATTAGTTTTGCCTCCTGGCTTTTCCCAGCCCTTCTCGTCTCTTTCCCAGGAAATGACCTCAGAGGAGCAAGAGATAATCAAGGACCTGGACAAATGTGACTTCAGGGAGATCCACAAATATTTTGTGGACAAAAACGAGGCCCGGAAGGCGCTTCCCAAGGAGGAGAAGCAGGTGAGGACTGGTTCCTATGACATGTTTTGGGTCCAGTTTTGGGAATTTTGGCTCTCCGTTGTTGTCTTCCTGTCTTTCTTTAATGCAGCTCTGTCTCCATGGCTATTGCCCCCCTCTTCCTGAATTTTATCATCAGATCCTGCACATTCCATGGCTTTGCAGGGTGCCAGTCATTTGGATCATGGTTTGGAGTCCTTCCCTGTCCAGAGGATTGTGGACTTTGCCAAGGGAATGATGGCACTTAGACTTCTTGGTTGGAATGTTAGAGATCCTTTCCAATCCAAACCATTCTGATTTTTTTTTTGTTGTTTTTGTTTGTTTGTTTTGTTTTGGTTTTTTGTGGTGTCCTGGCTTCAGAAGCTGAAGGAGGAGGCGGATAAGATCCAGGAGGAATATGGGTACTGCATCCTGGATGGGCACCGGGAGAAGATTGGCAACTTCAAAACTGAACCTCCGGGGCTCTTCCGTGGCCGTGGGGAGCACCCCAAAATGGGGATGCTGAAGAAGAGGATCATGCCAGAAGATGTCATCATCAACTGCAGCAGGTGGGTTGTCCTTGGAAGTGCTGAGCTCCTGGGACTTCCCTTGGGATTGAGGGCGACTGGGCACTTCCTCTGCACAGAGTTGGGGTTTTTCCATCTTCTGAAGTCCCTGTTTTCCACATCCTGGGAATGTTTTTCCCTTCTGAGTTATGTGAGGTGAGCTGGGCTGGTCTTAAACCACCCATTTGAAGACCTTGATTCAAAACATTCCCCAGCAGTCCAGCAGGTTTTCCTGCTGTTCCCAGCATCCAAATGGTAAATGCTTGATTGTGGGAAGGGTCTGGAGCACCAGGAGCAGCTGAGGGAGTTTGAGGGGCTCAGCCTGGAGAACAGGAGGCTGGGGGAGACCTTCTACAAACTCCCTGACTGAAGGGTGGAGCTACACAGAGCTTTTCCCTCAGGAAAAAAAAAAAAAAGATAGGAGAAGAGGAAATGGCCTCAAGTTGTGCCAGAGGAGGTTTAGGTTGGATATTAAGGAAAACTTCTCCACAGAAAGAGTTGTCAAGCACTGGAAGAGGCTGCCCAGGGCAATGGTGGAGTCACCAGCCCTTCAGGGATGTGAAAGCTGTGTAGATGTGGCACTTGGGGACATGATTTGGTGGTCCTGGCAGTGCCGGTTCATGATGGGACTCAATCTTGGAGCACTTTTCCAACTTTAATGATTTTATGTTGCTGGGGTAATTATAGGTGGATTCCATGTTTTCTCAATGTGGTGACCACCCTTGGCTCACTGAAAACTTTGTTCTTCGTGCTCTGAGGGCTCTAATCCTGCTCTTCCCACAGGGATTCCAAGATTCCCGAGCCCCCAGAAGGTCACAAGTGGAAGGAGGTGCGCTTCGACAACACGGTCACCTGGCTGGCCTCGTGGACAGAGAACATCCAGAACACCTTGAAGTACATCATGCTGAATCCCAGCTCCAAGCTGAAGGTTGGAATGGTGCCCTGGTCAGATGAAAAAATCTGGGAAAGCCAGGATGTGGGATATCAACCATTTTTTTTTTTTTCTTGGCCCTTCTCTTAAAAGTGGACAAACAAAATGAAGGGGATGAGAGGGAAAGGACAGATGATTTTGAAGCATCAAAATTATTCCAAGGAATGGGTTGCTCCAGGCAGAGTCATCCTGGTGCCATGTTGCTCATCTGTGTCCAGGGAAGGCTGTTGGAAGCCAGGCAGGGCCTGAAAGGATCCACAGGGGCTAAGAAGATCCATAGGGACCAGAGCTGGGTTAATTTTTATCAGGAAGTGGAGGGTAGGAAGAAATGGGATGGAACTCTGTGGGAAAAGGAAGGAGATTTAAGGCAATTTCCAAGGGCTCAAGGAAAGGGGGAATGCAGCCCAGGTGGACACAACTGAGCAAGTGCTGTGTCAGTCCACACTGGTGTCCAAGGAGCCACTTTGGCCATGGTTTGACCACTTTGGACCACTTGAGGAAGACCCTTCATCTTCCTCATCTTGCCAAGCTCTGGCTAGTGAGAACACCCTGACTTGGCCAGGATCCAAATCCAGCACAGAAACCCTGGATGAGCTGTTTCTTTTCCAGTTTATTCCCTTCATGGATTTTCCCCAAGAAAACCAGTAGGGTTTGAGCAGGCTTTAGATGCTGGAGGTGTTTCTGCAGCAGGACTTGACTGGTAGGGGTGGAATAAAGATGGGGCACTGAATGGAAAATATCCTGGTTTCCCATTCCAGGGGGAGAAGGACTGGGAGAAATATGAGGTAGCTCGGCGCCTGAAGGACGTCGTCCACACAATCCGGGCTCAGTACAGAAAAGACTGGAAATCCACGGAGATAAAGAAGCGGCAAAGAGCAGTGGCCCTCTACTTCATTGATAAGGTATCCACAGCCTCACCCCGGGTCCCCCATCCACATGGAAGTTGGGAATTCACTTCCCTGACCCACCCCACTGCGTAGTTTTTGATGCTTGCTGGTTCTGCCAACCCCAGGTGGCTCCATGTGAGGGATCTGGGGATGATTATGGAATCCTGGAATGGTTTGGTCGGATGGGACCTCCAAGATCATCTCATTCCCAACCCCCTGCTGCAGGAAGGGACACCGCCTGCTTGACCAGGTGGCTCCAAGCCCCATCCAACTTGGATCCGAATATTTCCAGAGGTGTGGAAGATGAAAATTGTCCCTAGTGGAAGGTGTCCCTGCCCATTGCAGGAGGGTGGAAACAACTGATCTTGAAGGTGCCTTCCAAATCATTCTATGGATCCATAGCTGGGGATGACCCGATCTCCTCTAGTCCCAATCCACTTCAAGCAACCTGGGAAGGGGGGATTTGAGGTGGAATGACGTGGAATGTACTGGAATGGCCTTAAAGTACTGGAATGGCCTGCCTGGGGAGGTGGTGGAGTCACCATCCCTGGATGTGGCACTTGGTGCCGTGGTCTAGTTGAGGTGTTGGAGCATGGGTTGGACTTGATGATCTTGGAGGTCTCTTCCAACCGTGAAATTCTGTGAAATTCTGTGAAATTCTGTGAAATTCTGTGAAATTCTGTGAAATTCTGTGAAATTCTGTGAAATTCTGTGGAATTCTGTGAAATTCTGTGGAATTCTGTGAAATTCTGTGGAATTCTGTGGAATTCTGTGGAATTCTGTGGAATTCTGTGGAATTCTGTGAAATTCTGTGGAATTCTGTGAAATTCTGTGAAATTCTGTGAAATTCTGTGAAAGGGACGACTCCTTATTCCCTTCCAGCTGGCCCTGCGAGCTGGGAATGAGAAGGAGGAAGGGGAGACCGCGGACACGGTCGGCTGTTGCTCCCTGCGCGTGGAGCACATCCAGCTGCACCCCCAGCTGGACGGGCAGGAGCACGTGGTGGAGTTCGACTTCCTTGGGAAAGACTCCATCCGCTACTACAACAAAGTGTCCGTGGAGAAGCCGGTGGGTGGGGCAGGAACAGAGGAAGTGCTTGGTTATCTGGGTTCCCCTCACTGTTTTATCAGTCCCAGATTTCCATTCCAAAACCCTTACTTAGCAAGATGTGCACTAACCCTGGAGAACGGGAGGAATTTTGGGATAGAACTTCCAAGGTTGTTCTACCCCATGAGCCATTGAGGGAGAAGTCCCGCCTCTTGCTGGAGCGCCCTCAGGGTGCTCAGGACTTGAAATGTCTCCATTTGTGTTGAATAACCTTCCTTTGCCCGTGGGAAAGAAGATTTTAATGGTGTTGGTGGAGAAACTGGAATGTCGGAGATGGGAAAGATGCAGGGGGGAACACCCAGTGGCACCTTGAAGTTGAGAAATTTGGTGGGACGTGCCAACATGAGGGTGAATCAGAGTCCATCTGGAGGAGGAGAGAGATGAGGGAGATGTCTGGGAGCAGTTCATTCCTTGGCCCTGACCAGGACTGTCCTTTTCCCCTCTCCAGGTGTTCAAGAACCTGCGGCTGTTCATGAAGAGCAAGGACCCCACCGATGACCTCTTTGACCAGCTCACTGTGAGTTGTCACCTCGAAGCTTTTCAAACAGTACTGGTGGCCCTGAAGGAGGAGAAGCCAAACCATGATACCCTTGGCCACCTTTGGTAGTTATCCCTTCACCTGGTTTTGACTCTCTACTCTCTGGAGGCACCACTGTCACTGTTGGAACACCCTGTGAGGTCTTCCAGCCTCTTTCTGCACTAGGACATCTCTGCTTCCCTGTGTCCCTGCTGAGGAGCTGGATTCCTGCTCCTTCCCTCCTCCAACTCACCCACTTGGGCTTTTTTTTTAGCCTGGAAAGGTCTGCCCACATTTTGGGCAATTACTGGAGGTACCAGACCTAGGTTTCTGATGGTTTTTGCGCTTTATTCAAGCTCCACAGAAGTGGAAGAAGTTGCTGGAGGGATGTGCTGCCTTCCCTCCTGGAAAAACCTCCTCCCTCATCTTCCTCAGGATGGGATATGGGATCGATGAGCAGCTCCCTGTCCTCTGTAGAACAGGGGTGTGATGTTGGATGTGAGATCAGGAATGATTGTTTGGAAAAGACCTCTAAGCTCATCAAATCCAAGCACTAAGCCAGAACTGCCAGGTCCTCTACTAAACCACATCCCCAAGGGCCAATGTGTGTCCTCTTGGACACAGATGGGCAGAAATTGTAGACTTCCAGAGAGATTATCTTTTTTTTTTTTCTTTTTTTTTTTTTTTTTTTTTTGTGGATTTAGGTGGAATTTTAGGCCAGATTTGGGTAGATGATGACCTGACCCCACAACTAGCTCTACAAGCTGCAGGACTTAATTTTTTGTTACTGCCTAATTTTGGTTGCTTAGGCAGGAGATGGTCTAAAAAGAGATTTGTCCCGGCTTCTGCTTGTTCTGTTCCTTCGTGGAATCATGGAATGGTTTGGGTAGGAAGGGACCCTAAAGACTGTCAAGTTCCAAATCCCTGCCATGGGCAGGGACACCTTCCACTATCCCAAGTTGCTCCAAGCTCCATCCAACCTTGAATGGCCTTGAACAATTCCAGGGATGGAGCATCCCCAGCTTCTCTGTGGGAATTCCATGCCAGGGCCTCACCAGCCTCACAGGGAATAATCCCTTCCCAATATCCCGTCAAACCCTTAGTCAGTTTGAAGCCATTCCTCCTTTTCCTGCCAGTAGAGCTCCTGCTGTGAGTTTCCCCAAGCTTTTCCCTGTTTTCCCTCCTCCAGACAACCTTCCTGAACAAACACCTACAGCACCTCATGGACGGTTTGACGGCCAAAGTCTTCAGGACCTACAACGCTTCCATCACCCTGCAGGAGCAGCTCAAGGCCCTCACCAACCGTGAGTTCCAGGGGCTTTGGTCCCTTTGGTGGTGGGACCAAAGGGCTCAGGAATGTCCACCCATTGCCTTGGGATCCCTAAAACTGCCCGTGACCCACCTGGGCAGGTGATGCTCCACGTAGTGGGGCAGGAGTAACACATGGGGGTGAGCAGCAAGTGGGGGATGTTGGCAAGTGAGAAGTGGTGAACTCAGGCATATCTGGCTAACTGATGGCCAGGATGGGAATATTTTTCTCTCTTTTTCCTTGTGTTCCTGGTTGGTTGCACTATTTCTGCCTCCTCGGGTGCCTGAGGGATGAGTCACAGCATCAGATTGTGATGCTCAATTGTCCTTCCCCAGTTCCCACAACCATTATTGCTCTCCCTGGAGAGAGAGAGAGAGAATGTGATGGCAACTTGTTTGCCTTTCCTTCTGCTGCATTCCCTGCTTTTCCCAGCTCCGGGAAGGGAGTCTGAGTGACGTTTTCACTTCTTTCCAGCTGAAGACAACGTTGCAGGGAAGCTCCTGTCCTACAACCGAGCCAACCGAGCCGTGGCCATCCTGTGCAATCACCAGAGGTCTATACCAAAGACCTTTGCCAGGTCCATGCAAGTCCTCCAGGAAAAGGTGAGACAGACCCAGCTGAGAGATCCCTGACCCAATCTGGCCTCTGAGTTTTATTTTTGGGCTGGGGTGATGTCTGAAGGAATCACCTTGGCCGAGAGCATTGGGGGATGTCCTGGGAATGGTGGATTGCAAACCAGGGGGTGGAGAGGAATGTGGTGAGCTCAAATGCTGGAGGAAGCTCACTTGGTACAGAATTTGGGTGAGTTTTGATGAGTTTGGGGCATTTTTCTTCACTCTGTGTCTTCAAATCAAGCTTGGGGGCCTTTTGTGATGGCAGCTTTGGCCCAAGATCAGGAAAATTGGTTTTCCTGTCTTTTTTTCCAGGAGGAGCAGCTTGAAAATACCTTAAATTGCCACTTTTAATTGTCCTCAGGCTTTGCTCACACCCTGCTGATGGACTGGGACTTTTCTGAGGGCTCTGGTACTGTCACAAGTCCCTCAGTCTCAGGCAGGTGCAGAAGATGAACAGATTTAGGAGCTCCAAGTGTTTGTGGCGTCTGGGCTGGCAGGATATTTTAGAAGATGCTAAAAAAAAATGCTTGAGCCCAGAAAATGCTGCAGGGACAAATTGGGAAGTAGGGTTGGTAAGAAGCTGAGGAATGGTGTGTGTGAAGGAAAAGGAGGAGGAAGCTGAAACCTTCAGGGAGGTAGGAGGTGTTTGACTTTTTCACCTTCACAGATCGACGCCAAGAAGAAACAAGTGGAGGAAGCCCAGGAAGAAGTGAAAAAAGCTGAAGATGAGTTTAAAGAGACAGAAGATGCCAAAGCAGAAGCGTGAGTGGCTTTTCCTTGGAATTCTCTCTTGCGGGGGCGGATCCAGAGGGCCTGTGGATGGGGGCTGATGTGAACAGAACAGAAATGCCCATGTTTGGGATTGGGTCCTTCTTGCCCCATGAAGGTTTAGAAGGTGGTTAAGGTCTTGTGGATGGTTCCCTTCAGGGACACCTCCCACTCTCCCAGTTTGCTCCAAGCTCTGTCCAAACCTGGCTTTGGACACTTCCAGGGATGGGGCAGCCAGTTTCTTTGGGCAGCCCATTCCAGGATACTGGATTTTGTTCGCCCACCTTTGGTGGTGGAAATTACTTTTTTTTTTTAATTGTTAGTTTTTAATATTAAAAAAAAAAAGCATCTCACCAGATCCAAACCCTTGAGAAATAGGTTGGTGCTGAATGGCACCTTTGACTCTGCCATTCCAGGAAATTTCTGGGCTTTGGGACATTCTGTGTTGTTCCTTCTCTGCCCTCAGCAACGTGGAGAAGAAGAAGAAGCTGTTGAAGAGGCTGGAGGAGCAATTGGCCAGGCTGAATGTCCAGGCCACGGACAAGGAGGAGAACAAGCAAATAGCTCTGGGCACATCCAAGCTGAATTACCTGGATCCCAGGATTAGTGTGGCTTGGTAAGTCATGGAATGGTTTGGGTGGGAAAGGACCTCAAAATTTGTGGTGTTCAATGGGCAGGGACACCTTCCACGGTTCCAGGTTGCTCCAAGCCCCATCCAACCTGGCCTTGGAGACTTGCAGAGATGCAGTGGAGAGGGCACTGCTGGATAACTGGTCCCCACCTGGTGTTTTTGTGGTCTGCACAGGTGCAAGAAATTTGGGATTCCCATCGAGAGGATCTACAACAAGACCCAGAGGGAGAAGTTTGCCTGGGCCATCGACATGGCTGGCGAGGACTTTGAATTCTGAGCTGGTGCCTTCCACGTTAAATCCCAAATCCTGCTCATCTGCTACTGTTGGGAAGCTTTTTTTTCTGTAGTTTGCTGCTGCTGGGGGCTGAGGGTTGTCCAAGTTCGGTGCCTTTTTTTTGTATGGAAAAATAAACACCTGGATTTCCAATTGAAACAGGTATTGCTGATTGGGATTTGGGACTTTGGGAACTCTTAATTCCTCTTCAGAGTTGCCAAGTACTTGGGATTTTTTTTTTTTTTCTTTCTTCCTCCAGAGTCTTGGAAGGAGATTAAATAAGAGCCTTGATTGTGCTGGTCAATGAGATCAGGTCTAATCCTGTCTCCTTGGGGTAGTGGAGCTGTGCTGCCCTTTCCAGGCTGGATGGGATGGATGGGGAAACACGAGGTGATGACAAGCAGGAAAACAGGGAACTGCAATATAAACCCCAGGATTGGGTTAGGGATTCACTGGGGGTAAAGGAAAACTCTCAGGGTTTTACATTTCAGGGGGACTTTGTGCCCTTTCTCCTCCAGGAGGGGAGAAAGTTGTGCAATTGCAGGGATATTAAATGGAAAAAACATGGGAGGGAACTTGTGTCATGTCAGGAGCAGGTAGGAGGGGAAGATGTTGGATTTAAAAGCAGTTTCACATTGCAGGGGGTTAAAATTAACCTTGTCCTCTCCCAGGCAAACTTTTAACCACACGGGGGTGCTTAAAATACATTTTGTCCATGGCCATCCCACTTGAGGCTGTGTTTATTTCCTTATTTTCTTCACTTGGCTCTGGCTCAGCTCCTGTATCCAGAGCAGGAACTGAACTGTCCAGACAGAGGTTTAGGAAATGGGGAATTTCCTAGGAAATAGGATAATGCTGGGCCAGGCTCTGTGGGATGTGTGGTGGGGAAGTGGGACCAATATTCCTGGAGCTGCTCCTGTGTTGGGCTGACACCTTTGGCATCATCCTTTCCAGCTGGGAATGGGGCAGGCAGGGATCAACAGCATAAACTGGTTGTCTTTGCTGCTTAACTGGCTGCTTTCCACATCCCCCCCAAAGGCAGTACCAGCACATTCCTGGCAGAATTCCCACATCCCAGTGAATCCCAGGTGTGAACAAACTGTTGCATTGGCAGCAAAACCTTCTGGCACCTCGGGGCTGATGTCCAGGGCTCTGTAATTCCAAAGCTCCTGGTGCTTCTCATGTTTTATTTCCACTCCTTCTAGCGTTGAAATTGTTGCTGTTTTGGTCGGAAGTCGAGGTCTTGGAATGCATTTCATTAAAACTGGGAGTGATTTTTTTTTTTTTCTCCTGAGAATCCGTGATTGGAGGCCTTTTGCAACTCATTCCGTGTGGGGTTCTGGATGTTCCCTCCCTGGAAGTGTCCAAAGCCAGGTTGGATGAGGCAGTGAAGCAACCTGGGATTGTGGAGGGTGTCCCAGCCCAGGGCAGGAGCTTTTAAGGTTCCTTGCAACCCAAACCATCCTGGAATTCTACAAAATAAAGGAGTAATTCCAGAAAGGCTGGGTTGTTGCTGTCCCAGATGGTCCTGTCCATCCTCAGCCTGTTTTTCCTGGAGTCCTCCAAGTGTTTCTGGCAATAATTCCATAGATCTTTCCCATGGCCTAATGCCCAGGAGCTTTTCCTACTGCTCAGAACCCTGTGGTGCAGGACCATGCTCCTGTCCCAGAGAGGAGGATCCCTCTCCCAGCACCAAAAATTTGGAGTAATTTGGTGGCTCCAATCAAAGCTGATGTGCTCAGATGACCCCTCCTCACTTTGGCCCTTCCAGGCATGGTTTCATGGTTTTTCCAATGTTTTTCTGAAGTCTCCATCCCTGGAAGTGCTCAAAAAAACACCTCTGGAAATGGCACTTGAGGATATGGTTTAATGGTGAATATGGCAGTTGGGCTTGATGCTCCTAAATGTCTTTTCCAGCTTTCTGTGATGTTGTAGGCAGAGGAGAAAACCTGTGTTTGATGCCTTTTGGAACCCAAGATCATGACAGCATTGGGTGGAATTCAAAAGTTTAGCATTCCTCCATTGTGATGATTTCCTCTTTTTTATTTAAAAAAGGGAAGCTGTGGTTTGTGACAAAACCAGAAATGACACCTTCCCCTGTGACAACTTCTTGGTTGCCTAATTTGCTTTTCATAAAAGCCTTTTCTTTCACTGTGGGTGAGAGGAGACCTCACCCAAAATCTACCAGGGGCAAAGTCGACTGCTCAGGCTGGTACTGTAGATTAGGGCTGTTCTAGGTACACAATGGAGCTTTACTAAACAAAACCCCAAAACAACAACAACAACAAAAACAAAACCGAAAAAACAACAACCAAAAAAATCCCCAAACCCAAACAAATGAAAAAAATCCCCCCAAAAACCTTGTGAGGGTTGAGAAGTTTGTACCCTTCCTGCAGCCTGGGCATGTCCTACACTGATGGCCCTGGGCAGTGTTGATAGAGGAGCTGTTGGAGAAGATAAATTTAGGGAGGAGGTGGTGAGAAGTTCCTCTTGTCTTGCTTTGGTATCTGCTGCCCTTCCCCAGACTCTTCCCAGAAATCCAGGGTTGGAAGGATCTTTGGAGGGCTTGAGTTCAATCTTCTCCTCAGAGGAGGGTCAGCTCTAGCTGGGTTGTTCTGTTCAGGGTTTTCTCAAACTTAATTTCAGTGCTTCCACGGAGGAAGATTCCTCCACCACTCCTCAGGGCCACTGTTTTGGAAATGAATCACTGCCCTGGCAAAGCTTTTCCTTCCCTAAGTCTGGTTGGCCTTTCCCTTGATGCATCTTGGAAGCAGCTGCTTGTCCTTTGTGCAGAGCCAGAGCCAGGTTATCCTTGGAGATTGGCTCCACAATTGTCCCTGTTAGAGGCAGCAACTCCATCTCCCCTCAGTTCTGTTCCCTGTCCTGTTCCATGGGATCATTTAACCCCAAATTCTGGGACTTAGAACTTAAAATCAAAGAATCATGGAATAGTTTGAGTTGGAAAAAACCTTAAAATGTTGAAATTTAACCCCCTGCCATGGGTAGGGACACCTTCCACTATTCCAGGTTGCTCCAACCTGGCCTTGGACACTTCCATGAGGCAGCCAGAGCTTCTCTGAGCAACCTGTGCCAGGGCTTCACCACCCTCACAGGGAAGAATTCCTTCCCAATATCCCATCTATCCCTGCCCTCTGGCATTGGGAAGCCATTCCCTGTGCCCTGTTCCTCCATCCCTTATCCCAAGTCCCTCTCCAGCTCTCCTGGAGCCCCTTTAGGCATTGGAAGGAGCTTCGAGGTCTCCCTGGAGCCTTTTCCAGGCTGGACGTTCCCAGTTCTTCCAGCCTGGCTGCAGAGCAGAGGGGCTTCAGCCCTTGGAGCACCTCTGTGGCCTCCTCTGGACTTGCTCCAGCAGCTCCACATCCTTGTGCTGATGATCCCAGAGTTGGATTCAGTGCTTCAGCTCTGGTGCCCCCAGTCCAAGGATGGCTGGGGGCTCTATAAGCAATTCCTCTTCCCACTGCAGCTGTTTGAGCAGCTGGAAGCTCCAGTGGGATCCATCCCTGCTTGTTGCTTCTGCATCAGCATCCTGGAGATTCGGGAAGATAAATCCATTGGCCAGAGCTGTGCACATCACCAACCTTCTCACGTCTCCCTCAGAGGGATGAGTCAGAATCTTGCTCCCTGTCCAACAGGTTATTGGATGAAAAAACCTCATCATCCTCCTCTTCTCCAGAGCCACATTCCTGTAGGTTGGCAGGGTTCCTCCCCTCTCCTGGCCCACCAGATGATCTAAATCATGGAATCCTTTAGGTTGGAAAAGCCCTCTGAGCTCACCAAGTGCAGCCCTTTAATCACTGCTGTTCACCACAAGACAGTGTCCCCAAGTGCAGAATTTCCATGTCTTTTACATCCCTCCAGGAATGGTGACTCAGCCACTTTGGGGAAAGAGAACTCATCAGCTCCGCTCGGCTGCTCTCTCATCTGCTTAATGATGGGGCCTTCAAACTTAAGGAGAGATGGAATTTTGGCTGATTTGTCTTAACTGGTGCCCAGAGGGAAGGGGGAGGTGATGGAGCATTTGCTGCTTCTCCCTTGCATCCAGTCCCTGGAGTGATGGGATGAAGGGAAAACCACCCACCCGCAGCCTGGCAGGCCCTGAAAAGGTGGGAAACCCCCCTGGGGTCTCGAGGAAGAAAAAGGTGAAGGATTTCCAGAGGGTTTTTCCTCCCTGCCCTTCTCCCCCGTGAGGCCTGGTGTTGCAAAAATGAGGAGGAAAAATAAAAAATGGGAAATACAGAACAGAAACTTTCAAGGGAATGTTTTTGTCAGCTGGAGAGGAAAGGGGAAGGACATTTGAGGCTGTGGCTGCTGCGATTCAGACGCTGTCTCTGAACTCAGTGAATGGAGGGCATTTCCTTTTCCAGCCTTTTTTAGTGGGAGACAAGAGCGTGGCTGTGGTCTGGCATAAATAATGCATGTGCTGAAAGAGCTCCCTGGATTTCTGTCCCTTCACACTCGGATGGATGGAAAATCAGCCTGAATTGCAGAGCCATTATCCCAGGCCACGTGCTTGGAAGTGCTGATGCCAAGGGAAGCGGCTGCAAGGAAAGCAGCCTGGGAGAAATCAGATCCTGGGGACAAACTGAAGGACTGGTTAGTGAGGGGCAGGAGGAAAGGCTTCCAGGGAAGGAAGAAACTCCAGGATCTCAGGTTTGTACCCACTGAAGGAGAGGTGACTCTGGCTGTGGGGTGAGGATGGCTGCACATCCTGGGTCTCCCACTAGGCGTGAGTGGATAACATCCAGCCTGCTTCCTCCTATCCCTCTTTTTGGCCAGTGGACACCTCTGTCACTCAAAATAAAAATAAAGAATCAGGAAAAGCTAAGCTGAGTTGTCCCAAGCTCTGAGATTGGCTTTGTTAGGAAAATTAATCCACAAACACCAGAGGTTTGTGTCCAAAAAGGAGACAGAGGAGTCCTTCTTCTTTATTCCAATAAAGGGAGAGGCCATGGGGCATTTCCCCTGGGGTCTCTCGAATTTTTAGAGGATGCAGCCTCCTATTTATCCAAATTTCCTGGCTGCATTCCCCTCTCTCTTTCCCCATTGGCTGAGGTACTTGAGAGGTATAGACCTTCCTGGGGTACCTAATACCTAAGATTCCCCTTTAATGTGTCGACCCTCCTTTTAATTTTTAATTCTTATGGAATTTATGGGTTTTCCCCATTGTTTCTTTCATCTTTCAGTACCCAATTTCTTTTATCAGCAAAGCTACGGGTTTGTTTGTAAAGGCAAACATCTTCTTTTCCATTCATCAATCAGTGGAAGCCTTCCCAATGTTTCTTTTATCTCTCAGTGCTGGTTTTATCTACCAGCAGACCCACTGCTCGTTTGTGAAGACAAATCTGCCATTCCTCTCAGCTTCCCCAGACTTTATTCCTGAGCCACTGCAGGCTGGGGCAGGAGAAATCCCAATAAATTGCTTTGTTAATATTCTTAATCCAAGCCAGGATTAGGCTGCAGTTATGACTTGATTGGCTTGGCTCAGGAATAAGCCTTGGGATAAAGGCTCTCCCAGCTGCAGGGAGGATCCCGAGTTCCTTCTGCTGCCCCGAGCCTGGAAGGAAGAGGAGGATCGTGGAATCTTGGATTGGTTTGTGTTGGAAAGGACCTTCAAGGTCATGGAATTCCATCCCCCTGCCACGAAGGGGCTTGCTCCAAGCCCCATCCCACCTGGACTTCAACGCTTCCAGGGATGGGGCAGCCACAGCTTCTCTGGGAATTCCATTCCAGGGCCTCACCACCTTCACAGGGGAGAATTCTTTTCCAATATCCCATCTAACCTTGCCCTGTGGGAGTGGGAAGCCATTCCCCCCCATCCTAGCATGCAAAGCAGCTCTTTCCAAGTGATATGATGTCTCTCCAGACTGTAGGAACTTCCAGAGGTTCCCTGGGATTGCCCTGTGTTGCAGGAGGCAGACAGCTGATTACTTCCCAAAAAAATGCTGTGTTTCCAGGTGGGTGGGTGGCATTCAGGCTGCCCCTCCTCCTGCAAACAGGGCAGACGATTTTCCTGGCCAGGATGGGATAACAAGGAAGTCTCCAATCCCTTCCCAGGGTCACTTGGAGTTGAATGAGCTCATTCTGTGGAATCTCTTCCATCTCTTTCTCAAGGATTTGTTGGTATTTTCTGCTTCTGAAGGCTGGATTTGCCAAAGTGGAGGGGAATGAGGTGCCAATTAACTCAACCAGCTCTAATTGGGGCTCCTGTTCCAATCTGGGTTCCAATTCTGCCCCCAAGGCAGAAACAGGTTCTGACTTTCCCTCAGTCCATTCCTGGTGCAGGAAGCAGCACTTCAACTGGAGGGAACACCTGGAGGGCTTAAATCTCCACTTCCACCCCTCTCCTGTGCATCCCTGGATCCAAAACCAGATTTCTCATAAAAACAGGCTCGGAGTGAACTCAAATGTCCTCAAACACAAATTCTGCTGGGGCTGGGAGTTGAAGGTGGTGAGGGGAGATAAACTGGACCCAGAAGGTCTGGCTGCTCCTTTAAGCCCAGGAATTCAGCACAATTATTTTATTTTATTTTATTTTATTTTATTTTATTTTATTTTATTTTATTTTATTTTATTTTATTTTATTTTATTTTATTTTATTCTTTTTTATTTTATTGTATTTTATTTTATTTTATTTTATTTTATTTTATTTTATTTTATTTTATTTTATTTCTCTTCCTTTGTCTGTGGGACCCTGGCTACAGCCATAATTTCATTGCATTTTTTTCTCCAGCCACTTGGGCAGGCTTTGGAGTGTGGCCCCTTCAGCAAAAACCAGGCTGAACTGAGGCTGCATAACCCCTGACTGCCTTTTGTGATAAAAAAAGTTGTATTTATTTTTTATTTATTTGTTTGATTTTCCTCTATGTTCTCACACTTGACAGAGCTTCTCCAAGGAGCTGTGCTGGGTCATCCTCACAGGGCCCTCCTGTGTGCTGGGAAAAATAAAATAACACCACAAAAAGCAGGAGATAAAATTCCAGAAACAGAAGAGAGAATTGTTCAATCTGTGTCTTCCTCTTGGAGCCCAAGACAAGGTTGTTCATTATCCCTTTAATTTGGTATTTTCTATGGATACTCCTCTGCCCTGCTCAGGTGAGACCCACCTGGAGCATTGTGTCCATATCTGGGATCAGAAGGATGTGGAGCTGCTGGAGCAAGTCCAGAGGAGACCACAGAGCTGCTCCAAGGGCTGGAGCTCCTCTTCTCTGCAGCCAGGCTGGAGAACTGGAATGTCCAGCCTGGAAAAGCCAAGGATCCATGGAGACCTCAGAGCTCTTCCAGTGCCTGAAGGGGCTCCAGGAGAGCTGGAGAGGGACTTGGAACAAGAGACAGAAGGACAGGACAAGGGGCAATGGTGTCCCACTGCCAGAGGGCAGGGCTAGATGGGATATTGGGAAGAAATTCTTGGCTGTGAGGGTGGGGAGGCCCTGGAATGGAATTCCCAGAGAAGTTGTGGCTGCCCCATCCCTGGAAGTGTCCAAGGCCAGGTTGGACGGGGTTTGGAGCAACCTGGGATAGTGGAAGGTGTCCCTGTCCCAGGGAATTAGAGGGATTAACTTCCAAAAGGAACAACTCAAGCACTGTCAGTATTCAGATTTCCCATTTTCAGGAGCAGCAGCAAAGGGCTATTTTATGCAGGGACATAAGCCCCTTCCAACACAAACCATTCCATGATTTTACTACAGGGCCACCAGCTTTGAGTTTGTAAAACCTCTGGATCGAGGCTTTTAGATTTGCTCAGGCTGAGTTTGTCTTGACCTGCCTGCAGCTTTTTTTTTTTTTTTTTTTTTAAATCCTGGCTGAGTGGGAAGAGCAATTTTCCTAATTGACCGAGTGGTTGTGGCTAATTAGCTCTGCTTTTGTTTAGCTTTGTACGGAGCAGCTGTAGATTTGTATAAATAACAGTACCAAGCCATTAATTCAGCGCAGGACGAAGGATTTGTGCCTCTGATCCAAGGACACAGAACAGGAAAATTCTGGCTTGGAGGTCTTGAGGAGAGGAAATGTGGGATGGGAGAGAAGGGCGGATATGGAGTGACTGGGTGGGGTGAGTGCCTGGCACAGGTTGCCCAGAGAAGATGTGGCTGCCCCACCACTGGAAGTGTTCAGGCTGGATGACAATCTGAGTAACCTGGGATGCTGGCAGGAGTCCCTGCTCATGGCAGGGGGTTGGATTGAGATGATCTCCAAAGCCCCTTCCAACATAAACCATTGTTTTTAGAGTTGTCTGCAAAACAGGAATTAACATCCATGGAAAAGGCTCCATCCGGATTTCCCCCTGTTGTTCTGCACAGGATTAATCTTGGTTTGCCTGAGCAGGCAGGACTGGGATGATCCTTGAGATGCATTTCCACCTTTAGGATATTCTGTGGAGCCACAGGAGAGAAATCCACATGGGCACAGTGGGAACAAGCCCTTCCCAAGGCTCCAGGATTGACCCCAACTGGACAATCAAAACTGGGGTCCTGGTCCTCACAGAGTGGTTTCTCCTGGCTGGACGCAGCACCATGGAAATCCAGGAATCTCCAATCTGGGGTATTTAGGAAGCCAGTATAGAGGGGTTATATTAGCAGCTGGGTTGGAGGTTGGTTTTCCTTCTCCTTCTTGCTGTCACAGCTCCCAGAAAAACTTGGCCTGCAGACTTGAAGTGCCCCTGGAAGCTTCTTGTCCCATCCTGATTCCTCAGAATCATGGAATGGTTTGGGTTGGAAAAAACCTTAAAGCTCATCTTGTCCCATCCTCTGTGGGTGGGGGCAGCTTCCACTACCCCATGTTGCTCCAAGCCCCATCCAACCTGGCCTTGGACTCTTCCAGGGATTCTAATTTATGTGGAAAACCTGTGCCAGGGCCTCACCATCCCCACAGTGAAGAATTTTTTTTCCCAGTATCTCATATTAACATTCCCTCTACATCTACCATTAAAAAAAAACCAAAAAAAACAAACCCCAACAATTCCAAGATGTTTATTGTTTATTCTCTTTTTCTGGAGAGCTGACTCATAGGAGGGCTGGTGGTTGGGAACAGTTTGCTCATGGAATTACACAGGGAATAAAACAAAGGGGAGTGAGTAGGAGGACAATCCAATCCAGATCAGCACAGCCCCAGCTCTCTGCGTGTCTCAGCCAGATGGAAATTTCAGAAGGTTTATGGGGAGAAAAAAAGTCTTGAAAGTAATGGATTTACAGCTCCAGTGGTGTTGTTCCAGTGTCCTCTCTGGAGAAGGTCTGGGATTTTGGATATGAGATTTTTAGGGATTGTCCTACTTGGTCAGGTCAAAGCCACTCTGAGGAACACAGTAACAATTAAAAAGTGTGGACAGCCCTTGGAATTGTGCATGGATTTTCCATGTGTTATTGGTGTAGATTCCATGGCAGCCCTTCTGCAGTGATTCCAGCCCCAGGGAAGCTCAAATGGCCGTTGGATGCCTCCATTAACGTCCCCAGTTACAGGTGTAATCCTTTTTGTGGCTTAATCCAGATCCAGCTGGGATTTGGGCAACACAGGAGCCCCAGAGACACCGTAAAATCAGGTAATATCCATAGCCAGGGATTTGGGATGGCCCTGGGGCACCATTTACCTGCCCTGCTTGGAAGAGAGGAAGACAAAGGGCAAATTCTCAGCATTTCAACACCTTGGTGTATCCCAGCCCACGCTTGGTTCCTGATCCTGAGTGTCTCTTCCTCATGGAAATAGACATGGAGAGCACGCAGGAACGGGGAAAAGTGTGGGAGATTGGCAGGACCAGCCACAAGGATCAAATCCTTCCATGTTTTGATGTGCAAAGGACTCAAGCTTGTGTGGGATGAACTCCAAGCTCCCCTTGGTTTCCCTGGAATCTGAGCACCTGTGAGGGTCTGGGGTGAGGCCAGGTCTGGGTCAGGGGCATGGTGGTGACAGCTCACCTCGGTGTCCTGGTTTTGACGAGGTCACAACCAGGGAGGAGGCGAAGAAGGAGCCTTGCAGGATCAGCACAGAGAAATCCCTGTGGAGAAGGGATGGAGAAAAAGAGGAAGGGAAAATCGTTATTCACTGTCACTGGGTCGAGGAAGGGAAAAGCTGGAGCTCTCACTCATCCAGGAGGTGCTCAACACACAGAGTTCCTCTTCTCCCAGGGCCATGCGTCCTTCAAAGTGCTGTCATTCCTGGAAAAAACGTGGTGCCATATTTGGCCTCTTCCTCCCTTAAAAACACCACAAAAAAAAAAAAAAAAATCAAGGATGGGGAGTGAGACTCTGCAATTGCTTCAAGGGGTTTTATTTAGGGCTGGAATATCCCTGGAACTGAAAACCAATTCCATCCTGCAACCTCTGATGCACTAGGACTGGGTGGGGAATGGCAAAACAGAGGGATAGACAGAATTAGCTGGGAATCTTCTGAGGTACCACCTGAGAAGGGATGAGGCAGGTGTGTCACCCTCTGACCACAGGGAAGCTGAGTGGGTAAAAACTTCAGGACATGCAGCAGGAAAAGGTCCCATGAGGCCAATCCATGATGTTCCTGTCCTTCCTCACCACTGGGTTTCCTATGTGGATACTTTTACGGGGCCATTTTTGAGAAGAACCCAGTATAAGGCTCCCAAAAAATTGAGCAGATCCCTGTTCCTTGACTTCCAATCTCTGCTCTACATCCAGGAGGGTTCAACAGCCAGAACATTCCAGAGGTCAGGAAACAAAGGCACATTTCCATGGCTCCAACACAGGTGTGTAGTGCAGCGTTCCAGAACCAAGAGTAAAATCCAGGATCAAGTTCTCATCCTGAAGAATGTGATTCAAATGCCTGCAAGGGCCTGATCTCCAAGGATGAACCTAAGCTGGAGAAATAAACAGTTGATAGGAACATTCCTGGTCTGGAACATCATCCACAACCTTTAATTAATTGATTTAATTGTTGGCACATTCCCTGGGAAGGTTCTAGGATGGATCAACTGTCATTACTCCATGGAATATCTGGAGTAAAACAGAGGAGGTGGCACAAGGGAAGGATTATTCCCAAGGGACTGATATTTGCCTCTTGGCCTCTGTGCTGCAGATGGTCCTGGAAAAGCTGAATTTACTGCCACAGCTGTAGGCTATGGATACTGGGACACCCTTTTTTCCAGATCTTTGCCCCGACCCAGCCAAGCCTTCCATGTCCCAGTCGTGTTGGCCATCCAGGGTGACACCACCATCCTGAGGCTCCTGAGGAAATGCCAGCCATGGCAGTGCCACACCTCACACCTGCATCACACATCCCCAGGGCTGGGATGGTAACTTCCCAAAAATCTGGTTCAGTGGACCACCGGCAACCCCCAAAAGGGCAATTGACCCGCGGTGCACTTTTGTCCCTCATCCCACTTGTCCCTCAAACCACTCCTGCCAAGTGAGCTGTGGTGAGACCACTTCCCATGGCCTTGGAGATCCCTCTTCTGGCCGTCAGTGAGGAGCAGATTTCGAATCCCTGGACTTGGTGAATTCTCTCTGGATCTGTCTCAGGCAGGAGATATTTGTGTCATCAGTCCTTGGAACTGAGGGAATAAACGCTGTTAATCATGGAATGGTTTGGGACACCATATAAGGGACCTCAAAGACCCTCTTGTTTCAACCCCCTGCCATGGGCAGGGACACCTCCCACTACCCCAGGTTGCTCCAAGCCCCATCCAACCTGGCTTTGAATATTTCTAGGGATGGGGAGTCCACAATCACAATCACAATCCCACTGAAGAGTAACACAATTATTTTTCCATTCTTTTTCCCCCTCAAAAATCCAGTCAGAAACTGATGATAACAAGAGGACAGAGCTTTTCCAGGGCGCTCCCACTGCTGCAGGACGCTGAGCCCTGGCTTCCCAGGCTGACATCCAGACTCCCCCAAAGAGTTCATCACCCCTGATGCCACGATGAATCAGGCTGGCCAATCCTTATTCCCTGGAACAGGTCCTGCTCTTTTGGTCACTGCCTTGTGACAGCTGGCAGCACTGACACACCTCCTCCGGCATTCCCGGGCCGCGCGCTCCCCGAGCCTGGCACTGTTTCATCTCTTGGGCAAGAGATGTGGTTTGTCCTCTCCACACCCAGGTGTAGATCCATGGGAGAGGAATGGCTGCTGCTCCTGGGGTTATCAGGGCTGACTTCCCCATCCTGTTGATCCAGTTTTACGTCAGCAGAGTCGGTGGTGTCAGAAACCTCTGAAATATCTGTCAATCGAGCGAAAAAAAGCTCTCTGCAAGACTTCTCCCAGGTTTTGTTTCCTTGAAAAGGAAGATGTGGTGGGTTTTGGTGTCTCTTTGAACTTCCTCTGGCCGTGCCTTCACTCTAGTCAGTGGCTGATCCCACTGGATGCTCTGAAGGTCTTGGATGAGCATCTCAGGGAATTTTGCTCATCTCACTCGGCTCCTGCCAAGAAAATCATGTTACCCTCAGTCATTTTAACCCTCACCTCATCCTTCTTTCTTCCACATGTTTTTGCACCCTCTGCCTCTTCTGCTTTTTCATCTCCTACATCCCAGGCTGTGTCAGCCCCTGCTCTCTTTTCCTGCAGGATGGAGAAGGCAGGGATAACCAGACACCTGATTGCCCAAGCGGCTTCACTCCAAGGGGCTCCTCCTGCTTCACCCTCTCTGCTCCTTGGTGGCTTGGTGATTCATGGAGATGTCTGCTGATGTCCAGCACTAAACATCCTGATAACTCTTCCCTTGGAAGCATAAGTGGGACAGGCAGTCAGATGGAAGCCCCAGAAGGGATGAAGTTATCAGCTCCAGCTCCACCCTCTTCGTGCAGAGAAATCGTAAAGGCTGAGAACATTTTTGTCTGGCTGGTATTGAGCAGGACTTTGAGTCGGATGCTCTGTGGAAAAGGGGACAAAGATATTTTTAACCCTTGCTGGAAGTGTCCAAAGCCAGGTTTGGATGGGGCTTGGAGGCACCTGCAAGGTGTCCCTGTCCCTGGCAGGGGGTTGGAATGAGATGGTCTTTAAGGTCCATTCCAACCCAAACCATTCGATGATTTTATGATTTAAGACTTTGTGGATAACCAAGTCATGCGTTTCCTGTCCCCATGAATATCCAGCTTGGTTTACCCTGACTGTAGATGTTGGGAGTTCTCCAGGTCTAACTCTGGAAATGGACTTGGTATAATCCACCATTAATTCCATTAATTTATGACACTTGTTCCCATTTTGCTTGGAGAAAAGGAAATAACCTGGCCACAGATGCCATGATCAGAACAAAAACCCCCACCCAGACATCAGCAGCACTGCTGGCCTGACCAGAGACACGAATTAAAGGATTAATCCCAATAAATGGTGTGAATTCCCAGAGTGCTTTCACTGCTCCCTGGAATCACCAGCCCAGCCTGAAGGCAATGCCGAGGTGAGAAAACAACCCGCGCGTGCATTCCTGGCCTCTCATCTAATCCATGATCCCTGCCCACTCTTTCCAAATCGTTGGCTTCCTCATCACCCCGTCCAAAGGCAGGGAAGATTTATATCCTGTCCCCAGGTGAGGGTGTTTTTCCTGGGCTGCGGAGACGACCGGGAGAAGATGAAGTTCTCCCTCCTTGCGGCGCTGGCTTTGGTCCTGTTTGCAGCTCAAGGTGAGGTTTGCTCCTAGATAAAGTATAGCTGAGTGTCTTAAAGGTAGGAATGCCTCATATCCAGGGAGAGAAATCATGGAAGAGAGCTCCTCGAGGAGCTGTTGGAACGGTGCAGGTGAAGGACACAGTGCTCGTTTTGGGTTTTCTTTTTTTATCTAGGATCTCAGTCTGGGTGTGCGAAAACGTTTATTCTTTTGAACTGGAAATTTCCCTGCCCCACTGAATTTTTATGGAAACAAGACAGAAAAAGGGAGGCAGTTCCCACTGGTCTGCCTTTGAGAGACGTTCCAGGGTGTTTTCCTTTAGGGGTGGTGCAAGGCTGTGGTTATTCCTAAATTTTGCTGAAGACAGCACAATGCTCTGTGTTCCTGGTCCACGAGGGCCACACCTCCAACATCTGGCCCTGTGCAGCTGTTTCTACCCACCTCCAAGACCCCACAGCTTGCTGACTTCAGAGATTTTGGGACAAAGTCCGGGAATTAGGGAGAAGTTGGGATATGGGCTGAACTGGCTAATGCTGGTGGGTATTTGCATAGTAACTGTGTTATAGATGGTGCATTTTATTTCACGGAGAGATGGCAAATTAAATCAGAGCCTTTTTTTAAGGAATATGATCCTATATCATCTATAGCTCAGAGAGAATAAACCTTATCCTTGTTTTGGAGAGCGGGACAGGCTTTGCCAGCGCTTGGAACTGTGCCACACGTCTGGTGCAGAAAAAGAATTCCTTGGAATAGTTATTTCTGGCTCATTGTGGCCTAAGAATACCTTTCTGCTATTTAGCTTTGTTCACTCACCAGAACAGTGATCCTGACAGATTTCCAAGTGTTAACAAGGCCCGGGAGACAGGGAGGTTGTCCTCAGTGCCAAAATGAAGCCTGGCCTAATCCACGCTGGATTATCCAGGCAGTGAAAATTAAGCATTCACTGCATGTGTCCTAGGGCTGAATTCTCACAGCAAAGAGTAAAAAAAAAAAAATCCTTCTCATCTTCTTTGCCCTTTAAACCAGGTTCTGGATTTTTTGGGGGAGCACTGATGTCCCACCCAAGACAAAGGCGTGGGAGCCTGACTTTTCTAAGCCGTGGAGGTCCCAATTAACCCTCTTCATCTGCCAGTGCTTTCTGCCTAATTAGGCTGCAGTTTAATAGTCCCCAGCAAGCAGCAAAAAGTGACCCCAGGCCTTGGGACATCCTTGGAAACTCCTCCAGGAGTCCCTGCCCTTCCCTGCTCCAAGTGTCACATCAAACTTGGTGCCCTCGGCCTATCAAATTGGGAAATTTAGGTTGGATATATGGAAAAAACTCCTCCCTGTGAGGGTGGTAGGGCCCTGGCACAGGATTCCCAAAGAAGCTGTGGCTGCCCCATCCCTGGAAGTGTCCAGGGCCAGGCTGGATGTGGCATTGGAAGAGTGGACTGGGTCTTTCAGCTCCATGGCTTTTATCAGACCTGCAGATTGTGTATTTGAGATCCCATGAAAAGCAGGGGATAATTTTTTGCTGCTGGCATTCCACAGAATCCCAGAGTCATTTAGGTTGGAAATGTTAAATATAAAGGACCCAGTAACTGATTGCTAATTAGATAAACTTTATTAAAGCGAGAAACCGAAGCAAAACAGCGCACTGGGAAGGACGGAGAGCACAAGTCTCGACTCGTGCTCCACGCACAGCTTTTCAAAGTTTTCCCCACAATTTCCCATTTTTATAACTTTTTGGTTACACACACCCCCTTGGTCCCTTCCCAGTCCATGTTTTTCTATATTTGGTCACAGTTGGGTCTTCCAATTCCGGGAGTCTGGGGTCTTCTCCCCTCTCACGGTGGTCGGTAGATGAAGTCTCCTCTTCCTCACAGCACGTCCTTGGGAACCTTCCACCACGGTCACCATGGTTTCACCATATCTCTCATTTCTTCCTTTCTCCATGTCTTATGATTCAAAGTATCCTGAACTAAAGCCAGGCTGTTTGTGACTTCTTTGTTTCTGCAGTTTCTGCAGAGTTGCGTAATATCTTCTATGTATCAATTAACCATAATATTTAACACAAATTACCTAAATCATTAATATCATCTCTAGCAGAAAACACCTCCAAGATCCTCAAGTCCAACCTTCGAACACCACCAGAGCTCTGAGTGCCACGTCCAGGCATTCCCTGGAGAGCTCCAGGGATGGGGTCTCCACCACCTCCCTGGGCAGCCCCTTCCAATGCCTGACCACCCCTTCTGTGAAGAAATTCTCCCTGATGTCCAACCTGAGCCTCCCCTGGTGTAGCTTGAGGCCTTTTCCTCTTGTCCTGTCCCTTGTTCCCTGCGAGCAGAGCCTGACCCACCCCTGGCTGTCCCCTCCTGTCAGGGAATGATGGAAGCCAGGAGGTCCCTCCTGAGCCTCCTTTTCTCCAGGCCGAGCCTCCTCAGCTGCTCCTGGTGCTTCAGTCCCTTCCCCAGCTCTGTTTTCTTTTTCTGGACATGCTCCAGCCCCTCAAAGCTCCTTCTTCTCCTGAGGGGACAAAACTGGACACAGGATTTGAGGCGCGGCCTCACCAGTGCCCAGCACAGAGGGACAATCCCTGCCCTGCTCCTCCTGGCACGAGCCAGGCTGATTCCATCTCCCTCTTCCTCTTCTGTGTCTCTCCTGCAGCAAATGCCCTGTACTGCTACACCTGCAACTGGGAACACAGCAACTGGAGGTGCCTGAAGGCCGAGAAGTGCTCGGACAAGGACGAGTACTGTGTCACCAACGTGGCCTCCGTAGGAATCGGTAGGTGCTGCCCCCGGGTCCCCTCGTGAGGATTTGGGAATGGGATCTGAGGTCTGGACTGGGTTTGTGGTGGGCTGGGAAGCACAGGTGGGAGGTGGAGCCCTTCCTAACCCGGCCTGGCATTCCTGGAGGTTTGAAATCCTTCTCCCCATCGCACACTGAGGTTGTCGTCTTAAGCTGCTGTTTTATTCCTGTCTGGAAAATCAGCAGGACGTTGACAGAAGAGGAAGGATCCTTCAGAGGAAGAATAAATAAATAAATCTGAACCTTTGATTCCTTGTTCCCTGGGAGCAGAGCCCGACTCCAACCTGGCTGCACCCTCAGGGAGTTGTGGAGAGGGAAAAGCTCTCTCCTGAGCCTTCTTTTCTCCAGGCTGAGTCCCCCCAGCTCCCTGAGCTACTCCTGGTGCTCCAGACCCTTCCCCAGCTCCATTCCCTCCTCTGGACATGCTCCAGCTCCTAATTTGTTGCAGTGAGGGGCCAAAAACTGCCCCATGATTTGAGGTGTGGCCCAGCAGTGCCCAGAGAGGGAACAATCACTGACCAGCTCCTCCTGGTCACACTCTTTCTGATCCAAGCCAGATCTAGAGGGAAACAGAATTATTTCCCTCAAACAGAGAAGCCTGAAATGCGATTTAAATCCAGGAATGAACCTTGTCATTGCACACCTGAAAAGGTCTTGATATGAGGATCCATGCTGGGAAGTGCTGGATGCCTAGCATGGAGATGGAATTCCTTATCTAGGAGGTCACCAACAATTCCTGGGCTGTGGGGGGACAATGGGACTCATCAACCCAACCCCACCCTGTGCAAGGATCACTTGACAAACCCCCACTGCTAACCCGCTCTCTCCCTTCTCCGGGCCAGGCTTTTTGTCCATTTGGAAGAGGATCACCAAGAAGTGCTCCAGCACCTGCCCACACCACAACTTCCTCCTGGGCCTGACCACCTACACCTCCTACTGCTGCCAAAGCTTCCTGTGCAACCTGAGCGCCTGCCCAGGGCCCCGGCTGGCTCGCCCATGAGGTGCCAGGGAGCCCCATTCCGTGTCCTTCCCCAGCTGCCCTGTGGTGCTGGGAGAAAATGGACCCTGGAGGACTGAAGAGCTCGTCCAGATTTCCCCCCAGGAGGGCGTGGACATCGAACATGAGGAATAGATAAAGTATTGTGGTCTTGTCCTGTGGTGTCTCCCAGCCTTCTTCTCATTTTCTTCTCAGCCCTGAGCTCTGTGGCTCCAGCAGCCCCACCAGAGCTCTGAGTGCCACGTCCAGGCATTCCCTGGAGAGCTCCAGGGATGGGGACTCCATCACCTCCCTGGGCAGCCCCTTCCAATTCCTGACCACCCCTTCTGTGAAGAAATTCTCCCTGATGTCCAACCTGAGCCTCCCCTGGTACAACTTGAGGCCGTTTCCTCTCATCCTGTCCTTTCTTCCCTGGGAGCAGAGCCTGACCCCACCCCTGGCTACACCCTCTTTTCAGGGAGTTGTGGAGAGCCAGGAGGTCCCTCTAGAACCTCCTTTTCTCCAGGCTGAGCTCTCCCCACCTCCCCCAGCTGCTCCTGGTGCTCCAGACCCTACCCTGGCTCCCTTTCCTTCTCTGGACACACTCCAGCCCCTCAATGTCTGTCTTGCCATGCTCTGTTCTTCAGCTTTGGGAGGGAGATGCTCCTTCTGCACTTCCAGAGGGGTTTCTTCTGGAATTTTATCCTATTTTGGGTGCAGTTGCATCCACAGAGTGGAAATTTCTGGGCAAAAAAATATAACAACCCCTCTTATCTGCACATCTGTCCCCACCTCCACTTCCAGCATCCCTTCCTTCACTGTTGCTTTGCTGTTGTTGGAGCCACACGGCCTCACCCAGGGCCAGCAGCTCCCTGGGCTCATAACTCCTACCACGTGGAATTGTGCCTTCCAGCAATCCATTAATTCACTTTTTCCTCAGGCATCCTCCAAATCAACAGCAGGGTAATCATGGAATGCCCTGAGTTGGAAGGGATCCACCAAGACCATCAAAGTCCAACCCCAACAAATCCCACCCTGTGCCTGAGAGCTTTTCCCAAGCCCTTCTGGAACTCTCTCAGGCTTGGTGCTGTGACCACTTCCCTGGGGAGTTCCAGTGCTCAAAGACCCTCCGAATGGAGAACCTTTTCCTAAAATCCAGCCTGACCTTTTCCTGACACATCTCCAGTGGTTCCCTCGGGTCCCAGAGAGAAGAAATCGGTGTCTCCTCCTCTGCTTCCCCTCATGAGAAGCATTTGCAGCATTTGGGCCGAGCTGCTGAGGAAATTTGGAGAGGTTTGTAGGGAAAACAGAGATTCCAGAGAGGCCAAATATTTGACAGAGGTGTTCCCAGAGGCCGCAGAGAAACGAGGGCAAAAAGGGGCTGGAAAAATAAACAGAGACAAGACAACAGATGTTTTTCATTGCCAGATGTGCCCTGAGTGCCTCTCCTTTCTCCTAAAACAATACTTTTTGAAGGAATTTTGCTCTGGAAAAATCATGGGATTGCTTTAACTCGAGTCAAAGCTCCCAAATCTGCAAAACATGGCTCAGCCAAGGGATGACGCTCTGTGTTGTGCTTCCAACCCAATCTTGGTAAACAACAGGGACAAAAGGAGCTTTCAGCAGTGCTGAGCGGGGCTGCCTCAGGCTGGAGCCCGGGGCTGCTCGAGTTGCAGGATTTCTTCCCAAGTTCTGCAGAACAGGGAATTTTCAGGGATGTGCCTCTCTTTTCTTAACCACCTCCTGCTTTCCTTCACCCCCTCCTACAGTGTGAAGGGAACCTTTTCCTCTTATTTACAGCAGGATCTCTTCCCAACCCTCTTTGGGAATTTTTATTGCCCACCCTCAAGCAATTCAAGCCCCTTCCCTTCCCTCAACCCAAAGCTCTTAATTTACTCATCACACAGTATTTCCTCATAAAAACAATGACGACAAAACAACAACAAAAAAAGGGGTTTGTGTGTTTTTTTCTCCTGCGTGCCAGAATTTTTCCGCTCTCTGAAAGCACTGAGGAATCCCAGTTGGACAGACTCTAATAATTAATATTTCATTGGGTTGGATTTATTCTTCCTGCAGTCGTGGAAACAGAGGCTCCCCCAGCCTGCAGGAAAACACAGTCGGGAATTTTTTTTTTTTTTTTGCTGCTTTAAAGCAAAACTGGCTGGGTTTTCTTTTTTGGTTTTTTTTTGCTTGATTTGCTGTGCCTTTGCTTCAGAAAAAAACCCCAAACTTCCTTGTGTCCATGGATAAGAGAAAGGGAAAATAAATCATCCTGCTCATGGTCGAAGAGAAAAGGGTTATTTTTTTACAACATAAAAAATAAAGTAAAAGAGAGGAGGTTTAGATGGGATATTGGGAAGAAAATCTTTATTGGGAAGGGCGTGAGGCCCTGGAATGAATTTCCCAGGATGCTCCATCCCTGGAAGTGTCCAAAGCCAGGTTGGAAGGGGGTTGGAGCAACCTGGGATGGTGGAAGGTGTTCCAAAGGCAGGGGGTGGCACTGGGTGATCCTGAGGGTCCCTTCCAGCCCAAGCCATTCTGTGATCCTATAAATCCCACTGCAGCTCATGGAGATCCCTCCTCTGTGATGCCAATCAACCCTGGTGGCAATTACTCCTCCCCAAGACATCTGGGATGTGCAGGGAGGAGTGGAGGGTGTGATTCCCAACCCCTAATTTTGACCAGGAATTAGGGCCAATCGGGACCACGGAGAGATGGGAGTCATTAACACACGGATGAGGCTGCCCAGAAAATTACCCTGAGGTGTGCAACATCCACCCCTTGGACTGGGAAGGTGTTGGGAGGATCCTAAACAAAAAAGGGTCGCAAAAAACTTTTTCTCCTCACGCCAGACCACTCTGAGCTTCTCTTCTTCCCATCCAGGGACTGGACAGAGGTGAAGATGCTCCAGAGGCTCGTCCCAGCATTATTGCAGGGATCTGGGGAGGGAACACCCAACCTGATGAATGTGGGGACAGAGAGGAGGGGGAGATACTGTCCTCCAGGCATGGAAAAAGCTCCTGGGAGGGAGAATTCCCTGAGCACGGCGCTGAAAGAGGCAGCACAGGGCAAACACAGAGCCCTTTCAGCGTCTGGAGCCGGCAGGATCACGTGGAGCTGGATGGAGCAACAACTCCAAATGGAATAATAAACGCCTGGCTGTGGATAATAACCAGTTTAAATGCCTCAGGGACGTGTTGGACGGAGCTGTGACGTGGGTCCTTCAGGTGCAGGACAGCTGTCACCCCTCATCTCTGCTCTCAGAGCCACCAACAGCCGAATCCCGTGGAGAAATTGATCCCTGTGCCAATCCACGTGTGTGGGCGAGGCTGAGGGAGGGAGGAGGGGAATGGGATAGAGCCTTCAAACCTTGGAAAAAAAGAGGGAGAGGAATTCCCAAGGCAGGGATCCACGGCAGAGGGGACGTCAGGGGGTGACATGTGACCAGCGGTCACCCCACTGTCCCCCTGCCACCCGCACCACGAGATGAGTGTTGGGCCGGGCAGGAAAACCCCAGACACCTCCTCCTCTCCGAGGCACAGCAACCCCAGAGCTGTTTCCCAACTCTTTGTAGGGTTCAAGGGAGGGGGGTGAGGGTTTGGGTTTGGGGGGGGTGACCAGCATTGCTGGGATTCCGGAGTGGATCACAGAAACCAGGGAATATGGAGAGGGCAGGAGTGACCTGACTGCTCCAGCAGGTGCCAGGGATGGACAAACGCATCTCTGAGCTGGTGGCACCTTTTCCTGCTGGGAGTTTGGGTGGAAAAGGAGCAGGAAATTCAGCTTTGGGGGAAATTCCAGCTTTTTGGGGAAACCAGGGGTTTTCCAAACCAAAAGCTGGAAGCTGAAATCTCTGGAGCTGTTTGGGGTCCAGATGTAACGAAACAAAACAAAACAGAACAGAACAGAACAGAACAGAACAAAACAAAACAAAACAAAATCAAAAACGTGTTTTTAAGAATTTTCATTCTTTTTTTTTAAAAAAAAACCTTTTGGTGTCATGAAACACATTGGATTTCCAGCATTCCAAACTGAAAAAAACTTTTGGGGATTCGTGTCCTGGCCTTACCTAAATGCTGGATGCCTCAGTCGGTGTCTGCCTCCCCCAAAATGCAGATTTTGGGATGACTCCTTCCCCTGCCAGGACAGCACCTGAACGGCTCCATGGAGACCCCCAAATCTTTCCAGAGCCCCTGGGGAAGAGAATCCAAAGGATCAGCCCTTTCCATGCCTAAAGGAGTCGCTTTGAATCCCAGACTGAGTGAGGAAAATAAAACCAATTTCAAAAAAAAGGTGGCAAAACTATAAAAAGCCCACCCGCCTACAAGGTGGAATCTGATGGAAGTTGGCACTTTTCCACAGAATTTCCATGTCTGGGGCACTAAGGAATATTCTGAATTGCGGGAGGGGGAGACACAACAATAAAAACAAAACAAAACAAAAAAATACCCCAAAAAACCCCATAAACAAACAAACAAAAAAAAACCACAAAAAAGCCACACACACACACACACACAAAAAACCCAACCAAAAAAAAAACCCACAAAAAAACCAAAACCAAAAGCAAAAAAAATAAACCAACCAAAACCAACCCCCCCCAAAAAAAACCAAAAAAAAAAGAACAAAACAAAGAAAACCACAAAACAAAACAAAACAAAGCCCAAAACACTTTCTTAGGAAATTCTGGCCGCTTTCCAGCACGAGGAGCCAGACAAAGCCCACGAGAGGGAGCTGCTGCCTCTGTCCCGGGCCAGGGAATGCTGCCAGCCCATGGAGAGCCGCGGATCCTGGAGCAATTTCCAGGGGGAAAAAAAAAACAAACAAAACGAGCAGCCTTGTGAGGGATGAGCCGGCTGGGTTGGAAGCAGCCCAGGGAAGGATCCATCCAGGCTGTGGGTCCATCCTGCTGCTTCCAGCCAAGCCGACAGCAGGTCCTGGCCATTCCCCAGTGTCTGCTCGCTCCCACGCCGCTGGAAATCTGGGATGTGCCTTGTTTTGGACTCTGGGATAATTCTGGGATAATCCAATACCCCGTGCTAAAACAGGGGGCATTTCCATCCGAATCCCAAAGCCCTGCAAGGTTTTGATCCAGAGCTTGGGCAGCTTGGAAGGGGTGTGACCCTCTTGGGAATCCCCAAAATTGTTGGGATGGGCCTGGCAGCATGAAGGGAACTTTATTTTCTTGGCACCCCTGAGTTTTGGGGAGTAAAGAGGGGATCAGATGGGATGGGGCTGTGCCTTCTTGCCCCCTTCTGGGTGACTTTTCCTGATTTTCCTGTGCATTCCCTCTTTGCAGTGACTCCTTGTGCAGCTTCCCGCCCCTCTGAATTCCACTGGCTCCATCCAGAAATGGTCAAGTGGCCAAAACATGGGGCCAGCGCTTGGCTTAGTAATGGAAATTCCACTTTTTTCCTGCTCTTCTCCGAGCTTTCAACCTGATTCCTTCAGCAATTGCAGGGAAGTGGAGCAGGGAAGAAGCCCTCCAAGTTTTTTTGGGGGAGAGGGTGAAGTCCAGGCGGGACTTCCAACCAAGCTTTTCCACCACTTCCCTGTGTCTGACCTCGGGAGAGTCACTTGGGTGTCTGATTCACGTGATAAAAATGGAGATAACAACTCCAGGTGACCTTAGGGCCATTTGGACCCGGGTCCTTTGGGAATGTTTCATCCAGGGGATGACCTTAGAGCAGGATCAGGAGGGTCAGGTGCCCACCCACAGTGCCTGGGCCTCTCCCAGGCCCCTGCAGCTCCAGCTGCTGGGAGCACTCCTCCTTCCCACAGCCTGGCAATGCTTCCACGTCACTCCCTCCTCCAGAAATGCTGTTCCTTGACTCACTGGAAAGCTTTTGTTGGGAGGTCTCTTAGGATACAGGCCTGCAAACACTGCAGAAAGACATCCCAACCCTCCTCCCCGCCACAAAGGAGCTCCATGAAAAGGCAGAGGTGAGGATGAGGGTGTGGCCGTGGCTCAGGGCCCCGGTCACTTGGCCACTGCCAAGTGGTTTGATGTCACCAGGGTGATTTGGTGTCACCAGGGTGACAGGTCTCACACGGGTTGAGGTTGCCCAGCAGGTCTGGTGGGATCGAGGACCCCTTGTTCAACTGGGAGGGTGTGAACAGAGGAGCTCTGAGACCTGGATTTGGTCCCTGCAGTGAGGTGGGGTCCAGGGTGGGATGCAGAGCCCTGTGTCCTCAGAAAACTTTGGAGATCTTCGCTGATCTGCTTCCCCCTCCAGCAGCTGCCCACTCCCCAGCGCTGTCACAGGTCTGCCACAGCACACAGGACAGCAGGGAGGAGCTCAGGGATCAGCTCCAGCCTGGAAAAATTGGGAAACCCGGCTTGTCTGCTCATCAGCCAGCTCCCAGCTGGATGTCAGCAGGGAGTAAGGGAGGTGGTGCTTTACCCCCTCCCCAGAGCAGAAAAAACCTGGAGAATCCCAGAACGGTTTGGATGGGAAGGGCCCTTAAAACTCATCCCATTCCACTCCCTGCCACGGGCAGGGACACCTTCCACTATCCCAGGCTGCTCCAGACCCCATCCAACCTGGCCTTGAACACTTCCAGGGATGGGGAAGCCACAGCTTCTCTGGGAATTCCATTCCAGGGCCTCCCCACCCTCACAGGGAAGAATTCCTTACCAATAACTGATCCAAATCTCTCCTCTTTTAGTTAAAAAAAATGTTTCTCTTTTCCCTCTCCTTTTAATTCAAAGCTTTTCCTGGACATGTGGTCCTTGCTGCAGGGTTGGATTATCTGCAGGCAGATGCTCTTCCCTGCCTGCTCTGGGGCTGATGGGTTCAGAGGAAGCAGAGCCTGGTGGTTTTCTACATTTAACCCCATTTCATTCCCCAAAATACCCCCAGTCCCCAAGGTTTGGTGGCAGAAACACGGAGCTTCCCCTGCATGCAGTCCTGCTTCCAAGGAAACCGGCAGGAGTGGTGTCCCACATCTCCCAGGCATTCCTGGAATGGCCTTTCCTCTTCTCTGCAGCAACAGGGAGCTGGGTTGGAGGCTGTCCCATCAGTGTCCCCACAGATCGTGCCACCTCCCACCCCGAATCCTCCACCCTAAATTTGGCACCGCGGGAGCGGGAAGGAGCAAACGTGTGAAAGATCCCGAGGTTGAATCCTACAGGGAGAGGCTCCATCCAGGCAGATAAACAGCACAGGGCAGGGGATGTCCCTCAGCTGTGAGGACACGTGGCACCGCGTGCTTTTGGCACCAGTTCCATCCCCAAAACATCCAAATCCATCTCCGGGGCACGGACTGGGAGGAGTTTCTTGGCACGGGAGTGTTGACAGTGGGGAATCGCCAAGTTTTTTATCGATTTACTGGTGTAGAAGTTGTTGATTCACAGCCCTTCTTCGTTACCAGAGCACTTTGTGAACCGTCCCGGGATCCCCAAGTGGCTGAGAAAACCCAAAGGAAGCAATTCCCGAGGATTCACGAGGGTTTCTTGGATGGGGTGGTGCATCCTCCTCTGCTCTGGCCACCCTTCCCCAGGGGAATGAGATGGGTCAGAGAGGAGCCATCCCAGCATCAGGACCAGGTGGCAGAGAGGACAGAGGGGACGTCATGGATGGGTTTTGGCTCTGGAAGTGCCACCAGAGTCACCGCTTGGTGCTGTGGAGGAGAGAGATTCCCAGGATGTCGCTGTGAAAGCCATTCCCAGGGAACAAGGGCAGAGCTTTTGGCCTCCAGGTGCTCGGCCAATCCCAAACTTGTTTCTGTTGGCACTTTCTTCACCCCACCTCCCTTTCAGCATGAAGGAAAGTGGATTTTCTTCCACCTGGGGAGGCAGGGAGCAAAGCCAGGGCCTGATGCCAAGAAATGGCATTCCAGAATTTTGTTCCAGAAATCAAAGGGTAAGCTTTTGGAAATTTTCATTGACCTCTACTTCCACTGGAGACCCTCTTTCCTCCCTCCTCCCCTGCTCCTTGGGCTGCAAAGCAAAGCTGGAGGGAGGCTGAGGAACCAAAACCACCACTCTCCCAGGCCTGTGACTTTGGGAATGCCTCTCCCAGCTCAAACTCGACTTTAAGGCTCTGGAACTCTTTGCTGAAACATTTTAAGGTCCCCTCAAGACCTGGTTGTCCTTCTCCTGGCAGTTCAATAATTTGGGAATGAATCAAGGCCTGGTACACAATCAACATGGGGCAAGTTGTTCCTACCGTGCCCTTTCCTTGGCAAGCAGGTGGTGCCTGCAAAGCCAGGGTGGATTTTCAACCCTTTTGTCGCTCCCTGGATCATGGGGGTGGATTTTGATTCCCATGCCCCTCCCTCATGCCGTCCATGAGGTTTCCAAGCTCTTGTTTGTCAGCTGGGCCTGGAGGGGATGCTCTGCCAGTGGATGGATTTGATTTTGGCACTCGAACTGCCCTCACCGAACCCCAGAAGTGGTGGGAAGAAGCCAAACCCAGCTGAAATGTGCAGGGGTGCACCTGAGCTGGACTAATTCCTTTCCCTCATTCTGTCCCACCCCGAAAAAACCATTCCCTGCCTTCCCAAAATAATAATAATAATAATTAAAAAAAACCCCAAACCCAAACAACAACACGGCCTTGAATTTTCGGCCAACCCTCTTGGGAAAATGCCCATCAGCTCTTCCAGTGCAGAACATGATGGAGCTCTCAGATAGGACTGTTTGTTTCTGTGCCCTGGTGGCCACACCCGTGGGGTTGGGATGGTTTCAGCCAGGATTTTTCCAGGCTCCGGAGCTCCTCCGCCAGCGTGGGCTCTCCCTGGGGACAGCCTTGCTGTCCGTGGCTGGGGAGGTTTCAGCAGGGTCATTACACGAGGTGTGACAAGTTTCTGGACGTAACAAGGACCAGCCCAAGGTCTTGTTCTCACCACCCAACCGGGCTTTTGATGCCGTGCCCGGCTGTGGCAGCGGGAGTGGGGCAGGAGAGAAACCGGAGCATCCGGATCTTCCCACACGCGGGCTGAGCTTTTCCACCCTCGTTGAGTTTTTCTGCTCTCAGCTGGGATCTTCTTGTGGAAAAGCCCAACTTAGAGAAGTTGAAATACATTGAGAAGAGTGATAGCTTGAGGGGGAATGGATTAAAACTGGAAAAGGGTGGATTTAGATGGGGCGTTGGAAGGAATTCTTCCCTGGGAGGGTGGTGAGGCCCCGGAACAGGGTTTCCCAGAGAAGCCGTGGCTGCCCCACCCCTGGAAGCGTCCAAGGCCACATTGGATGGGGCTTGGAGCAACCTGGGATAGCAGAAGGTTTCCCTTCCCATGGCAAGGAGCTGTAATTCAATGATCTTTAAGTTCCCTTCCAATCCAAACAATTCTGTGATCCCATTAAGAGCAGACAGATTTTCTGTGGAGCTCATCCCACATCTTCCACAGATAAAAGTAAAATTGTTTATCTCGTTTGCTTCCTAGCTTTCATCCAACCTTGGAAATTCCAGCTCTTGGCTCCAGTGCAGAGGATCACTTCCATGCCTGGAACACCCATCATGGAAGAGATGAGTGAAGAACCCAAAGCACACCAGAATGGGCAGACACGGAAAACGTTGGTTCTTGTGGAAGATGACCCAAAATTCAGTAGACCAAAGCTGTCTTGGAGGCCCTGCAGGCACCTGGGGATGTCCTCAAAATGCCACCACGGCCGTGTCACACTGGCCTGGCAGGTTTCAGTGACAGCTCCCGACACCACCCCGGATCTTAAAGTTCAATTTCACTAATCCACAGAACAAACACAGAACCCCCGCAGTGCTCACAGAGGTGTTGTGAAGAAAAACACGGCAGGTGCCACCTACTTGCCTTCCTCAAACCCTGGCCAAAATATTCTGTGGCAAAGATTTTGGTTGTCTTTTGTAAATATTTGTCCTGGCTTGGCTGAGATTCTTATCACAGGCCAAGATTTACAAAGAGGGATCAGAGCTTGTCAGGGCCTGTGGGATCATGTGGTGCAGGGCACGATCCCGTTTTAGCTCCCGCACGTTGACTCCTCGTGTTGTGAAACACGATCAGGACGGTTGGACTTGGAGAAGGGGAAATTCCCACTTCCAATGAAGAAACAACAGCAGACGTGGGATTTGTCAGGGGAGAGGGGTTATTTCTTCCCAAATATGGTGGCAGCCAGTGGTCGCGTCCTTGAGGGGAACTGGAACTAATTATTTTTGGGAAATTCCAAGAGGATGCTGGATTTGTTTTCCTCTCTTTCCTCCTTTTCTTCCTACTCCCAACTGATGTTGTTAAAGATCATAACGACACAGACTCCGACTCAGAAGGCTGACAATGACTCCGTTTATTTCTGGGAATTTCTTCCCTTTTATGCTATTCTACAGAGAACAACCCAATGGGTGGAAGAAAGACAAACTTCTTCAATCACATTGGTCAAAACAGGGGGACATCAAGAAGAAGTCCCTCCTAGGGAAAGGAATGTAAACAAAGGTTACAGTTAGGAAAACGTGTCTCTTGTTGACAAAAAACTCTCTGGGAAAGAGTTTCAGAAAAACTAAAACATCACAGGCACAAACCAGGGCTACACCCAACCACCCTCTTCATTGCCCTTTTCCCCTCAGACCCCACAGATCTCCAGCATTCCCACTCCTGGCTGTGGAAATGCCACCACAGCACAACAAACTTTGGCCCTGGCTCCGAGCAGGATGATTCACGTCCATAACTCCCTTTCCTCCACAAACAGGGTGGTGACATCCACGTGGCTCCCAAGGAGCAGCCCCACGCCAGGGCACCGTCCAGGCTGGGGTGTGCCCAAGCCATCTTGGTGGCCCGATGGCTTGGGTGGTGTTTGGGGCTGGGCTGGTGCCCAGCTTGACGAAAGAATCTGGATCTGGCCTTTCCACCAGGATTCTGCTGGGGGTGTGAGTCGTGGAGGTTGACTCCGAGCGTGGTGGTGCTGTTTGATGTCGCTCCAAGCTGATGGGGCTGAAATATCCCTCAGGATCTTGGAGGCTGAGGGAAGGTGACGAAATGGCTTCGGTTCCCTGTTGGCTGCGGACCCAAAGGGCTCAAGTTCCTCAGCTCTTGAGGTCAAGAAGAAGGCTCCTGGTGAACTTCACAGCTGCTGGGTTGGACGTCACAGAGTCATGGAATGGTTTGGTTTGGAAGGGATCTTCAAGATCATCTCATTCCAACCCCAGCTGTGGGCAGGGATGTCTCCCACGAGCTCATGGTGCTCCAAGCTCCCTCCAACCTGGCCTTGAAGCCAGCCTTGATCACCTGGTATTTCATCCACTCATGGTGGGTTTGGGCTCCCCCTGTCCCTCCCAGCTGTGAGTTTGTCATCTGCCATGGGAATGACCTGAGGAGCTGTGTCCTGTGGTTTGGAGCCTGCCAGAAGAGCTGTGCCAGATGTGCTTTGGGAAAGGGAGGAATAGAGCAGGCTGCCTGCAAGAGGCCTAAGTGGAAAAGGCAAAACATCACGCTCGGCTTCTCCTTTATTTTCTGTGTTTCTGAATCCCACGATCTCCCACTTCTGCTTCTCCACCACACCCTGCTGCAGTTGCAGGCCCAGATGAAGCAACCCAGCCCTCCCTGACCCTCCAAGGAAGGAGGAGAGGACACAACCAGATCAGCCTGGTGTTGTGTGGAGTCAGGCTGGACCTCTTGCGTCATCTGCCTGACTCAGGGACACGGGGAGCACCATCCACGTCCTCCACCCTCCCACCTTATCCACGGCCTCTCCCTCTTGAGGCTGCCCTTCACAAGCCTGACCTTGAAACAGAGATTCCTCCCTGTGCTGTGGAGGGGAGCTGAGATCGGAGCCACCACTCTCCAGAGAGAAAAAAAGAGGAGAAAGTGGGGAATGTTGACATTTAAACATCACTGGATCTGGCTCCCTCCCATCCCTCCATGCCGGGTTGAAACCACGCTTTGTCTGACTCCAGTTGCACAAAAAGGCCTGGCCTTGCACAAGGCATTCCCAAAGTCTGGCACAAACACCCTCTGTGGCTGCCAAGCCCCAAGTGGGTGAAGGTTCCTTTTTCCTAAAACTCATGGGCCCTGTTAACTGTTTAATTCCCTTGGTGACACCCACGGGGTGACACCCAGCAGGTGACACCCAGCAGGTGACGCCCACCTGGCCCCGTTTCTGCTGCGAGGCTCACCCTGCTGCCCTCCCCTCACCCTGCTTTCTTCATGTCCCTGGGAAATGGTTTTCACACCTCCCCGCTGTCTCCTCCCGGCACCGTCTGCACTCCCACTCCCTCAGTTGTCTTTGCCCTGGATTTTCTTCCAGCTCTCCTCACCCCTTGCTTGGAAAAGCTGGATTCTGCTTCCAAAGGCACTGTTTCCTCCAGTGCCGTGGTGCTGGGCGCTTGCAGTGGCCCTGGGCGTGACTGCAATGCCAACAGGGCCTGAGAATAGCAGGGATTTGGGACCTGGCCAGAGCCTGGGGTGCCTCTCAAGGCCTTGGCAGCCTCCTCCAGGGACACAGGGACAGGGGTCAGGTGATGCCCTGGATGCTTTCCCCACCCAGGTGGCACGGAAGCCCCCAGTGGTTGGTTCAACTGGGATTTGGGGAATCCTGCAGCTTCCCAGCTCCTTGAAGGGCTGGTTTCAGCACCTGATCAGGGTCTGCAAATAAGAAAATATACATTTTCCACACAGGAGGGGCTTCCCTCCATCCCATCCCATCCCATCCCATCCCATCCCATCCCATCCCATCCCATCCCATCCCATCCCATCCCATCCCATCCCATCCCATCCCACCCATCCTTTCCCTCACTCTGCCTGTCCTTAATTGTTTCCCCCCAAGCTTTGTGTGTTTGCCTTGAATTATTTTGCTTTGCACCAATATTTCTTCACTCCCTCCTTCTCTCTTTCCACTTCTGAAATATTAATCTTGTTTATTATTATTATTATTATTAACCTCCCCTCTCTCTAATCTATTTAAAAGCTTTCTCACATTCCCACTTCCCACAGCCCATTTCTCACTTGACTTTTTTTTCTATTCAGCTGCACTTTGCTTTTAACAGCCTCATTTATTTACTGCTCATTTATTTGTTTTAATTCCAAAGCTTTTCTTCTTTCTTGTTGTGGGCTGTGTTCGAGCCTTGCTCCCTCTTCCCACTGCTTTTTTCTGCTTGATTGGCTCCGAGATGAGCTGGATTTGGGGTGATAATTCGTTTTCATTTTGGGATTTTTTTTTTTTGATGGGATGGAAGGGAAGGAAGTCTCATTTTCCACTTTTCCAGCTGCCTGAGACAACCCTGGTGTTATACATTAAACAAACACGTGGATTAATACCTGTTTTCTTCCTTCCCTGCTCCAGCAGGTCCTGTTTCCTGCCTGATGTTTTTCATGCCTGCATTTATAAGGAATCTCATAAAAAGAATGTTTTTATCCCCAGATTATTTCTGAAATATTGTTGCTGCATTATCTGTCACGTGGGCCTTTCACATCCTCCCTAGAGGATGAAGTAGTTCAGGATTCTTGCTCAAGGGCAGACCAGAGAACAGAATGGAAAACTTGGAAAACTGGGGGGCTCATCCCCTCCACCCTCTGGACACTGAGACAGAATCACTGAGGGTGAAAGCTGCTGCTGCTGCAAAAAAAGGAGGAATGGCACGAAGGAAAAATGATTGGAAGCAAAAAAACTCGTAACAGGCGTTGGGAATGGGTCCAGCTTCCCAGGATTTTGCAGGCAGGTGGGCAGAGGAAGAGCCCATCAGAGACTTCCCAGGTTCCCCAGGGAAGTAATCACAGTCCCAAGACGGCCAGAGTTCCAGAAGAGCTTGGAAAAAGCCCTCAGTGGGATTTTTTTGGGTTGTCCCGAGCAGAGCAGGAGTTGGCCTGTCTGATCCTTTTGGGATCCTCCCAACTCAAAGTATCCCATTATTCTGTGATTAATTTGGGGAAAGCAAAGAGCACCTGGATGTTCTTCCTTCTGTTTCCACACCCTTTGTGACCTTACAAACCTCAACCCTGAGCTCCCCTTGGTCATTTCTCTCCCCAGAGGGTCCTGCCAAGACTTTCTGACCAGGATTTCTTTTATTTCTCAGTCATTTTCACTCCCATTTGTGGATTTTTAAGTCCTGCAAGCGTCTCCACGCACTTTGTGCCTCTCCTGCACCCTGAGTCATTTTGGCTCTTCTGCACCCTGAGTCAGGAGGTGTTGTGGGAGCAGGAGGAGGGAGCCCAGAAAGACTGGAGAGATCATGGGGGACTGGAAAAACCTGACAGAGTCTGGAGTTGGTCTCCAGGGAGCAACAAACATTGTCACCTGGAAACCTTGGATGCTTCTGGAGCACAGAAGGACAAAACAAAAGCATCACACCCCATCCCTGCCTGGACTGTTGGAGCCTCTGGGTGACATCTCCAGGCAGGAATAGTGGGATCAGGGGTGGAACAAGAGGATTCCTTAAGGTTCCTTGCAGCCCAAACCTTTCTGTGATTCCGTGACTGAAGGAATGTTGCTGCTTCCTGCTTTTAAAGCATTTTGTACAAGTGGGATAATTCTGAATGGCTCTGGATGATCCAAAAGAACTTTTCTTGCCTCCTTTTGCAATTCCCAGAGATATTAAGCTCCCATTCCATGGCAGAGAGAAAGGATGGAGGGTGGCAGCAAGCAAGGAGTCACCCCAGCCAGGCCCAGCTGCCTCTGACTCGCTCCAGGTTTCGTGGCTCAGCCCAAGAAGTGACTCCCGTGTTTGGATCAGCTAAATTACCCCCCAAATTAGCAATGCAGACAGGAGCAGGCCTCGGAAAAAAAGATTGGATGAGAAGGAGAGGTAAAAAAAAAAAAACACAACAACATTGCTATCTGCAGCCTCGTAATAGGTTCCTACGCAGAAACACACCCAGCACTGATCACATCTTGGGTGCTGGCACTGCCCAAGCCTCAAATTATTGCAATCAAAGGGAGCCAGAGACGAGGCAGAGACGAGGTATAAAACCTTCCAGGGGTGCATCTTCCCACACTGCTCCAGCTCTGAGGGCACGAGGACCAACCATGAAGGCTTTCCTGGTGGCCCTGCTGGCTGCAGTCCTGTGTGCCCAGCAAGGTAAGGAGCTCAGGGGGCTGGGAGAGCCAGAGGAGAGGATGGCGAGGAAAAAGCAGGAGATCAATGAGGGACAAGAGGGTTTGGCCGCTTTTGTTGCAGCCGCTGAGGTCTTGGTGGGGCGTTTTTGGCGTCAGCCAGGGCGAGAAGTATTTCTTGTGGTTGTGCCCTCGCTCCTGGGTGGGTTCTCTGTAACCCAGAGGAGATGAATTCTGGTTTCTCACACCCTCAGCTCCAACCACTCGCAGCTGAAGACACGACCTGAGAAATGCTGACAGGAATCAAGCAGGGCTCAGAGCTTTTGCCTTGGGTTTGATTTTTTTGTCCCTGAATGAAACTCGAGGAGCTGTTGTGGACGAAAGCGAGCCTGGTCTTGGCACCACATCTCCTGCCAGCATTTCACTCTATTCCCCACAATCCCAATTAAGTAACGAGGCTGCTGGCAGACATTTGGAAGCCTCAGAGCTCTTTGCTCCTGAATTGGAAGGGCTGTTAAGTGCCTGGGAGTGTGTTTGGAATGGGATGCACAACTAACTCTCTGCTCTCGTCCTCTTGGTAAAGGAGGTGCAGCTGCCTTACCTGGATAATTGTGGGGGAATATCCAGTTGGGAAATCTTGGCTCTGGGCATGGATTTGCCAGCCTGAGGAGCACACTTTGCACCGTTAAGGTTGTTTCTGGCTGCATTTGCAAAACTCCAGCTAATGGAGGGTGGAGGGCAGACGAAGGAAAGGCTTTATAGCATCTCTAATGGCTCGAGCTGTTATTGTTTCCTGGCTGGAAGGGATTTTCCTTGGATCATTTAGGCAACATCAGTGCTTTCAGTTGCTCTCAGGCACGTGCTGAGGACTTGGCTCCATCTGCAGCAGGAAGTGGTTTGGGAAATTTGGCAGAAAAGCAGATCAGGGAGAGCTCCAGGGTCTGTAAAGTGCAATAATCCTCGGCAGGTCTGGGTTTCGCTTTGCCTGCAAAGGGACAGGAGCCCCCAGCTCAGGTTGGGGAACCTCCAGAGGAGAGGTGGGAGGCTGAAAATTCCCAAGTGATGGAGAAATGGTGAGAGATGAAAAGGATAAGTTAAACCCAGTTTGCAAAAGGGCTGATTTTACCTCCTGCTACAGAGAAGCAACACCTGCCACCGGAAAATCAGCAAGCGATAAAATGGTTTGGATTGGAAAGGACCTTAAAGATCATCCTGTTCCACCCCCTGCCATGGGCAGGGACACAATTCACTGTCCCAGGTTGATCCAAACCCTGTCCAACTTTCCTTGAAGCACCTGGGAAGGTTTCAGAGCAAGCCAGTCCTGTGCTGAGACACACAGAGCTCCCCAGATCAGAGGGGAGGCCTTTTTTCTCCTCCTTGGGATAGTCAGAGACTAAAAGGGCTTTCAGTTCTCTTTTAAAACTGCTTCTGGAATTGTTTAACCAAGTGTCATGGGCAGACTCAAACTCACATGAGAGCTTGAATCAAGAACAAACTCTGAAGGGTCACTGGGAGGGGTTTCCTTGCTAAGAAGAAGTCCAAGTTTGATTGGAAGGGGTGTTGTGTGAAAAAAGAGCTTTCCTGGGCTGAGAAAGTCAGGAAAAACAGAGCCAGGGAAATCTCAGCCTCATGGAGACCCCTCATTGGTTTACAATTTTTGTTCACCTTCAACCAAGAGCTCTTCAGCACTGGTGACAGTAGAGCAGGATTTCCTGAGAGCAGCCCAGCTGCCTCTGTCACCCCTGCCCCAAAATGAGGAGCATTTGTTGAATTTTGGGCAGGAGGGAAACAATTTCCACCAATTGTGACTCCACCTGCGGGAACAAGAAGGCACATCTGTGCTCTAATGGCCAGCCTGCAAGTCTGACCCAATTTACTTCAGTTGTGCCCAATAATATCCCACTTTTTTCTGGCTCTGGGATAAACTTGGCTTGGCACTGAGGAAAAAATATCATGGGGAACACTTTGTTCCAGATGCTGATAGGAGTAATCCATCCATTGTCCAGGGCAGCCTCTCCCAGGGAACTCCCTTCACTCTGGTGCCTCAGTAATTTGGCTCCCAGGGGTGTAATTGGGCATTAATTAATTCATGTCTGGGCAGGGTTTTGCAGATGTAGGGTGAAAGCATTTAAAGTTGACATCTAGAAACTGGGCTGGTTCCTCCTCTCCTTGCCAGGACTTTACTTTTGGAGGTTGGTTTTCAACAGGGGCAACGTGGATCCCGGGGAGAAGAAAAAAATCACCTGAAAATAAATGCCTGCTCAGGCTGAAAAATGTAAATTTAGCCCCTTAAAAATCTCCAGTCCAGAAAGAAAACTTGGTTTGCTCTCTACATCTGTTTTCTCAGCTCCATTAATCAAACTCAAGCTTATTTCACTTGCTGGGAAAAGTTGTTCGCACCAGACTTTTCCCCTTGTGTTTCCCGAGGCTTTTGGCACATTTTTTTCCCAGGAGGGAATTGCTGGGAATCACTAATCAGTGCTGGGGGTGTTTTTTTCCAGCTTCCTCCCTGTTCTGCTACATCTGTGAAAACGAACATTCCAACTGGAACTGCATGAAAACCTACAAGTGTGAGGACCATGAGAAATTCTGCACGACCACGTACAGCACTGCTGGAACTGGTGAGAATGCCAGAAACTGGGAATTTTTTTTCTAGAGACATCAGTGGGCAATTTTTTTTAGGGAATTGACGGAAATCGATGGTTTTGTTGGAAAGGAGTGATGATTTTGAGGTTTAAGTGTCTCGGTGTGGTGGGTGTGAATCCTTCAGTGGTGCTTTGAGTTAGAAGGGACCTTCAGGATCATCTCTTTCCAGGGACGCCTCCCACTAGACCAGGCTGCTCCAACCTGGCCTTTGACACTTCCTGGGATGGGGCAGCCACAGTTTCTCTGGAAAACCTGTGCCAGGGCCTCATCACCTTGTGGAAGGAACCCAAATTTCAGGAGCGGCCTCTGTTGATTGATCTGTTTTGGGATAGAGAATGGAAAAAGGTCGGGTGCCAATAACTCAGTTTTAAAAGCTGGGAATGCACTTGAAATTGCTGCCCCATAGGAAGCACAGACTCATTTAGGTTGGGAAAGACCTCCAAGATCTCGAGGCCAACCTTTGACTGGCCACCACCTGGGCAACCAGATCAGAGATCTAGGTGGGTGTGGGGTTCAATCAAGGTCTTTCCAGCGTCCCACATTTAATCTAGGACTTGTGGATTCACACCCAGCCCTGTCAGACCCCCCGAGAGCTTTCATTGCTGCGTGGAAAATCAAGGAAATTTCAAATCCCTCTCCCATGGTCAGCTCTTCCAATCAAACCCTCAATCCCAGCTCTCCTTTCCTACCCCTTCTCCTTCCTCCAGGCAAGGACATGGGACACCGCATCACCAAGAAATGCTCAGCGGACTGCCCCGAGACCAACGTGAACTTCGGGATGGCCGCCTACTCCACCAAGTGCTGCAGCACCTCCCTGTGCAACATCAGCGGCGCCAACAGCGTCCGGATCAGCTACGGCGCCATCCTGCTGGGAATCGCCGGGAGCCTGCTCTGCGTGCTCAGGGTGGGACTGTGACCAGGGCTGGCGGGAGATGTGACCGCCCAGGAAGCCACGAGGTACTCCCCCGAGTGAGAAACCTCATCCGGGTGTTTCCAAGAGTGAACCTGTTTTATTCCAAGACGTTGCTTCAGACCCCAGTGTGGCACGGCAGTGTAGCTCCTATTTTCCCCCCACTCCATTGTTTTATACTAATTTTTGTTGTCTGGGTTTTTGCCGTTCTCCTCTGTCCCCTTTAAGGAGCTTGTAAAAGTCTTATTTTTAGCCTTCTGTGTTTTTGGAGTCAGATACACTTTCGTATAAACAAGCCACTTGTTATTGTAAAATCTAGCGATGTTCACATTCTTTTCATAAGGAGGAGACTGTTGATGGACTGTTGCATGGTCCAGTGTGGTTGGAGAAGAAGATTTTCTTCCTCCAATCCATGATCACTGCTAGAGTTCGATAAATGTTGATTCTGTAAATAAATTTTTCTCTTTTCCGCCTCGGACATCGCAAGGTGTGGGTGTGAGCTCTTTATGTCGTCTGCAACAAATTTTTCCCTGGAAAAACTCTTTTGATAGAGCGTGCGTGATAACTGTCAGGCAAAATAAAGACTTGTGTTATTCCTAGAGTGTGTTTGTTGTTACCCACACCAGGACCAGCCTGAGAAATCAGCTCTGCTTTGCGTTGAATTCCTCTTTTTAGCACTTGGGAGTCTTCTCCAGGCTGCTTTTCCTGACTTTCTTCCGTCCAGCAGCTCCAGGCACTCCAGAGAGCCAGATGGTCTCTCCCAGATCCTCTGAGATAAGGAATGGTGTCAGTCTGGAAAGGTCAGAGATGTTTGTATCGTTCCTGTTGCAAACAACAGCGGGAATTGTTTTGTAGATGCTGGGACAGGACCAGGAATTTGGCCCTGCAGGAATTTGCACTGGGAAGTTCTCCTGGGATCTCTGCAAGGTGGGTTTTCCCAGCTTTTTAAAGCAGGTAAAAGTCCCACCCCAAGATGCTGGAGATGCCCAGGGTGAGGAAAACGCTGCTGGAATCTGTCCTCATGGGATGGAGCCCCCCGTGCCTGCCTGGAGACACTGCTGAGTGATTGCTCCTGATTTTCCTGTGGGAAACGGGCAGGAAGAGCCTGGGAGAGGTGATGGTGTCTGAGCTGACTGGGAAAGTCTCTGCTCCCTCCCTTTCCAGGGTTTCTGCTGCATTTCCAGGCTTGGGGATGGTGGGAATGGGATAGAGCTCCCCTTGGGGATCAGCTCTTGGGATGGAGATCCCCTTCACCCCTTGGGAGGCACAGAACTACAGCTAAAATAGGCAAATAAAATAATTCTGGAGCTGGAGAGTGTGGAAAAGTGCAGCACCGAATTTTGGGAAGCGTCTTTATAGCGGCACTTGGAAAAAAGGCCTCCGGCCCTGTTTTATTTGAGGTGAAATCTGGTGCTGGAATTGAGGAGAATCCTGTGCTGGATTCAAGAGGAATCCTGCACTGGATTTGAGGGGAATCTCATGCTGGATTTGAGGAGAACCTTGTGCTGGATTTGAGGGCAACCTCGCTCCAGATTTGAGAGGGGTCCCACACTGGATTTGTGGGACCAAATCTGGATTTGAGGGGAATCCTGCACTGGATTTGAGGAGAACCTTGTGCTGGATTTGAGGGCAACCTTGCTCCAGATTTGAGAGGGATCCCACACTAGATTTGAGTGGAATCCTGTGCTGGATTTGAGGGGAATCCTGCGCTGGATTTGAGGGGAATCCTGCACTGGATTTGAGGGGAATCCTGTTCTGGATTTGAGAGGAATCCTGCACTGGATTTGAGAGGAATCCTGCACTGGATTTGAGGGGAATCTTGTGCTGGATTTGAGGGGAATCCTGTGCTGGATTTGAGAGAAATCCTGCACTGGGTTTGAGGGGAATCTTGTGCTGCATTTGAGGGGAATCCTGTGATGGATTTGAGGACAACCTTGCTCCAGATTTGAGAGGGATCCCACACTGGGTTTGAAGGGAACCTTGTGCTGGATTTGAGAGCCATTCTGTGCTGGATTTGAGGGGAATCCTGCTCCACCAGCGCTGTGAATGAATTCCCTGTGTTTCCATGCAACAGGGAGTAAACCGCAGTGCTGGGTGAAGGTTGCAAAGATGGGATTAGGTTTAGTCATCCTATAAAGGTTTAATTTCTGGTCAGGAAGGGTGTTCTGGAATGTATTTCAACGGGATAACCGAAGTGGAAGTGCTGTAGAATTTCTGAGGGGAATACTTCCCCAGGAACTTGGGGCTTTGCACTTTTAAAAATCACTTTTCCCATCACTTTATGTTAATCACAATCGTTTCTCAGATGCTTCTCAAAGCTTTCGGCCAACTTGAAGTTCCACATTTAGTAACAACATCTGAATTTCACAGATACTTTTGCATTTCAGCACTTGTTTGATGAAAATTGCATTCCCCCCTCCTCCAAAATAAACATTTGTTCACCCTTCTCATGTGACGATTTCAACCAGGTTGAGAACAAGATAAGCAAAACATTCTCCTCCTCTCCTTCTCCACTCCATTGTGTCAAGAGAAATAAATCTTTCCACTTCACCTTCCACTTTCACCTCCAGTTAAATCCCCTCCTACTCTTTACAAAATCTTCCTGAATTTCATGAATTCCAAATTCTTGAAAACTGTGATTTTATCTTCTCCTTTGCCTCGGTTCTTCTCGTGTCCTCTGTCCTTCCTGCCCTCATGGGCTCCTTTCATTTGGTCACCTGGCCCTGGTAGGGACAAAATATCAGAGGGCCATATGGACCAGCTGGAAGATTTCAGGAGCATCTCATGGAAAATCTGTCAGGAATCCTGCAATAAAGCCTTTAAGAAATCCATTCTGTCCTTCTCCAAATCTCAGCAGATTGCAGGAGACAGGAGATATTTTAGGGTTTGGCATGGATGAGATTTTGAGGGAAGAAAAAAAAAAAAAAAAAGCAGTGCCTGAGCTGCTATTTCTGAACCTGTCAAGGGGGATGCTGTTGGAGATAAATCCCAACGTGGGCTGGCTCTGGAAGGCAACAGCATCTCCTTGGAATTGGAGCCCTCCGGATAGGGCCCAATAGACATGGATTTACCACTAAAAACCTCATTAAATCTATTCTGGCTTGGGGAAAATAAAGTATTTCACAATATTTTGGGCTGGCATGGAGGGAGCTTTGTTTTCCTCCCGCCTGGTGCCTCGAGGAGGCCGAGGGAGCCAAACCTCTCCCTTCCTCGGAGCTTTCCTGGGTAATTGCCACCTCTGCTCCAAACTGAGTTTCGTGCTCTGCCTATTGGGAAAGCCAAAACTTCCTCACCTTACTCACGCAGGGCTCCAGAGGGACGATGTTTATAAATCCAGTTCGGAGGTGTTGGAAAAACTGACATCACCTCGGGAGCTCGGCTGGAGGTGGCTCGGGTCGGAAAGCCCAAAATGTTCCACGGGAGGCGGGAATCTGAGCGAGCTGGAGGAAAAAGGGAGAAGGGAATAAAGCAGATGGAGAGCAGCAAGGGGCAGAGGCGCTGGCAGAGGCTTTGGGGCAGCTCCTGCAGCTCCGAGGGTCACGTGAGAGGATCCAGCTGGACCTTTCCTGGGATGGTGCCTCTGTTCTCTGCGACTTGGTGGCAGAAAGGCAATGGTGGGAGGGAAAAAAACCCTTTCCCTTCTTCCAAGAAGGTGGGAAAGGTTCTGATTTTATCCAGGGAGATTGGATTAAACATGATTTGAAGGGAAAAAAAAAAAAAAAAGGAGGAATAAAAGGCACAATCTGGGAATCCAATGGAACGATCCTGTTTGGCATTTCACAAATTTTCTTTTCCTGAAGATTTAATGAATTGAGATCACTGATCAGCCAACCCCTCCTTCTCCATGCTCTAACTGGTTTGTGTTTTTCTCCCTGACATTTTTTTTAAAATGAATTTGTGAAAAAATTCCCAGCTTGTTCCATGCCATGGGAGTGGGTGTTATGTCTATTTTTTAACTTAAGTGGTCATTTTTCTTTGCTCGGTGGTATTTATTTGCTAATGAGATAACATTTTTCTCCTCATAAAAAAAAATCTCAGAAATATTTCTGATTTTGAACTTAAAAAGGAGGCAGAAAATGATGCCTGGTCCCCTATGAAAAGCAGTGGAAGATTCTGCTCTTCTGATCTCACTGTCTTGACAATCCTGCGAGACACTTGGGAGAAGTTTCCACCCCAAATTCAATTTTAAATTTAAATTCCCTCCATTTCCATATGTGCAAGGACACGATCTTGGATGATGCAGCCTGCTCTGAGACCTGGAATGGAAAACCTTACTGTTTTGCAGGGAAAATTGCTTTGTTTTCATGTTTTGCCTCCTCCCTCCACACACACACAGACACTTCTCCAGAATTAGAAACAGTTGCAGAGTTCGCGTCAGCTGGAACAGCTGCGTTGTGAAACAACCCGGAAAAGGAGAAGTTGTAGGGGAAAAACACACCCCCCTCCAAGATTCCCAACAAAACGCCCTGCTCCGCACAAGCCCGGACAGGCTGCCCACAATCATCCATCATCTGACACAGCAGCCTCTGGTTATTATCTCGGGATCAAAGCAAACACTGCGGAGGTATAAAGCCTGCCCTGACTGAGCCCTGCTTATTTTGTTGGAGGCTCCCAGAACCCCAAAGGATGAAGGTTTTCCTCCTGGTCGTGCTCGGCGTCGCCCTGTGCACGGAAAGTGGTGAGTCCCGAAAGGATTCCTCAAATCCCTCCCCAAAACCGAGCATGACTATGATATTCCGGGATTTTGCAGTGAGGATGGTGAAGCTGAAGGGTCGTGAAGGAGTTATTCCAGGGGGGTGTTAACCCCATCAGAGGCTGGAGGGATGATGGGGAGTGGGAAGGGGGTGAGATTCCCAACTCAGATGATTCTGCAGACCCAGCCCAGCCCCTGGAATGGCTCAGAGGCAGCTGAGAGCCCTCGGGGCAGCCCCATGGGAATAGGGATATCCATGAGGGATACCCAGGGCAGGGGTGGGGAAATATCTGCAGTAAATCTCTGGATTTGAAACCAAAGCCTGACTTTATTTTTTTTTTTTTTTTTAATTGGCTGCACCTCAAACCATCACTTCCTAAACTGACAGAGGTGGTTGAGCCACAAGAAGGTGCAGTTCTGTCTCCCAGCTCTTCTTCCTTGTTGCTTTGCCGGTCACAGCATCCCTAAGGTTGGAAAAGACCTCTGAGATGGTGGAGTCTGATCTGTTAGGAAAAAAATTCCATCATGGAAAGGGTGGTCGATCACCCAGGCTGCCCAGGGAAGCGGTGGGATCACATCCATGGAAGCGCTCAGGAATTACATGGGTGTGGTGCTCAGAGCCAGGGTTTAGTGGTGAGCTTGGACCGGACGATCTTGGGGCTCTTTTCCAGCCCTAATGATTCCATGATTCCCAGCTGATCCCAAGTTTGGGATGGAAAGCAGAGTCCCATTCCCCTTCTGATAATTGTCTGGGGGATTTTTTTGGGAAGCTGCATCTGAATCTTCCTGGCTGGACTCTGCCAAGGACCACACCTTGTGCTCTGGGTCAGGCAGGGAAGAGAAGGTGTGGCGTGGAATATCCCTCTGTTTTAGGGGAATGTTTGATTTCCTCAGCTCCGGGGGGCTTTTGCCTGTTTGCAAACTGAATTTTTCCCTGTAGGATTTGACCTGCAAATTCCTGGCCATTCTGGTCCTGGACTAACAGACCTCTTTGGCTCCCACTTAATTTGAGGATGGAAATATTCCTGTTGATGGATTTCACAGTTGGAATTGTGTTCAAGCTGAGGATGTTAAGGCGAATAAAAGGATCTTTTCCTGCAGCTTTACTCACTTTTTTTTCCCAAAGATCAAGGAATGAGACAGCAAATTCCTTGAGGAATGTTTCTCTCCAGTTAAGAGCAGAGGTCTTGGTGGGTGTGGAGACATCCAAAGGCAGCCTGGATTAATTCAAGGTTTGCATCTGGAAGAAATAAAGCCCCTTTCTCCTCTCAGCCCTCATTGCAACAGATACATCAGGAAATTAAATTAAATTAAAGTGTTTTTCTCTAACTTGTCCAAAATTGTCCTCCCTGACTTCAGGGTGTGCCAGTTTAGGCGCCAATCCCTGAGTCCAGGATTAATTGGTGAGTCAGAAATCTCTGGAGCACAGAGAGAGGTTGAAAAACGCATCCTTGGATGGTGCTTCCCCCCTTCTCCTGCCAAGGAGGCTCCCTGGGCAACTGGAATCTGAAATTTGGGAGGTTGGGATGGAACAGGATTTGGGCTTGTAAGCAGCTCCACTGTTTCCTGCACCGATTCAGGAAGTTTTTCTGGGACTGGGCTTGGATTAAAGATGCTGCATTTATTAAGGATTAAAGTGAGCTCTGTGTCTGGAAAATCCAGTTTGGGGACTGAGTGTTTCTGTGAGGAAAGGGTGGCTCTCAGTGGGGTGGAGCTGAAACATCCCATATTATATTCCATATAAAATAGAATTTTGCACAGGAGGAGAGAATGAAGCCAAACACTTTGGGCAGGGATGATCTAAAGGAGGGTCCCAGAAAACTTGCAAAAAATAAATTTGGGCCTGAAAGGTCAGGACAATTCCGAAGGCAGGAGCCAGGTAGGACAAAGGGTGCTTCTGGAGATGGGAATGACCCTGCATATTGAAGTGAATTGAAAAAGTCTGCAAATTGAAGCAAATTGAAAAGAACAAAGTCAAAGAGAGCTGGGTGCCAAGTCTGGAGCTTTTGGAATGACCATGGGAATGGTGGGAAGTGGGATCTGGCTGGTCTGGTGGCCTCTGCTCAATGCCAGTCCATGAGGGACAGCAGAGGAGGGAACATGAGGGCTGTGGACCACAAGAGGAAAGGCCAGGGGCTGTTGGCTGGAGTGGGAAAAGGAGGCAGAGTTTCCACACAGGCAGAGGAAGAACAGAGACCTAAAAGGAAAACAGTGATCCTGAGGTCATGGAGTGAGCTGGAGCCAGATCTGGGCTAGCAGGACACTTAAGGAGCCTGTTTGGGCCAGAAGGACTTGTCCAAGGTCAAAAAAGGGCAGTGGCGAGGTTGGGACGTTGCTGACAAAGGCACAAAGAAACCTGGGCAAGGGAGAGGAGTGAGGAAGATGAAGAGCAGGGAAGGCAAAGCTAAAGGACAAAGCCTCTGCAAGAATTAGCTGGGCATTAACTGCCAGTAGCCAGGGATATTCTGGAAATGAGGATGAGCTTAATCCCTGGAGGGTGACATTGCAGACAGATAAAGAGATGAGGAGGAAATTCCCCTTATCATGCAAAGAATCCTTCCCCAAGGATCTCTTTGCTCTCAATGATGCTTCAGCCTCGTTGAGTGCCAGCTGTTCTCATCCACTGATCTTAGCACAGCACTTTGCAGATGCAGAGTGTTCCAGATGTGCACGTTTCGTGGAGCGGGGAAGTCTATTACCCATGGATGGCTGGGAAAAGGAATCTGCTGCAGCCGAGTCAGGGATTTGCTGAGCCCGGGCTTCCAGAGAGCCGAGATTTTCCTCCTGGCACTGCAAATCAACCCAAATCATAGAAAGGTTTGGGTTGGAAGGGATCTGAAAAAATCATCTTGTTCCAACCTCCTGCCATGGGTTGGAATTCTTCTATCCCAGGTTGCTCCAGGCCTCATCCAGCCTGACCTTAAACACTTCCAGGATGGGCCAGCACCAGATTCCCTGGTCCAGTGTCTCCATACCAGAACCAGTGGCCAGAAACTGAGGCTTGGAGGGGCCAGGTTGGAAAGAAAACCCAAGAGCTTCACTTCCCAAAAACACAGTGGAGATGCCAGATGTTTTAATGGATTCAAGGAAGAGTCAACCAAATGTCCAGAGGGAAGACCCCTGAGGGTTCCCAAATGAGCAAACCACAGCTGTGGCAGCAATTTGAGCTTAATCTGGCTCCTGGAGAGTCCTTGGAGCTAAGTTTAACCCATGCAGGAATTTTTTGCCTGTGCCCGCTGGGCTTGAGAGATCCTCCACCCATCCCCAGTTTCGTGCTCCTAAGGATATTCCCAGAGGTGCCTGATGGATGTCTTTGTGCTTCTTTTGCAGCTTTCTCCCTGACCTGCTTCTCCTGCAAAGATGCAACTTCCAACATCCATTGCCTCAGCACCACCAAATGCTCGGAGAACGAGAAGTATTGTCTGACAACCTATTCCACCACAGGAACCGGTGAGTGTGGAGCTTTCCCAAGGCTCTGAGGACAAGGTGGGGCCCTGGTGGGACTGAAAGCTCATCCTCCTCCCACCAGGAGCTACGTTGGAGGAATTAATGAGGATTTTAGCAGGTGGAGAACAAATCTTGGGAAGGCGGGAACTTGGCGTAGCCTGGGTCCGTTGCAAAACATCGTAAAAATACTTCTGATTTAACTCAGTTAAAATTAAATACTGTTGAATAAACACTCTTAGGACAGGGAGATGCTGGAATAAAAATTATAATTATTTTTATTATCCCTGCACAAACTCCTTGTCTCAACTCGAAGCTCAAGTTTATGCCCATGAGGTGGTGGAAATGAAAAGGGCTGTGGAAGGTGCCATCCCAAGGCACGGCGCCCACGTTTTGCAGCCTCACATTGTACAAATAAGTCCCAAATTCTTGCCCTCAGCTGGCCCTGAAACCAGCAAAGGATTTGTAAAGGCCTGGAGACGGTGTCCATAGGTCACACACGCACAAATAATGATGGAATGTGATAAAACCCAAGGGAAAACCCAACGGCATCGAGTGCAGAATAACAAATTCCCCGTGGGATTGCACAGCCAGGCTATGATTGAAACCCGCGAAAAAAAAACAAAACAAAAACCCAAACAAACAACCCCAAGATGAAAAATCTGAACTTTCCCTGCTGTTTTCTCCCCCTCCCACTCCAGGCAGTGACCGGAGCCAGCGAATCACCAAGAAATGTTCTGCGTTTTGCCCAACAATTGACCTGAACATCGGCATAGCGGGAGTCGCCACCAGCTGCTGCGAGACCTCCCTGTGCAACATCAGTGGGGCCAGCAGCGTGAAAACCAGTTCCACCATCCTCACCCTGGGGGTCCTGGCCAGTCTCGCCTGCATCCTCAGGATGGGCTTTTGAGGGTTTTTTTTTTTTGGGGGGGGGGAAAATGAGCTGCTTGGCTTTGCATGGCACGGTTCAAGCTGCGGTCCATCAGGTGGGAATGCTGCCCTGGGAAGGTCACCTCCCATCAGGAGATATTTTCGCTCTTTCCACGCTCTGACGGCATCAGAAAATGATGTTTGGGAGAGAAAGGGATGAAATGGAGCCCTGCACGTGCAGAATGGCCCCATGTGGTTCACCATCTCTCCTACTCCTGGCATTCATAACTCCCTGCATTTTTTTTGCCTTTCATTTTATTCCTGCCGTTCTCTTGTGCCATTTTTTTCCCCAGTTTTCCACCCTGTATCATTTTGCTCCGAGAAAGCCTTTAATGCTCCAGTTGTTAAACAGAAACTGGGCACAATAAAGTGTTATTTTACTCTATTGTGTGGCTGCGTGGCGTGGCACACTGGGCGTAGCTGCTGGATGTATCCATGTTATTGGGATGAAAGTGGAGGCGTTCGCCTGCAAGCTGAATGGGAATAATGCTGAAATATATTAAAATTACTTTGCATTCACTTCAGGAAGCCTCTCCCCAGATTTTATGTTTTCTGTACTGGCAGAAATGGCATTTTTGTGACTCCATTTCGGAATAAACTGAATTCTATTTAGCTGCCTTTCAATCCCTCTCCTGGGGCAGCTGCCTGGAAGGAAACGGCTCTTGAGCTCTCCAGGAAAGAGAGGGGACAAGGCATGGCCTGATGGGAAGGGATCTGGAGCATTTTCTTTAAACAGGTTTAAGATCTCCCAGTGGAAATTTCTTTACAAGCATTAGGATTATTTAGAAAAGGGAGAAAAGTATCTTGCACGTTGCTTTAAAGGGAAATCGTAGGAAAAGACAGATGGTTTCTGGAAAGAGACCCGGAATTTTTCAGTCTCATCTGTGAAAAAATATTAACACTGCAAATAAATCTTTCATGTTTGCTCGTCAAGTCGAAATTGAAGGGCCTCATCACCCTGCTCTGACCTTCCTTGTGGATAATCTTAGGAAGGAGAGGTTGGCTGACCCTTCCAGGGAGGCTGAGCTGTTTTCTCCTGTGATGAAGGAGCTCTCCACAAGGATCATCCCAAGGCAGATCTCCCAGGGAAACCAGTTGGGTGCAGCTCGCCCAGCTGGTTTTCCCTCCTTGCACAGCTCCATGTACTGCTCATTCTGACAGGCATTTTCTGGGATTAGAGGAACAACAGCACTCGGGAACAGCCACATCTTTGTTCTTTACAACAGCTTTGCAGAGGAAACGTGGGCTCATGGCTCCAGCTCATCCCAATCTGCCCTTACCCCCTTCTGTTCACCTTCCTCCCATGCACCTCCAACCCCAGCTCTGCACCCCCTGGTTGTTTTCTCTCCCAGATTTCCTCTTTGGCTTCTTCCTCCAGTCTTATTCTGGATTTTCCCATCCAAACTCTATTTCCTTGCCTCAACTCATTGTTTCCTTCCTCGGTGTAAATGCAGGATTGGCCAAGGATACTTTGATTTTGGCCATGAGTCTCTCCATTCTCCCCATGGATTTTATTGCCTATCCCAGCTGAGCTGGCTCCCTCCATCTGCCCGATTTATTTTCCTCACCCTGCATCCCTTCCTGCCAAATTTAGGGATATTCAAGTGACATAGATCCAAAAAACCCGGACAAGCCAATTCTGTCACCCTTGGCTGGCCATATTCTGCCCCACACCCCGCTCCTAACATGGTGACAACTCAACTGTTGGGAATAATCTTCATCCTGTGCTATCCACAGGTTTAGGATTCCTTAGGGATAATGGCTGGCATAGGGAAAGGCCAAGATGGGGCTGGCATGGCCTCAGGTCTTGTTCTGCTGGGCTTGGGAGTCCAGACCTGCCCTTGGCAGCCAGGTTTAAAATTAAGGTCATGTCTTGAGCTGCCTGAACTTGGCAGGTGCCTCTGTTTTGGGATGGGGAGGATCCTGGCATGGCAAAGGGGATGGAAGCACATGGGACACCCCTGGAGGGTTTCATGCCCCGGTAATGGCTGTTGCATGGAGAAGTTAAGAACAGCTCTGGGAAGTCCAGAAGTGCCATCCCTAAAGGAGCAGCTCCATCCTGGCTGGCTCCTTCTTGCCTGATTTCCCCCTGATCCCACAGGTTTTTCCTTAGTGCCCAACAAAACGCATCCATGTGCTCCAAAGCTGACCCACATCCCAAATCCCCTACCTGGAGGTGGGAGCAGCCACTTCCCTGAGGCACAGGAGGTCCTAAAAACAGAGAGCTCCCGTGCTGGTGAACCCTCCCCTTGCAATGTTTTGTAAGAGGAGGCTCTGCCAGCCCTCCCCAGAAATCCTGATTGACACCTCCCACGTGGGTGCTGCTCCCTAATTCCAAACCCTTCCATCACCCCGGGTTTCTGGTGCCTCCCCTGGCTGCACACTCCTCACGTGGGAGCACTGAGCTGCCCCATGAGCAGAGACATCTGTGATGCCTGGAGGCCTTTTGGGAAGGAGATGGGAGTCTCATTCCAGTAGCTGGGATTGATCCTGGGAGGTAACTGCCTCTCTCTCCCTGTGGGTTATATAAAATTCATTTTTTCAGAGCTCTGAGTCACTGCACCAGGACCTGGACCAGCCAAGGAGGCCTCTCCCTGCCTAAATGAGGCATCTGCAGGAGGTGCTTTAACTTTGGCCCTTCTTTTCCCTCTCTTGGGGCTTTCCCACCATTGGTTTTGAAGGATCAGTGCTGCCTTCTGCTCTCCTTGAATGATTCCCCTGCCTTTCCCCTCACAACATGAAATTTCTCTCCCTTTTCCCTGTTTATTTGCCCAGACCCAACACAGTGCCTCCGTGCCAAGGCAAGAGACAGGATGGAATGCAAGAGATCAAAGCAACACCCTCACAGGGTCTAAAAGTCTTCTGGAAGCCATGGAAAGGGACAAAAGCAACCCTTTTCCCAAAGCTGGCTGCTGCTTTCTTGTCACGGAGCCAACTCATGGCTCCAATTTGATCCACTTTAATTTTCCTGTATGGATAATGATAAGTTTACTTCAGAGAGGTGACTCAGCTTTCTTGGGGATTTTTTTTTTTTTTCCAGTCTTCCTCAGTCTTACTCTTCACTTGGTGTCCCTGCTCCAGGCCCTCCTCCAGGCTGTGATCCGGGCTGGAGGAGACACCCTCTCCATGCTGGGTCCTTGAGTGATGCCTCTGAGTGCTTTTGGGTTTTGTAATCTGCCCTGTTGGGAAATAAATCTCTTTTCCATGCTCTCCATGCACCGGGAAGAGGGAATGCTCCAGCACTCCGAGGTACCTAAGAACCACGGTACTGAGGAAGACATTCATGTCCTGGAGACAGCTCCCAGAAAACACAGAAAATCCCATTTCCCACCCAAATTTCTCTCCTTGGCACGTATTTGTTGCATGTGCTGGGAATGTTTTAGCCTCACTGCTCCTTCAAAGTCAAAGTCGACTTGTGCTGATCCTGCTCCCAGAAGACTCATGTGGAAAATAAAACGGATGTTGGAAAAGTCAACAAAGCCAGGTTGGATGGGGCTTGGAGCAACCTAGGGTAGTGGAAGGTGACCCTGCCCACAGCATGAGGTTGGGCCAAGGTGATTTTTAAGGTCCCTTCCTACCAACCCAATCTATAATTGTATGGAAATCAACAGGAGCAGGGATATGGGAGGGGAAAAGAACAAACACAACAAGTCTGTGGGATAAATAAGACCAAAATTAAGGGAAAAAAAAAAAAAAAAAGGTTCTTTCTTTTTGCCCTCACTAAAAAATGCCAGCAAGGAGCCACACCCACTAATGAGGGAGAAAAACCTGTTTATAAAATGCTGGGGCAAAGGACCAAGTTGTCCTGCTTGGTGAAGCACAAGGCTCAATTTGATCACCACCACGTCCCCGCTGACCTCACCAACCTCCAAAACCCCGGGAAGGTCTGTTTGGACACAGGGCTTGAACAACTTTGGAATTTTCCACCTGATGATGACATCATTCTGGGAGCAGATCAGGAGGGCCTGAAAAAAGTGTCAAACAATCACAAGGGTCAGGAAAGCACCCAGTGGTGGAATGATTCATGTTAGACAGAAATACCCTGCTGACGGCCACATGCAGGGAATTGCCAGTTAAGTTATTCCATAATTGCCAGAAAAAGTGGGGTTTGACAACATTTTCTTTCTGCTGTCCAGGACTGATTTTGTTTTAGAAGAAGCTCTGTGGACATGGCAGCTTGAGCTCTTACAAGATGCATCTTGAATGAGGGTCTCTATCCCGGACTGGTCAGGGACTGATTTTAAGGAATTCAGGGGAGAGGAGCAACACAGAGGAATAAAAGCAAAGGGTTTGATTTAAGAGGAGAGATTGAAAAAAATGACACTTTGAGGGATGGCTCTATCCAGAGCAGAGCTGCAATTCCAGGGTGCCAATTTGTGGGCTTGGAAGTGGAGGCCTGATTTCGAGAAACTGTTGGGCGTGGAGAAAAAGCAGCTTCTCTAAAGAATCCCTGGATAGCAGCAAAAACTTCATTAAACCAAAATTGTACAAGGTATTTGAGGATTACAAGCAGGAAAAAAGAGCCAAGCAGAGGGATTAGCCGGAGGAAAATTGATAAAGAAATGAAGACTGACGTGAAAATTTGAGGAAAATCTTCTGTTTAACCAACCATTAGCTAATTTAATTTAGCGTAAAACACACTGATTTTTGAGGTAAACCAGCTTAGGCCAGCTCAGAGGCTGAGTCTGGTGCTGTTGAATAATTAAAGCCAATTCAAACCCTGGAACATCACGTGCTGCCTAACGCAGAGGGACCAGAAAAATTCATTCCTAGGACAATCTCCTTGTAGCTCCGGGCTCTGCTTTCATCAGAGCAGCGGCTCTGGGAAGGAGAGAAGGAAGAAACTCCGAGGAGGAGAGAGGCAGATCCCGACTTCCCATCACTCACACGACCGGAAGAGCGAGAAATGCGTGGCTGAAAGGGCTTTTCCCCAAGGTGCCAGCCCCGTCCCAAGGGCTCCATGGGGTGGAAAACTCCCACAGGAACATCCCACACCCTCGGGTTCGTTTCACGTCCACCCGCCAGCCACCGGGAACCTGTAAAACTGCTGCCGTCGGGCTGGGGTATAAAAGCTGCCCTCCAAACTGCTTCCCAGTCCCGCTGGGAGGATCTGCTGGAGATGAGGGCTCCTCTTGTCACCTTGCTGGCTGCTGTCCTCTGTGTGGAACAAGGTGAGAGCCCCTCCTGCTGCTCCTGGTTAAGACAAGGGTTAGGGGGAAGGTGGGGACGATTTCCCACCTGAGGGTTGTCACCCGCTTTGCAGCGTTGTGGTGGTGTCACCAATGTCCTTTTGCACCTCAGAAATAAGAATCTGATGAATTGATTCTTCTTTCCAGTGCTAGAGCTCTGGTGGTGCTGGGTGCCAGGTTAAATCCACACCATGGTCCTTGGTATCTTCCTTGGGATCTTTGCTTCATTGGCAAGCTGGAAGTGATAAAAAACATGAAAAAATGTTTTCTTTTTTCCTTAATAATTTTAGTTTCTGAGTATTTTAGAGACTTTCCTGTCCTGCTGCTTCCTCCCTTGTAGTGGTTTGCCACATGCCTTCCTCGGAAATGCAACACTGGGAATTTCTGTAGATTAAATCAGCAGCAGAGGTGAAAGAACTTTTCATGGCAAAGGCATCCCGCTCCCAAAGGGAAGGCTGAGTGTTGTCCTCCTTCTGGGAGTGAGACACAGGTGTTGCTCCATCGCTCCTGGCACGTGGGAATGATGACCAGAGTGCCAAAATTTCCCCCACACCTGATGGTTTCCCAGAAACCATGATACGAATCTCCTTGAGAAAGAGGCATCTAATTAATCAATTATCACTGATAATGTATCAACCCCCTACTCCTACATCCTTTGGAATGGTTCTCCAGCATGCCTGGAAGAGCAGGACCTTTGGCCAGTTTTGGGTGTGGAAAAATGACGATTCATTTCTTAAAAAAAAAAAAAAAAAATGGATTTATTGCCCACAACTCCTGATTGAAGCAACATAACACGGACAGAAGAGGAGAATTTTCAAAGGCAACGTCCTCAGTGTGACCCAGGATGAACTGGAAAGCTCACAGAGACCCAGGATCACAGGTTCATGGTGGAATTCCTTACTGGTGACATTTGATATTGGCAGTAGATTCCCAACAGATTTAAGGACAGGCTTTTACAAAGCACCTTTCTCTGGTCCAGCCTAGATCCAGAAGAAGAGATTGCAGCTTTCTGGTCTAAAACTGGGACAAAGGAAAAATGTGGAAACTGGCATTTATTTGATCCTTCTCAGGTATCCTGGGACACATCCAAGACCCTAATGACCAAATTTTGGTTAAAACTCTTGACCAAAGAGGGTCTTTCGCCTTTTCCATCCATAAACTCACTGTTGTGGATATTTTGTGTCCATCAAAAATCATAAAAGGTCTTGATCCTTTTCATAGAATCATATCAAGAGTGGAAAAGATCTCTAAGATCATCAAGTCCTTGCTGCAATGTTGGACAAGACCAGGCAGATATTTGCTTAAAGGTGTCCCTGAAAGTTTCCGACAAGGAAGATTCCATGGCCTGGAATTGCTCAGAGACTCTCACCCCTTTAGGAATTTAGTTTTAATATCTCTCTTAGCATCTGTTTTTGTACTGTTCTCCCATATTTCCACCATGGGACACATAAAATATTTTATTACTTTCTTCTTTGCTGCTTCTTTTTTCTTGCATGAAGAAGGTTCCCGTGACTTTCCTCAGCATATTCTCATTTTCAACAAACAAACTAAACCCTTCCAACCTTTTTGACAAGGTCACATTTCCAAGATCCCTGACCTTTTCTCCTCCCTCTCCTCTGGTCCCACTCCAAATGCTCTGCATAGTTTTGGAAGTGCCGTGGAGAGATTTGGGCACCGGGGCTCCAGCTGAGGCCTTGCCAGGGTGGAAAGGCCACTTTGAATATCTTGCACATGACATTTCTGCCCCGTGTCCCCTTGGGTGACACCTGTTTCCACGGCTGGAATGTGGCACTGTTGACTCCTGCTGTTGTCACTGTGGTTCTGAATCGTAACTGAACCAGTTGTTTGCCACCTGACATTTAAGTGCCTTAAGTTTTGCGTCTTGTAATTTGTTTCTCTTTATTTAATTGCATCCACTCTTCTTTTTCGCTCTTTTATTGCATCCATCTGCTAAGATCACTTAAAATCACAGAATCGTGGGATGGTTTGGGTTGAAAGGGACCTTCAAGATCATCTCATTCCACCCCCTGCCATGGGCAGGGACATCTTCCACCATCCAGGCTGATCCAATCCCCAATGTCCAACCTGGCTTTGGACACTTCCAGGGATGGGGCAGCCACAGCTTCTCTGGGCACCCTGTGCCACAGCCTCACCACCCTCCCAGGGAAGAATTCCTTCCATTGCTCCAGTTGGTTTGACCAATAATCCTTGGGAATTACCTCTGAGGGTGTTTTGATGCCTAGCTTTGCACCCATTCCCTGGAATTTCCAGCAGCTTGTGTTTCCTGGGCTTGCTTGAGAACAACGCCATTCAAGGTTGTGCCAAAAATTCCTTAAAATCTCTTTGAATCTCCTCTACTCTGCACATGAAACTTCAACTTATAGAGGCGAATGAAGCAAAAAAAAAACCTGCACAGGATCAACAGCTGATGAGTTTTTCCTTCCTTTCCATGAGAAACTTCTCATTTCATGGTGTGACCTCCGCCGTCCTTCCACGTTCTCACTGCCAACTTCTTATCGGGCAAAAGTGAGCTCACAGGGACGTGTCCTTTAGTTGCTTTTGCCCTTTCCAAAGTGACAGACTGGCCTCAGACTTAGCAGGAACTCAGCCAGCATTTGGCTTTGTTTCCCTCCAAAAATTAGCTTTGCTCTTAAAGGAGCTCAATCACAAAACCCCACACTTCGCTCTGGGTGATTTCACGAGCTCTGAGCTCAACCACTACTCTAAAACCTCAGTCTGCTCTGCACATATTTTGGGGTGGTTTATCACCCAGGCTCTGTGTTTGCTCTTCTTCCTTTGTTTTACTACTTTCCAGAGGTCTGGCCTACCACACTGTGGTTTTGAGGGCAGGCACAGACATTCTTGGCAGGAAACACAACTCATCGCCGTGTGACCTCCCTGCCAATCATCTGCCACCGCTGCAGGTGTAGGGATTATCTCACCAAATCTGCCTTCAGCACTTAAACCAAGCTTTTGATTAAGATTTTTCCACTCATTCCCGATTTTAAGCTAAAAACCGGGAGTTTGACAGAGCATCTGAGGGCCCTCACCAGACTTCCTAGAACTGAGGTTAGGCCAGTTCAGTGATGTCCAAGCAGAAAAAAAGAGATGTGACAGCAAGCTCTCAGCCAGATGGAAGAGAAGGGGGACACTGGGCATTGTCCACCTCCTCAAAATGCCACGGGCATCTTTAAATTCTCCCTGCCAAGCCCTGCCCAGGAGAAACTCTGAGCAGTAATTGGCAATTCCCATGGCTGAGCCCTCAGGACCGAGCTGCTCTGGCTCAGCAATAATCTCCCTCATAAAAGCCCCCAAATCCTTGAATTCCACTCACATCTCCTGCTCCCAGGGATTGCAAACAGATCGATAACGCTCCGCAGCCTGAGCCAGAGGAGACAGAGAGGGATTTAGCACTGCTGCCACGGGTCAGGAGATAAAGAAAGTCACTGGTCATTCCCACAAAAACATTCCTCGGGAGGGAAACGAGGTAATGAGGGAAATGGAGATCCCTGCACTGGAGCTGTTGTGGTTTTTCAACCTTGTAATGTGCTTTTCCCCATTTTTTCCTCCCCCCCACGCCCAGTTTATCCATTCATGTGCTACACCTGCCAAGAACAGGAGTCCAACAAGGACTGTTTGACCATTTCCATGTGTGCCAAGGAGGACAAACACTGCGTGACCGTCCGGAAGGACGTCGGGACAAGTAGGTTTGGGAACGACACCTTGTTTGTTTTGTAGGAGAGCAGTCCCAGGAATGGGATTTCATCCCAGTATGGAAACAACAGGCCTTGATGACCAACTTTTAGGAGACACTGACCTTGTGGCTCCCTACTGCAGTGTCCAGACACACTTGATATTCCTGCTGGGAAATGGGGAAATGACGAGGACACACAGAGCGGTACCAGGGGGTGGATTCACACCTGGAGCTGTGCTTGTTTCACTCCCAGAATTGTTTGGAGAAGTGTTTTGGCCAAACCTCACCATGGCTGACTCCCTGTGCCAAGCAAAATCCTTCAGGTCTGTCCTGGGGGCCCTGCGCCCTCTAAGACCTCCACGTGCTCTTATCCCGAATCTCAGGGCATGCAGAACATTCCCCCCTGTGCTTATGTTGTAGGAAAAGGCATCCTGGTGGGAACAACCCAGCCTGAGCATCACTTCAGCCAGCTGGAACTGAAAGCCACAGGTGCTAATTCCACGTTAGGACTGAGAAAACCTAAAAACATGGAGCCCAGAGAAGTCCTGGTTGGACTTGATGACCTTAAAGGCCTTTTCCAACCTTGACAGTTCTAGGATTCTGTGACACTCTGGCTGCCCCATCCCTGGAAGTGTCCAAGGCCAGGCCGGACAGGCCTCTGAGCAACCTGGTCTGGTGGGAGGTGTCCCTGCCCATGGGTGATTTTTAAGGTCCCTTCGACCCCAAACCATTCCACGATTCTATGATTGATTCCATGAAATTTGCCTTGAGGGTTAGTGCCTGGCCTTCCTTTACCCACCAAAACAGATTTAGCCATGGAAATGTTTAAACAATGGTTTTTCATCCTCCTTTTTCCCTTCCCCTCCTTTTTTTTTCCTGCACTAGAGCCCAACAAGCCTAAATACGTCATCTCCAAGATGTGTTCTCCAACGTGTCCAGCAACAGATCAGCAGCACACCCAAAGCTCCCAGAACGTTACCTGCTGTGAGAAACCCTTGTGCAACGTGAATGGGGTCAGCAGCAGGCAAAGCAGCCACGGGGTGATGTCCCTGGGTGTCCTGGCCAGCGTCACCTACCTCTTTGCATACGGACTGTGATGGGTTTGGAAGAGCTCCCCGTGATGGCTGAAATAAAAGTGTTGTTCCGGGATAATTTCCGCTCTCAAGGATTCGTGTTTTGTGGTTGAGCTTCCCCTGGGATTTTTTGAGAGAGCCTGAGTAAGTCAGGTGCTGAACTCCCATCGATTTCCTGAACCTACTTGAAGCCGAAAGTGTCCCCAGACATCCAAATCACCTAAGAAAACATGTAGAAAATGGCCTTTTTGACATGTTCAAGCTTCGAATCATTATTGCTCCGGGGAGATCCTTGAAGTCATAGTTTTGTCTCTCACTTTCAAAGCTCTGTGAGGAATAACATCCCGCCCTGCCTGAAACACAGGGAATGGCTCCACAGTTGTGTCAGCACAGGGGATGAACTGGCTCACAGTGGGTTTGGTTATCAAACATCTGTTTATCAACAAGCAGGTGGAAGTAAAGCTGACTGGTGGCAGTGCTGTGGACATTTCTCCAGCCTCAGCGGGGAGCAGTTTCTGGCTCCTCAGGGCTCTTTCCTCCTGTTCACATTTTGAAATGAGCTTCTCCCCTCAGAGAAAAGGGGGAAAGGCAGAGAGGGAAATATGTGGCCGAGAGAGGAAAGGAAGAGGGGAAGGTGGGAGGGAGAAGGGAAGGAATGGGGGCAGCCCGCTGAGCTGGGAGTTGCTCTCACACTGCCTCCTCATGGACCTCATCCAGCTGGAAAAGACATCCCCGTATCTATTCCCCTCTTTTTTTTTTTTTCCTGGGCCAAAACAACCTCACACAGCTGTTGCCAATCCCTGTCATTGAGAGATTGTGAGAGGCTTTCTGCAGACCCACGCTCCTGGCAGAGAAACCATCCATTGTGCTGAGCTTTGTTTGGTTTCGCCCTCCACGCTCTCTGCTCCCTCCTGTCCCCGCAGGAGCTGCAGCTGAGGGGAGACAGAAAAGCTCTGTAGGAGGCCTGGGGGGTGTCACAGAGAAGAAGAAGGGCAGCCAGCCAGGGACTCACACAAAACAGCTCAGAGCTTCTTGGGTCACAGCCCTGGCTGCAAGCTCCCATTCCTGGAAAACACACAGGGAAAAAAAAAAAAAAAAGAAAAAAGGGAAAAGCTGGCAGCGTCCCTAGCTCAGCTGTGTCCTGGGAGAAACCAGAGCTGGTCCAAACAAGTGAAGGGTGTCCTTTTTTTTTTTGTTGTGTTTGATGGTTAAAGGAGATCTTTTGCCTTTTCTGAAGCATTGCCCTGGCACTCTGCTGGGTTTTGGTTGCACATGTGGAAGGATGTGGATTCTTGAGGCGTTTCACGGTGCCTGGATTTCAGAGCCACTGGTTTTCCAGGGGGATGAAAGATTCCACATCAAAGTTCGTGTTTTGTGCTGTGAGCTCTGGATCTGGTGACTGGTTTTAAATATTTTGTTTAAGGGATGGAGGGGAAACGAAGGAAATGGAAGAGGTGACACCACAGTGGTGGGCAGGGACAAGAGGACACTGACACCCCTCTGAGCAGATTGGTGAGCTGTGCCTGGAGATGACAAATGTCCAAAGACCAAATTAACAGCAGACAGCAGAACTTGCTGTTAATTTTCTCTCACCAAAGACCACCTCGAAAGGGAAGGAAAATCAGGATGGAGAAGAGGAAGAACAAGTTTTTAAACCAAAAAGAAGGAAGAGATGTCCAGCTGCTCAGGGCAGGCACAGGTAGGGCTGTGGTGGCTGCGCTGCATCCCAATTCCAGGAGCAAGTCCTCCAGGAGCAAGTCCTCCATACCCTGCACAGTTTTTCCCTGCAGGTGCTTTCAAAAAACTCCAAGAAAGTTGGGCTCCAGGCCAAAGCTGTTACTGTTTTACCACCTGTCATGCTGGCAGGAGAAAGAGGAAATGGAAGGAGCAATTTATACCTCAGCCAGCTTTGCTGGACATAAGAAAGCAAAAAACTTGGTGGGAGAGACCATCTGGAGGGGAAGGAACAAGTGTAGGGTTGAGATAAGTCCAGTGAGGGTGTGGGGAGCCAGGATGGACACAGCCCAGGAGGGAGAACAAACCTTATCCAGATCTTTTGCTGACCCTTATTCCCAGCTCTTCCCCTACTTTTCACTGCAGCAGTTTAAGTGCTGCCAGAAGGTCAGATGAGAGTGGTTTCCTGGAATTGTCCACAGTTTTAGAGGAACCCTTTCTTTTCCTGAAATTTCTGGATGCCAAATCAGCTGGATTACCCAGGATTATCCCGACTGATTCTTTGGAGGTGAAGGCATTGTGTTTAACAGGATTTACTCGTCGTCGTGTCCACCCACCTAGTTCCTGGACTGAAAGCTCACGGCTGTGGGAGCTGAAGGTCATGGAAAAGTAAATCTGGAGGTGGGAATTCTGGATGGACTTTGTCAGCGCTGATCCCCCGAGTGGAAAATCGCTGGAACTCTTTCAAATAAAGAAGGAAGAGGGACAATTTAAAACTCTCCACCTTGATTGGAGGTGAAAAATGGGCTGATTATGAGGTCAGAGCTCCTCTTCCACACTGGTTCCTCCCTTCCCTGGGCTGGAGGAAGTAGCAGGTAGAATATCAAGGCTTCTGTGGCTCAGCTTTAGGCAAAGCCTAAATCTCCTTTTTCTCCCCATGGATTGAGCCAATCCCATTTCCCTTTTCCAGCGTGAGGTTTGGGTGCTGGTGCTCTCCAGGCTGAGGTGTCTGGGAGAAGAATTCCAGGTGATTCTTGGAGCTTCAGTGTAGGATTTGTTTTCCAATCCCACAGCTCCGAGCTGCACTTGCAGAGTCAGGAGTTGTGTTTGTGCTTCCACGTGAGGAGTAAGAGGGAAAACAGGTGTGGAGACACAACCACATCAAACACCAGAGCAAGAACCATTTTGCTGCCACAGATATTAATGACATGAACTAATTAACACATCAAAAGTGAATAAAATTAGTGTTTTCAACATAAATATGCAAATCAGTGAGGGTTGCCAGCCAAAGCGGTGTCCAGGAAAATCGGGAAAAGAAATCCATCCCAGCCACCAAACCCAGCCTGTTTCTCCTGCTCCTGTTCCTTTGCAACAGGGAAATCTGGGTGTTTTGGGAGACTGGGTATCAACAAATCACAGACTCATTTAGGTTGGAAAAGACCTCCGAGATCACTGAGTCCACCCTGTGACCAATCCTCACCTTCTCAACCAGAGCAGAGCACTGAGTGCCACCTCCAAAGCCTTTCCATGGAGGAATGTGGAAATAATCCATTATTATAAAGGGCACGGGGTACTTCTCTAGGGACACACAGAGCAGCCAACCCAGAAAAAGAAAAAAAAAGCTCTGAAACAGCTCATCAAACAACAGTGTAGGGGCTATCAAGGAGGCAGGGAGGATCAGCAAGAATTTTGTGACAGGTGGGTGACATCCCTCCCTGTGACAAGATGGCAAAATCTGTGAGGGTGAAAGTGGTACCTGTCACACAGCTCAGCCTTAATAAAGCTTTTGGCACCGTGGCACGTGATGGGCTCAGAGGCAAGCCCAAGGAAACCCAGCCAGGATGAAAATCACGAGCAAACTGCAGCCAACAATTTGCTGTCAGGCTGGAAGGATCCATTAAAAGGCTCCTCTTGGCTGTGGGAGGACACAAAGTTTTAATTGCTGGTTTGGATGACGTATTGGACAGTAAATTCACTGAGCTCACGGGTGACAAGCTGAGACAACCTGCAAACAGGAGAATCCTGGGCGATTCCAGTAAATTCAAGTGGTAGGCTGGGAAAAAAGAGGGTGTAATTTAGGGAGGGCAAGCACAAAGCTCTCCAGTTAATGTGGCACGAATATGGGATGAGGGAATCTCCCTCGCAGCAATCTGGCACAAAAAGAGGATGTGCTGGATCACAAGTTTGATGCAAGTTGTCAAACTTTGGGAAAAAAGGCGAAACAAAGCCTTGCTGGAATCCTGCACTCCATGGAAAAATCTTAGACGTTGCACTAGGAAAGTGTAAACTGGTGTGTGATGGGGTGAGAACCTTCCAGATCCTCCAAATGGAAGGCTCGGCCTGCTTTGTTCTTCCCACTTTTTTGTGTTGGGCTTCACGCAGCAGCAAAGAGGATTTTAGGCAGCATCAGAAGGAATTCCTGGCATCTAAAGCAGGGTGAAGAGCTGGAAAACTGCCTCCAGAAGCAGCAGCTTCAGTACCATAATTAGGATTCATCAAAGCACGGGGAAACTCTGCTCTCAGCATCTCCTTTGTGTCTCCACTGGGGCTGGAGAATGGACTCATTCCTGGTCATTCCCATTCCTGCTTCTCTCTGTCACCTTTCTGCCATCCCCACGTGGAGCTGGTTCCCTCCACCAGAGCAGAACTGGGGTGTTAAGGGCTGGCTTTGCTTTGCCACAGAATCATGGAATGTTTTGGGTTGGAAGGGACCTCAAAGATCTCGTTCCTGCTCACTCTGGCCATGAGCAGGGGCACCTCCCACGAGACCAGGTTGCTCCAAGACAAAGATTGAACAGCCAAAGTGACCCAAAGCTCTTCCAGTGATGCGGAAAGAACTTTCCAGGTAGGAACTTCCACTCCAAAGGATGCTCAGTTCCAAGGGTCCCAGGATTTCTGTCGACATTCAATCAGTGCTGAGGCAGAAGATGGAGAGAGCTCTGCACAGGAATGATGGTTTCCCCGTTTTCCAGCTGATTCCTTGCTCAGCCAAGTCCTTAAATTCCACACAGAGAATTGGGTGTGCCGGGGGTACAATTTTCCTTGGTCCAGGAGAGGCAGGAACAAGCCTGGCTCTGTGCCCAGTGCTCACACAACAGCTCACCTGGGACCTGCCTGCAGCTCCAGGATGCAGAATTAGATCTTAATCAGCAATTAGATAACGAGCAGACCCCGCTCCTGGGAATGAGAAACTCCCTTCTGCAGTCACAGGAAACTGGAGGAATAAAACTCCCTGAGAGATCTTCGGGGAGAAGAAAGTGATTTGGTAATACAAAAATCTTGGAGAAAGTGGATTTTGCCTTTCACACCCTTCCTTGTGGATGTCACTGGATCACAAGCACCAGTGTGGGCATGCCGAGATCATCTGGCCTGTGTCACTTCTATGCCACCACCAGCAGCCAAAAGACGAAAGCCTTGCAATTCTCCTTGTGTCTTTAAGGTTGAGCACAAGGTGAAGGTAAAAGATGAAAGGCAGAGCAAAAAAACCACCCCAGTTTTGGGCTTGTTTTTTACAGCTTTTGGAGAGAGGAGTCTTTGCTCACTTCTTGTTTCGTTTCACCCCTTTTAGGTGAAACTCCTGAATATTCCAGCCCTTTTGTTTACTTTATCTGGGTGTTTTATGGCTCCCACCCTGCTCTTAGTGCTCTGGAGTTTCCTATCCAAGGTCAGTTTGTTCTTTCTCTGCTTTTGAATGAAGGCAGGCATGGGTGCTCCACGGCAATCAGCAAGTGCCTTTCCTTTTACCCTTTGCTCTGCTGGTTTTCCTGGTTCTTCCACACCCTGGAACATTCCCATTCCTATGCTTTTTACACCAGGTTTGACATTTCCACTGCAAACCTCCTGTAAGTCTATCACCTTGCTCTACAGCTCCAGCATATTTTTGTGCTGCCTTCTTGGAGCCTGGTGAATTCCTTGCCCACAGGAAAGTGCATTTTTTTGGTGGAAGGAATAAGGGAAAGGACTGAAAAGCCTTTTCCCCCCACAAAAAGACCCAGAGATGAGGCTACTGTTGTGGGAGAGGAGGTGCCCAAGAGGCTGTGCAGGTGGTCCAGAACCTCTGATGGCACAAAAAAGGCCAGGATTGGGGAAAAAAAAGCTACAAAACAAGTCCAGAGTTCACCCAGGAGATGGAATTAGGGCCTGGAGACAGGGATAAGCACTACACACTTAAGGATTAGTGTTGGAGAAGAGAATCATGGAATACCCTGAGTTGGAAGAGCAAAAAGGGTCATCAATTCCAACCCTAAAAGTCACAACCTGAGGCCGGAAACAGACGGAGGCAAACCAGAGCACAAGGCCAAGGTCCATCCAGGACAAGGCTGGGGACAGGGACACTTGCTGGGCCTAAAGGGTTAGGCTTGAGCTTAAAGGGATTTCCTGGAGCCATGGGCACAGTCTGAGCAGGGCCCTGCTGAAACTGCTCAGGGAAATTAAAGTTTTTGCCTGAGAAACAAGCTCTTCTTAAAGAGTCACAGTTGTTTTCCTGTCATAAAAAAGCACGGCTGAGGGTGAGTCACGCAGACTTTGGAAGGAGGAAGTGTGAGAATTCCAACACCAGCTGAGCATCAGCAGGCAGCAATCCACTTTCACCTTAGGCTCGGGGAGGAAAGGGAAAAGGAAATCTGGATGTCAGCCAGAAGTGAAAGTTCATCAGTCTGACAGCCAGACACTGGCTGCAGGTTGTGGTTGGAGGGGGCGGATGGAGGTTTTATTCTTTCATCCATAAAAAAATATAATAAATGGCGTGGCCCCAGAAGATCTGGTTGGGCACATTTATGTCAGGAATTTTCAGGAATCTCGGTAGCTACCTGAGAGAAATCCCAGGTGTTTCCCCAGAGGATGCAGCAGAGGTGGTGGAGGACAGTGACCTGCAGCTTGGTTTGCCCAAAATCTATGTCTAAATCAGAAAAAAATCTATGTCCAAATTATCCTTGGATACTCCAAATATGATCCTGAGGGTCTTCTGGACAACTTTGATCCAGAGAGATCAGGAGGGACTTCAGGAAGAGGAGCATCCAGGGTGGGATGATGAGGAAGGGCTGGGATACGGAGTTGGGCCTCAATCAGGATGGTGTGAGCAGGAATTCCAGGGATGGTGATTCCCAGCATTCTGTGGAGTGTCAGGGGGCTGTGCCAGCACCTGGGCAAGGAGGGCCTTCATGCCCAGACTACGTTGCAGCAAAGTGCTCCGGACAAAGAGAATTTTGGGGATGAGAGGAAGCAGCAGGGATGGGGATTCCTGCTCTCTCCTCTCCTCCCAGTCCTCTGCCAGGCTGATTCTCCACGTTTTGGCAGGTGAGACAAGACTCTCCCACAGAGCAGTTCCAACCCTCTCTGGAAAAAACCTGAACAATTCCCAATTCCAGAGCGTGATGCAATTACTGAAAGAAAAAAAAAAAAAAAGGACTCTGCCCCCTTCCTGTGTCATCGGAGGAAAGCTGTTTGAGCAGTTCTGCTCCACTGACAGGGGGAAACGTCTCATTTGCAAATTCCTCTGGGGTTTTGGTGCCTCACGTGCACAGCCAGGCCCAGGAAGCCTCACACAAGCCCTGAAACAAAAAGGAAAATTGGTGGGGAAGGAACCTCTCTGTGTCCCACCCGGCGCCACAGAAGCTGAGCAAGCTTTTACTGACCCTGAATTTCAAGATTTAACTTGAAACTTAACTTGTGACTTTAACAGTCAAATGCCTGTTCAACATCAAACCCTGGCAGGCCTAGTTAGTCCAGGTTTAATTCCTGCACCATCTCTGCTGCCCTGACCCATCAAAGGACCTGCCACATTCCTCATTTCCTGATTTTAACTGTACCAAATCCTCCCCAGCGTGCCACAACCATGAAATATTCACCCTAGCACCAGTTTACTCCCTGCTAGAGCCACTTCCTTATCTCCTTCCCCCTCAAGAATGTTTTGATAGCTGTCTCCACCTTTCCCTAGCACAGGCCACATTCCTGGTGCTGGACTCTACCCCTGCTGCCTTTCTTGCTTCACCTTTCCTTTTCTGAAGAAATATTTTTTGGCCTTGCACTGGCAGTATGAAGCCAATGGTTCAATAAAGTCCTCCAGTGACCTCCAAACTTGCAAGAAGAGGCTGGGGCACTCAGGGCAGACTAGAACAGAAATCTCTGCCAGCAGAGTGGCTGTGTTGAACTCTGCAGTCTGTCCCAACACAGCAACCTCGGGGGAGGAGACGGGAGATGAGCTTAGGCCACAGAATATAAAATATTGTAATATATGTCGTAAAATAATTCAGTTTTGTTGTAAATATATATGGTATAAAGTCATGCAGGCTTCAGAAAATTCAAGGACACCCAGAAATTGTGAAACCTCTGCTGGGCAACTCAGGAAAACAACATCAGCAAAAGAAAGAAGGGTGGCACCGAGAGGAGATGGGCCCTCGCTGCAGATGGGTCTGCCAACGACCCAGTGCTTAACACCAGACATGAATCTTATCTACATTATCAGTAAATCCAATCACAGGCATCTTCCTTTTCCAAAATCTACTCAACAGACCTAGCAGCAGGGAAAAAAACTCCAACACATAAATATGTATCAAATACAAAGAAGACAAAAGACTGAAGTGATGCAACCCCCTGTACAGCCAAAAAGCTGTATAAAAACTGGCTGCACAAAGCAGACTTTGTGAACTGTGGGAAACTCAGTGCAATAGAGGCCCAATCTAAGGTTCACCCAGTGTCGACCCTGGGCTTGGCTTGGTCCTTTTGCTTGTGGCTTTCTCGGACTTTTATATTTCAATTTTTCAATAAATTCTTTTATTGAAAAATGAGCTAATTTCACTTATAACAGTATGAGGCCAATGGTTCAATAAAGTCCTCCACTGACCTCCAAACTTGCAAGAAGAGGCTGGGGCACTCAGGGCAGTGCGGGCTGGACTAGAACAGAAATCTCTGCCAGCAGAGTGGCTGTGTTGAGCTTTGCAGTCTGTCCCACACAGCAGCCTCGGGGGGAGGAGACGGGAGATGAGCTTAGGCCATAGAATATAAAATATCCTGAGTTGGAAGGGACCCAAAAGGATCATCGAGTTCTCAGAAGGGCTTGCTTCCTTACCTGGTGTAATTCCCACCGCAGAAAACTGGTCCCTGGTGGCTCTGGTCACCTCTTCCTTTCTGCAGCATCCTGTCATTAGTGCTGTTCCCGCCCAGACATTCCAGCAGTATCGGGATGACTCCAGATCCCGTGCTGGGCTGTGACCCCTGTGACTCTTAGGTCATCTCTCTTCCTTCTTGTTATAGATGAAATCAGCCAATTTTATCAATAAAGGATTTATTGAAAAAAATTGCGATATAAAAGTCCGAGAAAGCCACAAGCAAAAAAAAACAAAACCAACCAACCAACCAACCAAAAACCCCCACAAACAACAACAACAACAACAACAACAAAACCCCAAAACAAAAAACAAAACAAAACAAACAACAAACAAACAAACAACAACAACAACAACAACAAAACATCAGTGCCGAGCCCGGGGTTGGTTTTTCAGGCTGGACTGTAGGTTGCCTCATTATTTTGTTTCTTTTGTGTGTCTTTACAAATTCATGTAGCCTCTTTTCCTTACTGCTGGTCCCCATATCGAGTGTTAATCACTGGGTCGTTGTCAGACTTGTCTTTGGGGAAGGCTCATCTCTTCTCGGTGCCACCCTTCTTTCTTTTGCAAATAGGATTACAGGCAGAGGTTACACAATTCCTGGATACCTTTTATTTCTTAAGCATGCATGACTTTATGCCATATATTACAAAAAAACACGAATTATTTCATACCATGTATCACACTTCTTATCAGCAGACAGGCCCTCTCCAGGAAAAAAAATGGGGCTGATAGTGTTAAATTTAAGTGTGGGAGAAACCCAGGAAGCTGTAGATCCTTGTACTCTTCTCCTGGGGATGAGGAGAGCACATCATAAAACCCCAAAATCTGGGTTGGAAAAGACCTTAAAGGTCACCCAGTTCCAGCCCCCTGCCATAGGCAGGAACACCTTCCACTATCCCAGGTTGCTCCAAGCCAAATCCAACCTGGCCTGGAACACTTCCAAGGATGGGGAAGCCACAGCTTCCCCAGGAAACCTTTTCCAGGGCCTCCCCAGCCTCACAGGGAAGAATTCCTTCCCAATATCCAACCAAAATCTATTTCTTGGCCTGTACAAAACAGGGCTTTTGCACATGTGTCTGAATTACATTTTCTCAAGTTACCACAAAGCTGAAACGTCTCACTTTTTTAGTATTTGGTTTGCCCCAGCAGCCTGTTCCAGTGGGAGACACGAGGCCGCAGAAACTGCTTGGAAGTCAGTTCCTGCTAGAATACCTGGCAGTGACAAATAAAACTGAGCCACAGGAAAGAAAAGGGAAGCAGGGGTTTGCAGGCATGGGTTTGCTTCCCAAGCAGAGTGCTCTGAATGCCTCCGACAAGACAGGAGCCGGAATTTCTCCTGACAGATGCATTCGCCAAGAAATGCTGACTCTGCAGAATTAAACCCATCTGTGGTAGAGAGTTTGTCAAGCCTGCTTGTTTCCTGCTGGCTCACCAGCCTTATCCTCCATTCCCAGGCTTTCCTGATAGCCAGTTTCACAGGGGCCCTCCCCCACTTCTCCTCCTGCAGCTCCTTTCCTAGAGGATTTAGTTATTTCCATGGGATCTGCTGAATTTGGGACACTCCAACATCAGGGGACTTATTTACAGTCTGAAGACTCATCCTGCAAAGCAGCCCAGGCTGTCCCATGCCACCCCAGCTGCTGGGCTCTTCAAGCTTCCCAATCCTGTATGTCTAATCCAATTTAGGCTCTGGTCAACAGATGGGGGGAGTTGGTTCTTTACGTGCTTGGATCTTGAGTGGGGGCTGTGCGTGCAGAGGGGTCAGACCTGAAGAGGGGATGTTGCATGAAGGGACAGGTTTTCTATTCGGGGAGTTTTGCCTGCAGGAGATCCATGCAGGGAGCCCTGGAAAGAGGGAATGTGTGTGTACAGGGTGGTTTGGAGTGTGTGGAGGAGGATGTGTGCGTACTCAGGGGATCTGTGAGAGGAGATGCACGGAGGAGGGAAAGGAGGCAGGAAACAGCAGGTCCTGTGGGTAGAGGGAATCAGAGAATCACGGAATCCCAGAATAACATGAGTTGGAAGGACTGGAGTTGGATGAGTGGGGTCCAGCATACAGGCAGCCCCCTGCTCCCGTCTCTTCCTTCAGGGAAACAGAGGGGACCCGAAAGGGGGCTGGAACAAGGCTCTTGGGGCACGGCTAGGGGAAAGCTAGCTCTGTTCCCCCTCAGCCAGCCGCTGCCATGCCGACACGCTCTCCCCAACGACCATTTCCCAGCCCCGGTTCTCCCTAGCGGAGAAACGAAACCAGGCGTGGCCGGGGGGGCGGAGGGGGGAGGCGGCGCGGGGGCCGGGCCTGGCCCGCGGGGCGGAGCCGCCGCCCTTTCCCCACCCCCGGAGCCCGGCCCTGCCGCCAGCCCCGAGCTCCTCCAGCCGCCCTGCGCATCTCTCCGGCCACATCGTCCGCACCATGAAGGCGCTCCTGCTCGCTGTGCTGGCCGCGGTGCTGTGCGTGGAGAGAGGTAAGGGAAGGGGATGCCCCCGCCACCATCGCCTCCCCCGCAGGTCCCCCGGTCCCTCGCCAGAGAGCAAATTGGGGGTTGGGGGAGTGATGCGTGTGGCAGGGTAGGCTGTGGAAGTTGGAGGTTTGTAGGGGATATAAGGGTTGAAAAGGGGTTGGGGGCACTGCGCTGAGCCGCGTTATGGTTCGGAGCGGGATGCGGGGGTGTCTTTCCAAGATCTGCCTGGCAGCAGTGTCCCTCCTGAAGCAGGAACTTCGGGGCTTCCCCGCCTGTATGAATAGGTGAGCATCTCCGGCCGCGCGGGTGGATATCCTGGAGCTTTTCCCGGTTGCAGCTCGAACAAAGAGCAGGGCCGGCTCCGCTCCCCTTTTTCGGCGCAGCCAGGCGGGATAACGGCGCTGGGATGGGCTGAGATGCAGCCGAGAGAGGAAGGAGGGTGGAGGGGAGAGGCAGCCCAGCCCCGGCAATGGCTGATGGAGCAAAGTCAGGGCAGAGCCACTCGTGATTCTGGCTCCTGCTGCCCCCTCCGAGCATCCTTCGGGGCCGCCTGCGGTGGCCGGTGCGGGGCGCGGTGACCCCTTAAGGGACGATGCCCTGTGGGGCGCATCCTGGGGCTGCCGCCGAACCCGGGGAGAAACGCGGTTCCTGTTGCTGTGGTGTTGCTGAACTGCCAAGTTGCCCAAGTCGCAGGGCCTGCCGTCCCCTCCTTCCATTCCTCACTACCCAAACTCCTCGGGGCCGTGCAGAACCGCGTATTTTATTGTTCCCATACCTCGCTGCTTTGGAGGAGCCAAACAAAGAGCGAACGGGAGAGTTCTGAGCTCTCCCAGCCCCTGCTCAGCACGCAGCGTCCCTTCTTGTTTCCTGAGGGCACCGCGGAGATGAAGCTGGCTGTTTGCTGCCCTTCCCTGTCCCCCCTCCCAGTGGGATCCGGGAAGCAACTGGCAACTGAAGCGTTGAGTCTCGGACAGAGCCCAGCTGGCTTGTGCTCAGTTCCAGCTGGGAGGATGGGCGGGCCAGGCCAAGGCAGTGAAGGGTTGCATCCCCCACCTTTCCCCCCCCCCAAAAAAAAAAAAAATCCCACAACCCTTTCCGATTTAAAAGTAAGTTTTTATCTAGGCAAAAAGGTTTGTTGTAGGTTGTTTTATCCCCAAACACTTCCAGCATACCCTGGGGGGGATTTCACAGAAGAGCTTTACCCCCCTGCTCAAAGATCTTGCCTGTGGATCTTGATAAGGATTTTGCCTAAGAGAATGGAAAAGCAGCATGGGGGCTGAATGGAAAAGCTGCCGAAGCCACAGCGTTTTCCTGGTGCTGCCGAGCTCCGGAGTGGGCTTTTAAAGGCATTTTTTCCCCTGTATTTGCAAGAATGATTCCCTTATCTGAAGGAAATCCCCCCAAATGCCCTTCTCTGTTTTGGGAGCTCTTTGTTCCTCTGAGAAGCCAAGCAGCAAACAAATAAACACATAAAACAAGGCTTCTCTTTTGCATTGTTCAGTCTTGGGATTTTTCTTCCCTTTTTTTTTTTTCTTTTCTTGTAACCTTGAGCTCCAACTCTTTGCTCCGTCTACAGCTGCATGAAATTAATTCTGCCACCCCTCTTGTGCCTTTTGTCTAAACGACTCAGCCTGTTCGTGCTCTCATAACTCTGCAGTGGGTGTTTTTTTGGGGGCAGAAAGTGACCGAATATTTCCTTTCTTAAACTCTTGCCTCTCCTGGAAGGATTTTTTTTTTTCTGTTAAGACAGGGGGTAGTGGGTAGGTGTGACCACGAAAAACATGGGGACAGGTAGGAGATGCAGTGGCAGGAGCAGGGATTGGGTCACGTGGCAGAGAATTTCATGCCCAACAGCACTTTTATGTCATGCCCGAAGATTTCTGGTGTGTTTGTTCCTGGAGCCTTTAATGAACAGCATTGCACCACTCCGTGCCTTCAGTGCAGTGAGCAAACACATATGGGGACATCTGCCCTGCCGGAGTGCCCACAGGAAACCTGTAATCCCCTTCATTCCTGATCGCTGAAGATTCCTGGGATGAGTCAGTTTGCCTCCTCGGGGTGGTGGTGAGGTGAGGAGTTTGGGACAGGTCACCTGAGACTTGGGAGCAGAGCTGGGCTTCACTCCCCAGGTCCCACATGGAGCTGTGGCCGACCCAGCGAGGGGCAGTGACTCAGTGGCTGGTCCCGTCCTCCTGCCCATCTCCTAAATGCAGAGATCCACCGAGGAATCTCTCCTGCAGGTTTTGACTCAGCTGGTGGCCCTGTAATCCCGGTGCTGTGGGTTGTTGGTGTGCTCAGGCAGCCCTGGGTTTGTTGTGGGGATCACTGCCAGAGTAACGATCCTTGGAGGATGCCTGAGCCAGTCCAGGAAATTCCTGCTTGGGGGGTTGAGGTGTGTTGGCTTCCACTCCCAAAGCAGAGATTTGGCTGCTCTGCTGTGACAGTCAGGATCTCCCACTAACACACTTTAATCTGCTTCTCTGAGATTTTGTTTTGTTTTCTCTCCCCTCCTCAGCTGTGGCTGCTCAAAAGTCATTCCTCTGAGAGCAATTGTTATTTTTTTTTCTCATTTTTTCTTGTAGAAACCTTTTATTTTTTCCTGAGAGAAACGGGAATGAGAAGAACCTTGAGATGTAGTGCAGTCCTGTGGCAGAGTGGAACAGATGCTGAGCAATATTTGTCCAAATAATAATTCTTCAAAATATCCATGTCAGGAACCAGGGCTTCCCCTCCTTCTCTTCCTCTAGGAAAATAGTCCAAGGGGGTCTACAAGAAAGCTGGAGAGGGATTTTTTTACAGGGCTAGCTAGGACAAGCAGGAATGGCTTCAAACTGAAAGAGGGTAGGTTTAGGTTGGATATTGGGAAGAAATTCTTCTCCCCTGTGAGGGTGGTGAGGCCCTGGCACAGGCTGCCCAGAGGAGCTGTGGCTGCCCCATCCCTGAAAGTGTCCAAGGCCAGGCTGGAGGGGGCTTGGAGCAACCTGGGATGGTGGAAGGGGTCCCTGCCCATGGCAGGGGGTTGGAACTGGATGATCCTGAAGCTCCTTTCCCACCCAAACCATTCCATGATGCTTTGATGATCCCTTTGTGGTGGGGCTGAAGGAGGTGGAGCGGAACGGGGCTGCCTCGCACTTCCCACCCTGGATCACCCCCTGCTCTGCCTCCTGTGAATACAGAAAGGGAAAGGCAGTGCCTCGTGGAAGGGCTGCCTGGGAGCTCCAAAATCCCAAATCCATGGAACATTGGGAACAGACCTGATATGTCTGCATATGTAGGTCAACAACCGCAGCCTGGATGTGATGCTCTTGTATGTAAAATACAGAGATCAAAGTGCCCATGGCCCTGCTGAGTCTCTGGTCCAGGCTGTCTCCACAACCATTTCCCATCCCAAATGCTGTTTTCCAGTCGTTCCTCTTTGTGAGAGATGAGGGATGGGAGGCAGCTAGTCCATACTGCTGCTGGAGGATAAGCCGTAAATGGCCTCAGGTTGCTCCAGGGGAGGGTCAGTTTGGAAATGAGGAGAAATTTCTTCACTGGTCAAATTTTGGAACAGTGGTGGAATCACCATCCCTGGAAGTGTTCAAAAAATTGTGCAGCTGTGTTGCTTAAAGGCTTGGTTTAGTGGTGAATTTGGCAGTGCTGGGTTAATGGTTGGATCCAAAGATCTTAGAGGTCTTTTTCTGAAATGATTCCATGATTCTGTGATTTTAGGGGACCTGCTGCTCTTGCAGGTCTTGAGCTTTCTGCAGCTGAAAAATCATTTCCACCACATGCTCCAGCTCAAGCATGGCCTGATCTTGGTGCCCAGAGCTGGGTCATGGAAAGTTTGAACCCGTGGTCACACCTGGAGCATTTCCCATCAGCGTTGCAGAATCATAAAATCAGAACGGTTTCGCTTGGAAGGGACATAAAGATCATCCAACCCTCCTGCCCTAGGCAGGGACACCACGTCCGTGATGGCTGAGCTGAACCAGCCCAAACATCAAAAATTCGCCTCTGGAGTTTGGTTTCAAGTTGGCAGCTGTAGCTCGGGCACATTCCTGGTGCAAACGGGGGTGACAGAAAGTGCCAGGCTGTGGTTGTATCACCTTTAGCTGATAAGAGCTTAAAATGCCTCCCTGAGGCTTGAACCCTTCGCTTGGCCAATTTTTTGGGGGGAAAAAAAAAAAAAAAAAGAAAAATCCCCTATTGCAGGTTGATAAAACTGAAAGAGAAAGCGTGGCTGTGGGCAGATGCGAGACGTCCCGTGGGACAGAGGTGGGGACCTCCAAGTGAGGACATCTTCCCAGCAGCCCCTGAATGAGCTTTGCCTTTCTCTTGCAGCCCACACGCTCGTCTGCTTTTCCTGCTCGGATGCCTCCTCCAACTGGGCCTGCCTGAAGCCCGTCAAGTGTGGGGAGAATGAGAACCACTGCGTGACGACGTACGTCGGAGTGGGACTCGGTGAGTGGTGACAGCACCTCCTCCTGCCCCTCCTGGCCCCTCTCCTGGGTCACCTGCTGAGCTGCAGCCAGGCTTTGCCTTCTTCTGGCTGGGGGAGGAAAAAAAAAAAAAGGAAAGTTCTGCTTAGCAACTGGAGCGTCGGACCATCCCACGGGAATTCTGAGGAGGGACGCGCTGCCAGGAGGAGTCACGTTAGAGCCCACGTGCCTGCACCGATGCCCGCCAGTCCGGGGGGAATTTCAGGCTGGGGGCGGGGAGTTTGCTGATGAATAAGTGAAAGCGTGGAGCATGCTGCAGGCTCCCTGTGTGGGAGGCTCTGGGGTTGCTGTTCTGGCTGTTTTTTTGGCCTCATGTTTGGGTTCTTCGTCCCCGAGTGCCACCTTTGCTTCGCTTTCCGTGGATGAGGCGGGAAGGGAGGGTTTGCGGGTTTCCTTCCTGAGTGCCTGCAGAGATTTGGGGAGTTGTGTTCTTCCCAGCTGCTGCTCCAAGGGAGGCAGGATGCTCTGGCAGATCTCCTGGTGCCTTTGCAGGAGCCAGAGCCCATCCTGACTCTCCCTGGCAGGAGGAGGGGGGAATTTCATGCCCAAGTCTGCGGCGTGGGTGGGTCAGATGTGCACGAACAGAGACTGGAAGCTTTTGTAAACTTCCCTTCGTAGCCCAGTGCTAATGGTTTCCTCTTTCCTGCCTCGTAACGTGGGCTGTGCCTCTCTGGAAATGCAGACTTGGCTCCCGAGTGTCTCCCCAGTGCTCCCTGTCTCCCTTGAGGAGCCCCAGAGTGAAGCTCAAGAGGGATTTTTGGGATTCCTCACAGGAGCCATTGCGGCTGAACATTGGCCGATCCAAAGGGGTGTCCCTGGGGTGTTGTGTGGTCTCCGGGGTGTTTGTGGGAGCTTATCATGGGTGATCCTTGATAAGAGGGGCTGGCTGGGATTCCTGTCTCCAGGAACCACTTCATCCTCTCTGGAGCACTTCATCCTCCCTGTGCCACCTGCGCCACCCCGGCCCTTCCAGCGCTTGTAATTCCTTTGCAGGGCAGGTGACGAGAAAACCCCCAAAAATCCCTTTTTCTAAACCCCCTCTCTTTCCCTTCCTCCCCACCCCGCCCCAAATCAATCCAGGCGGCAAATCTGGCCAGTCCATCTCCAAGGGATGCTCTCCCATCTGCCCCAGCGCTGGCATCAACCTGGGGATCGCGGCCGCCTCCGTTTACTGCTGCGACTCCTTCCTCTGCAACATCAGCGGCTCCAGCAGCGTCCGAGCCAGCTACACCATCCTGGCCTTGGGGATCCTCGTCAGCCTCGTCTACGTCCTCCGGGCTCGCGAGTGACGGGGGCTTGCCCGAGGAAGAGCCGCCTCCCACGGGTCTCGTTAGCCAATATCCTCTCTGTTGCTGTCTGCGAAGGGGAATCCTCCGTTTCTCAGCAGGCTTCCAAGGTGATTGTTTCCCAGACTTTTTTTCGCTCTTCCAAGCAAGGTGTGGAGACCTGGGCGGGTTTGGCCGAGCTGTTCTCCTCCTCCTGTGGACGTCTCCCGCTGCGCTCTCTCTCCTCCTTCGCCAAGGTGGATGGTTTTGGAAGGGTTTCTGCTTTTTCTACCTATTAATAACGCCCCCCCCCTCCTCCCCACCTCCTCCTCCTCGTTTCTAAGGTTGGTTAAACCAGGCTGGGACTCGCTGAGAACAGATTCACCCCGAGCACCACCAGGTCTGCTTCCCAGCACATGGGTGGCACAGGCAGTGGGAATGCAGGATCCAAAGGGAGACACATTCCTGGCCCCTCGCAGCTGCAGTCTCTTTTTATAAAATAGTCTCGTTTCTTCTGATCCTGGGCTGACTTTTCTGGAAAAAATCGAATGCCGTGTACCTTGTCCTTCCAAGTTCTGTAAGTGCCAGACCTGAATAAACTTGCTCCTGTTGTTACCTGAGGTGGGGCGGTGTGTGTGTTTCCTTGCTCCAGGGATTAGGAGCTCTTTTACGGAAAATCCCGATACTGTACCCAGCACGAGGGTCCCTCACCCTCTCGAGCAGCTTTTGGGTGCTTCACCTCCACATCCTTTCCAGCTGTGAGCAGCAAATCCATCTCCTCCCTGTTGCTCTCCTTCCTGATAAAAACCTCTGGGCCAGCTTGTTCCACCTCCCTTGGGAATGACTTTCTCCAGGTGCATTTTAGTGATGAATGCCAGGTTTTGGGGTCTGAGTCAACTCTCTCATGGAGCAATTACCCTGGCAGCAGGACTCTGGAGTGAATCTGCATTTGACAAAGACTTGGTGCCTCAGTTTCCCCACCTTGGACTTGCCATGGTGACCACCACAACGGCGATACCTGAATGACCGTGGGCAACAGGGCTGAAAAATTTGGTGAAGTCAGAGGAGAAGATGTCAACACCCAGAACTTTAGGTCCAGCCTTCGATGTCTGATGGTGCCCATGGACGGCTGGAGGTGACTTCACCACCCAACCTTCCACATCTGCTGTCCCCCAGCTCCCAGGATCTTCCCAGGTGTTTTGGCAAGGTTTTTCCTAAAAGTTCTCAGCTGTCCCATGGGAGATGTGTCCTCTCTGTGTCATCAGTTCTGCCTACTCTGCCTGCCTGTGGACCTGCTCGACACAAACCAAGCCAAAATTCAGCCTTAAACTGCCAAGTTCAAGATTTTTGTCACTTCCACTGATGGATCAGAAGTGCACTGGGCTTTTTTTTTTTCTATTTCTAGCAGCAAAACCCGGGTGTTGGCACACTTCAGCCATGCCTTGTACCTGCTTCTCCTATTCTGTGTCAAAACCCAAACAAAAGCTCCACAAACCTTCAGTTCCACCTCTGTCCCCATCCTCAAGGAGTGGTAAATGAAAGGTGGTGGCAGTCGTACAGAAATACTGGTAACAGAAGTGATTTTATGTTTTTATTTCCCCCCTCCCTTCTCCCCTTCTTTTAATTAAAGTGACACAGATGTTAATGACAGCTTTTCCAACAGGAGGGAGGGGTCAGTGGGATGTGATCTGCAATTTAGTGGTTAATTTGGGAAGAATGCATCACTTGTGTGGGCCCTTGGATGTGCCTTCCTTTGGATAAAGCATCCTCCTTGCGACCTTGGGGCCTGAGGTGCCCCACAAACCTCTGCTATGCACGTGGAGCGCAGGGAAAATTGGGGAAAAAACTCCCTAAACTGAGATGAATACTCCCCAGCTTCCCCGTGCCTCAGCCTTCCTCCCCAAAGGGTTCAAACCCTCATTTTTTGGGGGGTTCATTTGTCCCTCAGCACTTGCTGTGACACCTGAGGTGGCACCCAGAGCACTCCACATTGAATTTAGGGGGCTCTGTCTTTTCTGGCCATCTGGAAAAAAGGTTTTGGGGTTGGTTTGGGACTCGATTACCTTCAAAGCCATCAGCTGTGTCCTGATGTCCATCTGTGCTTTTATGAGGACCCTGATCCACACTGGACAGCCCCATGGGCTGAAGATCTGGTTGTCTCCTCCAAGGGCCCTGGTTGTCTCCTCCAAGGGCCATCTCCTTCCTTTCTTGGGGTTCCTTGGCCAGTGCCAAGGGTTTGGTTGTGCCAGGGAGCAAATGCTCGTGGGAGGAGCATCCAGAGGCTGCTGATCCCAATAAATGACAAATTATATTCGTGGAATTGCTAGGGAACCGAGCTGAGGGTTGGCTGGGTAAATTTCACATGGAGATTTGTTTTTCTTCCTCGCTCTCTTTTTGTCTCTTCCTTCCCATGTATACTAATCTAGAATATGGAAAAAGAGATATTTTCAGTATTTCCTTTCCTGGCAAAGATCTCTGGGATAGATCCATGCGTGTTTTGGGAGAGGGAGGGGGTGACAGCTTGTCACAGTTGAATCCCAAGCACTTTCTCATCACTCATGCCAACTCTCTCTATTCCTGGTCCTACTCTAGGTTTATTTTTTGCCCCCAAATCCCCAGAATGGCAAATCTGGTGAGAACCTCGCCTGTTGTAAAACCCAGGCCTAAAAAAGAGCAGGCGAGGTAATTAAAACCATTAATAATAAGACAATAAGTAGGATTTATGAAGTGTTCAGACTGGTGGGTTGCTAAAAACCAAATGCTGGATTTGGAATTTGAGGGCCGTGGTGGGACAGCCCTGAAAGTGCTCTGGATGTGTTTCTGTGGGCTGTGGAATTAAGAGATAAGAAATCTGAGCAGAAGACTCAGGTATTCACCTGTTCTGACAAGAGGTTATGAGGAGAGGAGGTTTGGCTCCTAGAAGCATAAAATATTGTGGAAGAGGTTTTACTGGAAATGAGGAGCTGAAGTGAAATACCTGCCCGCTTTGGAGCACGTTCCTGAGGAAATGGTTTCAGTGCTTCCATCCTGGAAATGGCTGTAATTCACCAGCAGCTGCTGCCACCTCCCACTACCCCACCAAAGGGCTCGAATTTTTGTGGATTGTCCAAAAATGCTCAAAACCCCCTGTGGCATCAGCGCTTCCCACCCAGGACCTGGGGTTTTGCTGTTTGCCCAAGAGAAGGACTTCAAAACGAGCACAGTTCTTCCAGCTGGTTTTGAGAATTGTTTTTTTTGGTTTGTTTTTTTTTTAAGGGCAAAATTTCTTTTTGGAAACCACAAACTTGACGTTGACTTCCTTGCTCCAACAGAACAAATGATCAGTTGCTTAATTATTACTCCAAGGATCTATTTTGATGCTCCAAGGGTGTCCTGGATTGGTGTTGATCTGCTCAAGTTGGGGTTTTTTTGGAAGGGATTTGTCTCCCAGGGACTGTGTTTGCTGTGAAAAAAGGAGGCTGTGGTCCCACCACTCCTGTGGGAAGCTCTGGTGGGTGTGTCTGTGTGTCCATGGGATGCGTTATAGGATCCATGCCCGCTGGAAAAAGCAGGTGTGGTGCACATCTGGAGGTTTAGGGCCCTTTCCCTTGCTCCGGTTGGTCTCAGCTGTTTGGGATGAAGGTGGCCCTGGATCCTTGATCCTGAAGGAGTTATCTCACCCCTCTCTGAGGCTGGTGAATGGGAATGGGAACAGGAATGCCCAGTTTTGCATTTTGGGAATGCCCATGGTGCCCAGGGAAGCCAAGCCCTGGGTTGGTCCTGCCACCTACTGGCATTTGCCAGACTTGGTGGAGGAACTTTGAAGTCCAAATCTCTGAAATCAAGGCGGATGAGCTGCCTTAAACCAAATAATTGCACCCAAAGCAGAGAGTCATCACCAGCAGAGACAGATTGAAGGTTTTAATTCGTCCAGCTTTGCTCTGATCGTGGAAATTGAGAAATAAAAGGCTTGAGAGGCTTCCCAAGTCCAACATTTTCAATGGGAGCACTCTTTCCCAGCCCTAATCTTCCTGTTTCATCGAATGAAAATATATAAAGCCAATAAGATGTTGCAGGAAAAAAAAAATAAAAACGTTGGCACGTTTTATTTCAGCTTTCTTGGATGATCCGAGGTGGTTTCCCTGAAATGTTGATTTTACTAATCCCTATCTGTGAGATTTGTAACTGTGTATTATCTTTATTGTAATGGGATAAGCGGGATAAAGAAGCATCCATCCCTTTAAATATATTAACCTAAGTATAAGTGAAGTGTATGTTCCATCTTGTTTCTTATACTCTAATAAAAAATATATGGAATTAATAAAAAAAATAAAATACACTTGGAAGGAGATTTTTGGGTGGCTCTGCAGATATTCCAGCTATTAACCCTTGTCTTGTGTGGGAGGAAAATGCCTGGATTGTATTCCAAGCTCAGAGCTATGGCTTGTGGGCTGGATAAAAGGGCAGACCAAATTTAGGGACTCTAAAGGAGGGTTAAATCCCTAGATTTCGTCTCAAGGCCGCTGGAATCTCTTCCTGGGGATGGATAAAGAGCAGGGATTGTCTTTGCCTTCCATAGCTCATAAATATCCTTGACTTGCCCGCGACCCTGCTGGCAACGGAGATGGGGTTTGGCCTTGGGGCCTGCGCTCTTCCTGGTGGGAGAGGGCGGCTATTTTGGGCACAGAAAGGGCCCTGTGTGGGTGTCCGTGGGCAGCTGCTCCTCTTCCTGCACTCCCAGGGATCCAGCCCTGCTCCCACCTACGTGCACACACGGACACATGGACACATGGACACAGGGCTGGGAGCTCTGGAGATTTCCCCCCGCTCTCCCAGCTCTGCAAAGTTATGTCATTTTAATTTTTTGTTTAAAGATTTTATGGGCATCCCACAGGAGAAGGGGATTACGTTCCCCGGGGAATGGAAGACAAATGCGGAATAACAGCCGTGGGATCGGGAATTTCATTCCTTTTCTCTGGACAGTTCCAGGCTGGACTCCCATTTCCACTGCAATCCATGTTTTGCAGCCGGATTTGCAAGTGGTTTTTTGGGATGGAGGGCTCCAGTGGTGACAGGGAATATTTTGGGGACTAGGGGGACATTGCACAGCCAGGGTTCATGGAAGGAACCTGCATGTCCCTCCTGCCTGGCGTTCCCATTTCTCCTCACATTGTCACCCATGTCCCAGCTCCTGCTGTTCCCTGAGGATCTGCCTGTCTCTGCACGGGCCCAGGATGGGCTTTTCCGTATTTCAGCTGTTTGGAAAGTTGAGGGAAATGGTGCCACGTCTCCTGTGTGCTCTTCAGGTGTTCCTCACTGGCATCCTGAGGTTGTCCTGATCATCCCAGGATGGGAGACACCAAACGGGGCTGAGGTGGGAGAATTCCGGCCTTCCCAGGATCCTGGAATGTTTGTGTTGGAAGGACCTTCAAGATCATCTCATTCCAACACCCCTGCCATGGGCAGGGACACCTTCCACTATCCCAGGTTGGTCCAAACTCCGTCCAGCCTGGCCTTGGACACTTCCAGGGATGGGGCAGCCACAGCTTCTCTGAGAAGCCTCTGCTTCACCACCCTCACAGGGAAGAATCCCTCCCCAGTATCCCATCTCTCCCTGCCCTCTGGCAGAGGGAAGCCATTCCCTGTGTCCTGTCCCTCCATTCTTTGTCCCAAGTCCCTCTCCAGCTCTCCTGGAGCCCCTTCAGGCACTGGAAGTGCTCTGAGGTCTTCCTGGAGCCTTCCCTTCTCCAGGCTGGACATTCCCAGCTCTCCCAGCCTGGCTCCAGAACAGAGGGTCTCCAGTCCTCAGAGCACCTCCATGGCCTCCTCTGGACCTGCTCCAGCAGGTTCCTGTCATCCATGTGCTTATGACTCCAGACCTGGATACAGTATTCCTGCTGGGATCTAATGAGGGCAGAGTAGAGTGGTTGTATCCTACCCTTTGCTGTCTCTCTGGACAGGGCTCCTCTCTATCGGGGCAAATACAGGTTTTGGAGGAGGAAAAAGCTCTGGAACTGAGGAGGAATCTCTAAAAAGCTAATTCATTTGGGAGTTTTGATGTGGAGGAGTCAAGACAGGCGTGTAGGAAGGGAGTTTGGAATTTAAAACTGGAGTGGTGCTAAAGGAAGACCAAAAAAAAAAAAAGACTGAACCAAGAGCTCCACCTTCCTGCCAGTGCTGACCCTCTCCACCTCCTTTCCTCTTGCTTCCTTTTCTCCCCATTCCATGGATTTTGAGGAGTCGTGGGGGCAAGGGGGGAATGGCACAGGGAGGCTGCAGGAGGCTGGAAAGATGGGAGGAGGCTGGAAAGATGGGAGGTGCTTTATGTGGCTGTGGGAACACCTTCCAACCTTCCTGCTTATCATCTCCCAAGAAAAAGAGATCTCAGAAGTTGCACAGCTTGCCTGGGTCTCCGTGATCTGACCTTTCCTGGGATACAGGGAACACTCAGCCACCCGAGCTGGCATTAATAACTTGGGGTGTTTTTTTGTGTGGGAGGTAAAGCTGCAGGGAAATGCAACCCAAACAGCACCAAACTGATGGGGGCAGAGGTGTGAGCAGCTCCGTGCTCTCTGCTCCACTCCAATTAGCACCAACAACGGGGTGGATTGAATTTTGCACGGATTCTTGTCAGGCTTTGTCACCCAGAGCCAGGCCAGGTGCTTTCCGCAGGTGCCAGGTGCTCCTGGCTCAGATTCCATCTCTCATGGCTCAGATTGTGGCCGTGCACTCACCCGGTGCTGCTCCAGAGGCTGGGTTTTGCACCTGGGCTCACACCAGTAAAACCTGCTGGTTCCAGGAGCACCCATTTAGTACCAAAATATGAAGGGAAAGATGCCAAAAAACCCCAACAAAAACCCCAAAAAACCCCCAAAAAATCCCAAAATTCAAGTTCAATTCACTCAGTAGATAAAGGATGGTGGCACCTTGTGTGTGACCACTCAGGCTCTTTATAAGGACAAGGTGGAGCTGCTCCTGTTGGAATTCCACTCTTGGGTTGCTCAAGGCAGTTTAGATAAACTGAATTTTTCTCCTCATTTTGTTTTCACCCGGAGGTTTCTCGTCCTCAAGCTGGTTTGGAGCCAAGTGGCTACAAACCACGGATTTTGGGAACTGTGAAAATTTAAAAAAATACCGGAATCATCGAGAGAAGTCCTTCCTTCCTTGGGAAATGGGCTGGGAGGAGGGATTTGCACTTTCTTCTCTTGTCAGGAGGTGGCAGCGGCAGGTCCCAGTTCTGCCAGTGCGTTCCCGTGGGATGGACTGGGATGGGAGTGTTGCCATGCCAGGACCACAAGCCCCATCTCCTAAGGGACATGATGGAGAAAGGGCTTCCTTTGGAACCTGTGGACGGGGAATAAATCCATCCCAGACCTCTCTTTGACCCTTCTCCATGGCAGATGCTATGGGGGCCCCCCTGAGCCCTCCCTTCCCAGCCTGTTTTCCAGGCTGAAAAAATCCATCTGTCTCATTACTCCTTGTGCTGCCCGGGGTTAAATCCGTGTTCCAAACCACAGGAAATGCTGGGATCACAGGGACATGGTGGGATATCTCAGGGAATTGAGTTGTGCCGTAGCTGAGCACTGCTTGGGCAGGGAGAGGGGGTAGATCAGGGCAGGTGGTGTTGTTGTGGGTGTCTGATAACAGCATGATCAGATGGGAGTAGATAAGGCCTTTGCCAGACATCTGGAACAAGCCTCACGCTCCCAGCTGCCTTCTTTTATTGTAAAGCCATTCCCTCTTGTCCCTTCACTCCAGGCCCTTCTCCAAAGTCCCTCTCCAGCTCTTCTGGAGCCCCTTTAGGCACTGGAAGGGGCTCTGAGATCTCCTCAGAAAAATCCCAATTCAGCCTTTCCTCACAGGAGAGTTGTTGTTTTCCTCACCTTTCCCAGGGAGAAATGCTCTGGGGACCACAAGTTTTGGGATCAGAAACATCTTCAAGCATCTGGAGGCCATACCTGGTGTTTTTTTTGGTGCAGGACACTCTGAGCCTCTTCGCCTGGGCAGTGGAATCTTCATTTAAGTTTTCTACTGGTTTGGGCAGCTCCCAGCAGCCGAAAACGTGAATATTTCCAGCCCCGATGCCAAGCTCTGCAGGATTAGAGGGAGATGAAAAGGGCCTGGAGGCAAAGCTGGTACTTTTCAGTTGGGTTATTTAGTGTTTTACACGTGTTGTCCTTGTTCTTCCCTTCTGGGTCAGCGCGAAGTGACTCAGGTAGGAAAGTATCTCCTGCTCCTTGGATTAAGTCCGGAATGAAGGCAGGGGATAATTAAGGCAGGTGACAGCTACACAGAGCACAGAGTGATTTACATTCCTGCATCATTAACAACGCCATGGAAAGGCTGGATGGAGCAAATCATCTCCAAATAAGTGATTGCTGCCTCAGTCAGGCTGGAAGGGAGAATTTCTCAGCTTAGAAGCAAAAAGAACAAAAAGGGAGAGAGAAAAGAACTGATAGGGGAGGAATTAGAATTCCCACTTGTTATAAATATGTGATCAATCCTTTCCAGGCACATCATAAACACTTTATAACATAAAATTTTAGGAATTATTAACTCCTCTAAGATCCCCCCTGTGGTGCTGCTGTATCCCTGTGCTGGCCACTGGCCAGGGAAGTGATGGACGTGAAGGTCTCACCCAGAAAGAGTTAAGAGCTACACAGAGGTTAATCTAAATAATAACCTGGAGATAAGAGGTACCTGCATGGAATTCAGAGAGGGAGAAAAACAGGTTGGGGGAAAAAAAAAAAAAAAAAAAAAAAAAAAAAAGGCAAGTGAATGATTACCTGGAGGGAACAGGACGCCTTATAAAAATAAATCATCTTGTTCCTGCCTTCTTCTCCTAGGGAACATCCAAAAAATCTCTGAGCCCCAGGAGCAGCTCACAGCACGTGGCTGGGGCAGGGAGGGGGACACAGCGAGGTCTGGTGGGAATCTGGGATGAGCAGCAGAGTTAAGGAACCCTTCGTGGGGTGTGTCTGCCCTGGGTCTGGCGTTAGGCACGTTCTCTCAGGTCTCTGTTGGAGCCAGGAGACAGCAGAAGCCTGGGATGCATCAAAAGGAATGTGACCAGCAGGTCCAGGGATGGGGTTACCTCCCTCTGCTCCACTCCCTCTAGATCTCACCTGGAGTTCTGTATCCAGCCCTGAGGGCCTCAGCACAAGGATGTGGAGCTGCTGGAGCAAGTCCAGAGGAGACCATGACAATGCTCCAAGGGCTGGAGCCCCTCTGCTCTGGAGCCAGGCTGGGAGAGCTGGGAATGTCCAGCCTGGAAAAGGAAAGGCTCCAGGGAGGCCTCAGAGAACTTCCAATGCCTAAAGGGGCTGCAGGAGAGCTGGAGAGGGACTTTGGAAAAGGGATGAAGGGACAGGACACAGGGAATGTCTTTAAACAGGAATAGGGTAAGGTTAAATGGGATACTGGAAGAAATCCTTCCTTGTGGTGAGGGGCTGGAATGGAATTCCCAGAGCAGTTGTGTCTGCCCCATCCCTGAAGGTATCCAGGGCCAGGTTGGATGGAGCTTGGAGCAGCCTGGGATGGTGGAGGATGTCCCTGCCCATGGCAGGGGGCTCCAGGGAGAGAAAGCTCCAGGGAGACCTCAGATCCCCTCCAGTGCCCAAAGGGGCTTCAGGAGAGCTGGGACAAGGGATGGAGGGACAGGACACAGGGAATGGTGTCTCACTGCCAGAGGGCAGGGACAAATGGGATATTGGGAAGGAATTCTTCCCTGTGAGAGTGGTGAGGCCCTGGAATTCCCAGAGCAGCTGTGGCTGCCCTATCCCTTCATGGTTGGACAGGGCTTGGATCAGCCTGGGAGAGTGGAAGGTGTCCCTGCCCATGGCAGGGGGTTGGAATGGGATAATCTTGAAGATCCCTTCCAACCCAAACCATTCCATGATTCTTTGTCCCAGTTCAGTGCCGAGGTGACAAGCCAGTGTGGAGAGAGCTGCCAAACTTCCTGCATCCCTCTGCAGCCCCAGTCAGTGCCAAACCCACCTGCTCCCAGGTGGGAAAGCCACAACTCTCTGCTCAGCTGCATCTGATGCCCGAAGTTTGAGCTTTCATGTTTTTCAGATTCTGTGCTGCCCAGGGGTGCAGTTCTGAGCCTCACATTCAGTGTCACTCAGCTCTCTTCACAGAGCAGGGAGACAAAACAAATCCTTTTCCTGCTGAGGACCGAGGACAACTTTCAGGCCCAAAAGCACAAACAAGGGTGGACTGAAGGGAGGAAGAGGAAGGATGGGACTTCACACCCCGAAGCTGTAATTGGACAATTAAACCCCAACATGCAAATGGACCAAAACTTATAAAAATGTGAGATCTCGTGACCAGTTTGCCATTTTGTGACCATTCTAAGTCCACCTTGGGTGTAGCCCTGGTCAGGCCCTGTCCTGCCCAAGGTGTGACGCTGTTAAAGATCACAACGACACAGACTCTGACTCAGAAGGTTGACAATGACTCTGTTTATTTCTGGTTATTTCTTCCCTTTATACTATTCTACAAAGAAAAACCCAATTGGTGGAAAAAAAAGACAAACTTCTTCAATCACATTGGTCAAGCCAGAGGGACATCAAGAAGAATAAATGCAATATTTAATAAATATTGAATAAATATTTCAATGAATATCTACTTTAATCTCCAGCTCTGTCCAGTCTCTGTTCCAGGTCAGCCTTCCCAAGGCATCACGTCCTTTGAGCCCACGGCTTGTCCCACCAAGGGGACACACGTCCTTTCCCTGAGGGCACCTTCCAGAAGCTCAGCTATGGGAATCACCTGACCTTTGCACACTCCAGAGGCTTGGGAGAGGGGTGAAGTGCCTCCAAAGCTGTGCCAGGGTAATGGTTTCTAAGCCAGGCAAAGGCACGTTGGATCCTGGCCATGCATTGTGGGGGATTGTAGTAAAATCAATTAGGAGGAATAAGGCTGCTGTGACTAATGAGCTAATGAGTGGTGCCTTAGTGAAAATGGCTCTGAAAGAGCTGCAGGGTTGGATTCCTGACTCGTTATTCATGGGGATAGGCCAGAGTCAGGCATGGCATTCTGTATTTTTTTTTACTTTGCTTTTCCAGCATTCTCTTTTAACTTTTAAAGACATTCCTCGTCCATGGAGGAGATGGAGACGGGCAGGGGGTACCTGCTTGATTCCTCTCTTCCTGGTGCAGGAATCTCAGCTCCAGAGAATTTTGGTTTCTGTGAGGGGACAGGTGGGGGCCGTGATGTCCCCAGAGGTGAAATTCCTGGTGATTTAATCCCTGGCATCTTCCCAGCAGCAGTTCAGTGCTCAGAGTGACCCATCCTTGCCACTTCCATGAGTGCCTTTCATCCCTGATCCTGGAGCTGCTGGAGTGAGTCCAGAGGGGGGTACAGAGATGCTCCAAGGAATGGAGCCCCTCTGGAGCCAGGCTGGGAGAGCTGGGAATGTCCAGCCTGGAGAAGCCAAGGATCCAGGGAGACTTCAGAGCCCCTTCCAGTGCCTAAAGGGGCTCCAGGAGAGCTGGAGAGGGACTTTGGAAAAGGGATGGAGGGACAGGACAAGGGGGAATGGCTTTAAACAGAATAGGGTAAGGTTAAATGGGATATTGGGAAGAAATCCTTCCTTGTGAGGGTGGTGAGGGGCTGGAATGGAATTCCCAGAGCATTTGTGGCTGCCCCATCCTTGAAGGTGTCCAAGGCCAGGCTGGATGGGGCTTGGAGCAGCCTGGGATGGTGGAAGATGTCCCTGCCCAGGGCAAGGGCTGGAATGGGATGATTTTTAAGCCTCTTCCAACAAAAGCTTAGCACTAGCACATGCCAGTGTCGTGTCAGCACCCCCTCATTCCATCTTTCACTCCTGCATCTGCCTGCTCTGGAAATTTGGGATTCATAGGAGCCACACCAGGAGCCGATTAGAGCAAATGAATATGGTGAGTTCAGAATAATTAAGTCAAGAAGGCTCTCAGTTCCTGCAGCCCTTGGTCCGTGAAACTCTGCCCTGGAGGTGGATGGGGGATTTTAAAATTTGCAGTGGAATTGGGCAGCCTGGGAAGCTGTGGGATTTGGAGACTTCCAGGCTGGATGCAATGAGGCAGGTCTGATGAAGCTGCCTCCACCCTGAGACTGCCTTAGCTGGCAAGGCAGGACAGGAAAAGAGTTTGGCATGGGATTCCCAGGCTGGAAGTAAACATTTGGCTGAACTTTCCCTTTTATTTACGACAACAAACTCATCTGAAGTGTGAGAGTTGTATTAATTTCCCTTTGAACAGATACACTAAAAAATGTCTATTTTTTAAAAAAACCCATCTTTTGATGAGGCAGTTTTATGCAGATTGTGTGTCTTTTTAGTTTGTTGGGTTTTTTTGTTCTGTTTTGTTTTTTCATGTAATTAGTGGGAACCCCCCTCAATAGGACAGGTTGTGGTTTCCCACAAAATAAGAAAAGGAATTCAACAAAACGATATTTGAATGTTGTCATTAGTTCTTGTTTAATTTTTTTTTTCTTTTGGTGAGTTGCCAGCCCTGCGGAGCAGCAGCACATTTCAGGACTCAGATAATATCAACTGAAACCATAAACAAGGTGTGTTGACACCCCCCCAAAACCACCCTCCGGACCAAAGGAAGGAACAGGATTTAGAGCAGGGTGGCAGTGGAAATTCTTCCATCCAAGATTTTCTAAGGTGAGGGAGATCACATTTCAGCTGTACAGGTGAAACCAGTAATTTAACACATATTGTTTGAGGCTGCTTAATACCAGAAACCAGAAGCCACACCCTATCCATGCTTTTTTTTCTTTTTTTTTCCCCTATGAACAAGGCAAACACAGTCAGAGGATTTTGCCTTTTTAATAGGATTATAACATTTTCTGCTGAGCACGAGGAGTGCCAGACCTGGAACATACCTAAATGTCTCTCCCTAGGTAATTTTTGGGGCTGGAAATAACTGCTTAGCTCTCATAATCCACATAATTACTGTATTAGAGAGGCAACCGTGAAAGCAATCCGTCGGAATTCCTGAGGACGGAAGTCACCCAGAAGTGGTGTTTGGAAAAGGAGCAGGGCTGGCTGAAATGATGAGACCACTTTTTGATTGGATTTTTGGGAAAAAATTCTTCCCTGTGAGGGTAGGGGGGGCCCTGGAATGGATTTTGAGAGGAGCTGTGGCTGCCCCACACCTGGAAGGGTCCAAGGCCAGGTTGGACGGGGTTTGGAGCAGCCTGGGATAGTGGAGGATGTCCCTGCCCATGGCAGGGGGCTCCAGGGAGACCTCAGAGCCCCTTCCAGTGCCCAAAGGGGCTCCAGGAGAATTGGAGAGGGACTTGGGACAAGGGATGGAGGGACAGGACACAGGGAATGGCTTCCCACTGCCAGAGGCAAGGGACAGATGGGATATTGGGAAGGAATTCTTCCCTGTGAGGGTGGTGAGGCCCTGGAATTCCCAGAGCAGCTGTGGCTGCCCCATCCCTACATGGTTGACAGGGCTTGGATCAGCCTGGGACAGTGGAAGTTGTCCCTGCCCATGGCAGGAGGTTGGGACTGGGTGGTCTTTAAATTCCCTTCCAACCCAAGCCATTCCATGATTCTGGAGCTCTAGATTTGGAGAGATGATGATTGGATTTTTTTTATCCTGTATTCCTAGAAAAGCTTTTAACATTCCCAAGGCAGGACAAGACAGATCGGCCGTAAGTCGCACCAGGGAAAGTTCCGATTGGACATTAGGAAAAATTTCTTTGCAGAAAGGGTTGTCAGACATTGGAACAGGCTCCAGGGTAGTGATGGAGTCACAGCCCTGGAAGTGCTCACAAAACCTGTGGATGTGGCACTTGAGGAGAGGGTTTAGTGGAGAAAGTGGTGGTGGTGGTGGTGCTGGTTTGACTCTGAACGTGATGATCCTGACATTTCTCCCAACCTTATTGATTCTATGATTCCAAGAGTGCGGAAGAATTAAGAACGGGACATTACTTCATGATTAATATGATCAAAGTGAGCTATTTATTGCAAAGTAACAGTACTTTTTATACAGTTTTCAGCTTCTATCACGTGTTGCATGCTGCTTTGCAATTGGATATACTTTAAAAGCACGTGTTAGCCTTTTAGCTCGGATTGGTTGATGGGTTTTGCACATACAGCAGGTTTATGCAGTCCTTCTTTTGGCTTCTATCTGATTCTCACACTTTGAAGCTTGTTAGCATCCTTTGTTCTTCTTCGGATGTGACTTCTGTCATTCCTTGTTCCTTCTTGTATGTGGCTTCGCTGCCCTTGAATGGTTACAGGCCTTTTTCATCCAGATAAGCTGGATTGCTCATGTCCCCATTTCTGGAGGAACCCATCCTCTACACAAGTGGTTCAAGTGAATAACCCTGAACAAAGTTCCTTCGATGGTGGAATAACAGAGGTGGTGGGGATATCTCCAACGCCACCTTGGATTCAGCTTTTCCCCATTCCTTAGTAAAATCTGTGTTGGGAAGGTGCCCGGCATAGCCACCGAAAGGCTCTTCCTTCCCAGTTTTTGCAATTCCACATGGACTTGCTCGTCCCGTGTTGGAGGAGAATTTCCTAGCATGGAGATGGTCTGAGGTGCAGAAAAATCCAGCAGATGCCTGGGGCAGCAGGATTGGGAATGGGAAAAGTGTTTGGGAAGCAAAAAAAGTCATGAGCTTGCAACCACACTTGGAGAGGGCTGGCTCGGAGCAGAGGAGGTTCTCCATTCCATCCTTCCTTCCTCGGGATAATAAGCCTGAGAGATTCCTTTGGCCCAAACTTTTTGGGTCCTGGTCCTGTTTATTTCCCAGACCTCCATGCTTTTTCCAGTGATTGAGAGACTGAAAGTCAGATTTCCACTTCTAGACCAGACTGGACAAGGCTTGGAGCAACCTGGTCTGGTGGAAGGTGTCCCTGCCCATGGAGAGGGTTTGGAATGAGGTGGTCTCTTCCAATCCAAACCATTCCATGATTCTCCCATTCCTGATAAACTCTGCACCCCACTGAAGGTGAAAATGCAGAGGAGAAAAATCCATCAGGGTCAATTCCTAGATGTCCACACCCACCAAGGCTTTTTTTACCCAGGATTTCTTGAAAACACTCCAAAAAAGGAGAGGAAATATCCTCAAGCTGCAAGATGAGACCTGGACACCAGGATTATTTAATGCCCCAGGCCTTCCACATCCTGCTTGCACACAAAACACCAGGATTAACCAGTCCCAGCCATTGTCTACCCTGCAAAAACAGGTTTTCTTCTCTGAGGAACATGAAAAGAGGTGATGAAACAGCAAGAGGTGGTACCTGCTCTGGAGCTCCTTCTATTCATATATAGCTCAATGAGAGTCGTTTTTCCAGTAGATTGGGATCCGGGGACAGACTCGGGGCATGGCACATCACCAGGATGTGTGACATCGGTGAAGAGTGGTGACAACACAGTGACCAGGCAACGAGGGCTGTGCAAGATGAAGGTGTTTCTGTCTCTTCTCTTGGCTGCAACTGCTTGTATGGATTTGGGTGAGTTTCTGCTCAGATTTATCCAGACTCCTTCAGGAGATGAAAGGTGACGGGATAGGATGCGCCCTGTTCCCTCTGAAAGCCACATCTCTGACTTCAGGCAGTTTTCAGAGAAAAAAGAAAGTCTTTGGAATATTTCCATGTGTTCAGGATGGTGATGGTATGGTTGGGATTGTCAGGATCTTTAGGAAGTTTCACAAGGCAGAGTGTGATTAAACCGTGTCATTCCTTTAATGCAAATTCCCATTCTCACTTTTTCCATGTTCGTGCTCGATCTCACTCTCTCTTTTTTATTCTTAACTTTCTTTACCTTTTTTGATACTTAGCCCTGGCTGTCAGTTCCATGCAGCCTGTGTGGGAGCTCTCCAAAAATGTTACATGTGGGATTTATCCAATTTTAGTCGTTAGAAATGGGAAAGATGGGCTGGGACACTGCTGATGGCCCAGGTACTCCAGGGTTGATGTTTATCACGGAATCATGAAATGGTTTGGGTTAGGAGGAACCTTAAAGATCAAACTGAGGCACTGAAACAGGTTACCCCAAAAAGTTGTGGATGCCCCATCCCTGGAAGTGTCCAAGACCAGGTTGGGCAGGGCTTGGAGCAACTTGGTCCAGTGGAAGGTGTTGGGCAGGGGGTGGAATTCCACCATCATGAAGGTCCCTTCCAACACAAACCAGTTCTGGGATTCCATTCCATGATTCCATGGTCCTCCCTCCATCCTTTCTGTCTCTTATTTCTACCACCATACACTGATTTCTTGGACAAAAATTGGTGATCCCAAGCTTTGCTGGTGTTCTCCTGGATGTTCAGGATAATTCATGAGCGGTATCTGTGACTGTTCACTGGGATATTCTCAAATCCAAAGGGTGCCGGGTCTGATTTTATCTGTGCCTGTCTATGGAGCTGTGTTAGGATTTTTTAACTCCTATTTATTTCCTTCTTATTTTCGGTCCTTCCTCCTTGCTGAGCAGATTCTGCAGGGGTGAAAAAGGCGGTGGCTTGTTTGGTTTTCTTTTCAGAGGGGAACACAAATCCTCTGGGTTGGATTTGTCCAGCATCATGAAACGTGAGACTGAGAACGATGCTTCCTCCTAAAGATGAATTTCACAACTGTCAGATGTGGAATTAGTGCAAACAAAGCATCAGGTCACAATGGGCAAAGCAAGAGAATAAAGTTTGCTTTAGCAGGAAAATTGCTGTGTTTGTTTAAAAAGGGGCTTTTTCTGGCTTATTAATTAGGATGATGCCTATTTTCACAGGGTGACCTTTTTTTTTTTTTTTTTTTTTTTTTCCCCTGAGTCTGCTGGCATCCCATTGGAGCTGTGCTGGGAGGAGCTGAATAATTTCTCCTTTTTAGTGAGGTTTAAAGGAATTTCAGCAGGAATGTCACGCAGACAGGGTGACAAGGGCTTCCTGGACCAAAGACGGGCTGCTGGGCTGTGATGGCACCAAAATACATCCGTGTGGTTGTAGCACACAATTTGAGGTATCTGCTGGAGGGTGGAAGAGAACACCTAGAGGAGAGGACACAGATCAAATGTTGGATTCCTCAGAAAAACCCACAGAGATAAAAATGCCCTGAAAGACTTGTCGAAAAATGGCTTTTTTTTTGGTGACAAGGAAGCACTAGACACTGTTTTTATTGGATATCTTTAGCTTGGAGTGCTCTGTTTCACAAAAATCTGGGTTCTTCAGTGGTTTTCTCCAAGGTTTCTCCATCTCAGAAGGCTTTAGGCACTGAAAGATTTGGGCTGTGGTTATTTTGTGTTGTAGGAGCTGAGAAGCAACTGCAGCTCTCAAAGGCTTTACAGCTTAACAGGGATGAGGAACATCTTGGAAGCAGTGAGGGACAAGGCAGGAGGAGCTGGCTCAGGATGAATTTGGAGCCTTGGGTAACAAATTTTGTGTCTCTGCTCTCTGCCTAGAGCAGAACTTGTCACATGCAATCCATTCATGGTGCTGCTGTCTGGTTTAATTCTTCTTTCTGAGGGTGGTGGGCTCCTGGACCAAGTTTTTCCAGTGAATCTCTGGCTGTCCCATCCCTGGAAGTGTCCAAGGCCAGGTGGGACAGGGTTTGGAGCAACGTGGGATAGTGGAAGGTGTCCCTGCTCATGGCAGGGGTCTGGAACTGGAAGATTTTAAGGTCCCTTCCAACCCAAGCTGTTCCAAGCTGATTTAAAAGAACCCCTCACTCATTCTTCTCACAAACCCAGAATCTCAGCACAAGGGGAAGGGTTGTGCTCAGTTTGTTCTCGTGGCTCAGTAAATTTGATTGTGACAAATTCCTTCTGTCTGGGACAGCCCTCCCAGCCATGGGGAAGAGCTGGAAGAGTGGATAGCACCAGAGGAAATTCTCACTGCTGCAACTCACATCTGAGTCCAACGCTTTTGTGTGTGTATCCAGATCCCTCACCGCTGGGACAAACCCAACCAAGCTGACAAATTTCTGTGATGAAGTGACTGACCTGGTAGACAAGGGGTGAGCTGTGAATATTTTCTACCTGGGTTTCAGGAAGAACTTTGATGCTCTCTCCTATACGATCATGGAATCAGGGAATGGTTTGGGTTGGAAGGGACCTACAGACCATCCAGTTCCACCCCCTGCCATGGGAAGGGACACCGTTCACCATCCCAGGTTGCTCCAAGCCCTGTCCAACCTGGCCTTGGATGCTTCCAGGGATGGGGGGGTCCACAAAACCTCTTTAGCAAACCTGTTCCAAGATCCTCATGGACAAGCAGTTGAGGCACGGGCTGGGTGGACATCTCTCTCCTGAGGAAAAGCTGTGACTTCTCAGGCTGGAGAAGTGAAGGTTCAGATTGGGAATCTTATAAATGTCTGTGAATTTCTGAAGGGAGAGAGCAAAGAGGTCAGAGCTAGGCTCCTTTCAGCAATTCCCAGTGTTATAGACAGGGAAAGTTGAACTTTTGTTAAGTAGCATGAGTGTATAAGTATGTATCCTATAAGTTTCATTTCAAATAGTAACTGTGTATGGTTTCAGGTGGTTCCCATGGTTTTGTAGGGGTGTGAATAATTACTGCCATCATGTTGTTAAAGCGTTGGTTTGCGATTGCAACGTTATATGGTTTTAGATGACAATTGAAACTTCCAGCGTTCACAGTTGTAATGTTGTTGAAGGAATGAAGAATCTGCCTAGAGAAGGTGTCAGAAGGGGAGAAGGAGGGGGAGATCTTTTGCTTCCCCCTCATTGATAACACCAGGACCACAACCCTGAACCTCCATTGATGGACACAGCCAACCAAGCATCTCATGGCGGGAATAAGTGATTGGTTGAGAGTGAACACCCTGAAACTCCATTGGTGGACAGAGCCAACCAATCTTTAGCCAGGTTCACTCTCAACCAATCATATCACGGCAGGAATAAGTGATTGGTTGAGAGTGAACACCCTGAAACTCCATTGGTGGACAGAGCCAACCAATCTTTAGCCAGGTTCACTCTCAACCAATCATCTCACGGCGGGAATAAATGATTGGTTGAGAGTGAACACCCTGAAGCTCCATTGGTGGACACAGCCAACCAATCATCTCACGGTAGGAATAAATGGTTGGTTGAGAGTGAACCTGGCTAAAGACCAATGAGAACCTGATAAATGGACCAATGACGTCGAGGATCCAAAACTCACCAATCCCTGAGGGGACAGAGACTATAAAGAGGGACTGAAAGACTTCAGAGGGGTCACTCTCCTGACGGACATTGTGTCCCGAGGAAGTGTCCCACACAGCGTTGTGTGTTCAGTTTATATCTGGCTTGTGAGATTAGCTCACACCCCTTGTTCCTTTTTTAATAAAACAATTGGCCAATTTCCCATACCGTTGGAATTTTGTGGCCTCATTCGCAACACCAGGACCAGGCAAAGCACACAAGCTGAAACACAGGAAACATCAGGAAACACTTTATGACTGTGGGGTTGACTGAGCGCTGGCAGAGGTTTCCCAGGGAAGCTGCGGAATCTCCATCCTTGGAGATATTGAAACCACACTTGGAGACAGCCCTGGACAAGACGCTTTAGGCGGTCCTGCTTGAGGGCAGGGATTGGATTGGTGGAGCTCCAGAGGCCCCTTCCAACCTCCCCCATTCTGTGATTCTGGGAATCTGGGATCTCTTTCTGATGCTCTGCTGAGGTCAAGGAGAAAGGTTTCTCCAGGAAACAGAGAAATAAATCAGCCCAAGCTCTTTCCTGTGCCATGGCGGTCTCCTGTGTCTGTGGCTCTGTCTTGTCTGACTCATCACAAGGGGTCTGAACCCAACTGAGGCTGTGCTTTGACCACCAGACCATTGTGTTTCTCATTCCCATCCATCCAAACACATTCTATTATTCCATTCCCATTCTCAGTATGATTGTTTTGGAAAATCCCTCCCAAGAGATCCCTGGAGGGGCACAGACGGAATCCACACTGAAGCCATCCTCGTATTTCCCATCCTTCTGTTTTCCCTCCTCACAGGACACTCCTTGCAGTGTTACACGTGCAGGGAATTGACCCCAATTGAGAAGTGCCAGACAATTGAGAACTGCACAAAGACTGAGACCATGTGCAAGACTACGATGTATTCCCTGGAGGATGGTAAGGACAATTCCTTCTTTATCCGTATTTTTAATGGGAATGAGTGTTTCAACAGTGCTGGTGTGGAGACCAGTTCCTCTTTCCCCTTACATGTGGAAAAGAATTCCTGGGGAGTTCCAGCTCTCCTGCTGCTGTGGGAAGCAGTGTTTGTGTGAGGGGATATTCGGTGAATGCAAGGTCCTGGTTAACTACTCAGAAATAAGATTTTAACTTTTTGCAAGGTTGTGCAGTGAAGGAAGGAAGGAAGGAAAACAGGGAATGGCTTTAAACCTAAAGAGGGTGAGTTTAGATCGGATATTAGGAAGAAATTCCTCCCTGTGAGGGTGGGGAGGCCCTAGCAGAGGTTTCCTGGAGAAGCTGTGGCTGCCTCATCTTGGAAGTGCCCAAGGCCAGGTTGGGCAGGACTTGGAGCAACCTGGGATAGTGGGAGATGTCCCATGGCAGAGACTTTGGAGTCTGATGATCTTTAAGTTCCTTTCCAACCCAAACCATCCTCCAGTTCTGCGACACCAACTCCTGGCCGTCAGGAGACAAAAAGAGAATGGTCAATCCCCTCCTCTGTTTCCCCCAGTCCTGACTGCTCCTGCCTTTTTTCCTTTGCCACAGTTTATCCCTTCACGGGAGTCTCGACTGTCACCAAGATGTGCTCCTCCACCTGCGTCCCCTCCGACGTGGGTGACATCGGGGTGACACATCCTGTCTCCTGCTGTTACTCTGACCTGTGCAACTTCGATGGAGCAGCAAGTTTGAGGATCAGCCTTGTTCCAGTTGGGATCCTGGCAAGTTCCCTCTGTGCCTTTTTCTGGACCAGACCGTGAGGGGACGATTGGAGTCATTTATCCTGAAAATTCCATGAGGAAAATAACAACCCCCCACCAGCCCGGCTTTCCAGGTGGATGCCTCAGGAACAACACTCAACGGCTCCCAAAAATTGCTGCTTTTTTTTTCTTTAATATCCACACTTTTCCAACAACTAGGAGAGGAAGCAAAACCCAGGAAGGCCCAACTCTTTTTTTTAAATTGATTTTTCAACAACTCCCACAAAATTAACTCTAGAGTTTGTTTGCTGTGGTGGTCTGGTTGGGTTTGAAGTGAAAAATTCAAGTGTGTGAAGTGTATTTAAGGCAAAAAGCCTTGAGAAAGGCCTTCCCTACCTCCTTAGAGCAGGTCCTCTCCTCTCCACTCCATCATTTTCTGCTGTTCTTCCTAGATCTCCTTCTTTGTACCCACAAAATTAAGGAGACAACTCTGTGTCCAAAATATCAAAATATGAGGCAGGAGACTGAACTTGCCATACCAATGATCTGTTCCAGGGAGGTTAAAATCTCATGTTCTCTGTACCCTTTTGAGCAGAATAAAAAGAATCTTGTGTTAAAATTGTTGTAATCACATTTAATTTTCCCTTTTTGGGGTTTTGTTTGTTTGTTTGTTTGTTTGTTTCCAAGCTACATCTTTCAGTATTGTTTAACAGTTAACTGAGTTGGGATGGATGAGACATTTCCCACTATTCTTCACTGGAAGCGAGTTTCCACTAACATTTCTTCCATCAACTCCCCTTGTACAAATCTATCTTGACTGGGAATACTGAATTTTCCCTGAATTTGGGGATCAATGGAATGACTTTCCCCCTTGCTTTAATCCTCCAGTGCATCATCTGCAATTCCTTGTGTGTTGCTCCGGGCTCCTAATGTTTGGATCTGTCCCTCTCTGGTTCTGTATTTTCCTATAACCCCCTTTCCAAGGTCTAGCAAAAATATCCTCCTCCAATTATGGCTCTGCTCCTGATATTTGGGATAACCAATCCAAATGTGATATAAACTCTTCCATGGGGTTTCCAAGAGAGGTGGTACAATTCCCATCCTTGGGAAGTTTTCATGGCCTAGATGGATGAAGTCCCAAGAAACCTGAGCCGACCTCAAAATTGGGAGCTTGGATCAGGAACTTGGGTTAGGAACATCCTGAGGTTGTCTTTCCAACCTGGGCTCCCTGTAAATTCCACTGGGATCGCTGGAACACGAAACCATCATTTCCAGGCATTCTACAAGGAGCATACACTGGGAAGAAATTCTTCCCTGGGAGGATGATGAAGCCCTGGCACAGGCTGCCCAGAGAAGCTGTGGCTGCCCCATCTCTGGAAGTGTCCAAGGCCAGCTTGGACAGGGCTTGGATCAACCTGGGATAGTGGAAGGAATCCCTGGCCATGACACGGTTTGGAACTGAATAACCTTGGAGGTCCCTTTCAACCCAAACCATTCCATGGCTCCATGAAACTCTGAAAACTCCTTGCTGGGGATTCCTCCAGCTCTGCAAAGTCACAGATCCTGGAGCCAAGTGGGTTGACCCAAGAGGTGCCAGCTGGGAGAAGACTGGGAAGTCCCAACACTTGTCCCACGATTTCATCTGGGGTAAGCAGTGAAATCGTTCAATGTGTCCTTCTTCCCCCTCCATTTATGACTCCCTTGAACCACTAAGATTTTTTTTTTTTTTTTTGAGGTCCACTCCCTCCAAAAAACCATCAGGCATGGCTGATGAACCGGAGCCGTCACGGCTTTGAGGAGCTGCGCGCCGAGGAGCTGATCCTCCCCTCCCTTCCTTGGCCATGGATGCTTCACCCCTTTGATCTCCGGCCAGTTTGGCAGTGTGTTTCCCACATTCCAGCTGTTCCCTGTAGGGGTCACAGTGGTGGGGGGAGATCTGGTGTGAAAGGCAAGGAATCTGTGTGGGTGAGGCTTTGGAGTCGCCGCCCCTGGAGTGAAGCGGAGCTCTCCAAGCACAGGGTTGTAGCCTGAGGTGTTTTGGTTTTTCTGAAACTCTGAGATGTTTTGGTTTTTCTGAAACTCTGAGATGTTTTGTAGCCTGTTCGTGCCTGAGATGTTTTGGTTTTTCTGAAACTCTTTTCCCAGAGAGTTTTCTATAAACAAGAGACACGTTTTCCTAACTGTAACCTTTGTTTACATTCCTTTCCCTAGGAGGGACTTCTTCTTGATGTCCCTCTGACTTGACCAATGTGATTGAAGAAGTTTGTCTTTCTTTCACTAATTGGGTTGTTCTCTGTAGAATAGCATAAAAGGGAAGAAATTACTGGAAATAAACGGAGTCATTGTCAGCCTTCTGAAGTCGGAGTCTGTGTTGTTGTGGTCTTTAACAGCATCACAGGGTGATTAAACCTCGTGGTTAAACATCAAGCTGAGCCTCTCTGTGGTTTGTATCTTTTCTGACATAAAAATGCATATATTAATTGATATATTAGCTCTGTTCCACCTGGTGTGAAGCTGGTCCAGCCCACATTTAATTCTGTGTAATTTTAATTAAATCATTAAGTATTAACATGGTCCATCCCACTGTTAAATCTATGTATACCCATTCACAAGCTGAACTTCTCTGCAATATAAACAATTGAAAAATACAAAGAAATTCCCCAAAGAAACTTTTACATTCTACAAATAGTAAAACACATGACTAGAAGCATTTAATTTATAAGCATTACTTCACATATCCCATAGCTAAAATGACAATTTAAAGTTGTACCTCAAGGTGAAGCTGTACTCAACTTCCTGCTTCTGGAAATGTCTCTGATTATTTATTTCCCCCAATAGCCACAGAAGGGTTTTTTTTTGTTGTTGTTGTTGGATTTTTTTGTTCATTTTTGCTGAAATTTAATTCCCTCCTCATCCAGTTGACCTCCAGGTCCATCTGTTTTTTCTGATCCTCCTTATTCCTGGGGGCTGTTTGAAGCTCTCCCTGAAGGTTCTCCTGCATTTGTTTAGGAATGAGTCTTTTGCTCCTTTTTTCTTTTTTTTTTCTCCCAAGCTGTCCCAACCCTTTGGATTTGCCTCTTGTCCTGTCATCTTTGGAAGAGTTTGGCTCAGGCTTTTCTAAACCTTTTTGGAAACACTGGGAGAGGACAAGGGTTCATATTTCAGACAAAAGGCAAAGAGAACTTCAGGGAGAGATGGATTACTTCTCCAAAAGCTGTCTGAAGAAATCAGGCAGGGCTTTGCTTGGTCACTGGAGACTGACTTTGGAGCAGACGTCCACCCCACACCTTCCTGACTCTTGGATGGAGCTGGGGTGAGTTGCCACCTAATCTTTTGTTAATGGGAATTATGAAAGTGATCCGTGTTTTCCTCCTAGCTCAGCTCAGCCATGAATTTTTGTAGAACAACCTGGCTCTGGTTTGTTGCTTCAGCTCCCAGCCTGAGAGACCTTCCCAAGGGCCTGGATCTGTCTAAACAGATTCCCTTGGGAGCAGTAGGATTCAGTCAGGACTCTGGATAAACACAACCTCGCTGTACAAAGAGCTAAGCTCCCTACAATATTTCTCTGAATATATTTTGTTTTTTTCCCTGTCCCCAGAGGCAAAAGCAGGTGAATTCCCTCTTGGAAGCCCTCCAGGTAAAATCCAGCTGCAGGATACAGCTCAGGAATCAGCAAACAGCCCTGCCAGAACGTTTCACTGCTGCCTCTGAAAAATAGGGATCTGTGTCATCCTTCTAATCCTCGCAGAATAGAATCACTCCAGTGTGTTTGATAACTCTTCCTTGGAGGAAGTTTTCCAAGAGGCCAAGGCAGTTGTAATTTCCTGCTGGGATTGCAGAACCCTTCAGTGACATCCTGAGGAGGAGGCACTGAGGTTTTCTTTTACCCTCCTGCATTAAAAAAATCAATCAAACAAACAAACAAAAAACAACCAAAAAAAACCAACCAAAAAACCAAGCCAACAACAACAACAAAAAAAAACAAAAACAAAAAAAACCCCAAAACAAAACAAAAACAACGACAACAACAAAAAAACAACAACAACAACAACAAAAAAAGGACCAAAAAAGCACCCTTTGCTGCTGCTCCTGAAAATGTGAAGTCTGAATTTCAACAGTGCTTGAGTCGTTCCCTCTGGAAGTTAATCTCTCTAATTCCCTGGGACAGGGACACCTTCCAGTATCCCAGGTTGCTCCAAGCCCTGTCCAACCTGGCCTTTGGACACTTCCAGGGATGGGGCAACCACAGCTTCACTGGACAACCTGTGCCACCCACACAGAGCAGAATTCCTTCCCAATATCCCATCTATCCCTGCCCTCTGACAGTGGGAAACCATTCCCTCCATCCCTTACCCAAAGTCCCTGTCCAGCTGTCTTGAAGGCCCATTTAGGCACCAGTAGGAGCTCTAAGGTCTCTTCTCTTGTCTAGGTAGACACCCCCAGCTCTCACAGCCTGTCCACGCAGTGCCACTTACTTTCCTGGAAAAAAAAAACAAAACCAAAAAACCTGGATAGTTGTACCCAGAGTGAGCATCCCAGTTTGCAAGCAGAGCTCTGTGTGTGCCTGGACCGGGAGGCAGAAACGCCCGCTCCTAAAATCCGGGAATTTCTTTCCAAAACTGATTTTGAGACCAAATCTGGATGGCTTCCTTCACTCCGAGGAGGATTCCTGTGGTTATATAAGGAGATTATCTTTGACTTCAAGGCTGTATCAGTGTGACTCAGGCCCTCAAGGGCAGGGCTGTGTCACCAGGCCGTGGTTATTGGATTTGCAAATCCCTGCTCCCTATGGCAACCCCACCATCCCCTTTGCAAACAAACTGGGAAGGACTTGGACCCAGCACAGGAGAATGGAAACTCTTGCTGGTGTTTGGAAAGACATCCAGCTGGATGTGACAGCAGCTGAGGTACAGTGAAAGGTGGTTTTGGGGGTAAAGGCAGAAATAAGAGGGGTTGCCTCCCAGTATGGATCCGGGTCTGGAATTACACATGAGGTTGGAAGGCAGCTCTGGAGTCTGTGGTCCAACCCCCTGGGCTGATCTGGGAGATGATTCAGCTGCTTTTCCCAACATGTGGAGGGAAGTGCTGTTCCAAAGCCCATTTTTGGTGAATTATGGGGTTTTATACACTTTTCTTAGGCTACAGGAAGACATAGTTGGAGTGGGAACTGAGCCATCCTCCACAGTTCTCCCTGATTCATGGATGAACAATATTTCATGGGATAACAGGATGGTTTGAGTTGGGAAGGACTTCAAGATCATCCAGTTCCAACCCCCTGCCATGGGCAGGGACACCTCCCACTATCTCAGGTTGCTCCAAGTGCCACCCAGCCTGGCCTTGGACATTCCTAAGGATGGGGCAGCCACAGCTTCTCTGGGAAACCTGTGCCAGGGTCCTCACCACCCTCACAAAGAAGAATTCCTTCCTAAATTCCAATCTAAATCCACCCTTTCTTTCAAACAAAATTGTTTCTGTTTGCTGGGACATGTTTAGAATCTGATTTTTTTTTTTTAATAATTAATCATTTAAATCTCTTCACAAACCACACAGAGTTTTTTTTTTTTTTATTTATGAACTTTTACAAAGGGCTTTGGTTCAGCTCCACACACAACAGGTTTATGACACAGCTTCCTTGACTCTAAAATGAGAGGAATATTTATCAGCCAGCTTCGATGCTGAAGTTTTTCTGTCTAAATTCAGGCTCTGAGCTCCTCAGAGGAAAAGTTGTTGTAGACCTTCAAAGCCTTGTTCCAATAATTTGTTGTCTTGGCAATGAATCCTTCCCAGTGCTCCCATTTGATTGTGTCCAAGGAATTCAGAACACTTTCCAGGCGCAAAGTTTTCCTGAGAAAAAGGATCTCACAGAAAGCTTGGCTGGAAATGTTGCATTCTCCATCCCCCAAAACCAAGGTCTGGATGCCCAGTGCATCCTTGTCCCAGTTATCAGCCAGAATTAGAATATGCAGCTATTTATAAGGAAAACCTACATCTGGATCCCAAAAATAGAGCGGGATAAAGCCTCGCAATGAATTAAAAAAAAACATTGGAAATAACAGGGCTGCATTTCAACAGCTCAGGTTTGTCATGGGCCTGCTTTCCTTGAAAAGCTGTTTACTCCAGTGGGGACTAATTCCACGCATCTTTCCAGACCTGTAGGATGGCAGGATACAGCCCAGGGAGGGAACTTTGAGTTTCCAGGAGAGAAGCAATGCTATAAAATGAGGAACAGGAATGGTTCAGCCTCATTTCTCCTCTTGTGATCGGGAAAAAAATGATCCCACTCTGGACTGGACCTTCCTGGGCTGCAGAGAGGAACCTGCAGCCACCCATCCCCATGGGATGCTCATTCCCTTGGGATTGGGTGAACCCAGGACACGGCAGGAACATTTCCTGGGGTTATTTCAACCTCAGTGCTGGGAGGAGGTGACTCCTTGACCCCACAAACAAAGCATGAGGATCTTGGAGCCAATCCAGCTGCAAACATCTGGGGGCTTTTAGTCAGCTCCTACAAACTCCCAACAGCCTCATTAAGCTCAGGTGCACCTGATCCTTAATGAACCAATAAAGTCATGAACATGCTGTTCTGGGGTTTGGATGATTACAGGATTCCATGAAACCCATTAACTGTTCCTCGGCCTCCAGGGCTGGCAGGAGGCTGCCAAAATAAATGAGGTTATTGAGCAATGAGGGAGAAACAAGAACACAGCTCCATCCATCCATCCATCCATCCATCCACCCATCCACCCACCCATCCATCCATCCATCCTCCTGCTGTCCTGGCCTTCCCAAAAAACCCAGCCACTCCCCAGGGCTCCTAATTCAAACACTGCTGGCACCACGGCTTCAGAGGTTGGGACGTGGATCAGGATGGATTCCATCACTCTGGCTCAGGTTCCTGGGAATTCTCAGCTTGAACAGAGCTTCCCTGAGCAGTTCAGGGTGTGGGACTCAACTGTCTGCTTGTGGGGTGGAGGATGGTTGAGCTCTAAAGCTTGGAAAAATCCATGGAATCATGGCAAATCATGGAGAAATGATGCTGAATAAACGATCTGGATGAAAGAATAAAAGAGGTGCTGAACACCTCATCTTAGACTAGAAATTAGGAGGGATTTCTTCACAGGGAGGGGGGGTCAAACACTGGGACAGGCTTCCCAGAGAGGTGATTGGTGTTCCAAACCTGTCAGTGCTTAAGAAATAACTGGATAATGACATTTATAACAAAGTTTGACTTTTGATCAGTCCATAGGTGGTGGGGCAGCTGGATTAGATGGTCATTGTAGGTCACTTCCAACTGAAATAGCTCCTCCTCTCCTCTCCTCTCCTCTCCTCTCCTCTCCTCTCCTCTCCTCTCCTCTCCTCTCCTCTCCTCTCCTCTCCTCTCCTCTCCTCTCCTCTCCTCTCCTCTCCTCTCCTCTCCTCTCCTCTCCTCTCCTCTCCTCTCCTCTCCTCTCCTCTCCTCTCCTCTCCTCTCCTCTCCTCTCCCTCAGAGACATTTCCAGATAAAAAGGGAATTCCGTGCAGGAAGATCCATTTTTGCTTTGCTGCCATTTCCCACGTGACACAGGATTTCTGTAGGTTTTGGATGCACTTGTGTGACCAAAGGATTGTCCCCTGAGCACAAAGTGAGTGGCCAACTCCACACACCTGATGTTTCCTTCCCAGTGACCTCGTGGCTTTTCAAAGCAGCCTCCTGCCAGGAATTGTGTTTTATTCCAAGAGAAGGGGAACACCAGAGGGACTCTCAGCTGTGTTTTTCTGTGGAGTAAGGATGCATGAATTACCTTAATGAAGAAGTAATACTGGAGCTCAGAGATTGTCTGAATAAAATGTCTCAGCTCTTTTATCCAACCCAGGAGACAGAAAACAACAAATCCTCCAAGGACCCTTTTTGTGATGTTCTCCTAACTGGTGACATGTTGCACAGAGCTTGGATTTCTCAAGGTGACAGTCACAAATAATTATCATTGTGATTGGACTGCTGGTCTTCGGAGAGCAGATCAGAACAGGCTGGAGGCCATGGAAATACCACCCAAAAGCAGGGAGAAGAAGAGCAATAATTTATTCTCCACGTGGTTTTTGACCATCACAGCTGTGGAAGTCTGGAATATGAGCCACAAAGGTGATCAGATTTCAGATTAGTTTTTTTTTTTCTTCAAAGAAGAAATAAGAAAGAGAATAGAAGTAAGGGTGGGAGCTGACTTTTAGAAGCTCAGGAGACCATAGGCATGTGCTCCTTGATAGTAGTAAAAGCCCCTGGAGATACCAAGGCTGGCTCTCTGTGCTTGAAGAACCCCACCAGGCTGTGACATCTTTGCACAGAGCTGGAACAGCAAAAATAAGATTTCAGAAACCCCTTTGGTGATCCAAGGGCACCAGCAGGATAAAACCCCTTCCTAGCTGCATTCCTCAAAATACTTTAGCTGCCCATGGAGAGTGGGTGATGGTGCTTTGATTAAATCCCCTCATTTTGTGGGGGAAAGTCAGATATTTTGCTATTCGCTCTCCCCTCCTTTCCAGGACTAACTTTCCTCCTCTGCTGTGTGCGTCAAAGTCTGTCACCACCTCCCGGGTGTTTGTTTCTCTTTCAGACTTGGGTGGCATCCCCCAGCACGGTGACAGCTGTCTTGATGCTAAAAACACCTCTTCCCCCGTGGCTTCTCTCCCTGGAGATTGGCAGCAGCCAGGAGAGATTAGGAACAACGTCTGGCTTGTTCTCAGCCCGGCTTTGTAAGGACAAGGCTCATCTGACCGTGGCTTTGTGCACGAGCAGGTAGTGACACAGAGCTGCATGAAAGAAAAAAGAGGTGCTGAACATCTCATCTTAGACTAGAAATTAGGAGGGATTTCTTCACAGGGAGGGGGGGACAAACATCGGGACAGGCTTCCCAGAGAGGTGATTGGTGTTCCAAACCTGTCAGTGCTTAAGAAATATGTGGATAATGCCATTTATAACAAGGTTTAACTTTTGATCAGCCGAGCTTTGGACTCGCTGCACGGAAGGGGTTTCTGGAGGCCCTGTGGATTTCAGGGAAGAGATTTTTGGGTGGAAAAAGGTTCTGTTAAAGCTTCCACTGAAGACTGAAGACACCTTTCTAAGGGTTCAGAAAGTCTGTGAGGAAGAACGACATCGAAGCACGTTGATAATCAGCTCATGGCGAGCCCTGTTCCCAGGAATCCCACTTTGGATCGTGCGTTCCTCACTGGGAGCGGTGGCACGTCCCTCTGCAAGCATCTCCCATCCCTGCTGGCTCCCAGCCACCCTCTGGAACCCTGCCACTGCCCAGGGCACAGTTTCGACTGGCAGATTTCCACCCACCCCCGGGATTTCAGGCAGGCAAAGCCTTCAGCCCCAGCCCGTGTTTGTGCCTCTTCTGGGAACCCAGGGAGCAGCCAAGGAATGTGTGAGCAGCAGGCCTCAAAGAAGGAGCAGAGTCTCCCAAGCTCCTCACTCTGCTCCTCTGGTGAGATTTTGGGGGTGTCCTGTGCAAGGCCAGGAGCTGCACTCGATGATCCCTGTGGGTCCCTCCCAGCTCAGGATATTCTGTGATTCCATGATTCTAAACCCACAGGTACTGCAGAAGCAAATGCACAGACACAGGAGTGCCTTGGCTTCACTCAACCTGCTCTTCCAGGAAATCTTTTAGACCTCCTTCCCTGATTATTGAGTGGAAACCATTTCTTTTGCGAGGTTGTGAAGGTGTCCCAGTCCCAACAAGACAGGAATAACTCTACTGCTCCTGGATGATGAGTCCAGGGCAAGGCTGGGCATTAAAACAAGATTTGAACTGTTCCTTAGTACAGTGGTGTCACTGCTGGTGTGACTGGGGAAGCACCAAATTGTCCTGGAATGGGCAGGAAAGGCCTGAAGACACGGAAAACATTCACCCCTTGTATTACACAGGCCTGGAGGACAAGGGGGGATGGCTTCCCACTGACAGAGGCAGGGATAAATGGGATACTGCGGAGAAATTCTTGGCTGTGAAGGTGGGGAGGCCCTGGCAGAGGTTTTCCAGAGAAGCTGTGGCTGCCCCATCCCTGGAAGTGTTCCAGGCAAGGTTGGAGCAAAATGGGATATTTTTTGGAAGGTGTCCCATGGCAAGGGGTTGGAATTTGGGTGATTTTTACAGATCCATCCAACCCAAACCATTCCATGATTCCATTAAAGAACCTGCTGGCCAAAGGCAGTCCGTAGGATTTTTGTTCAGATTTTTGTTCTGGAGCAGGTTTTTGGGACTCCAATCCATGGATTTCATGTTCTGCCTTTCAGTTCCCTGTGACATGTTGGACCTCATGGATTTCAGCAATTTACCCAGCCATGAGCCAGTGCAAAATTTTTTCCCCTGAAGGCACAACATCCTCACCCACATTTACTGAGGACATTCAGAAACTCAAAGCTCAGACCTAAAAAATGTGTGGCTGGACCAAGCTTGGAGCCACCCAAACGTGTGAAAATTCCCATCTGTCCAATGGGGGCTAAGGGATAAAAGGGATCAGGACCCAGACCAGGGCACGGAGGGATTAAAACACACCCTGCGTGTTTTCCAACCTGATGGGAACGTGCAGAGCGCAGCCTCAGGTCTGTGCCGGAGGTGGAGCCCACCCAGACCATCTGCCCCGGCCTTTTACAACACTCTGAGCATCTCTCTCGTATCCAAGTGACCCAAAATGACTTTTCTAAATTAAGATCCCGGCCACGACGCTGTGCTCGACTTCCTTCCCCCTCAGCACATCTGCTGCTGACACTGAAAAGGTTCTTTTCACCTCATTTTTAGGCTTTGTTTTCAGGCCTGGGGCTGTGCAGAATAAAGAGGGGAAGAGGCTTCTGTGCTGCTCTGGAATTAGGGAAGCAAGAGTCAATCAGGAGAAAAATGAAGATATCCAAGAGGCAGATGCTCCAAGCCCTCCAAACCCTAATATGGAAAAATAGCTCTATTTTAAGACCGGAAAAAAAAAAAAAAAAAAGTGCACATGATAGGGTTTGAGATGAGAAATAATTCGTGAGTGATATTGAAAATGATATCACTGCTGCTGTACTTCAGTGCTGCCAGGCTCATTCCATAATTAATAACTCCTTCAGATGGAGTGACTTTCCTTTGAGGGTGCGGAATTAAACATTTAAATCCCTCTCTGTAAATACAAGGCTGTGGCAGAGCTCTCCAGAAGCCTCGCAGCTACACTCTAATGTATATTTATATTCTAGATAAGTATTTTTAGCAAGAACTACAAGTCCTCTCTGTATTTGATGACATCAGAGCTCTGCTTTACATGCAATGTCCCGACTGCAAAAAATATCCCCTTCTTTTTCCTGCTCTTGGAATATTGCAATGATTTCTGCCCTTGTCTCATCTCTCTTTCACATCTAATGTGTGTTCCAAGAGGGCTGTGTGGGGCTTTTTTCCTCTCTCTCACTCCCAAAGATGATAAAATACATAAAATTTTTAAAAAACGAAGCGGCCGAACAGCTCCTGGTGTTTCCCACCTCTGCAATCGGGGCCATGCTGGGATAAAAACCACCACTCATGGCCTGACCAGTGCCCTGCTGTGGAAAGCAGCTGGAAATGATCCCTGCTGGAAAACCCAGTCCTTTAAATATTAATCCTGCTGTTCCCGTGATGCTTCACTGGGAATCCTGCTCAGGGCAAACCAGGATTGAACCTGGCTCCTCCTTCAGTTTAAGTCCAAGCTGAGTGTTGTGTCTTTCCAGAAGAATGCCCACTTCTTTTGGAATGCCCACTCCACCTTCCAGAATCGTGGAGCTCACAAGTGAAGCTACTCAAGGCTCATTCATAGCTCTGATTTTTGGCTGGAGGTGGGGACTCAACAGGGTATCCCAGCTGGAATATCCTCACAGATTAGCCTCTCTTGTTCTTTAGTCTCTAATTTCCAGGGGGGAAAAAGCACCTCGGGTTTGTAACTGGAAGCAGGAGATGCAGATCAGGAAAAAATTCCTCCCAGTGAGGGTGGTGAGGCCCTGGCACAGTTTGCCCAGAGAAGCTGTGGCTGCCCCATCCCTGGAAGTGTCCAAGGCCAGGCTGGACAGGGCTTGGATCAACCTGGGATAGTGCACAGTGTCCCTGCCCATGGCAGGGTTTGGAATTTGATGATCTGGAAGCTCCCTCCCCACCCAAACCATCCCATGTTTCTGCATACCTCTAGTGCTGCCCCACATTTGCAGAAGGGCTGGAAGGCGACGGAAAAGGCAATTTTTATTTTTTTTTCGGCCAGATAAAGCATAAGGCACCGAGGAATGCCCACAAATCTGGAGACAGAACCTCTCTCTGTGCTGGGAAGAACAAGCCCTCAGACGGAGGAGAAAAATCCCTCAGCAGAGCAGCATCAGCACTGGATTCCGCTGGCTGTGAAGCCTCACCCGGCAGGGCCGAGAGGTTGCAGGTCTTTTTCTGGCCCTTTGGAGACACATTTCCCTCTGTTCTATTTTCTCCAGCCTATATTTAAACTTCTCCCTCCCCGCGTCCGCTCGACCCAGTGACGCAAAAAGTCCGGCCAGGCCTTTGAATCTCCTGCGCTTCCTGGGGCAGTGGCACTCGCTGGGTTTAACTCCTGAGGAGCAAAGGGAGGGATAAATAACAGCAATAACCAAAGGAACAGCAAATTCGATTTCTTCTTTTTATTATTTTTTAAGTGCTCCCAGTGACGCCTGTTCAGCTTTGTGGCTGCCACAGTGCTAACGGGTGACTTGTAATGCAAAAAAAAAAAAAGCCATTTTGTACCCCTGCGTGGAGGGTTTGTCACCTCTCCTAATCAAGGAACGTGTTAGAGGTGCTCTGCAGATAAAAATCTGCTTTCAAGTCTGTTTTGGCTCCTGTAGGAACTCGTGGGTCACGTTGGCAGGTGAGTCCTGGGTGACAGGAGGCCGGGAAGGGCAGGATGCTCACAGCCAGCGCTGGTGACACGAGGGGACAAGTCCCCACACAGAGCATCTTTGCAGCACGGCAGGGTCACTCCCAGCCTCCTCTTGGCCTCCATGCTGAGCTCAGGCACTTTCTCTTTTGCCTCAGTTCTCCCAGTGCAGATCCCAGAAGAGCCTCCTGTCCCACCGGACTGTATTTTACCCTTCTCCCCCTCTCCTTTTCCAGCAGGGATAGCCTTAAACCGGGCTCGTCCAAGGAGGATTTTTGCATTCCCTTGCTCATCCTTGTGTGTGGTTTCCCTCCATGTCTGGCACAGGGCAGTGTGAGAGCTAAAAACAAGCCAAAACCCCCCTCCCTGCACCTCGTGCTGCCCCACACTCCTTTTCCAGGGGGAAACTGAGCACAAAAGAAAGATGTTGCAGGCTGAAAACCAGAGGATCCAACTTTATTTACGAAATTCTCACCCAGAAGGGAACCCTCACCCCCCAAGTCCCTCTGTATCCAGACCCTGCCCCATCCACACATGGAAAGCACAGGCCAGGATCCTGCAGAAAATGTGGAAAGGCTGCTGGAGACAGAGCTGGAAACCGAGATAAAAAAAAAAAAGGAATGTGATCTGAGGATGGCAGGGATGGAGTTCTGCTTCTGGCCTGACACATCCGACTGGTTTTGAAGCAGGAAAAAACAGAACAGACAAGTGGGAAGCAGGGGCTGGTGCTCACTGTCTGCCAGGGTGGGTGGAATACTGGGATTTGAGTAACTTCCAATTATTATCCTCTCCATGGCATTTCCTCCCTGTAGATCTCAGCATTGCCAGGGGGGTTTTCAGGGAAGCTGTCAGTGTTTTAGTGGAGCTCTGAGGGTTTCACCTCCAGGAAAAAAAAAAAGGGCTCATCATCCTCCTGAGCTCACAGGGACCTCTGCCAAGGAATGCAAAATGGTCAGAGTTTTCTTCTAAATGGTACTGAGACAGACCTTGAGAAAATATTCCCTCTGTGCAAGGAGGAAACAGAGCCCCCTACTTCGGTTTCTTGTGGAAAGAGTGTGGAAAAAGGAAAAAAAAATTGGAGGAAAAATGGACTTTGCCACAGGGGAGGTTGCAGGGATGCTGTGAACACACAAGGATGGTGCGTGGGGTGTATCCATGCTCCATTCTACCCTTGCTTCTCCATCATCTGGATGATCCCTGGCCATAGGAACAGAGGGAATGGCAAATTTCCTGGATCTCTGTGAGCTGGGCACACCTGGCTCGCTCATATCTGCTTCCACTCCAGCTGCTTTTATAGCAGACAGGGCATCAGAATCAATCCCACGCCTGCTCCAAGCAATCCCAGCTGGGATCCCAGCGCTTTTAACCGATTTTTCCCAGAGCTGAGGGTCTGGGATAACCATTATTTTTCCTATCCTGCAGTTTCCGCTCTGAAGGGATGAAGGGAGGGCAGAATAAGAGAAGAATTTGCTTGGAATAGTCTTTAAAACATCTGGAAAGAGAATTTGGGGAGCTCCAACTGCAACCTGAGCTCAGGCAGAAGCTGAGGTGGGGAGGGAGTGTGTGTCTGGCCGAACTTGGAAGTTTGGGCTGCAGGTCTGTCAGTCCAGGGGGTGTTCTGAGCTTTCCAGAAATCCATCCCATTCCCACGTGGAAGCTGAGCCCTTCTGAACTCATTCCTTAGCTTATCCTTGGAATTAAGCTCCAGCTCTCTGCAGTTGCCACCCACACCCTGGTGGGCAGGAAGTAACTGGGCCCAGATCCGTCTGCTCCTCTCAATCAGGACGTGGCACAGGTTGCCCAGAGAAGCTGAAGCTGTGGCTGCCCCATCCCTGGAAGTGTTCCAGGCCAGGCTGGATGGGGCTTGGAGCAACCTGGGATAGTGGGAGGTGTCCCTGCCCATGGCAGGGGGCTGGAATGAGATGATCTTTCAGGTTCCTTCCAACCCAAACTGTTCTCTGTGGATCCTGAGGACCAGAAGCAGCTGAAGGTGAGGAACATCTGCATAAACATCTGGAATCTGGAGATTTGAGGGGTTTAAGTCCAGGTGTGCCCAAACTCTTGGCTTGAATCCAGCGTTGAAGATGGGGCGAAGCCACACGTCAGCGAAGAGGGACGTTCCCAAAGCATCTAGGAGTTCATGAGGCAGCATGGCAGGGAGAGTGGTGGGCTTTTGGCTGGAGCTGGGACACTTGTGACATCACAGGGAGCACAGGAGGGCGGTGCCAGCCACCACGGCCACCAGACCCAGCGCTGCAGAGCTGCTCCTCACCCCGCTGCTGCCCTTGGTGTCATCCGTGCACAGGTCGGTGTAGCAGCAGGATTTGGGCCTGGATGCCCCTATCCCGTCGTAGGAGAGGCATTCCTCCTCACAGGCCCTGGTCACGGTGAGGTTGCCAAAAAAGGGATAACCTGGGAGAGGAGGATTGGAGAGGAGGAGGTGAGAAGAGGGGAAAAAGCAGTGAAGGAAAATGGGATTGAGGAATGCTGACAGAGGAGGTGTTGGACATCCCGATCCATGGCTGCCTCTAATCCAGCCTATTTTTTGTGGGAACAGGTCTGCCAGTTCTCTCTGCTCACTCCCTCTCACCCTCCTGCTCCTTCCAAAACCATTCCAGCATGGACAAGGGACACAGTTCCCTGTAGATGTTTGCACAGTCCATAAATTCAGGGTCCACAGAGATATCAGGGTAGGAAATGCAACACAAAGAGAACAAACGCAGCGAGTCCTGATACGTCACTGTGAGGCTCCAAATCTGATGGATTTCTCTCCTTCCCTCTTTAAAGTGGGGCAATTTCACCTGGGTTTTTTATAGGGACATTAAAGGATAATCCAAGCTGGGACTGGGACGGGGAGAGGGAAGTGTGGCTGGCAGATTGAGGGAGGTGATTCTCCCCCTCTGTTCCAGTGTGACCCCACCAGAAGAGCTGCCTCCAGCTCTGGGGTCCTGACATGATAAAGACAGGGAATTGTTGGAACAGGTCCAGAGGAGGCCATGGAGATGCTCCAAAGGCTGGAACCCCTCTGCTCTGGAGCCAGGCTGGGAGAGCTGAGGGTGTTCACCTGGAGAGCAGAAGGCTCCAGGGAAACCTCAGAGCCTCTTCCAGTACCTAAAGGAGCTCCAAGAGAGCTGGAGAGGGGCTTTGGGCAAGGGATGGAGAGACAGGACATGGAGGAACGGCTTCCCACTGCCAGAGGGTGGGGTTATGTTGGAAAACCCCTTTTTCTGACCCAGAGATGGGGCAACTGAGAGGCATTTTGAAAAACTTTTATTCTATTTTTAGTCTCATGAGAAGGGTGAGGCGGGACAGATGTTACAATTCACACCATCAAATTTAGAAGCCAAACTATTTCCTAATTACAGTACATTATGAGGGTTTTTTTGGCCTACCAGCTTTTGCCACACAATGCTGCTAATGCTTCTAAACCAATCATCTATTAAAATACCCAATGTGGGTCCTGCTACAATGCATCTTTCATAGTTCTGTTTCTCAAAAAAAAAAAATCTAGTCTATTTGCAAGGTCATCATTTGAAACTTGTTTCCAGTTCCATTTCTCTCTCAACAATGTCAGTCCTATTCCTTGGCCTCTTGAAGTCAGCATACTTTATCTCAGGGTTTGCATAGAGAGACAAAAGGCTATGTGAGCCTTTAGGCTTTAAAAATTCTCTACAAACCCATTTCCCACAGGGTTAGATGGGAAATTGGGAAGGAATTATTCCCTGTGAGGGTGGTGAGGCCCTGGCACAGGTTGCCCAGAGAAGCTTTGGCTGCCCCATCCCCGGACATATCCACGACCAGGTTGGATGAGGTTTGGAGCAACCTGGGATAGTGGAATGTGGGGGTTTGGAGCTCAGCCATCCCCCTCCCAGCCCAACCCACCCTGGAATTCTCAGATTTGTCCCTGGGACCCCTCAGGGGGAGGGGTGGGACTCACCTGTCTCCAGGGAGTGCAGCGTCGTGGTGCACACGGTGGCTTTCGGGGGGCACACCGACGGCCGTCCTGCAGTTGGCGATGTCTGTGGGCTCCCTGCAGGTGTAACATCGCAGGGACTGGGCTGCAGAGGGGACAGAAAGGGCTCTGAGGTGACACAGCAGAGGAAGGCAGACCCCAAACCTGCAGCTTTGCTGACCAAAAAGCAGCGGTGTCCCAAAATTAAGCATGTCTGGAGGCAATGGCAAAGCTTGGATGTGCCAGGGGGGAAAAGAGCAAATCCCAGCACTGGAGGACAAGGGTGGTGTTGCAGGAGCCTGGGCATGACTTTGGAGGCTCAGCAGCCCAAAAAAGAGGGATTTAGAGGGACCTGCTCCTTGAGGAGCTTTGGTAGGTCTGAGCATCCTCTGTAAGAATTCAGCCCGAGGAAGAGGAGGCTGAGGGGAGACTTTTTGGGATCTACAACTTCCTCATGAGGGGAAGTGGAGGGGCAGCACTGATCTCTCTGGAGCAGTGACAGGATCCAAGGGAATGGCCTGAAGCTGTGTCAGGGGAGGTTTAGGTTGGATATCAGGAAAAGGTTCTTCCCCCAGAGAGCGGTCAGGCACTGGAACAGGCTCCCCAGGGAATGGTCACAGCATCAAGAGTTCAGGAAGTGTTTGGACAACGCTCTCAGACACAGGATAGGATTGTTGGGATGTCCTGTGCAGGGCAAGGAGCTGGACTTTGACAATCCTCGTGGGTCCCTTCCAAATCAGGATATTCCATGATTGTAAAAGCCAGCTCCTCCTGCTGAGAGCAGCATTCCCCAGCTGTGACAGCGGCAGCTCCCCCTCCCTCCCCTCACAGCAGCAGCTCCTTCCTGCTTGTTTAAGGGAAATTCTGCAGGAATCAGTAGCTGAGAGCAGGATTTAAATTTCAGAGCTGCATCAGAGATCCCGAGGGCTGAAGTGTGGCCTCAAACCACTCTGATCAGGGGCTACTGCTGCTTTTTAAACAGGAGATGCACAAACCCTTGCTGGCTGCCACCTGAGGGAGGTTCATGTCTAAATATGCAAATCTTGGTCACAGCAGCTCTCAAAAACCTCAGTCTGAGCGCTGTCCATCCGCAGCCAGCAGACCCCGAGGGTGTGGATTTTCCAAAGTCCTGCTGGTGTGGCTCGACGACAAAAACCAGCCTGGTTTGAGATTTTCTATCCCGCCCTCCTTCCACCCGCTGAAAAAAAAAACAACCTGAAAGCGTCCAGTGCCATCTATTGGTAAAAATTCACACCGACGCTGTCTTTTTTTTTTTTTTTTGTTCCCGTTCTGCTGTCAGAGGAACCTCTGGTGCTTTGTGATAAGCATAAATATTTTTGAAGGCATTTGTTTGAACACCTGACTTCAGAAGGAATTTTTAAGGCACCTGCTCCTCTCAGCAGCTCCTTTGGAAAATTCAGCAGTGGGGTAGAGCCTACACAGTGCAAAACTTCTCTTTGTCTCTTTGCAGAAGAAAAAGGGATTTTTTTTCCATGGGAATATTTCAATGTTATTGTGGCCATACTCCCTGTAAACAGCGGTGGTGGGGCCATCCCTGTTTATCCCGGCTCAGAACCTCACTGGATCCCTTCCCAATGATCCATCAGAGGCTGTTTTATATTTCAACAGAGGTAACACATGACCAACAATCATCTGGAAGTCTGTGGATGTGTAGGACGGATGGAGCAGCTCTGGCTTCAGGCACTTGAGAAATTACCCTGCAACCCTTGGGGTGGGATGGTTTCCATTTACAAACCTCAACATTTTCATGGATGAGCTGGGCAGTGCCTTGGGGGAATTAATCCCAGCTAAAAGCAGGTTTAGGGAAGGAAAACCTCAACCCCCTCATCTTTCACTGACTCTGGGTGGGGCGTTTAGAGGACGTGGGTCTTGTGGGAAGGTTGCATGGAAGAGGAAAGCCCGAATCCTTAAGGACTGGGACAGGAGAACTGAACAGGGACAGCTCTGAGTCCTGATCTGAGCCAGTAATTCCTTACTGTCCAACAGGACCTTCTATTCCTTGATATGAAACCTCAGGAATATGAAGAACCACAGACACATCCCTCACCCATGACAGAGGTGCCTAGACCAGTTGCTTCCCTCTGGATCATCCCCCAAAAAAGTTATATCTGCCTGGTTTCAACTATAAAGCAAATGGGGTTGACAACTCTGTTTCCAAAAAATTCTTTGAGACCTTGGGTGGTTTCTCAGAAATTCCATTAAATCCAAGACAGGACTGCAGAGGGAGATGTTTGATCCCTGCCCAGGCTGCCTTTCCTTTGAGACCTCCCCCAAGGAAACAGCCTGAGGATCTCTGGGGCTCATGGGCTGTAGGTTAAACCCCTCTGGGCTGGTGTCATCCCTGGAATGCCTGTTCCGGGCAGGGATGTGGCTGGAGTTGGTCACATCTGCACGGAGGAAGGACACAGCCATGGCCGAACCCTGCTGCCCAACTGGCCCGAGATCCAGACCTGCCACAGACTCAGGGGAATTCCCCATTTCCACCTATCTCCCGAAATAAGGGAAAATCCTGGAGCTGGGGGTTTAGTAGAAACTTCCCAATATCCTTGGAGTTATTTCTCACACCGCCACCCCTCGTCTATATTGAAGTTTCACCTTCTGGCTTTCAGCACTTCCAGCAGCCAGCTGGGAGGTTTTAGGGATGTCAGGAGCTCGGGATGAACATATCCCACCCCGTTCCTGAAGGGTCAGGGTGGCAGCTCAGGTGGAGGCTGGCACCTCAAGCTGTTGCCCAGGCTGGTCCTGCCCTGTGCCTCGTGGTTGTCCCCTTCCATCCCTGGATATGGGTGACAGGCATCCAAAGGACGTGCATCGCTCCCAGTCAGGCATCACAGCTCTTCCCACCAGGAATGCATCTCCCCTTTCCCATTTCACCCTCTCCTTTGACCTTCTTCAACACCAAAAACATCATCTCCCCTACCTGGGGGTTAGCCAGGTCTTTCCCCTCCCTCCCCTTCCCTCCCAGAATTTCCCGGGGTTGGGGGAGGTCCTGGAGTGTTGGGAATGAGGAGCTCTTACCCAACTCCACGAATGCCAGGCCCAGCAGGAATCCCACCAGGAGTTTCTTCATGCTGAGAGCAGATCCAGGCAGCCAGGACAGGTCCAGAGAGCCTGCTCCCAGGGAGCTTTATATGTTTTCCCACCCTCCGCCAGCTGTTGTTGATCCTGTGGGCGGATTCCCTTGGGGTGATCAGGGGAGAGCCCAGCTCCAGTCTGGATTGGGATTTGCAGAGGAACGAGTTCTCTGACGAGGTGACATCACCGCAGCGGGCAGACTCCTGCCATACCTGGGCTCTTCCCCGGGTTTATGTCCTGGGGCTGGTCCCATGGAAAAGGAAAAACACGGCCGGCACTGCCAAGGTGTGGCCCCGTGCCAGGGCTTGGATGGGGAATGTGACAAGGTTTGTTTGCTCCCTCCAGTCTGGCTCCACGAGCCCAGAGCTGGCTGGTGTCACACGTGCTGCGCTGGCCAACAGCTGCCCAGGGGCGAGTGACAGCAGGCTGGGCTCCCACGTGCTTTGGAGAAATGATGCCATGGGCTGGCAGGGCTGGGGCTGCCCGGAGATGTCTGTTTTTCCCAAATCCAGCTCAAAATCAAGCCTGGATCCTTTGATTATTTACTGAGGTGCTGGGCATGGGAGGCACTCGGAGGCCAGTGGGATGTGGTGCTTCCCAGTCTGGAATTGGGAGAAGTCATGTGGTCTCAGGGTCATGCTGGCAAAGGAGGACACTCAGCCTTCCTTTGGAAAGCTGTCAATTATTTACCAGATTTTATCCTGAAGCTGGGAAATAAACCCAACACGGAGCAATTATTCAATTTTTCCACTCCAGCACCTTCCTGATAGCAAATTTCACTTCATCCACATCAAGGCAAACCTTTCAAATGTCATGATTTATTTTCCATCTTATCCAGTATTTGGGGAGGCGTCTTCAAATGCTTGGAGCTGGGGAGAAATTATTTACCTCTCCCTTTGGCTTGAGCTGCTGGTATTTCATATTTCACGGGAAAAGCTGATAGACTTTTCGTTGGGTTCGTTGTGATCCAAATTGGAAAACCCCAGCGTTGTGCAATTTCCCATAAAAGAGCTGAATAAGCCAAAGAGGCAAAGTTTGTGAAACACTGGAGCACTTGGAGATTTTAGAGATGGAGATGAGGTGAGTGGAGGTGCTTTAATGAGGTGCTTCGCCTGTCACAGGCTTGTTATGACAACGCATGTGGGAATATTGCTGCCAGTCCCGGCAGCCTCTCCTTCTTCCCAGATTGGAGGATGGCTCCCAGTAACCTGAGAAGCGTTGCTAATGAAAATTTCCACTCCACAGCCACGGATGACACAAAGCTGACAGAGCTGTGGGAAAGGGAGAGAAAGACCTACACCCTAATCCTCCTCTATGAGAGAGAAAATTATCCTTTATTTTATTTTCCTGTGCTCTCCGAGTTCAGGTACTAAAAAGAAAAAAACCAAAAATGGATAAAACATAACTTTCTGGGCACACAGGGAAAAAAAATTCACTTTTTGAAAGCCACCAGACCTGGTTAGATCCAGATCCTTGCTCGGAACTGGGCAGCTCAAGGCACATTTGAGCAATATCCAAATTAATAGCCGTGAAACTGGAAAAGATCCAATGATTTCAGCATTCCGGGTGGTTGTGCCTCAATGGGAAAGCACAGTGGGCATGGCACAGTAAAGCTGCTTGGTGGATTGAGGAGTGGAAGTGTCCATGGAGACATCCTCTCCTGCCTGAAAGTCATGCCATGCCGAGAAATTTTTTGGGATAAATCTGTGTGGTCGAAGGAATATAAATATAAATATAAATATAAATATAAATATAAATATAAATATAAATATAAATATAAATATAAATATAAATATAAATATAAATATAAATACTTAACTGTCTTAACTCTGTCTTAAAGGCTTGGAAATGTTGTACATCTTTCCATAAGGCAGAACGCTGGCAAAACACCAGAGCTCCTGCAGAGGGTCTGAGTGTGCAGCAGCACCAGACGCCAGGGAAAGAGAATTTGGGAGTGTCCCAGTAAAACTGCAGAGGCAAGGAAAGACCTTTAAGGTCTGCTACCTTTAAGGTATTCCTTGATCTAAAGATAATCAGGAGCCTCTGGAGAGATGGAGCCTTGGAAACAACCCCAAAACCCAACTGAAACAACCACAGGTGGTGTCCAGGTGTGTGTCGGGGTGGGAGGGAGGCTGATTTTGGAAGTGGCAACACCCTCCTGGTTTCCCAGGTGGAATTTGGCTGCCACTGTCAAGAACGAAATGGGATCCCAACGGGAAAGAAAAAACAACAAACCAAACCAAACCAAACCAAAAAACCAACCAAACAAAAAATAACAAACAAACAAAAAACGAAAACCAAAACCAAACAAAACAAAACAAAAAAAAAACCCCAACCCAAACCAAAACAAAAACCACCAAACCAAAAACCCAATAATGAGGAGGGTGGGACAACAGGATTCACACCAAAAGATGACACTGGAAAACACTGGCTCCTTTTATCTTGGCAGAGATAAGACAAGCCAAAGTTAAATGAGACTGCAAATTGAGGTTGGATTTTAAACACTAAAATAATTGGGATTATTTCTTAAGCAAAGGCAGGCAAGAAACCTGACCTGCTTTAAACCTGATAAATATGTGGAAGCTGTGGTTTGACAGAGCAGTTAGGTAAGGCTTAGACAGCTTGTAGGACTCAGGAGGCCCTAAAAAACTCCCTTCTGTCTCTGTCAGGGGTGGAATAAGCCCTGGGAAGGTTTCTGAGCACTGACTGACAGGAGCCAGAAGGGACTTTGGTTGAAATGTCAGTTTGGGTCTGGAGAGCTGAGAATATCAACGAGGCGTGGTGTGTTAGGGAGAAATGTCTGTGTGCCAAAAGCCTTCAGGAATTCTCAGTGGGATCAATCCAAACCTTGTCCCAGCCTGTCCCTGGGAGACTGTCCTAATTTATAAGGTGGTATAGGGAGATATAATCTCTCCCTGCTTATCACAAATACCAGGAAAGGCAGGTGACAGAAATTCAGTGTTTACAGGTGAGGTGAAGCGCTTCGCCTGATCTAACTTCCCGTACAGTCAATTCTTGTTTGAATGATAAAACCCCACATTTTTATGAGATGTTCTGTGGCAGGGAGTGAACACCAAGCTTTTCTCTGCTGTTCCAGTTGTTGATTATCAGCCACATGTGAAATTAGTCCTGTGTAAAATATTTCTACTCTGATTTATAGAGTCCTACAGCCAGTGGCTCTTGCTGCACCTCTCTACTAAATTTAATTTCTCACTGTTATGATTTTCCTCTTCCCCATAGAAATGTATTTTGTCTGGGATGGGCTTTGGTGGGCTCTCTGACTCCTTCTCTGGAAAGTCTGCTCTCCAAGGCTTTAATCCTTCTGATGGTGTTCTCTGAACTCCCTCTGTTTCACCACCTTCTCTCCTACATTGTCCAGCCCAGATCTGGACATTTTCTTGAGCCACTCCACAGAATCCCAGAATGTTTTGGGGTTGGAAGTGACCTTCAAGATCACTCAGTTTCCATCCCCTGCCATGGGCAGGGACACCTTCCACTACTCCAGGTTGCTTCAAGCCCTGTCCAGCCTGGCCTTGGACATTTCCAGGGATGGGGCAGCCACAGCTTCTCTGGGCAACTCTTCCCAGGGCCTCCCCACCCTCCCAGGGGAGAATTTCTTCCCAATATCCCATAAAACCCACTCTCTTTCAGTGTGCAGCCATTCTACCTTGTCCTGACACTCCATGCCCTTGCCCAAAATCCCTCTCCAGCTCTCCTGGAGCCCCTCTTCAGCTACTGAGAGCTCACAATAAGGTCACCTCAGAGCCTTTTCCTCTGCCATCCCAGGAATAAAGAGAAGGGATCCATCTGCCGTGATACAAACACCAACCCACCCCATCTGACACCGTGGTCATGTGGTGGTAACCATGGCATCAACCTACACGACATCAATGTCTTTCCTGAGAGGTGATTTGCAGGATGGAGTCTGCTCCATTTTTCCAGATATCAGATTCCCAAGCATCCTGGCGATGACTGCTTTGCAGGAAAATACAGATACTCTTGATCATTACACTGAGTCACTTGGAGTTCAGCTCCTGTGATTTCCAGAGGGGCAGAGCTTTTGCCAGGGGACTTTTTGGATGCTCCACCATCTTCACGTGTGACTCAGGAGTGGGGAACCTCTCTACCCGTGGCTGCAGCGGTGTTTGGTGATCCAGTGGAAGTTCCACCTCTCGTGGGTGTGTGTCAGCAACAAGACCTTGGGCTTGCTGGGGTGGAGTTGGTCTCCACCCTCCTGATGAAACTCTGTCACTGGGCAGGAAGGAATTCAGGTTTCGTTGGGCTGCAAAAGGGTGAAAATGCGATCGTCCTTCTCCAATAAGCTCTTTAGGTCTGTCTTCCAGGGGCTGTTTGATGTTAAATATTTCTCCTCCACGGGCAGTATCCCAAAAAAATCCAGATTCACAGCTGTGATTTGGTCTCGAAAGAGCTCCTACCCCTTTTTTTTCTGTGTCTGAGCTTCATTTTTCTGCTTTGCACCGCCTGTCTGAAGATGTGAAGTGAGAAGTTGAACCTCTCCAAGCAGAGAAGGGAACTGTGCTCGTGTCTCCCAAATTCTGGGTTATGCTCACTCATCCTGGGGCTAAAAAGCAGGTGCTCCTAGGGATGGGAGGAAAGATTCTAGTCTAGCTCGATTTTTACAAAAAGACATAGAGATGTTTACAAAAATATGAGTTGTGTTTGGGGATCTGAGAGAAAAAAGGGGAGTATGGTCACGTGGAGATTGGAATCAATGAGTCATGGGATGGTTTGGGTTGGAAGTGACCCTAAATCTCATCTCATCCAACCTCCCAGCCGTGGGTAGGGACACCTTCCACTAGACCAGGTCGCTCAAGTTCCTCTTCTTCCAGCCAGAGGACTGAGGACAATTCCTTCAGGCATCACCTGTGTTTGGTCCATCCTGGGAATGTAGGTCCCTCATGCCTTTTCTGAAAACAGCAAAAATGTCCAAGATGTGGTTTTGGGTTGGATCCCAGCAGGATGAAGATCCACAATTCAGACATTTCAGGCTTCCTTTAAGCTGTATCAGTCCTACCATGGACTTGAGAGGTGTCCAGCTGGTGTAAAGTGGTCCCTGAGTGTATCACATCCTGAACACACTGCATTTGTTCCAGGGAATGCCCAGGCACACTCTGAGGGGCAAGGATGCTTCCAGAAAGGTCGTTCTGGTTGGAGGGATGAGAAATTCAGGCTGTGAGAGTTGTGATCAGGATCAGAGAATGGATCCTGATCCCTTTTAAAGACCAGCATTGTCACAACCTGGATGTGTCCTCAGACGCAAAACCTCTTGTGTCCCTTATCCCGGTGTGATTCCCTTTCCATCCCAGTTGCTGCCAGCCCTATGTGAAAGCCCACGTGACCCATAAATCCACACTCCATCATGTAGGGAGCTGTGGCCATGCAACTTTCCATCTGAAATTTGGGTGGTTTGGAATAATGGGATTGTTAAAGGTTGGAAAGGACCTCTGAGATCACCAGATCCAGCCACCACCGTGTTCGTCACTGTGTCCTCAATCTCCAGATCCACCTGGTTTTTTGACAGTTCCAGGCATGATGACTCCACCACTTCCCTATTCTGAGGCTTGAACACTAAAAAAGCCAAGGCTGAGGGGTGCAGGGAATATTCCTGGGGACTGCTGTTGGCTGGGAGTCTCCAGTATCTTTCTCCCTGCTTTAATCAGCTGATGGCACTGTTGATCTCTTATCAACGTTCTGCTGATAACAGGGGCAACATGCAGAGACTGGCCAGTTACAGAGCTACTTCCTTCCCTTTATCAGGAAGATTTTCCCTCTTTATCAACTTTGGTTGTGCAGAGAAAGGAAACAGAGTCTCGCTATGAACCTGCCACTTGTCAAACCCAGGGACAGCTACCAAGTGTGCGACTGAGAGTTGCCTGACATCACTTTGTCAACCCTCAGCACCATCAGCACTGCCTTTGACTGACAGCTTGGCAGCAAAGTCTGTCACCAGATGCAGATCTGGATGAGTCAACCTAAATAAGTAGCCCCTGCTAAGTAATAAAATTAGCCTGTGCTGGTTGTTGCCATGGGGATGCAGCACAATAATGGGAACAGCGTGGCAAGGAAGCCGATTCCCATGGTTGGGGTCTCTTTGGTCAAGGCATAAAGTTGTGGGAGCACCAATTAGCAGAAAAGGCAGCGGAAATAGCCTTTGAAAATTTGCAGAGTCGCAGAAAGATTGAAGCAGGACAGAAAAACCCGGTGTGGGAGTCACCTGGCCTAAGTAGAGCCTTTCTTCTCTGCCATAGGTGGCTCCTGGGTGACTCATTGGAGCTGTTTCTTTTTCCTGTCAGGCAGACAAATCCAAATTTCATCAGACAAAAGCTTCGTCAAAGAGTGGATGGCACTGGGGATTACCTGCTTCCCTTCACTGGCTTTAAAAAGAACCCTGCAAGGGTGGAGATGAGGTCACCTGGAGGCCTCTTCTTAGTAAATGTGTGCATTTTGTCATGGAATCATGGAGTGGCTTGTGTTGGAAGGGACCTTGAAACCCATCTTGTTCCAACCGCTGCCACAGGCAGGGATGCCTTCCGCTATCCCAGGTTGCTCCAAGCCCCATCCAGCCTGGCCCTGGACACTTCCAGGGATCCAGGGGCAGCCACAGCTTCTCTGGAATTCCATTCCAGGGTCTCACCAGCCCTCACAAGGAAGAATTTCTTTCCAAAATCCTATCTAACCCTGCCCTCTGGCAGTGGGAAGATACTTTCAGTGATTTGTCACTCCATTCCCTTTTCCAAAGTCTGTCTCCAACTCTTCTGGAGCTCCTTCAGGCACTGGAAGGGCCTCTAAGGTCGCCCTGGAGGCTTCCCTTCTCCAGGCTGGACATTCCCAGCTCTCCCAGCCTGTCTCCAGAGCAGAGGGGCTCCAGCCCTTGGAGCATCTCTGTGGCCTCCTCCAGACTTGCTCCAGCATCTCCAAGTCCTTCTGCTGTTGCTTCAGAGCTGGATGCAGTGCTCCAAGCAGGATCTCACCCGAGTGGAGCAGGGGGACAGAATCCCCCCCTCACCTTCTGCCTGCACCCTGGGGACACAGCTCGGGACTCAGGGGAGCCTCAGGACTGCCTTTCTCTGGCAGAACAACAACCCTCAGGCACACACTGGGATTCTTGGAGTGTCCTGTGCAGGGCCAGCAGCTGTGGTGCTTGTGGATCCATGCCAGCTCTGGGCTTTCCTTGGATTTTGCTGATCCACCCCAGCAGGGCCAAGCTCCTTCCTCACCCATCCACGTGTCCAGCTTCAGTGACCACATCCAACCCTCTCTCCATTCGTTGTCCTACTTCTCGGTATCCTACAGAATTCCAGAGCAGTTTGGCTTTGACAATTAATTTTGATTTAATCTGACTTAATCAGCTCCTTTTAGCCTCCACACCACAGACCAATCGTGTCTTTCCCTCCTCACCCCTCCCTTCCCTCCCTGCTGGGATGTTTTTGAGGCGGCACACCCCGATTTCTGGGATCGGGAGTTTAACCACACTTGGAATAATATTGTCCCCTCATCCAGCTGAGTTTTGGGATGATTCAGTTTTAGATAAGCAGAAAAATGTTGATACAGGGTTGATATACAGATAAATATGCTGATATCCAGATGTATTTGTTGATATCCAGAAAAAGGGGAAGTGAACTGGGAGTTCAAGGACATGGATGCAAAGTGTGAAGCTTGTGGCTCACTGAAATCAAAGATTCAGAAACCTCTTTGGTGTTTTTTTTTTCTATAAAAAAATAGGAAAAGTGGAGAAAATTTTCTAGAGAGAGTAACTGTGGCCTGGCATGGGTGAATAATTTCAAAGATTATTCCAGGAATGAGAGGGAAGCTTAAATGAATGGATGAAAAATGGAGCAGGAGACAAAGCAACATGAAGGAGGTTAAGAAATATATAAAGTAAAAACTTGCAATAGTCGAAATGACTTAGATCTTGAGGAAGAATTGAATGTTATTATTCATTTATTTTAAGTTATTTAAATATTATGTAAAATTATTTAGCCTTTACTGAAAGGCAAAATAAAGTAGTGATAGATGAAAACTGAATATTGAATTAACCACTTGTTTATTCAATATATAAAACACTTTTGATTTTGGGGGTAAAGACAATATAGAAAAAAGATGTCCAGAAAAAGAAACAACCACAACTGAGGTGGAACAAAAAAAATTCAATATATTCAAGCTGGGACAAAGCAGGGCAGGATGTTTTCCATCCCAAAACTCTTGGAGAACTGACATACAGAACAACAGCTCCAGGTCCACTCCCAAATATTGTCTATAAATTGGTCAAGGCAGAATCATGAGGTCAGAATTTAGCAACTAAATTAAAAAGAGGAGGGGGTAACAGACCTCTATGGAATGCCAGGAGTAAAAACGGGGTTTGAAGGAAGGAAAATAATAAAAAAACCCCCAGGAAAATGCTTAAAATCCAATGTTGTATTTGCTGTTTTCATCTCAATAAAGTCAGGTTATCCTGAATTTAGTAAAGTAATAACACAGAATAATGTGGGAATATTTATTAGGATGGCACAGATGGAAATTAAATTGCTATAAGATGGGTGAGAATTTTTTAAAGACTTGGCAGTGGAGGAGCTGGAAATATTTAAAGTTTTCGGAGTGGGATATGAGCCTGGGGAAACTCATCAGCGCCGTTCCTCACTTTTGGAGTGCTCTTGCTTAGTATTTTCTGTTAAGACCTTTGAAAGATGCCAAATGGGATGGAATTTACTGGTGGCAGAAATTCAGGAAGCCTCAGCAATTCCGGGAAGGATCAGGATATCGTTAACGACCAGGTGGCTGGGATGCAAGTCACGGGTTAAATGGGATCATCCACCGTAATAACTCAGCTGCACGAGCTGTAAACGAGGACGTCGCCTGGAAACGATTGGGAGATGAAAGAGGCAGGCATCCCTGGATGATCCCAGGTGGAATCTCTGTCAGGCACCCAATGGAGAGTGGAAAAGGTGTCGTGGTGGGGGCTGTGTCAGCAGGGACAGTGCAGGGGCTTTGTGCAAGGCACCCACGAGGCCACACTCAACACCAGGTGAATTTCCCCACCTGTGGCTCAGGGACCTGAATTCCCATCCGAAGGATCACAGGGGAGTTGAGAATGGAGGGAATGTGAAGCTAAAAGGGAAGATTTATTAAAGAGGGAGAGCAGCAGGTGGTGATAGGACAAAGGGGAAGTGGTTTAAAACGAAAAGAAGATTTACATAGAATCTGGGAAGAAATACTACCCTGTGAGAGAGGTGAAACACTGGTTTAAGTTGCTTGGAGAAGCTGTGGCTCCTCCATCCTTGGGAGTATTCCAGGCCAGGTTGGACAGGGCTTGGAGCAACCTGGGGTGGTGGAAGGTGTCGCTGCCCATGGCATGGGATTGGAACTAACTGGTCTTGAGTGTCCCTTAAACCCCAAACCTCTCCACGATTCTAAAAGAGACAGGATTTCTTAGCAGAAGGAGAAAGGATTCTCAAATATATACACACTCAACAGCAGGGAAGAATTGCCTGAGGTAAGAAAAATGGTGGCACTAGAGAAGAACAGTCCTTTACTTCTCCGTATAAATGTTCCAGGTTTAGTGCCAGCCTGAGAGCTCTCAAGGCTGGAGAACTGATCCATGTTCATGACTGGAAAATTGGGGTGGAGACACAGAAGTAAAGGCTGGTTTGGACTGAATGTAAGCAGTGTTTTTGCCAGACACTAGAGTGGAAAGGCTTTATGACCTTCCCAGCAGCAACACTCCAGCAAAACCTTTAGTCTTGTCAGCCTCCAATGCCCGTCCATCCATCCTGGATAGCTGTCCTGTCATCCAAGGATGTTGGATAATGCCTCATTTGGGGTTCCAGGTTTGCAAATACCCCCCGTTTTGGACAGTGCTCAGCCCTGGATACAGATGAATCCATCATTTCCACACCACTATTTCGGCAGTGCCAGTGCCCTGGCAATTTGGATAACTCCAAGGTTTGGAGTGGTAGAAGTAGGTGATGGAGGAAGAAGTGCCCTGGTAACATTTCCAGTGGTTTGGGGGGACACGGAGCAGATTTGAAAGTAATTCCACATGTGAGTGAGGCGAGACTAAAATTTACGCCTCGTTTCTGCTGAAAGCACTCCCAAGTCTCAAGGCAGCTCTGCCTGGATGGGGTTGGAGGAAGGTGACAAGGAAAATAAAGGGTGACATAAGTAAAATATTCACTTGGTTGTGATGTGTGGGATCTGCTTGCCTTAATATTCTATTAAATATGTTGAAAGGCTCAGAGGGTTGGGATTGCACAGTCTGTAGAAGAGAAGTTCTGTGGTAACCTTAGAACCACCCCCCAGTACCTGAAGGAGTTCCAAAAGAGCTGGAGAGGGACTTTGGACAAGGGATGGAGTGACAGGACACAGGGAATGGTTTCCCACTGCCAGAGGGCAGGGTTAGGTGGGAGATTGGGAAGAAGTTCTTCCTTGTGAAGGTGCTGAGGTCCTGGCACAGGTTTCCAGAAAAGCTGTGGCTGCCCCATCCCTGGAAGTGCTCAAGTCCAGGTTGGACAGGGCTTGGAGCAACCTGGGATAGTGGAAGGTGTCCCTGCCCATGACAGGGGTGTTGGAACTGGATGATCTTTCAGGCCCCTTCCAACCCAAACCATTCTGTGATTCTGAACCTGATGTTGGTGAAGCAGACAGGACCCTTCTCCTCTTGGGCTCCTCTTGGAGAGACAGCCCTGCCATGTGGGGCAGAGCAGGACATCCACCCTTCACCAGCCACCTTCACAAAGTGCCTGCATTGTCTCTTTGCCTCCCACATCCCTCAGGATGCTGCCTGCTCCTAATCCCACTGCTTCGGTTGGGAAGAGGCAGCTGTGAATTCTACTTCAGCCAGAGGATTTGGGCTTGCTCATGTCGACATCTTAGTCCTGGAGCCAACAGAAGTTTCCCTGTCCTTTCTGTGATGCAAAGGTGTCCCCTGGTTTTTATTTCATGGTGAATCACCAGGGTGGTGGTGGCAGAGCATTTACCTTGGCGTAGCCACACGGTGTTGTGGCTTTGCTTCCTGGTCTGCCTGGGCTCCACCCTTGGTGTTTTGGGGCTCTTCACAGAAAGCGTGGTGAAATCTGTGCAGGGAAATCAGCCAGCTGTCCCAAAGAGGCTATATCAGATTAGATTATTTTAGATTGGACTGGACTAGAATTTTCAGTTGGAAGGGTCCTGCAATGCCCATCCAGTCCAAGTCCCTGACCAATTCAGGACTGACCAGAATTTAAAGCATATTCTGAAATCCAGATTCTGACAGACCTGAGGCACTGACCACCTCTCCAAGAAGCTGTTCCCGTGTTTGACCACCCTCTTGTTAAAAAAAAAACAATACTTCCTGATGTCCAGCCTATACCTCCCCTGGTGTAGCTTTGACCCTTTCCCACATGGATCCCAGGATTCCAGGGAGAAGAGCTCAGCACTTCCCTCCCCACTTTGCCTCCTCAGGGAGTTGCAATGAGGTTCCTCTCAGCCTCATTTTCTCCAAACTGGGCAAACCCAGAGCAAACTCAAGGATGTTCCTTCCAGCTCTTCTCCAGCTTTGTTGCCCTCACGTGGACACATTCCAGGGCATTCCCATCATTCCTAATTTGTGGGTCCCGGAATTGCACAGAAGGTTTTAGGGGAAGCCATAGCAATGCTGGACACAGGGGATAATCTCCCTGGACACAGCCCAGGATGTGGTTTGTCCTCTTGGCTGCCAGGACGCACTGGTGACTCCCATGGAACTCCTGTCGGATTCCTTTTGCAGGACTGGTTTCCAGTCCTTTCTGTCCCAGTTTATCTTGTGCCTGGCATTGCTCCATCTTAGGTGCAGAATCCGGTCGTTTAGACTTGTTAAATTTCATCCCATCAATCATTAATTTCGTTCTCTTTCACAGCTGGGGAGCAGACACCCAACCCAGACTCCGTTTCCATTCTTTGCGTCTTTTCCGCTTTACAAAAAGGTCTCTGGGAACGAGACATTTCTCTAGAACAGAGTCATAAAAACTTTGTAGGAAAACAAACATTTCCACCCTGGACATTAAGAATTCCTGCTGAGCGTGGAGAATACTGATGTGCAGCCCCAGATGTGAGGATTTTCAATAGACCAGCAATGGCAACGACCATTTTTGTAGACCTTGACCTGGGTTGAGGTAGTGCCTGGTTGAAGACACTTTGAAAAGGGTTGGGACAGATCCAGGTTGGGAGGGAATAGGTTCAGTCTGGGAAGTCCTGAATCCATTTGGAAGAAGAACTTCCTTCATCAGATTACTCAGATTTCTCCTGCCCGAGCAATACCACAGTTCAATGTCACATTTTTGCATAAAACCCTTCAGTCTCTTCAAACATCTTCAGCCTTTTTCTGTACAGCTCAACTGCAATAAATATTATTTGTTGGTTAAAACTGATATTGCAGAGCATCTAAAGAATTAGAGACCGTGGAATCATGGAAATAGTTTGTTTTGGAAGGGTTGACAAAGATCCTCTCAACCAAGTCCCTGCCACGAGCAGGGACAGAGATGCTGAGGACGAGTCTCTGGCACTGAAGCTGACTAAAAAAAGAGGTCTGTGATTCTTTTTCCTGCCAAAACCCACTGATTGTATCCAAACTGCCTCTGGGAATGGTCTTTGGGTTGTTTTAACTCCTCTGCCACCCCCAGGAATTGTTTGGGAGATCCTTGACCTCAACCCATGCTGGCCACAGTAGGGATGAGAACCTCCAGTGCCCAGAGGTGTCCACTGTCCTAGAACGGTGACCTCTGGGACTAGCTGGTCCCATTCCTAGAAGGCCAGAAAAGCAGTAAGTTGTTTGTATTTTGGGTTCCATGATATTCAAGGAAATATTTTTCTCACCCTTTATTCACCCTGTGTTTCTGGGGGGTGTGGAGGTGTATCCCACCTCTGGTGATTGTCAAGCAGGATCCTTACAGGGAATAAAATGTGTTACAGGATGTCCTGGGCTTGATTTATCCCAAAATGGGCCTCAGAATTTGTACAGTAATGTTAAAAAAAAAACAACCAAAACCCCAAAAAACCCCAAACAAAACATCACAAGGGGACAATACATTTGGGGGATACCCAGGGAGTGAATGCATTTGAATTTTTTTCTGGGAACCCAAGTGTCAGGGAATTCTCGACTTGGGGATCCAGGTGACATTAATGAAAACCCTGTAAGAGTTTCTGACAGGGACATGCTGGCCACAAGAATCCCTGCTTGACATGAATGCTGTGAATCAACAGATCTCCATGGCAAAGGCAAACATTTCTTTTCCCCATCAGAGGGACGAGGAGAAGCAGGGCAGAGCTGCCTGCCGTGCTTGAGGAGCACCTGATAACAGAACGTTTGCTGCAAAAACATCAAAGAAGACAAATTAATTGGTTGGGATTATGAAGGGCAGGGAAACAGCTGTCTTTGATAGTCCATGGGTGTGAGAATGTTGTTAAATGCTCCGTCATTTTACTGCAGGGCAACTGGAGCCGGTCCAAAGGCAGTGACTGCACTTGAGCACCTCATCCATGACAAGGAATTACCATTCCCTGCCTCCTTCCTGCCAGAGCAAGAGTGGAAAGGGTTGTTTTCCCAATTGTTTTCTTTTAAATATTCCCATTTTATTTCAACAGTCAAATTCTGATGGCAAGTGTGCCTTTATTTTTCTAAATAGGTCAGGTGTGTTCAAATTGCCACCTCTCAATTAATGATTTGAAATCTTGGCCACGCCTTCCTCTCTTTTAATTATGGCAGTTGAAAAGGTGTCCAAAAATATTATTTTGATCAGGATGATTACCCCCCTCTTCATTAAAGAAATACTGGAGTTTACAGACAGAGATTACATCATTTTTTTCTTGAATTTGTCTGTGGTAGAAGATGAATCTGTTATTTTTGCAAGTTCAAGGGCTGCTGCCAAATGTAAACCCAAAAGCAGACATCACAACTCATTTGGCACCTGTGTGTGGCACCACCCAGGTTTGTCCCTGCAAATAACTCAGTGTGTGGTGACCCCTGAGGAGAACAAATCCATCGCTCCACTTTCACTCCCCTGCCCTGGGTGAAGTCCTCATTCCACAGATTCCCTCAAGGCCAGATTGAATCTGAATGAAAATAAGCAGGGAGGAAGGAGGAAAATGTTTTTTGCCTTTTCTGACTCAGCCCCATGCCTGTCACCTCTGTTTCAAGGGAGGTGGTGACACTGCCCCAGCCAGGGAGGGCCACCAGCAGAGCTGGGAAAGGTTCCAGGGCTGGGTCATGCTGTCTTTGAGTGATTAATGTGGGGAACCACTGCCAGAGGTGAGCAGGTGCCTTTAAATTTCAGTATTCCAGGCACAGAGGTTATTCCAGTGTCAGGGGTGAACTTGTCTGGTGTAAAAAATTCTGGGAAAAGCACATTACAAGAGCTTTTTTATTGAGTTGATGGCTTTTAAGGTGATGTCTCCGTAAAATATGGATGAGAAATCAGAGAAGCCATGGAGGGAGGAGGTTGGGGTTGCAAGACAATCCGAGCATCAAGAGCATCATCAGAGGAGTCAGAGCAGCACCTGTTCTGCAAGGAGTCCCGAGGAAGAGTTTGGAAAGGCGTTAAGAGAGCTCTGGATAAGGTCAGAAATGAGGGATCGAGGGATGTCTGGCACACGGAGCTGTCAAGTGGCAGGATGGGAGTGGGATTAGTCAAGATGCCATGGGATGAACTTGGCTTGTCCTGCATGAGGGGCAGCTACAATTCATTAAGGGAGCTCTGCAAAGGGCATGAGCTTGGGTTGGTTTTAGTGGTAGTGATCCCTTAGGGTTTAAGCTTTTATATTTTCCATATATTTGTAATCCTGCAATTCTTTACTGAATAACCCTAACCTCCATATAGAGTGTTAGCAGCTGCTTTCCCATTTTGGTCAGACACAGCAATCCCTCTCGAGGCCTGGGAATCAGGACACCTCACTGCCTCAGGCCCTGAGAAATGTAATCAAAAGTGAGTTGTGGGGGGAGCAAACTTGGGGTAAATGACTTCATTACCTGCAGCTGTAATTGGAAGATTAACCCCCAATATGCAAATAGACCAAACTGATAAAAGTGTGAAAACCTGTGACTCATCCTCCGTTTTTGGGTGTAGCCTCTGGGTGGGCCGGAATGTACCTGAAAGCCCTTCAATAAACATAACTTCCTCTTATTCTCCTAATTTTGTCTGGCCTCTGTTTTTAGGTGGCCCTGAAAAGACATCAGTTTGGCATCAGTTTGGCATCAGTTTAATAAGAAGGAGAGGAGAGCTAACTGGGAGAGCTAACAGTTCTATTTGTCCCCCAAAACTCCTTCATTGCACGGCAACATGTGCATGATTCAGAGCAGGAATGTGGCTGGGCAGGGTGGGTTGGGAGCAGGTGAGCCTTCCCCAGCTGACTCTGTGAGGTCATTTTTAGCCTCAGTCTCTCCCCTGGCCCGTTAAAGTCGCTATCTGAGCCTGATAACATCTGTACAAGGCAGAGGAATGGAAACTGCTGTGGAACTTGCCCCGGGCCATAAAGGAAATGTGGAGAACAGCAAGGAGCTGCTGGTCCCTAAGCCCAGCTCATCCAACCTCTCTGCCCCACAGACTGTCTCCCACAGTGGTTTAAATCCAGCTTTTAATCAGCTGCTGCAAATTGGGCTGATTTCAGAGGAACCTGGTGACAGTTTTCAGAGTGGTAAAGGAACTGGATGTAAATTCTAACGTGCTGTAGGAAATATTGGATGGCCTAATCCTTATCCACAGGGATGATGAATAAAATTATACCAGGAGTAAAGAGAATCATGAAGCCTTAGAATCATGGAGTGGTTTGATTTGGAAGGAACCTTCAAGATCATCTTGTGGGCAAGGACAACTTCCACTAGACCGGATTGCTCCAAGCCCCATCCAACCTGGCCTGGGACTCCTGAGTTTTTTAAAGACCCTGTCCTCAATTTTAGGCCTTTTGAGAAGTGTGGAGAGGATAGAAGAATTGACAAAACTGTTCAAGAAGCAACTTCCTTGGGCAAAATACACCCAGCCTTTGTTTTTCAGATGAGTACTGTGCTTGTGTGTCCTGCAGAAGCTCTCAGGATGTTTCATCAGCACCCAAAATGTAAATTATCACAGATTTCTGCACCAACAGAGCACGTTGGTGACAGAAGGTGCAGGGCAGAGCCGAGGGACCTGACCCAGAGTCCCGTTGAGATTAGTGAGGGGTTTAAAGCAGGAGGGGGAACCAGCCTTTCAGCCAACGTGCAGTCCCAGCCCTTGGGAAAACATCCCATCCTCTTCCTGGTCCTGCCCTGGCCCAGCCCAGGTTCTGATCCGTGGCTGAGTCATTTATCCGCCCCAGTTCAGCACCTCCTTGCCCTTCCCAGAATCCAGAGGGTTGTTTTTGAGGCTGCTCTGTCGGTGACCTGGATGGGGAGTGAGGTCTGGGGCTGTTCCAAGGGTGCCATCAGTTCCACAGGGGGTTCCTGCCCAGTTCTTTGCCGTGTCTGTCCCAGTCTCAGCCTCTCCCAGCTGCACCTTCTCTAAACTATCTCATCAACAAATCATAGAATCCCAAAATACCTTAGGCAGGAATTGCCCCCCACCATGGACAAGGACACCTTCCTCTGTCCCTGGTTGCTCCAAACTACATCCAACCTGGCCTTGGACACTTCCAGGGATGGGGCAGCCACAGCTTCTCTGGGAAAACCTGTGTCAGGTCCTCACCACCCTCCCAGGGAACACTTCCTTCCCAATATCCTGTCTAAGCCTGTCCTCTGGCAGTGGGAAACAATTCTCTGTGTCCTGTCCCTCCATCCCTTGTCCAAAGTCTCTCTCCAGCTCTCCTGGAGGCACTTTAGCCAGCTGAAAGCTCTCCCCAGAGCCTTCCCTTCTTCAGGCTGAGCAGCCCCAACTCTCTCTGCCTCTCCCTATAGGAGAGGTCTCCATGCCATCCTACCCATGCAGCCTCCAGATACATCCACAGGGAGCATTTATCTCTAGGTGAATCCAGATGAGAATCACTCAGTGGTCAATCCTGGACTCCTTCAGAGCAGAAGTTGGGAGAAGAAATCATCCCTTGAGCCTCTGAGTGTTTAGATGTTGGGTCTCAACCAGCAGAGCTTGGGAAAGCCACCTCTTGGCTCTGGGAAGAAACTCCCCAATTACGTGCTCGAGGAAGAAGACAGCATTGCCACGGGACCGACATGTTAAACTAGAGCTGAACAGCCCCCATTTATGTTCCCCTGACTTATTTTGGGGGGCAAATTCTCAAAATTCCCATCCCTGGAAGTGTTCAAGGCCAGCTGGGATGGGGATCTGAGCAACTTGGTCTAGTGGACCATGGCAGGGGGGTGGAACAAGATGATCTTCAAGGTCCTTTCCAAAACCCAAACCATTCCATGATTTTATGAAGGTGTTTGGCTGCTCCAGAAGCTGGAAGAGTCTGTTTCACCCAACATCCCTGAGGACTCCAATGGCTCTGGTGCCACCACGCCTTGGCCACTTAAATTCCCCGTCTCCAGAAAAGACCACTGTAGCCAAATTGCTTGTTGGGAATGGCCTCTGGATATAGACATGCTCGAAAATTCTTCCAAAAAGTGGGCAAAGGGCATTAAGGTGTCAGGGACCTCCTTGTAGTGCAAGGAGAGGATTCTTTGGAATGGAGACTTCATGGAGTTGGTAACTTCCAGCCTGACTGGAAGACCTTCAGGTGGATGAGCCCCTTTTCAGGGATATGACTCAGGTTTGGAAAAGCCAGAATAAATCACTCCACATGTCCCATATCCTCCCTTCACCAATAACCAGATTGGATTCCCATAAACAAGGTGGCTCATTCTTGATTTCCTCTGGGGAAACCCCTTCCCAGCTTCCTACAATTAGGAGCTTCCTTGCAATTAGCCTTGCATCCCCAGGATTTACTCACTTTTCTCTTTCACGACAGCAGATGCTATCATTATCTGCTGACACCCCTTTGACTTCATCCCAAATGGGATTTTGACCCTTGTCCCATGGCTATGGATCCTCTGGGTGACTCATCCCCACCAGGGAATTGATTCCCTGTTATTTCAGCCTGTGGATCTTCGCATCCTTGTCAGCTCCAATAGGTTTTAAGGTGGAAGAGAGGAATTTGGGGCTCTTGGCCAATCTCCCTCCCCTTTTAATCCTCCACCTATTGCTCTCCTGACTTCACAGCTCCTTCAATCCCGTTCTCCCACTCACGGCTCTCCCAGATTCACTCTCCATGTTTTCCTCCTTTTTTTTTACCAGATCACTTCACGTGGGTGTAGCTTGGAAAACCCACCTGAGAGTTTCCCTCAGGCCTCTTCGTACACTGCTTTTTCTGCTGCCTTTGCCAAAGGATCTCCCAATGCAAGGTGGGAACATGCAAATTCATATCCATAAAATAAATCAGCTGGAGAAGGCACAGAATAACTCTGAATCTATAGTCACAGAGAGGGGCTACAAATGTATATTAGAGATGTTAAAGAGTCTGCCTTGTACTCAGACACCTTCCTGGTGTTGTTGAATCTCAGACCACTGGCCTTGGAACACTGACCCAGCCTGTCCAGATCCCTCTGCACAGCCTTCCTGACCTCCAGCAGATCAACCTCCCTCCCAACTTGGTGTCATCTGTGAACTTCCAGAGGGTTGCCTTGACCTCTCATCCAGGTCATCAATAAATATATTGGACTGACCCCAATACTGATCCCCGGGGGACACCACTGGTGACCAGCCACCAGTTGGATGTGGCACCATTCCCACCACCCTGTGCCTGCAATCCAGCCAGTTTTTAACCCAGCCAAGAGTGCACATTCCCAAGCCCTGGGCTGCCGATTTTTCTGGGAGAACGTCATCGGAAGCAGCATCAAAAGCTTCCCTGAACTCCAAGGAGACGCATCCACAGCCTTTCCCTCGTCCTCTGGGGAGGTCACCTGGTCATAAAAGGGACTTCAGGTCACAGTGCACAGCAATGACCTGGGCTGGACGTTGGCTGGACATAAAACACCCTCCTGCAGCTCATGCTGTGGGCAGAAATAGCTGGCTGAGCGACAGACCTGCGGCACACTCACAGCTGGTGGAGAAGTAACTTTATTTCAGGTGTTTTGCAGGTAACATGAACACACATTTCCCTATCTGGTAGCACTCGAGCTTTGCGACAAGATTAAAGCAGAAGCCATCATACGGCAAAGAGCTGCCATCAGCTCCCAGGGCGCTGGGTGCCCAACACACCCCGCCGCTCCTGGTTACAATTCCTGTTATTAGAGGCATGCTCCGAGGCTTTCTGTGGTCATGGGAGGCATCTTTGCTCCTCAAAATTTCCTGCTGAGGGTGGCCCAGAGCACTCCGGCCGCTATCCCTCCGGCCAGCCCGTAGCTGGACCTCACGCTGCCCGCGGCGTTGACGTTGCAGAGGTTGCCGCTGCAGCAGGAGATGTTCCTGTTGCCCACGTTGAAGTCCTGGTACAACGGCTCACATGAGGAGTCACACCCCTTGCTGATGATGCTGAAGAGCCCCACAACCCCTGGGAGGAAAGCAGGACCCATTATTACAAGGATTCAGCACCAGCCAAGCCTCGTGGAAATGAGTAACGGGACTCTGTTCTTGTCTGAGCTCGGTCCGTGGGACAAAAATCGGAACCGCAAAATGGTTTGGGTTGGAAGGGACATTCAAGGTCATCTCGTGGGCAGGGACACCTTCCACTGGGGCAGGTGGCTCCAAGCCCTATCCAACCTGGCCTTGGACAATTCCGGGGATGGGGCAACCACAGCTTCTTTGGGCCTCATCACCCTCAAAGCGAGGAACTTCTTCTTTATATCTCATCTAACCCTGCCCTCTCTCATGTAAAGCCCAATCCCAAGCATCTTGGTTGCACGGAGCCTTTCAACACCTGGGAAATTATGGAAACACAGCTATTCCCATTTCAGATTGCAGAGTTATTGTTTGATTTGTTTCTGAGAGGCACAGCCCATTTTTTTGGGTCATTTTTGGCAACTGCTGGTTACCAGCAGAGTTTGACCTCCAGGAGATTTGATCCATTTGATCTATTCTCCTTCAGGAGATCTAAAATCCATTCTTGACACCAAATCTTTGCCATGTGCAATAAATAACAAAGAGTTCTACAACATCTTGGCTCTCCTGCATGGATTTGCATATTCCTAACTGGGATAATTCCTACTGGAGGTATCACATCTACTGCCTGACAGAAAGGAGCTTGAATGTGGCACTGATGGGTTTTGTGCCCCTGGCCTAAGAGCAACTCAACTGTTTGCACAGATCTTGACAGGGCAAACCAGATCTAGAACAGGAGGGTAAAATCCTGGTTTTTCAAGTTTCCCCACAGACACAGAGATGAAATCTTGTCATTTTCGTTGATTTCAAATCAAATCAGCACCTCCTAACTTCCCAACCAGGTTGGACCAGGCTCAGCCCCTCCCATTTTAATTCATGTTTGCAAATACTGCAAAGAATTAACTGTTGCCCTTACAAGCAAATAATTTTTTGGTGCTGTGAAAGAGAAATAACACCAACACACCCCTGATTTTGTGTAGGTGAAAGACATTTGCACACTGAGGTCTGCTGGCCCAAACCACCTGGTGTATCCAGGCTGGGTGAGCTGGATGGGACACCTGAGGCTGGGAAGAAATTTGGCTCCATCATCCCAGCTAAGAGACTGCCCACCCCTGCTTTTCCTTACGGATCACGTCCGTCTTGCACACATCCTTGTCGTCACACTCCTTCGCCGTCATGCACTTGGAATTGCTGAGCTGGGATGTGCAGCTGTAGCACTGCAAAGATGAACCTGCAAGAGAGAGACCAAGAGGGGTTAGGAGAGGAATCAGGGAATAATGGAATGGGTTGGTTTGGAAGGGTCTTCAAAGCCCTCAAGTTCCACCCCTCTGCCGTGGGAAGGGGCAACTTCCAGTTGACCAGGTTGTTCCAAGCCCCATCCGACCTGGCCTTGGATACTTCCAGGGATGGGGCAGCCACAGCTTCCCAGGGCAGCCTGATCTATTTTTTTCACCATTCTCATGTTAAAAAAAAAAAAAAAAAAAAAGGTCTTAATTGTAGTTAACCTAAATCCACCCTATTTTAGTTTTAGAAAAATTACCCTTCATTTCATCCCAACAGCACCCCCTAAAAATTTATCCCCAACTCTCCTGGAGCCTCTTTAGGCACTGAAAAGCAGTTCTGAGGTCTCCCCAGTGTTTTCTCTTTTCCAGGGGTGAACACCTCCAGCTCTCTCGGCTCCAGAGGAGAGAGGATCCAGCCCTTGGAGCATGGAGACCTCCATGGAGACTTCCATGGCTTCCTCTGGACTTGCTCCAGCAGCTCCACGTCCTCCTGACGCTGGAGCCCAGAACCAGACCCAGCCCTGCAGGTGGGGAGCAATTCTACACCTCTCATGTATCTTCAATCTATGCAAAACTATCCAGAGAATTCAACCAAGTGCTTGCACTGGGAAACAGGACCATGCCTGGGGGTCCTCAAAGGAAGATATCTCCTCTGCTTTGGGAAAAAAAAAAAAAAATGGGTTTTTTTTGCTTTCTCTCTTTTTTTTTTTCTAGACAACAATATACCTGGTTGAGGTGGGAGTCAGGTTTGGCACGTGCTGAGGATATTTTGGATGTAGCCAGTGAAGAGAGGGAGCAAAAAGAGAGCAGATGGACTGCTGGGCTTGAAGAGGATCATGGAAAGGTTTGGGTTGGAAGGATCATTTCATCAGGGGCACATCCCTCTAGAGCAGGTTTCTCCAACCCCCCTCTGGCCTGGCCTTGAGGGAGGGATGAAGAAGGAATTTGCAAAGTCTCTTCCAGCCCCTTGTCTCAGTTCACAACGTTTGACCCACCCTTTCCATCACGCCCTCCTAGAAATCAAAGTGCAAATGGCTTTCATCCCCTCTCTGATCACCAGGTCACACCCTGTTCCCACCCCTCATGGAAATGCCAGTCCACACGGGATGGAAATCAGTGCTGGAAACTCCTGCTGGGCTGCTCTGTGCATCCAGCAAAGGCAGGAAAAGCCTGGCAGCTCCCAAGCATCCAGCCCTGGTGAAAAATTTTCCCCAGAGGAGTGAGATTGTGGTGCAATTACCTGTTCCTGTCACCTCCTTGTGCCCCAGGGTGCCACTGAAGCCTTGCAAGTGTCAGTTTATATATATATATATATTTATATATAGATATATACATGTGTTTCCTGTAGTCCCATGAATACCAAACTTGCATCACAAACCCACCAACCCAATATCCTAATGCCTGAAATACTCTTTAAGGACACTGAAAAGCCCTGTCTAGCACTAGAAATTAGTGACTGAAGGAATTAATTTGAGGCACTTGGTGTCCCTCTGTCCAAGCCTCTCTGGTGTAGGTGACTGATGCAGTCACAGAGGTGAGGAGCCAACCCCCAGTCTGTCTGAGTGCTGTGTTCTGTTCCCACAGTGACCTGACTTTTAAAGCAATAAAAGCCAAATTTTGAGTGTTCTGATGGAAGCTGGCAGAGAGAAAGGTCTGAGGGCAGTGCAAGACCCTTCATAGCTTATTCCTTAAGCATCCTCTGCTGACTGAGAAACTGCTCAAATTTGATTCTTCTCTTCTATGGTAATAGGGAAAAATGGCTTTAAACCCATTTTATTTTTTTTTCTCTGTGAGGCTATAAAAACCTGACATTGTCCAAACCCCACCCATTCAGTCTATAGAACGACACATCATGGCATTGTCATTTTTACTGTCCCAGTAAAATTCTGGAAATCTGGGCAGAGTCAGGGTCTGCTTTTGAAAGAAAAAGTCAGAAAAAAAAAGTTGGAGGAAGACTTTGCGTAAATGTTGCAATTCTGATAGCCTGGGAAGAAGGAAAATAATCCTCCCATCTCACTTAGCCCCTCCCCTTCCCCCTTAACTGTATGGTCTGGCTTAAGAAAATTTAGATTTTGAATAATTCAGGACTCAGGATTTATCTTTCTCTCCCCAGCACTCGGATCCCACCATCCCCAGGGTGGCCCTGTGCATTTTTCCCACTCAACACCCATCCAAAAGGAAATATCTTGGGATGACAACGTGCCAGCATCTCTTCCCTCATTGCCGAACACCATCACAAATCCTCCTTCCAGACCGAAAATCTGCAGGGAGGGATGCGGGGCGGGTCCTTGGTGGGGTCTTACCTGAGTCCACGCACAGGAGCGCTCCCAGCAGGAGCACAAGGAAAGCCTTCATCTTGGAATAACCTCTCTGGGGCTGCCTCTCTGGGTTTGTTTCCTCCTTGGGGCAGGTTATATATCCTGGGAGGCCGGGCGTGCCCACAAGGTCATCCCTGAGAAGGCACCTGAGGGAGCTGCTGGCAGGACCAAGGGAGGGGTTGCTTTGCCTGTTGGGATATTTGTGTTTGGTGCCTCTCCTCTTTCCCCTGCCACTCTCCGGGCTCCTGAGGCGCTGCCACCCCCTCCTTTCCCTCCTACCCTTGGGCAAAGTGCTCACAGGAGTGGAAAAAGCCCCGAATTCTTCTGAACAAGGCCGGCCTTATGCATTTCTTCTGAGCCACTGAGGCTGCAGTGGCACCCTGTGAACGAGGCTCTCCACCCCCGGTGCCACCCTGAGTGGAGTAATTGTGTTTAAACCCAGGACAAAACGTTCTTTGAATCAACAGCTCCGGGTATTTATCTGCCTGTGTGAGTGATACTCGTGATAACGAGGTATGTGGTGGGGAGGTATGTGGGCAAATTAAAAGTGCACGGGCCTTTACAGGTAGTGAGGAGGTCATTCACCCTCATCTGCATTTATTTTCTGTTAAAAAGCAATGGTCAGCTCTTGTTTTTGACGTTTGAAACCTGAGGGACTTTGTGCTGGGTTTATTTGGTGTTTCGAGATGTTTTCATCTGCGCCTTGGTTCTCCTTGTGTGCTCTTGTCTGGCATGGGCTGGGTGCAAATTTGGGCGCTTGACTCACGGCAGATGCAGTGTCAACAACCCAGGCTTGTCCAAAAAATGCCACTTCTCCATCACAGACGGGGTGACTTCGGTCACATTCCAGCCTCAAGTGTGAATGTTTGCTCTCGTGGGTTGAGCAGAATCCTCTCCCATTCCTCACATCCTGTGACCACTTCTCAGAGCATGCCATGGCAAAAGAAAACAGGGCTTTTTTTTTTTTTTTTCTAAATTCAACTTTTAGTTCTTTTTTTTTTCCCCTGGGGTCTTGGAATTGATGCTGTGCATTTCTTTCCTTCGGGGATTTGTTTGCATGTAGTTCAGCTCTCAGGAACTTTTCCAAGTGGAAAGGAAGATGTGCAGGTGGATCATTTATCAGTGGCTGTGGGATGAAGGGTAGAGACTAAAACTCCTGCTCTGACCTATGCCAGAAGAGGATCTGTTGCAGGAGATGATTTGACAAACCCTAATTCTTCCCTGGGGATCTTAACTACTTTCACTTGCACTCTTCTGTGTAAAAAAGTACCTAAAGAACCATCCCAACACCTTCTTTCTGTGTCTATTGGCTTCTGCCTCATCATGTTTTTACAGACCATATAATTTATAGCCAAGTTTTATGGATTAAAAAACCCCTTTATTTTTAGTTTTTTCAGGCTCTGGATTTCCTCATTCAGAGGTATTTACGGTTGTTTTTCTTTTTTAATCCCTTAGGACTGTCCCTGTAGGGTTTGGCTTTTTGTGGTAAGGAGGAACAGGGCCAAGGGGGAAAAAACCACTCCCTATTAAATCCACCAAGACCTAGAATTAAATATTTCTTTTAAAAACGAAGAAAGATAAGGAAGATAAGAGATAAGATAAGATAAGATGATAAGATAAGATAAGATAAGATAAGATAAGATAAGATAGAAAGAAAAACTCCATCTTTCCCACTACTATAATTTTTGCTCTTCTTCTAACATCAGCCAGAAAATCTCAAAACTTGTGGTCCTGTGAGAGAATCTGACAGCCAAGAGCTTCTCCATCCCCCAGTCCTTCCTTCCTGAGGCTGTGTGAGATCCCAGGAATTCCTGTGTTCTTACATAAATTGTTGATTCTCAGTGTTTTTTGGGAAATTTAAGTGCAATTCCTGCCCGACTCCTGAAGATGGCAAACGAGCCCCGTTATAATTCCACGTGCATTGACACACAGTTACCCATAGGACTGGGTGTATGAGGTGTTGTTTTCTTTTCCTGAGGTTACAAAATTCCCAATTCATCTGCCTGCGCGGAAAAGTCCATTAATTCCCTCTGGGAATCTCATGATGTCTGCAAATCTCTTGGTATTTGTTTTTTTTTTTTTTTAATACTATTTTTGCTGTCACTGCAGATTCCTGATAGAGACAGGTCTGGAGCTCTCTGTTCAGGAAGGGGGAAACAGGAGTTGATTATTTGCTCTATTCTGGTTCTGGATTTTTTGCCCCTGCCTGGTGTCAGGCTGGGAAAATGGTGTTGGGTCATGGGAGAGACCATGGTATCATGGATCACATCAAGGAGCAGCCATGAGCTGGAAATTTGAGAAAAAAAGGTGAAAAGATTCCTGGAAGATCTGGACAGAGAGGCATCAAAAGGAAATTTCTCCAATTTCCTGGTCATCTGTAGGGAAGCTTGTAGGGTGACAAAGCTCTTAGAATCACAGGATCATGGAATTATTTGGGTTGGAAGGGTCTTCAAGATGATCTTGTCCCACACTCCTGCCATGGGCTCTTAAACCCTGTCCAACCTGGCCTTGGACACTTCCAGGGATGGGGCAGCCACAGCTTCTCTGAGCACTGAGTTGTTTTCTCAGCATGGTTGTGCCCGTAACTCCTTTCCAGGGTGTTCTGAAGTCCCTGTGTGGGGTTAAAATGGGCTCCAGAGGGAATTTTATTGGCTTTTCCACTCCTGGATGGTGATAATAGAGAGCTGATGCTGCCTGAAGTGCTGCCTGCTCAGACCTACTCAGGCTGTGGAGCTGTGGGACGTTAGAGAAGGGATTTTAGTGACCCATTTTAGGCACCCAAGTGGGATTTGTAATGGCTGTTGTTGGGAACATAGCCTCGGGAATATTCAGCTGTCCCACATCAGAATGGGTGGGAAATAAATGAGATTGAATCATCAGGTGGGATTGGGGCAAATCCCATTATAGACTTTTCTGCGAGGAGGGGAGTGTGGATCCCAGATGAGGCATGGAACTGGATAGGCAGGAAAACAGATGGATTGATGAGGGGAGAGAAAGATTTCAAAAGGAGGAGATGTAGAGATGTTCCCAGAGATGGATGGATGGATGGATGGATGGATGGATGGATGGATGGATGGATGGTTGGATGGGTGGATGTATGAGTAGGTTTAGATTGGATATTGGGAAGGAATTCTTCCTTTGAGGGTGGTGAGGCACAGGTGGCCCAGAGAAGCTGTGGCTGCCCCATCCCTGGAAGTGTCCAAGGCCACAACAGGACAAGAGAAGCAACCTGGGATAGTGGAAGGTGTCCCTGTCCATGGCAGGGGGCTGGACAAGACGACCTTGAAGGTTCCTTCCCACCCAAACCATTCCATGATTCTATGGAAAGCACACAGGACGTCCCCTATCTCAGCCTCAAGTATTTCTCCCCCAGCTCCCAGCTATTTCTCACTTTCTTCTGTCCTGGTATGGACATGAATGATGCTGATCCAGCAGCAGGAAAAATGATTCCAGCTGCTCCAGAGGTGCCCTTGGCTGCCAGCAGAGAGGCTCCAGCTCCCACATCTGTAGATATTTAACAGTTCCATGTTGTGGTCCAGTTCCCACTCCAAGGATTTATATCAAAGTTTGCTGTTCAAATTGAGCTTTAGAGCACATGGATCCAAGGCTGGGATTCCTGCTGGAATTCCAGAGCCCAGCAATGGAGACTGGAGCTGCCATTAAGAGCAGGACAATGAGAGGATGCAGGAAGGTGTTTGGGTCTCTCTCACTGGGCTTCTCAGGGACCTTTGGCTCGAGCCTTCTTTCTTTGTGCCTCCTTTTCCTCCAACACCACACAGGGCTTGGGATTCCTGCATCCCAAGCGAGGATTTTGGGATCTGTGGGTGCACACAGGCTACAACCAGGGTGCAGTGCAAACGTTTAAAGAGCAAAGGGTCTGTTTGACCTTGAGTATTTCCCCGAGGGTCTGGGCGCAGAGTGAAACATCCAGCGATTCCAATTTGGGATCTCCGATTTCCGGAGCCAGCCTGGAGAAACAAAGTTCACCTTCACATCCCAAGACGTTCCTGCTGACAACCATGAAATCAATGCACGGCTGAAAATAAACCCCACCCCGGTGCTGATCTTGTCTGCGGAGCTAGGAGTCGATGGGGAAAATTCCAGGGGCTTGCAGGGATTGGGATTCCCATACGATGGTGCTGTTGCCACACGGCTGGAGCCCAGCCCTCTCCGGGAGTGTGGGAGCAGCCCCAGACTGTTTGTTTAAAAATCTCAGCAACTTCAGAGCATCAAAAACGCATTCGACTATTTTTTTTTTTTTTTTGGTGTTATTTTGCTAATTGCTGAGCTCTTCTGCTCGCAAAAGACTCGGAGTGTGGGATCCCTGCCAGCTCCTGCCGGCGATGCCTGGCGCATCCCGGAGTTGTTTGCAGGGAGAAAGGAGAGCGTTTTCCTGCACCCACGCTTTGGAGCTGGGGTGAGGGGTGGGGAGAGTAGTCCGGGCTGGGATCACAAAGAGGTTCTGTGCTTGTTCTGCCCTCACAAAAAAAATCTTCCTGACTTTTCCCTTACCAGGCGTTGCATCTTCCTCTGTACAGATGTGGCAGAATATTGGAGATGCAGAGGGGAAACATGAATTTCCTGGGATCACACAACATCTCAAACCAGGACCCTCAACCACCCTTGCTGCTTCCCAGTCTATGAACTTTTCCTTCTAGCAGGAAAATTAACTTTCCTGGCCCCACAAGAAACCACAGAATATGGATGGGGGAGAACCTGAGATTTCCAGTCCAGCTTCTGCAGGAGGAAACACAGAATCACAGAAAAATTTTAGGTGGAAGGGAACTTCAAGATCATCCAGTTTCAATGCCTGCCATGGGCAGGGACACCTTCTACCAGGTGCAACCTTCTACAACCTGCAACCAGACCAGGTTGCTCCAAGTCCTGTCCAACCCTGGCTTTGAATCTGTGGAGGGTAGAAAAGGGTGGTTCTGGGACCAGACATGACCAGCAGGGATCATTGCTCCTCATGTGGCCACAGCTGCACTCAATCCATGGCCTCTTGGTCTCTCCTTTCCCAGAGAATCATGGAGTCCTTCAGGTTGGAGAAGACCTCTGAGATCACTGAGTCCAACCATTCCCCCAGCACTGCCAAGGACACCACAAACCCGTGTCCCCAGGTGCCACATCCACATGTCCTTTAAATCCCTCCAGGGATGGGCACTCCACCACTGCCCTGGGCAGCCTGTTCCAATCCTCCTGGTGAAGAAATTTTCCCTAATATCCAACCTAAACCTTCCCTGATAACTTGAGGCTGTTTCCTGTTGTCCTATTCCTTGGGAGAAGAGACCAATCCCCACCTCAGGAGGGCTTTGGCCCTTCTAATTTTTTCCTTGCATAACCTCATGGCATTCTTGAAGTCCTCCTAAATTGTCTCCCCCTCATGCAAAGGTCATAAAATCTCCTTCTTTGTCCACCCTGCCCTTAGTTTGTGGTCAGTCCCCAGAACTGGTGGTGCCTTCCCAATATTAACAAAGTTTTGGGAAAATTTTTCTGCACAGAAGGAGCTCATCTCATGGATTTATGGACTGGGGAAAGGTTTCCTTGAGGGATCATTCTTGTCTTATTTCTGGCTTTGTTCTGAAGTTGTTGACAAAGTGTTGGGAAATAGGATTCTGTGGACAAAGAAGTGCTCTGCAGAAATAATAAAGCTATTTGAAGTCCAGGATGGATTTTGGAATCAAACCCAGGTACGGAGAGCAAGACCCACCTAAACCAGTGAGTCTTCACTTGGAACATGCAATTAAGATGCTGGAGATACAGGATCAGTCCTTTAAAGTCAGGTTTCCCTTCCCTGGAGCAGATGCTCCTCTATTTACAGAGGCAGGAATTCTGATAACACTTTGTCCCTCTGCTTAGAACTGTTCCACTTTGTGTTAACTAATTACAAACTAATTGGGCCGGAGAGATGCAGTGGAGTAAAGCAATTTGATTTTGATGAATTGGCAATTTCTTACAAAAACTGTTTCATTAAAAAAGTAGATTTTTTTCCCCCCTGACTGCTTTATCAAATGCTCTGATGCTTAGGACAGCAGAAGATGAGTTGTACAAACCAGGAGAGATAATGGGAATTCTGATTAATATCTGTCATTTCCTCCTGGTTTAACTGTTTAGCTGGAAAATCGATTGGAAAAAATCAACCCTCAGTTGCTCAAAGTCATTAGGAATTTGCTGATTTGAAAGTGAAAGAGGGAATGGCTTCAAGGACCCCCCAATAAAGGGCAGGTTTTGATGGAATATTGGGAAGGAATTCTTCCCTCTGAGGGTGGGGAGGCCTTGGCACAATTTATCCAGAGAAGCTGCGGTTTCCCCATCCCTGGAAATGTCCAGGATGAGGTTGGATGGGGTTTGGATCCACCTGAGACAGTGGAAGATGCCCTTGGAATGAGATGAACTTTAAGACCCCTTCCAATCCAAACCATTCCAAGATTCCATGATATGCCCAGGTAAACCTGGTCAGAAGAGCTTGGGGACTTGTCCAACGTGTCCTAAAGCCAAACCTGAATTTGATTAAACAAATTGGATTCCCAGCTCCGTTTTTTTGTTTTTTTTTTGGCTGAATCTTTACTGACTTACAGGACCTTGGCTATTGTACAGGCACCACCTTGCAGAGGGCTGTGTTCTGTCAGACTCTTAACAATAAATGGAAGCACAAAAGGGGAAGCAAAATCCTATTGTGCGATCCAAAGCTGCTCCCGGCAGTTCCATTTCGATTTTGTCGCCGGAATGAAATCATCCCTCTTCAGCTGCCCAGGCAGGAGTCAAGGACCCCTTCCCCTGCCTGACCTTTACAAATTGCACATCCTGCTCGGCCCTGACCTTTTCTGAGGTGCTGCAGATCCCGAGCCCAGAGGTTTTGGAATCGATAGCGCAGCCAGCGCTGAGCACGGAGTTAACAGCTGCCTCGTCAGTCTCTCCAGCAAAAAGTGGGATGCCAAAGATGGCCAGGAGTGTTAGGATTGAACAGACCTGGCAGGAAGGAAATGGAGGAGATGGATTTGCAGTCTCTGCAGCCTGGGCGCAGCCAAAGGGGTGAAATTTTCGTTGAATGCCAGAATGGTTTGGGTTGGAAGGGACCTTAGAGATCATCTCATTCCAGCCTCTGCCATGGGCAGGGACAACTTCCACTGTCCCAGGCTGCTCCAAGCCTTGTCCAACCTGACCTTGGACACTTCCAGGGATCCAGGAGCAGCCACAGCTTCTCTGGGGATTCCATTCCAGGGCCTCCCCACCCTCACAGCCAAGAATTCCTTCCCAATATCCCATCCATCCCTGCCCTCTGGCAGTGGGAAGCCATTCCCCCTTGTCCTGTCGCTCCATCCCTTGTCCCAAGTCCCTCTCCAGCTCTCTTGGAACTTCTTTAGGCACTGGAAGGGGCTCTGAGGTCTCCGTGGAGCCTTCCCTTCTCCAGGCTGGACATTCCCAGTTCTCCCAGCCTGGCTCCAGCCCTTGGAGCATCTCTGTGACCTTCTCTGGACCTGCTCCAGCAGCTCCACGTCCTTCTGCTGTTGGACCCCAGAGCTGGATGCAGTGCTCCAGGTGGGGTCTCACCAGAGCAGAGGGAGAGAATTGTCTCCCTCAACCCGAATTTTTTGGAATGAATGAAGCTGAATTTCCCAATCGCTTGTCCCTTCAATCCTCTAAGCTGACAGTTCTCTGTTTTTTTCCCTGCCTTTGGGCTCCTTCCCAGGATTCCTTCCTCTTCTGCTGAGCAAAAGGCATCGTCAGGGGATGGATTTTCCTGTTGTCCACCTGGCTGCTGCTTCTAGCAGTGTCTGAGGGGCTGAGGTCCTTTTGTGGGGCCCTTCGTTTTGAGGTTTCTCCTCTTTTTGACCAATTTTCAGAGAACATGAGATTATTTCTACAGCTTTGAGAGCTTTCTCCTCATTTAATTTGTGTGAATCTGGGCAGGGTGATGCCCAGTCAGATCCACAGGCAGACAGGTGGATGGACAGAGGGATGGACAGGGCTGGAGCTGCATTAACCATATTTCCATAGACCAGGTTAAGACTTACAGAACTGTAGGAACAACATCCAGAGGTGAAGGGAAAAAAAAAAAAAAAGGAAATAGAAAAAAAAAATCATCAAAATAAATGTCAAGGATCCAAACAAAATATCAATGATGGTATAATTGCTGGCCAGGGAATAGTAGGAATGGTAATGGGAACTCTTCCTCCCTTGTGATCCACAAATCCTGTGTGGATAAACACAGTCAGGAGATTGGGAACATCCTGTTCCTCCCATTTTGATGGCTCACATTGGATGGACCTTGGCTAATTTGTCTTCCCTGCACAAAGCAAGGTCGTTTGCTCTCAGGGGCATCGTCGCCTGCCTTGAATTAATTTTCTATTAATTACTGGAATGATTTGAGCGTGGATAAGCAGCAGTTATTTTTAGCAGCCAGACTGATTAGACTTCGGAGGGAACTGTCTGGGGAAGTTGTGGGGCTCCTGCTGCTTGGGAAGGGGAGAACAGCCATTCCCAGTTGGATCAAAGTGCCCATCTGGATCATGAGCCCCTTCTGACACCAATCCTTGGTGGTTTCACAGGGAAAGTAAAAGATTTCACCCAATTTCCACCCCTGGAAGTGCTCAAGGACAGGCTGCTGGGGCTTGGAGCAACCAAGGTCCAGTGGGAAGTTCTTTGCCCATAGCAGGGGTTGGAATGAGGTGATTTTTAAGGTCCCTTCCAACACAAACCATTTTACTATTCCATGATTGCACCTGGCATCCCTGCTGAAATCACCTCCTTGAACAATGGACAGGGACATCCTCCACACCTCCTGACCTTTTATTGCAGTTATTTGTTCCCACTAATCCAGGTATTTCATTTCTTGTTTTCCTTGGCCGCCCTGCCCTCTCATAATTTGCTTTTTGCTCTGTGTAAAGAGAGCTGAGGCACCAGTTCGGCTTGAAACCTGCTTGCTTTTACATATTTCCCTGTGAATTTTCTTTTATTTACTCCTTTACTTTTTTCTACTTCTTTTTTCTTTCTTTCTTTTTTTTTAAAATAACACTGTTTTCAGGCCCCCAAACTGTCTGGTAATTACCCTCCCTTTGATAAACCTTTCTATTAAACACAACTTGTAAATACCTTGCCTGCTCTAACTGCATTCAATTCATCATAAAGGCTCGGGAAGCCTTTGCTTTCCCTCTGTTGTGTGGAAAAAATGGAAACGAGAGGTAAATCCACTGTTATTTTCAGCAAGGAATTAAGAAATGGACTTGGATTCATAAATTTTTTTTTAAACTAATATGATTCTCTAAACCTCCTTTTCCAGGATTATAAATCTTAACTTGCGGTTTATGTATTCCTTTATTTGTTATATTTTAACCCTAGTGGGCTTTATTTTGATATGGTTTGTTTCTCTTTGGGTTTTGTTTGTTTGTTTTGGTTGTTTTGTTTTGTTTTGTTTTTTGTTTTTTCCCAGGAAATCAGAGACTGCTTTGGGTGGAAGGGACCTTCAAGATCATCTTGTTCCAACCCCCTGCCCTGGACAGGGACACCTTTCACTGGACCAGGTTGCTCAGAGCTCCATCCAGCCTGTCCTGGAACACTTCCACGTATGGAAAGGAATTTTCTTTTATCCCTCTTCCTTTAGAAGCGCATGGCCTTGCCCAAACTCTGTTCAGGTGAGCTCCAGAACTTGTCCCAGATGATTTGTGTTGCTTTTCTTGCAGTCCCCAAGCGACTTCTAAAGCTGAAGCTGGGAACGCCCCCCCCTAAATCATCAGTGTAAACCAGAAACAGTTTGGCTTTGGAGGTGGGAGCCAGGGCTGTGCTTTTCAGGCATTAGGTATTAATTAAAGCAGGTATTAATTAAAGGTGAATGATCCTAGACCTAGAGAGATGGGGGACGATCACAGAATCACAGCATCAGGGCAGGGGTGAGTTTGGAAAGGACCACTGGAGATCGTCTTGGTCCATGATGGTGTCATTTTGCCTCATATGTGGATACATTTATATAAAATGAGCATGATTGTATTTCCCATCTCAGTTTTAGGGTTCACAAAATTACCAGACAATAAATGCAGCGCACAAATCCCCTGTGCCTGCACACAAATCTCCTGTGCCTGCACGCAAATCCCCTGTGCCTGCCCCGAGAGATGTAAAATCACTGACTTTAGGACAAGTAGGTGTCTTCTCAGATGGCAAAGAAGCCCCTGAGCTGTTCCTCACCCCTGGTTCACGCAGAGGAGCTGACAGAGCTGGAAAATCAACTTGCTTTTGGTTCTGCTTGAGAGACCAGAGGGATTTGGGATGCCGAGCATGTGGATGATGGTGGGAAAGAGAGGGAAGGTCCTGCAGGTTGTTGCCCACCCCACAGAATGCTGTGCCAGGACATCCATGCTGGGGCAGGACAGCCTGAAGGAGCATTTTTGTCCCAAAGGGGTGAGTCCTGTGACCCACCAGGAACCCAAGGTCCTCCTGCAAAGGCACTGCAGGGAAATCCTGTCCCTGAGTGTTCCCCAGCTCTGATTTCACACAAGGAACTGATAAGAATTGCCTGAGTCTTGCAGGAAAGGGCACTTTGCAGTGGCTGATTGCACTCCCACAGATCCTGTTTTTCCCTTGGAATCTCCTTGGGGATTGCTGCTCTCAGCACAGGCTTTTCTGAGCGCGCACAGTGATTGCTCCCACGGGGTGGGAGCTTTCTCACCCTCCAACAGGGCAGAAAAACATTTGAAAAGCACTTTCCAGGTTACACAGCCTCTGATTTCATTTTCATCCAGCCCCTGAAGTCAGCAGGAGCAGCAGGGATCTCACCAGGAAGGAGGTCCAAGGAAACACAAGGGGGAGGAGCTGGGTAGGAACTGGGACACAGAGTTTGACTCGATGACCTCAGAGGTCTTTTCCAACCTTAATGATTTCTGATTCTGTGATTTTTGCAGTAAATGTAAGCAAGTTTCCACCTTCTCCCTTTCCTTTTGTATGGATTTAACCTCTTCTCTCTCCCTTTGCATTCCAATTACTCCCAGTCTGGGACAATATGTGTGATTCACTTGCAGAGGTCACACGGGAAATGGGTGATGTCCATGAGTGGAGGAGAGCTGGGAAGCAAATCATCACAAGCACTGTGGAATTCATCCCATCACCATCCCTGGGAATGTTAAAAAAAAGGTGGATGTAGCGTTTAGGACATGGTTGATGGTGAGCATCTGTCTTGGTTTGGAAAGACAGGTATCTGCCAGGGAAAGCTGGAGTTTCCCTTGGAATGGAGAATGTAAACCCCTCACCCCCTCCAAATTATTATAATTTTGCAATTAAGGGGCTTTCAGGCAAAGATTTGGGAATAGAAATAACAGTTATTTACTAGGAATATTAACAATACAAATGTAGTAGTAGAAAACAAACAATCACCAATCCTAGAAACCCTGAGAGAGTCAGAGCTACAGCCTGACACCCTGTTGGTCAGGGTGTTGGAAGCAGTCCAAACATGAGTCCTCATGCAGTGGCAGATGTGGTTCTGTTGCGGCAGAGATGATCCTGTAGAAAAGGGTCCAGTGATGGTGAGAAGGGTCCAGTGATGGTGAGAAGGGTCTGGTCTTCCTCCAGGAATCCAGTGGAACAAGATCCCTCGTGTTTCTAAGTATCAGTTTTTATCCAGGGAGGAATGGTTGGCTCCCCCCACTGGGTGGAGCATCTCACACTGGGATGATGGAATGTGTCCTGTCCTTGGGGAGCCTTCATGGCCCATTAGCAGAAGATATCCCCCTGGAGGGAGGACGGGTGGTGAAAGAGATAAGAAACAATGCTCCACCTGGTTTTAACAGCTGGCCCATTATCAGAGTTACAGAGTTACAAGAGATAAAGATAAACCTCTCCCCAACTGCTTTCAACAGATGAAATAGAATACACATTTTTGGTTCCATAACCCAAGACAACATCGTGCTGGGCTGGTAGTTGGACTTGATGATCTCAAAAGTTTTCCAACCTTGGCCAGCCCATGATTTTATGAATAAATTCATTTTCCCCTGATGGAATCAACATGGAAAAAATCCAGGAGACTCCCTGGAGGTCAGAGAGACTGGGCATTGAGTGTAACCATGTGGAGTGATACTGGAGCAGGTGGGAAAATCCCAGCCTGCTGCTTATTATAGGCTGGATAAGCATAACTTATCCTAGGGAGTCTCCAGGGTAAATCCAGGCAATTCCATTGTGGGAAAACTTTCCCCTCTGAATATTTTAGCAGAGCTGCTCCTGCCAATGGTCCTGAAAATTAAGACACTCAATAGAAGTGTTCAAAATTGGCTTAAAACTGAGAGTAGGTTTGGCTTGGATATTAGGAAGGAATTCTTTCCTGTGAGGGTGGTGAGGTCCTGGAACAGATTCCTCAGAGAAATTGTGGATGTCTCATCCCTGGAAGTGTTCACACCCAGGTTGGATGGGGCTTGAAGCAATCTGGGATAGTGGGAGATGTTCCTGTCCATGTCAGGGGGCTGGAACTGGATGATCTTTAAGGTCTCTCCCAACTCTTCTGTGATGTTTCTATCAAAAAGTGTAAAACCAGTAATATTTGGAAATTATCCAGGTGGGTTTTCCACCATTATTTGTGCTTTGGCTTTTGCTCTTTTATGTTGATTGTTTAACCTCTAAGAATGGACAGGTGGAAAACTCATCCTGCTCAACATCTGCCTCATGTCTGATCAAAACAGAACAAATCTGTTTCATCTTGAGATAAAATACTCCCGGAATTCCCAAATATACAAAAGGCATGAATTAGATGGTGTTGTACAGTAAGATCACATTTGACAGGCCAATTAAAAGTGCAACTCTCCTTGAATTCTCCTGGAATTTGAATATAACACATGATGGGGATCATCCCAAACCCATTGGAGAAAAATGGAGAGAGCAAATAAAAAGTGGAAAATAGGGCCACTGGAGACATATATCCTGGAACCATCCTGGAATACCTTTACCAGAGCCAGGATATACAATATAGAGAGAAAAGGAGAAACAACTCTAAAAGGAGAAGCTATGTGGGTTTGGATCATCTCACTCTTTGTGACCTCAGCTCCTGAAGCAATCCATCTGAAAAACGTCCTGATAGGAATATTAATTATGGGTCAGCTGTTGAGGGCCATTAAATCACAGCTGGTCTGATTTAGAACTCCTCAATAACTTGCCCCAAAGCATTTTTCTGGATTTTAGCTCACAAGGGAAAGGAATATTGTTTATGGAACCACCAGGTGCAGCTGGAAAACACCACTGAGCTCTCAGGCACAGAAACCCCAAGTCGGGTGTGAAGTGGAAGCAGGAGGCTTGAACACAAGGAGAGATGAGAGCAAAACTGCTTAGAGTTATCTTCATGGTGTTAATTGGGGAGGAAAGACAGATAATTTGAGAGGAAAGACATCTTGCACTTGAGGAGGGAGCAGGTGTTGGGAGGGCTGGTAAATGATAAGGTCATTACCCTGTGGGACAGAGAGACAGAGAAAAAACAAATTTGGTGTAAATATTCCCTTTAGATTCGTTGGGACATTGAGGATCAGAGCAGCAAAAACTTGCCTAAGGTCACCCCACTGGCAGTGACAAAGCCAAGAATAAAATCAAGGGTCTGGAAGCTCAGTCTGTGGGTCTTGGGGTTTGCCTCAATAACTGCAGCGCTGTCACCATGGTGGGAGTAAGGAGAGAGAAAAGGAGGTGCTGACAGGGGATGTGGGAAAGGACTTCAGGAGCTGCAGCAGGAATGTTGTTCCCTAATTCACCTCTTCGGATCTGGTGCTTTTGGAGTGGGGCACTCACAGTGATGTAGTGTGCTTGGATGTTCCTGAACTGGGGATGAGGGTCTGAATTTGAGGCTTGTTGTTATTCTTTGTTGTTCAAATCAAAATTCACTCCACCACATTCAGGATTCTGCCCTCCTCTCCTTGTGTGACCAACATGCCCTGCACAAAAAATCCTGCTGTACATTCCTTCCCGGGTGCACGAGAACATGGAATCATGGAATAGTTTGTGTTGGAAGGGACTTGAGGGATCATCCAATTCCAGACTCTGCACCACGGGCAGGGGAATGCAGAATCCTGCAGAACCCAGCACAAAGGCTGGAGGGCAGATCCAACCATGCTGAGAGCAGGGAAACATTAAACATCAGGAGATGTTCTGGAGGTGATAATTGCTCTCTCTCACATCTCTGGAGGAGGTAAGAGGCAGGGCCATACTGGTTCCTGTTCCAGTGTTGCCCTGACTGGCACTGGCTCAGTGCTTCACTTCATGGTTGAAATGTGCCTCTCAAACCCTTCCAAACTTATCTAAAGGGTTATTTTGGGAATAACTTGTCCCTGTTATCCCAGGGAAATATCTTCCTTCCTCATCCTTGAGGTATTTCAGGCAGGACATCCCCTGGAAATGAGTCAGGGAGCATTTCCATGCCAGCACCAGTATTTTGAGACAAAAAAAAAACCAATAGAGGGAGAAAGAACTTTCTTTTTTCCCTCTACACAGGGAGCTGTGGAGATTTTCCCTGGAGACTTGGCTTTGCAGCCATCCTTTTATCCCACTTTTTTTGTGATCTTCCATCACGAGTCAGTCCTGATTTAGCTGTTACAGAGAAATCTGCTGCCAGTTGAAGACTTAATTTCACCAGAGGCCTTCAGCAACGTGGGCACTAATGAGCCAGAGTTCAGATATTCCTGACTAAACGAAAACCAACGAAGGGCTGGCCATGGGCTCCGGGCAGTTCTGGATCTCATGGAGGAAGAAGCTTCTCCTGGATAGTTCATTAATAAAAGGAGGGTAGAGGAGAGTGGCTCATCACCATCTGTCAGTGGAAGCTGGAGCCCAGCCAGGAGAGCCAGCAGTTAATTAGGAATGAGAGCTGCTTCCTTTCACAGACATTTCTATATGTTTATATATAGACATTGTATTGCCATTAGTGGAAGCATCTCTTTTTTTCCTAATTGAACGAGCCAGCCAAAATTTTTTTGTTGGATGGTATTAACTCTGGAGAACTTGTTCAGCCACAGGGATCTGCCTTTGTTCTTCCTGAGCTCTAGGACTGGCTTAGGAAAACACAGCCCAAGGGGTGATGGGACAAACATGAAACTTCTCTTTTGGAATGGGCTTCAAGAGATTGACAGACTGAGAGGGGAAAGGTGTCACCTGAGTTCCAGGGTTTATTCTCCTCTCTGGAATCATCAGCCAGTGGTTTCCTTGAAAGCTGGAGAGGGCATGGAATGACTGGAGAGGGGTGTCAGCTCAAAGGGAGTAGGTTTAGATTGGATATTAGGAAAAAATTCTTCCCTGTGAGGGTGGTGAGATTCCCCAGAGAAGCTGTGGCTGCCTCATTCCTGGAAGTGTCCAAGGCCAGGTTGGACAGGGCTTGGAGGAACCTGGTCAAGTGGAAGCTCCAGAGAGCTTGGAACAGGGTGACCTTGAAGGTCCCCGCCAACCCAAACCATTCCATGGCAATTCCATCAGGATGTCCCAAGGTTTGTGATCCTCCTGCCAAGTCCTCACTGTTGCTTTTTTTTTTCTTTCTCCTCTTTACAAAACTGCCTTTGTGTGTGAAGAACCTTCCAGTGCACTGCTCCCACCTCTCCAGGTGCATCCTTGTCAGGAAAATTCCTTCAATTTTTTTTTTTTGGTGATTCCCAGAAGAAATGTGACATGAAGAAGGGGTTAAACAGGGAAGGAGGAAGGTGTAGAGGTGGAAGTAGTCTGAAGCCTAAAGGGGCTGGTTTTTTTTCCAGCATTCCCTGATGGATTTTTAACATTCAAACACACCCAATCTCCATCCCACTGCTCCCAGCAGCCACCAGTGTGTGATGGAGATAAGAGATGAGCTGAGGTTCACAGCTCACTTGCAGAATGACTCATCCCTTTAATTGCATCCCTTTAATTACAAATTAGTCTCCTTGACCTTTTCTCCCTGCTCTTTCCTGAGTGTCACAGCACGGTGTGATCTCTGTGCTGCCAGGAGCAGAAGGAGGTGATGTCTCTTGGTGGAAGGGTTGTTTGAGATGAGGTCACACTCTCACCTCCCTTAATCCCACAAGCTGTGCCAAAAAAAAAAAAGTTCCTCTTCTTCTTGAAAAGGTCTTTGTGACTTAGAAATGGCTGAAAAACACAAAGTCACCACCTAAAACCTCAGAAGGAACAAATAAAAGGCTGACAAATCAAGATACTGTAATTTGGGCAAAAACCCTCGAAGACTGGGAAGACTGAAGATTTAAAATTGTCATTCCTGGGTTGATCTGCTGTAGGTTTTCTCACTTTTGAGGTCTTTGAAACTCTGTTTGAATCAGTGATGTTACTCTGACACAGAACTAAAAAAAAAATATAAGGAATATTCAACAGGAATATTCCAGCAGAAATATTGCTTCTTGGCAAGGGCAGATATGGAAATCCACCAGGAAACCTCCAGAGAAAAATGGGAAAACCACCTCAAAAAAAATGTCCATTCCTTGGCAGTAGTGGATTTGGGAAGCGAATTTCCTTTGCAACCTGTGAATTTCCTTTCCGACCTGTGAATTTCCTTTCCAACATCAAAGTCTTTGGCAACAGAAGTTTCTAAAGAGGAGAAAACTCTTTGTTTGGAACTCTTTGCCTTTATTCATCAGCGAATTCTTGAAATGTTCTCCCCTGCGAAAATGTTTGGAATAACACCAGATTCGCCCACTCTGTGCTGACATTTAACTCATCCCATTATATATATTACGCCACCACTCCGGCTTTATCCAGGATATAATGTAAGGAACATATACACAGATTTAGAAAAATACAGAACCTTGTAGATGTATTTATAACAGTTCATATATTTATAATTAACTTCATTGTGAGGAAGGTTCAGCACAAGGTAGGACAACAATGGACTCCTCAGTTATATAAAAGGGCCTTGAAAAGCTCTTCCCTCCTCACAGAAGTTTCCTGAACTGCTCAGGGGAAGCTGCATTGTTTAAAAAAAAAAATAGGCTGACAGTGGAAATGTTTTGTTTATAACAATTTATTCCAGTTTAAAGTTATTTTTTATTTCATTTTAAAAGTGTACTTGGGAAGAGGTTGTAGGGTTTTGTATAAATGTTGAGACACACAGGACAAGAGAGGCATCAAGGGCACTCTCAGCAAACTTGTAGATGACACCAAGTAGAGGGTGCAGCGACACACCTGAAGGACGGGGCCATCCAGAGGGACCAGGACAAGCTGGAGAAGTGGGAATGTTGTGTGGTTTAGCAAGAGCAAATGTTGGTGCTGCACCTTAGTTGGGGTCAATCCCAGTGTCGGTCCAGGCTGGGGATGAGCAGATGGCGCAGCCCTGGGGAGAAGGACTTGGAGAGCTGGGGGGTGAGAGGCTGGGCATGACCCAGCCACGTGCCCTTGGAGCCCAGAAATCCAAATGTGTCCTGGATTCACCCAAAGCAGGGTGGGCAGCAGCTGAGGGGGGGATTCTGCCTCTCTGCCCCTCTCAAGTGAGACCCCACCTGCAGAGCTGCCTCCAGCTCTGGGTTCCCAGCACAGGAGAGACATGGAGCTTCTGGAGTGAATCCAGATGAGGTGCCAAGGTGACCAGGGGAATGCAGCAGCTCTGCTGTGAGGAAATGTTGGGAAAATTGGGAATGCTCAGCCTAGGAAAGAGAAGTTTTGGGGTGACCTAACTGTGGCCTTCCAGTAGCTAAAAGGGATGACGAAAAAGACAGACCACTAACAAGGACCTGGAGTGACAAGACAAGAGAGGATGGCTTCAAAACTGGCAGAGAGTAGGTTTAGTTTGGATATTAGGAAGGAATTCTTCCCTGGGGGAGTAGTGAGGCCCTGACACAGGTGTCCCAGAAAAGCTGTGGATGCCCCATCCCTGGAAGTGTCCAAGGCCACATTGGATGGGGCTTGGAGCAACCTGGGATAGTGGAAGGTGTCTCTTGCCCATAGCAGGGGAGTAGAATGAGATGATCTGGAAGATCCCATCTGTGCACAGGAGAAGCTTTCAAAGGTTCACATGACCTTATCCCAGGATCACAGAATCCTTGTGGTTGTAACAGACCTCCAAGATCGCTGAATCCATAACTCAACCCTCCAAAGTTCACCACTAAACCCTCTCTTCAAACACCACGCTCATAGGTTTTTTGAACAGTTCCAGGAATGGTGACTCCACCTCTGGGCAGCTTGCTCCACTGCTTGATAATTCTTTCAGTGATTAGAATTTTCCTAATATCCAATCTAAACCTTCCCTGGAACAGCCTGAGGCCATTTCCTCTTGTTCTACAGCTTGTTGCCTGGAAGAAGAGACCAACCCCCACCTGGCTCCAACCTTCTTCCAGGAAGTTGTAGAGACCTTGTGCTGCCACTTGTCCCCTGATGAGATCCTGAATTCCCTGAGAATGGGATTTCTTCAGCTTCTGAAAATCCCCCTGCTCTGCTGTTTCCAGCTCAGGCAGCTTGAGGTGTGGTTGGGGATGCAGCTGAAACCATCCCACACCTACTGCCAGCCAGATGGAAAATAACTCCCTGTTTACTGTGGAGCAAGTGGGAAATTCCACCTTGCACAAGAGGCCTTTTGCCTCCCTCTGACCTAATTTCCTTGCCATTTTCACCAGAACTAGTCAAAGCATTTCATACAAGTGGAAAAGGGAAGAACAGGAGCCTTGCTTGCTTTCTTACTGCACATTGCATAAAGCTTTAATAGCCAGTAATAGCTGACATGGCTTTGATTTTATTGCACTTAACTGGGTAATTCTCCTGTCCCCAACTGTGCCCAGGAGGACTGAGTGGAACAGAAGTGACTGTGCCACAGTACAAATGGGTCTTTGAATTCCTCTTACATTCCCGTGGCCTGGATTGTGTTCAATAAGTCATGCACAGTAAATACAGCTGGGAGACGTGAGGAGACTCATGAATGCTTGCAAGGCACTCAGGTGCCACTTTGGTGAATGTGCTGCAGGCAGAATATGGGGGAAAAAATGCCCTGCTTGTGTCTCTGCCCCTCCCCTCACTCTTTAGTGAAGGCTGTTCCCCACCACAGAGATCCCCAGGCAGAGATAATAAACCAAAAAAAAAGAGCATTTCTAATTTTATCCCTGCTTTCTTACGACAGGGAGACACAAGGTCACATCCAAAACCTGACATCCCTACCCTGAGTTTGTTGATGGGTTCACAGAATCACAGAATATCCACAAGGATCGTTGAGTCCAACTCCTGGGCAGGAGGACAACCCAGAGAATCCCCCCATGTGCCTGAAAGGGTTTTCCAAGCATTTACTGAGCCCTGGAAGACTTTGTTTGTAGCATTTTAATGTCTGTTGTTTGCATGGAGGGACATGAAGTTTCTTGTGCCATGATGGACAAACCGAATAGCACCATGGAGAATTTGGGTGGACTGGGGGCAGCCTGGGGACTGTCCAGCTGGACGTTGGGCCAGGAGACATGACTGTCCCCAGATAGAGCCTGGAACTCTCTTGTCCCATCCCTATTTTCACTCTGTTCCTCCCTTTTTGGACGATGAGAATTATGGAGACCTCTGGAGTGAACGTCTCCTACGCTGTCCCCGTCTTGCTGCATCATATTTCAATGTCTTGTTAATACTCTTGTGTAGCCCTGGTTGGTGCCTGAGATGTTTTGGTTTTCTGAAACTCTTTTTCCCAGAGAGTTTTCTGTAAACAAGAGACATGTTTTTCTAACTCTAACTTTGTTTACATTCCTTTCCCTAGGAGGGACTTCTCCTTGATGTCCCTCTGATCTGACCAATGTGATTGAAGAAGTTTGTCTTTGTTTCACCAATCAAATTGGTCTGTGTAGAATAGTATAAAAGGGAAGAGATTCCCAGAAATAAACACAGTCATTTTCAGCCTTCTGAAGTCAGAGTCTGTGTCTTTGTGGTCTACAACAGCGTCACTCTTGTGCTCCATTCAAACTCCAACCTGGCTTCTTGATCTGTCCTCCCTGAATCCAAGGCCTTGCACAATCTCCTCCTTTTTGTCTCTCCAAAATCTGGCTCTGTGCACCTTCACTGAGGGAACGGCAGCAGTGCCCCTGTGAAAACATCCAAATTACTTCCCTCTGATGATCCCAGTTACTTGTGTGTAAGAAAAACCTCTGGAAGTTTCCTAGGATGCTCAGAACTGGGTCAGAACTGGGGACTTGGCTTAATGGGTTGGGCTCTCGACCTTCCCATGGCTGATTTGTGCAAACCCACTCTAATGAAGATGTTCCAGTCACAGCAGATCCTGTATTGGAGCCTTTGCAGGCTGTTCAGCAAAGCAAAGAAGGAATTGCACTGTCTCCTTTAATGCTTTTGAGTAGTTCACGTCTCACTGCTGGCAGGAGAATAAATTGGTAATGAATATGCAGATCAGCAGGTCTTCTAAGCGGGCTGAGAAACCTCATTTTGAGGTGTTTGTGAGGCAGGATGAGCACTTTAATACTTGCCACACATTTCACGCCAGTGTTATCCCCTCTCCTTCATAAACAGAGCTGCTGTTAATCCATGACCTGTTCCACACCCGCTTTGTCGGCAACAGTAAATTAAAAAATGTCAGGGAACGCTGTAAATTGCCGTAAATTGATTTTTTTAATGTTTTTTAATCCCATGGGATTTCTTGCATGGAGTTACAGAATGGTTTATGTTGGAAGAGGTCTTCAAGATCATCTCTTTTCACCCCCTGCCATGGGCAGGGACACCTTCCACTATCCCAGGTTGCTCCAAGCTCTGTCCAACTCGGCCTTGGACACTTCCAGGGATCCAGGAGCAGCCACAGCTCCTCTGGATTCCATGGCCTCACCACCCTCCCAGCTCTGTCAGATGTTCTTTCCTCCCTTGTCCTTCATTTCCTTTTGTCCCATGCAGAAATCTTCCCATTCTGAGGGATATTTCAGGAAGATGAAATTCCTTCATTAACGTCCCTAATTTCAACCCCAATTTTCCCTTTTGGAGATTAAAAAGCTACCGCTGAGGGTTTAATTTTCAATTTTCCTCCCAGTTAATGGAAATTTGAACATACTCATCCCTCAAGGACTTCTGAGGTTCTTTCTCCAATATTTTGGATGTCACAGAAGTCTCTGCGGAGCCTCCAAAATATGCAGGAAATCAGCACCATCCCTGAAGCAACAGCTGAAGGAGACACAGCCAGGCCGAAATGTATTTATTGTTTTAATTTAAATCTCATCACACTTTATCAGTTTCACCCCTTGTGCACCTCCTTCCCTTCTCCACCTCCTCATAACAATCCTTTGCAGCATCTCCAGGATCTGTGTGATCCAGATGGAAATGTGCCAGGTGTTCAACACAACTCCTCATGTCCGTCACACATCGCGGGTTCATCGCTGCTGCTTTTCCCTCAGTATCTTGCCCTCTCCTAAAAGATTCTGGTCCAAGAGTCTCTGAAGTTCCACTTCCCAGAGCGGTGTTTCTGTGGATCCAGGAAATGTTCAGGGAGCTGAGTCATGACAAGAGGTGGCCTGCTTAGCCTGAGGTTATTTTTTGTGGGCAGGGAATGTGCACAAGGTGGAAGATGAAGTCAGTTTTCCCACTTGCCAGCCTTTTGTTGCCTGGGATCATTTTCAGCACTTGCATCTTTGGTGTGTTCTCTGTGGTTCCCATTTTAGTCTTGGAGGCAGAAGATTCCTTTTATTTTGTCAGGACAAGTTATTCAAAAGACTGGAAACTGTGGAAGAAGCAGCAAACTGGGCATTCCTGGAGGATTGTGATCATAGCCCAGTTTTTGGAGCAAATTCTAAAACTTTTATAATTTTTCTTAGGTTGTCACTGAAGTAGTTTTGTTAAAAACTGAGGTTATTACTGATTAATCATTTTTTAGTTCAGTCTCATTTTGATTAAAGCAAGAAAAGACAGGTTGGAACTTTAAAAACGACATCTAATTTAGAAATTGAAGTTTCACTAACATGGAAAATGATCCGGGTTTTGTGAGTCTATCCAGAGGCTCATGCAGCTGAACATTCCATAACATTCCTCATGGCTATTCCTGGGTTTTTATCTCCCAAATCAGCCAGATGGTGCAACGTGCCCACATCTCATAAAACCTAAGTGGGAAGAAGAGGCTTGTTGAGGACGAGAAACGGTCCTGCTAATGAAGCTGATGTTTCTGAGATCATGGAATAATGGAAATATAGAATCATGGAATGGTTTGGGTAGGAAGAGACCTAAAAGATCATCTCATCCACCCCCTGCCATGGGCAGGGACACCTTCCACTATCCCAGGTTGCTCCAAGCCCTGTCCAACCTGGCCTTGGACACTTCCCCCAGGAAGGGGGCAGCCACAGCTTCTCTGTGCCAGTGCCTTGCTACCTTCCAAGTAAAGAATTTCTTTCATTATCCCATCTAAACCTCCTCTTCTTGTAGTTTAAAACCATTCCCATCACCAACAAATTGTCCCTTTGAGAGATAGTTCTTCTGGATGCTGATTTTTTCCTTACGTACCCCAATTCTACTTTAGAAATGAAAAGTTTGTGTTCCTACATATAAAATGTAACCAGTCTCAACAATGGATGGTTTCCACTTCTTTACCTGCAATGATTTTTCCTCATCCCTGTCAGCCAAATATTTATTTATATTTATTAAATATATTTATATAAATACAGATATTTATTAAAATGGTTTTGTCTGCTTGTTTTGTCCCTCTAGAGCTGTTGAGATTTGAGAGCTTTGTTTGAGTTCTGGGTCAAGCACAGGCACAACCCAGGAGAGCCAGGGGGAGATGCCAGGGGAGTGGAGAGAACAGCAGCTCTCCTCTTTTCCCTGCTGGAGCAAGCAGTCATTAGGTCCAAAAAAATATTTTTGCCTAAAGGATGCACTGAAAACAAAGTGTGGCGAGATAATGATGGGCTCTTTGCAGAGATAATTAATCTGCAGATGGAAACATCCATTCACATGTGCTCTCTTTATCCATCTGTCCATTCATTATTTTTACAAAGCCCATTCAAATCAAGAAAGGAATTCCGCTGCTTTCCAGGCACAGATAAAAATTCCCTGTGCCATTCCTGGGGTTTCTGGCAAGTTCTCCCTGCACAGAGTGCTCAGCTCAGCAAGGGTCATGGCCAACAAAGAGCAAACCCCACATTTTAATGCTGTGAAGGCTTTTACTTCCTTCCCATCCACCTGAGGAAGGAAAAAAAAGGCTGCTTAAATTTTTCCTTCCAGCTGTCCATGGTACAGAATCTCCCCAGTTTGATGCAGGAATAAATTCATTACCTGTTTCTCTAATGATGGCAGCTGAATATTTTAATGCAGTTATGTTTAATCACCTTTCTAAATCCACAGTAAAATCTTTGCAATTACCCTCAGGGCCAAAAACTTCTCAGTGAACCATGGGGTGGATTCAGCTCCTTTCTCTGGATAAAGCAAATCCATCTCTCCAGAAGAAAAGTGTTCCAGGCAGGACACACTGATTTTTCTGCCTGCTGGTGCTGTTGTGCTGTGTGCATGGAAATGTGGGAATATTCACTGGAGTGAAGATGGGGATGAATCAGCTTCATAATGTGCTGGGTACTTCTCACACCTGCAAAATCCTGTCTCCATCTCCACTTTCTGTAAATAGATCAGAAAAAAAAGGGAACAATTTCAGTGATAAGATCAGGAAGAGCTCAACTCCAGCATGGGCTGGGCACCTGGCCACTAATTCAAAGACCTGAAAGAAAATCCAGGGTCTGCTGCAATTCCAAGGCGGAATTTTGAACCATGACTGGGAATTCAACAAACTCAGTCATCACTCTCATTGTTTCTTTTCCTGCCTTTTTTTTGTTGCCTGTTTCAAGCAAACATCCTCCAGGAAAATGTTTTCCTTTGGATCAGACAAAACTACGCATTTTCAAATGCACAAACCTCAAAACTTTGAGTTTATTTGATCTCTTGGGTAGAGAGGACAGGAAAAGTTTCTTCAAACCTTTTTTTGTGATGAACCAAAACTTATTTTTCAGTAGAGAAGGGGTTTGAGTGCAAGCTCTCCATGCCAAGGATCATGGGAATCATGGAATGGTTTGGAAGGGACCTTCAAGATCATCTAATTCCTTCCACTATCCCAGGCTGGTCCAACCTGGCCTTGAACACTTCCAGGGATGGGGCAGCCAAAACTTCTCCGGGAAACCTGTGCCAGGGCCTCACCACCCTCACAGGGAGGAATTTCTTTGGAATACTTTTAAATTTCTTTGAAAATCCTTCCTCCCTGTTCTCCCCTCTACGCAGGACTTGAGTGAGGTTACTTGGGACCGTAACGCACACCAGTGAGTAATAAATGATATTTAGCTGTAAAAAACACAGATGTTCCTGGTTCCAAGGCTCTGGTGCATCATTGTCCCTGCAAGTGGGACGGAATCCTTCTGGGATCTGTCACCTGGAAGTGGCTCAAAGTAATCCTCCCACAGCACTGTCAGAGTTTGCATAAGGGAAACAGGCACAGATGGAACTTCTGCCCTCCAGGCTGGTATCTGGATTTTAGGGATAACTTTTCAGGAAGTTTTACTGTCCAGTCAGAGGTACTGGCTCCTTTCAGGGTCTGAGAGTTGCCAGGATAAATTTATACACAAGAACTGATTCCCTCCTCGCCCTCTGTGTGCCTTTTTTCCCCTCTGACTTCCAGAAGTTCTTTCTGGAGAAATGGATCACTTGGGAAGTGATGCCTGCAAGAGGGAGAAGGAAGACCAGCTGCCACCAGCAAAGGGATTAACGCCAAGGAAGCCTCTAAATCCTGAAAAAAGACACAGCCTGGCTGCCTTGACTTGCTGCCTGTTTCTTTTAACGGGGGGGAAATTTGCTGCTTGGCTTCTCCAATTCTCACCCTGATGAGAGCAGGGGAGAAAGAGGAACAAGCAGAATTTTAAAGGATCCTTATCACAGAGGATGGGTTGGATCGGAAGGGATCTCCAAGATCATCCCATTCCAACCCCTTTCCATGGGCAGGGACACCTTCCACTATCCCAGGCTGCTCCAAGCCATGTCCAACCTGGTCTTGAACGTTTCCAGGGAGGGAAGGCACAGCTTCTCTGGGATTTCTATTCCAGGGCCTCCCCACACTCACAGGGAAGAATTTCTTCGCGATATCCCGTCTAAATCCACTCAATCTAAATCTCTCTCCAATATTCCTCATTCTTCAACAGCAGCTCAGCAGCATCATAACTCCCTGTCTGCAGAGGCAGAGGTAATTTATGTTTATATGTTGTCCATATAGGTGCAAAGGAATCCTCATCTCCTGAAGAAAAGCCAAGGGAATAACATTGGGTGCAAACCCAAGAGGATAAAATCAAATGTTCATTGAAGACACTGAATTCCTGAGTTATCTTCAGTGTAACAACCCTGATTTTTACTTTTCCTTAGGTTCCTTCCCATGATGTAAGGTGAAGAATCCAGTTTTAAAGGGTGTCATGAGACTGAACTCCATAAATGATTTGTTGGACGTTGGGGTGACAGGAAACAGAAAAAAAACCCAACAATTAACCCTCACTTCTGCAGGGTGTGGGATGGTTTAAATGGGGAAACGGTGGGGGAGATTAGTTGGCAATATAAAAAACACTTATTGGTCTTTTATATAAAAACCTAATTCCCAGGGAGGGGGTGGAGTCAGTACCTTCCCTAATATGGAAAACATGAACACAAGCTCTGAAATCCACTGGTGTTCAGAAGAATGTTCCTCTTTACTGTCTTGGGTTATGGAACCTAAACTGTGTATTCTATTTTCATCTGCTGAAAGCAGTTGAGAAATTGTTCTTTATCTCTTGTTTACCCTGAAAGGAGGGGGGTGGGTCCCTTTTGATAATGGCCCAACTGTTAACACCAGGTAGGGCATCGTTTCTTATCTCTTTTCATAATGGGCCATTAAGACTCCCCAGGCTGTTTTCTTCCTCAAGCTGTACCCCTTCCCAAAATATACCCACATTCCATCATCCTATTGTGAGATGCCCCACCCAGTGGGGGGAGCCAACCGTTCTTACCTGGATAAAACTGGGACTCCAGAACAGGAAGCTCTCTTGCTTCACCCGATTACTGGAAGAAGACTGGACCCTTCTCACCATCACCGGACCCTTCTCGTCATCACTAGACCCTATCTACAGGATCATCTCTACTTCAACAGAACCACATCTGCCACTCCAGGAGGACTTACTTTTAGACTGCTTCCAACACCCTGACCAACAGGGTGTCAGGTTGTAGCTGACTCTGTCAGGGTTCTCCAAAATTGTTGTTTGTTTGTTTGCTGGTTTAGTGGGGTGGTTTTGTTTTTTTTCTACCACATTTGTATTATTGATATTCCTAGTAGACAACTGTTATTCCTATTGCCATATCTTTGCCTAAGAACCCTTAATTGCAAAATTATAATTTGGCGGGGGTGAGGAGTTTGCATTCTCTATTCTAAGGGGAACCCCAGTTTCCCTGGCAGATACCTGTCTTTCTAAACCAAGACATTTACCCACTGACTGCCAGGATAGTGGGACCAGTTCACTCAAAATATTGCATTTTAATTGCTTGCAAGGCGACACAGTGGCCACAAATTGTGACCCTCACACTTTGAAGACATAATTTGGAGGGGAAAAAAATAATCCCAGTGTATTGTTCCACCAGCACATGGAGTATATAAGGAGTGTACACCAGTTCATCTCACTTTACTGGCCCCCTGGTCCATGTGTTTCCTTAAAAAAGCCACAGTTAAAGGTGGAAAAGAAGATTAAAATAACACAGTTGTTATAGAGTGGATTTTTAGTATACTGAGGTGTGAAATCCCTCTTTGTTTTTATGGAGAGCTGTAAATAAGTCAACAAGATTTAGGCTACACCTTTGGAATCTGCTCGGTGGTCAGTGGTAATTCCTGGGTTTCTGTGGCTGGCTGAAAAATTCACAGTATTTCCTACAGGATATCAGAAACCTTTTCCAGAAAGCCCCTGTTTGGAGCTTCCCTTTTTTCAATTCATTTTTAATCCTGCTGCAAGATTTCATTAGGCTCAGAAAATGCTTTTTTTTTTTTTTTTTCAGCCTGGTTCTCTTCAGCTCTCCTTTGGCTGGGAAAGGAGAGCCAAAGAAAGACCCATGAGCTTTTTGTCAGTCAGGAGAGGAGTTATTTTATAAATTGAACCTGAACTGATGAGTTTGGGGCACGAGGGAAATTATTTCTCCTTTGAATATTGTTCCAGCCATTTTTTTTTTTTCCCCCTCAGCTGATCTCTGTGTTGTAAAGGTTGAGGTCTCTTTTTCCACCTGAACTTTGTGGGGGCTAAAATAATGTGCAAAGCTCGAATGCTGAGCTATTCCAACTCCAGGGTTATTCAGGCAGGAAAATCCCTCACCATTCTGACTGGCTCAGCTGATTAAAAACTCCAAGTTCAGAGCATTTCACACACGCAGAGAACACCAGAAAAATCAATGCTGGATTTATCGACTTTCCCTTCGGATATTGCCATTGTTTGCTAATTCCACGACAGTTTTCCTGTCTTATCAGAGTCTCTTCCCTTCTCATGCTGCTCCTTTCTTGCTTCTTTGGAGCTCTCTGGGCACTCCATTTCAGCCCTGAGGTCAGACAGCAAAGTGCATTTTGAGACTGAGCTCTAGGTGGGGTATCAAATCCAATTCTTTGCTTTCAGCTTCCTGAGAATTCTGTACTTTTCCTTATTTTTCTTAAATGTGCAATATACATTTATTTATTTTACCCTTCCTCCCTCATAATTACTTTAACCAACACTTTCAGTTCCAAGTACAGAGCGTCTACATTTGATTGCCTTTCTCAGGAACAAATAAATAAAAAATCCAACCTAATCACCACTCTGATATTTTTTCTTTCTTTTTCTTTTTCTTTTTCTTTTTCTTTTTCTTTTTCTTTTTCTTTTTCTTTTTCTTTTTCTTTTTCTTTTTCTTTTTCTTTTTCTTTTTCTTTTTCTTTTTCTTTTTCTTTTTCTTTTTCTTTTTCTTTTTCTCTTTCCCTGGGGAAAATGAATTTTCCTGGGGAAGAAGATAAGGAAGAAAAGCACTAAAGGACATTTTGTCCATGTTTTTAATGCAAAGGAGGATTTTGGAGCACTAAATACAATGGTTCTTAATGTGTTTTAATATCTATGAAGATAAACTCACAGATAAACTCAGACAACTTAGAGCAATGCATCCTCCTGGATATGATATGGGATGTGTTATTATTCCCACTTTCCAGTGGGAAATAAGGACCCACATGGGAAGCAGGCAATAAAGACAGGACTCGAGTCACATTGACTGAACAATACCAAAGTGGTATTTTATTTTTAGCTTTTTACTTTTTCTAATCAGTGACTAATCCTGTTTTCTTTTTTTTTTTTTTTTTCTTTTTTTCTGGGAGCAAAATTCCAGCCTTTGGTGGGCAAACTGATGTCTGATCATCCTTAATCTGCAAAATTAAAAACTTCATTATTCAATAATGCTGTTTTCTTTGAAAACTGCACACCCACCACTTCACTCTGGTGGTCTCTCTCAGCATAAATCCAGCTAAACCCAAGGTTCTATCACAGATAATCCCTTAAGGAGATTTCTGCATTGTTCTATTTAATTAACAAGGATGCTAATACATCATTATTGTATTTCCTGAATTTTATAAAGAATTAGAATTTTCTAAGACAAGGACAAAAAATACAGATCCTCAAAGCTTCTCAAAGCACATTTTCTTGGGTTACTGTAGCTCTGAACATCTGTTTTTTTTTAATTGGTCCAATCTCTTTCCACCTTTTTCCATTACCCAGATCTACAACCCCCTGGAAAATGGAACATCCACAACTTTTCTGGGAAACTCGTGCCAGGCCCTCGCCACTCTCAGGATAAATAATTTATTCTCAATAGCCCTTCTAAACCTGTTGAAGCCATTCCCTTCACCCTGCCACCAATAATGACTGGATTTCAGGTGGCACTTACTGACTGATATTTCTGTTTTCCTTGGAAAATCAGGATGAGTTAATGTCCATTCACCACCACAGGGCTGCTGGGAAGATCCGATGAAGAGGGAGCCAGCAGCCAAACAGGAGTCAGGATTGTGGGCAGCTTTCCTGAAGTCATTTGAGGTGCTGGTCCAACCTTTCTTCTCAAAAACTCTGATTCCCACCGACAAACTGAGTTTCAGAATTCCCACAGATATCCGGCCAGAAGTTGCTCCCTTGCCAACGAAGTTTCTTTGACTCCAAATCCAAGAGCTCATTGTTCGTACAATTCCTGGGACAGTAACAGGGAGTGAAAGGGTATTTTTCCCACTTTTCCTCTTCCAGCTAAGTTACCATAGAGAAAATAATTAGCTTGGGCCAGGAGAAATCATGGAATGTGCTTCATGGCTTTGCCTTGTGCTCAATCCACTTCGGCACGAAGCCAAGCAGCCCAGGAAACACCAAAATCCCCAAATGCCAAGAGGAACCATCTCCAGGAATGTGAGAAAAGTTATCCAGAGATTTTCTTCCCTCTATTAGCATATCAATAAGCCAGACAATGCCCTCAAGCACTGAAATTATGTTTTCTATGCAGCTAAGTTGTAAAAATTTTGATGATTTTTGGTCTGTAATCGTATCTGTCTTTTGCCACATTTCAGGCTTATGCTCTTCCAAGCTCAGTTCAAATCCTTCAATATTTTTGGCACTGATTTCTTTAGCTGATATAAGAAATTATTTCCAGAACAGTCAGGGTCCTGCCTACTGGCCAATGTGGTTATTGGGATTTGAAAATCAAAGCCACATTGAATTCTTGGAAAACAATAAAAAGGAAAGAAAAGGAAAACATGGAAACAAAGGATTTTAAACCCAAATAATTACATAGCCCCAACCTTGTGTATTTAGATATGGAAAGACCAGTGCTCAGAAGGTTCTGATATTAGTTTCCTTGCTCCTAGACGAGCAAGACATCCTCAAATGGGTCCACAAGGAAAGAAGGACAAGGAAAAAAAAGTGATTTTCTGAGTTTTTGATGCTGGAAACACGTCAGATGTTAGTGCCTCAGACTGTCCCAAAGGCAGGTGTTGATGTGATGAACAAGCAGAGCAAGACAAGGATATAAAGACAGGAAAAACTCGGAGTTGTTTAAGGCAAAACACCTGTTTGAAGCCTGACAGAAAACGACTGCTCATATTCTGCTTTTTCTGCAATCTCCTTCATTTGAGGATGAAACAGGAGGATTTTTGTACTTTCCGAGGCTTGGCTTTCCCAGCAACTTCCTCAGCATTTTCTGGTTGAAAGGAGTTGTTTTCCTGAGCTGGCAGGTGCTGATGGCTCCCTCTGCGTCCCCACAGCCTTTTCCTCTAACATTTATTGGATTACCCGTTTACCTGAAATTTATCTTCTCCAGAAGCATCACTCCTGAGATCTCATTAATCACCACTGGATAATGCAGCAGGCAGGAATTCATCTGGCAATATCCTAAACTGAGGGATATCTTCCTTCCTCCTGTGTGTTCTTGAAACGTCTCCCTTTTGGATGAGTAAGAGGTGCAAAGTGAAAAGGAACTGAAATAAAGCCATTCATGTAAAATTCCCTGAATCATCATCCTTGGGGGACAAATAATTCTCTGTCAATGGCATGACCAGAGATGGCTTTCCTAAGGAAATATTTTGGAAGTGTGTTCCTGTGAACTTGGGAGGTTTTCTGTTTATTCCTAGATTCCCTGAATCATGGAGTGGTTTGGGTTGGAAGGGAAATTCAAGATCATCTCATTCCCATGGGCAGGGACACCTTCCACTAGACCAAGTTGCTCCAAGCCCCATCCAACGTGGTCTTGGGTATCTCCTAAATATATGGAATGACTGAGCTACACCAAGATGGACGAGACCTTTGAAAACTTGATCTTCCTCTAAAGTCAGCCCTAATTGGAGAAGGAGTTTGGAGCAGAGATCTCCTACCCACCTAATTCCAACCTGCAACAGAGATACCAGGTGCCTTCAGTTTCTGTTTGAATGAATTTTGGCTTTGCATTCATTCCCAGCTTCCAACAATCCTTGTGCCCTCCCTGAATAATCTTCACAAGCACTGAGACCTGCTTCCATATTTATAAACAAATCATAGAATCATTAAGGTTGGAAAAGACCCCCAAGATCATCAAGTCCAACCTTCAACCCAATTCTTCCACTCCAAGTAAACCATATCAGAAATTGGCACATCTGCTCCTTTTTTGAGCACTTCCAACCCTTCCCTGTTCCAAAGTTTAACCACTCTTTCACTGAGGAAATTTTTCCTGCTATCCAACCTGAACCTCCCCGGTGCAATTTGAGGCCCTTTCCCCTTTTCCAGCTGCCGGGAGAGGAGTTCTTCAGCTCTTCCACACACACTGTGTCTTCCCTTCCCTTCCCTTCCCTTCCCTTCCCTTCCCTTCCCTTCCCTTCCCTTCCCTTCCCTTCCCTTCCCTTCCCTTCCCTTCCCTTCCCTTCCCTTCCCTTCCCTTCCCTTCCCTTCCCCTTCCCTTCCCTTCCCTTTCCCTTCCCTTCCCTTCCCTTCCCTTCCCTTCCCTTCCCCTTCCCTTCCCTTCCCTTCCCTTCCCTTCCCTTCCCTTCCCTTCCCTTCCCTTCCCTTCCCTTCCCTTCCCTTCCCTTCCCTTCCCTTCCCTTCCCTTCCCTTCCCTTCCCTTCCCTTCCCTTCCCTTTCCCTTCCCTTCCCTTCCCTTCCCTTCCCTTCCCTTCCCTTCCCTTCCCTTCCCTTCCCTTCCCCTTTTCCCACCATTCTCAGCTAAAGAACAGCTGGGAAGAGCTGGAATGGGAGCTTCCACCTCTGTTTCTTTGCTATGACACTTTCAGAGACAAAACTCACCCAAAAACAAACTTCATGGTTTGCCCATTTGTCGTGGTTTAACCCCAGCCAGTAACTCGGTCCCACACGTTGCTCAGCCCTGGTGGGATCAGGAGAGAGCTGGAAGGGTAAAAGTGGGAAAATTGGGTGGGTTTGTAACTAAACTCATGGACAACAACTAAAACATCGCTGTTTATTGACACTGCTTGCAGCACAACTCCAAAACTCAGCTACGACAAAGAACATTATCCCAGTCAAAACCAGCAACTATTTCCAAATGCTCTGTCCACCAGTTATTCCTTGCTTGATTTTTTTTTCCTTCTGCTTCTATTGACGGGGGAATTTAGAATTTTCTTTTTTTTTTTTTTTTTTTGTTTTCCCTCCTATTTTGTCATGACTCATCCTTTGTAGGTGTGAAAAGGAGCATTTTGCACTGCTGGGAGATATAATTTGTGACTCACGGAACCGTGGGCTCTCTGCTTTCGGAGTGATAATTAGAAGGAGGGGGCTGGAGCTGCCGGGCGGTTAGGGAAGTATGAGGTTGGAATAAAGAGCCTTATCCTGCCATTTAGCAACGGACCGATGGAGCAAAACAAGTCTGGGTACATGAGAGACCTGGTGGAATTAAAGGTAAACTTTGAACTTTTCCTGCTTCTCCTTGGGTTTGCTGCATTCTCCCAGATGGCCCAATTACACACAATAATTAACTCAGCAAGGCCCGAAAGTGCCAGAAACAGAACCTGAAGTAGGAGAAATGCACTAGATTACCAGAAAAAAACCTCTTTCAGTCACTCTCCACATTGGAAATCCAGCCAAGGGCTGACTGGAATGGGGAACTCTCATTCCCAGCAAAAATATCCCAGACTGGTGGAAGGAATATCAGTGGGTTTGTTCCAGAAACTGTTCTCAAGGTCCTTCCCAAAAGAAAGTGATTGGATCATCTTGGCAACACAGGGAGGGTTTTCTCTTTTTCTGGTGCTTTTCTTTTCTTGGCAGAATCCTGATCTCCTGGAAGAACAGCAAAAAATTCACAGAAATAAAAATTTGGATCAGAGAGAGATGCAGAGATGCCTCTGAGCCTCACTGGCTCCCGCTAATTGTGCGTTCCTTGGAAGGAAGACAGGAATGAAGGGATGCATCTCAAGCTCCTGCAGCTGAGTTCAGGCTGCCCTTCACATTATCCCTCCTTTTATTGTTAAATTTGCTTTTTGATGCTGTGTCCTGGGGATTTTCCCTGGTTACTCACCAGGAAATGACTTTTACTTTCCTTCCTGAAGCAAGGGAAGCAGGACACAGTGGTTTTGGTAATTTCCTGGGATACAGGAAATACAGGATCTCTGCCCTGCTCTGGCATAAAAGTCCTCAGTAGTTCCAAACCCTTCTAAAGGAGAGTCACAGCACTGAATTTGAGGATCAATTGGGATATTGTCAGCTGTTGAGGAATCCCAGCTTTTTTCAAGGCTTTCTTTGTAGAGAGATCATGGAAAGGCTTGATGTTCTAGGATGTTATTCCTTTGGAATAAAACATAATCACATTAAACATAACATGGTGACAACTCTGCCAGGGACAGTGACAAATGCCCATCTGTATTTTCCAGCAGAACATTCCTTGAGCAATTCCATTTTAAGCTCAAAAACCACCTTCCGAGGGAAATCACACCTGTCTTTGGCCTTGGTTTTTGCCTCCAGGTGATATTTGGTGTCACTGATCTTTGATGTTCCTGATCTTTTCAAGTCCAAGATATTTTATAAACTCAGATGTTCATCCTGGTGGAATTCTTGGGATTGTCCTGTGCAGGACCAGGAGTTGGACTCCATGATCCATGGGGATCCCTTCCAACTGAGAATAATCTGTGATTCTGTGAACCTCACACTCAGCTCTTGACCTGTGATGGAAGTAGCCAGTTGTCATCAAAACAGACCCATCCTACCCCAAACTGGGACATTTTGGGAAAGGAGGCAGTCCCAGAGAGTCCATAAAACCTGCACTGATTCCATTGGTGGTACATGAAAGTTCCTCAGATATCACAGAATCATAAAATATCCTCAGCTGGAAGCAACCATTGAAGGCCAGCTCCTGATGTAGGAAGGAAGTTCATGGTTGAAAAGTCTTTGCTAAGGAGAAAAATCTTTCCTGCTTCAGAGCACCCTGGAGAGTGGAAAAGGTCTGGAAAAAAAAACCCTAAACCCAGATTTTTTTCCAACTTTCAGCCTTTCATTACTCATTTAGATCTTCTAAATATTTGTGGTGGGTTGGTCCTGGATGGATACCAGGTGCCCACAAAGGTGCTCTATCAATGCTCTACTCAACTGGACAAGGAAGAGAAAATATTACAAAATACAATAAATAATATATAAAAAATATAATAAAAAGCTTGTGGGTTAAGATAAGGACAGGGAGAGATCACTCACAAGTTCCTGTCACTGCCAGATTCTACTCTGAAAAAATAATTTAATTTATTGTCAAAACTAAAACATTGGGACAACGCTCTCAGGCACATGATGGGATTCTTGGAGCTGTTCTGTGTAGGCCAAGAGTTGGACTTTGATGATCCTAGTTGGTCCTCCCAGCTCAGGATATTCACTAATTCTGTGAAAATCGGAGTAGGGTAATGAGCAAATAAAACCAAACCCTGAAGCACCTTCCCCCCAGCCATCTCTTCTTCCTCGATTTCACTCCCGATTTTTCTACATCCTGCCATGGAGTATTGCAAGGGGGCAAGGAATGGGAATTGTGGTCAATTCATGGTGTTTCTGCTGCTCCTTCCTCATCAGGGCTTGGAATCCTCACACTCTTCCCCTGCTCCATCATGGGACCCTTCCCACAGGAGAAAGTCCTCTACAAACGTGTCCAATGTGGTTCTTTCCCACAGCTCTGCGCAAACTGGTCCAGTGTGGATCCCTTCCACAGGATTCTGTCCTTCAGAAAAGACTGCTCCAGTTTGGATCCTTCCAATGGGTCCAGTCCTTCAGGAATATGCTTCTCCAGCTTCTTCAGTGAGGGTTTCCCCATGGGATCACCGGTCCTGCCAGCAAACCTGCTCCAGTTTGAGCTTCTCTCTCTCCATGGGGACACAGGTGCTGCCAGGACCTTGCTCCAGCTCTGGCTTCCCACGGGATCACAGCCTCCTTCATGCATCCACCTGCTCTAGCGTGGGATCCTCACTGGTTACAGGTGGATCTCTTTTCCCCCATGGACATCCAGGGCCTGCAGGGGCACAGCTGACTCACCCCAGGCTCCATCTTTCCAACCCAAAGCATTCCATGTTTCTGTGATCTCAAATGGGCCAATGTCACAGACGACACAAAGAATTCACACACCCATGATGCGGTGTCCAAGGCAGAAAAGAGGAGGGTTCATTTACAGATTCAACATTTATGAAATTCCAGCAGTGACCATGGATTGGAGGAAGAAAATCTTCCTCCTCAACCACACTGGACAACTCAGCAGTCCATCAACAGTCTCCTCCTTATGCAAAGAATGTAAACATTGCTAGATTTTACAATAACAAAAGGTTATTTATATAAAATTGTATCTGACTCCATTACTAAAGGTAAACACAGAAGGCTAAAAATAAGACTTTACAAAACTCCTTAAAGGGACAGAGGAGAATGGCAAAAACCTAGACAACAGGCCAACAAAAAGGAAATCTCTGGAAATGAAGAGCCAAACCCATTGGAATGGGAAGTTTCTTTGGATCAGGATGAAAATCCCTGGCTTTTAATGATTCTGTTTAAAAAATGACACACACATAGTGACTTTCAGCCCAAGAAGATACATTTTAAAGGAGTAAGGACATCCCTAAAAAGACCAAATTCTTCTCTGATCGAAGCACTCCAAAATTGCATCAACTAAGAAAAAAAATGTTTCAAGCTCATTTTAATGTTGCAACTCCCTGGAAAATGAATTAAAGCTTGGAATTAATGCTTGGCTGGGGCTTTGCAACCAGCTCCAGACACTCAGCTCAGCTACCAGGATGACAAATGTGATTTAAAATACCTCGAAAGAGATGAGCTGTGCAGGCAGAATATCCTGATGCATCTGGAATTTGGCTCCTTGTCACCTTTGCTATAAAAGGCTCAAGAAGAGAGAGTGGATTCTCTTCCCACTGAATAGACTGAACTCCTGCGAAACCTTCAGATGCTATTTCAGAGTCCACCGGGATATCATGGAATGACTGAGGTCGGAAAAGACCTCCAAGATCGAGTCCAGCCTGTGACCGATACCCACCTTGTCACCCAGCCCAGAGCACTGAGTGCCACGTCCACTTGTTCCTTGGACAACTCCAAGGGATGGGGACTCCAAACCTCCCTGGGCAGCCCCTTCCAATGCTTGACCACCCTTTTCATGAAGAAATTCCTCCTGATGTCCAACCTGATTCTCCCCTGCTGCAGCTTGAGGCTGTTTCCTCTCGTCCTGTTCCCTGGGAGCAGAGCCCAATCCCCACCTGGCTGCACCTTCTTGTCAAGGAGTCATGGAGAGCCAGAAGGTCCTCCCTGAACTTCCTTTTCTCCAGGCTGATCCTCTTTTCCAGCTCCCTCAGCCTCTCCTGGAGCTCCAGACCCTTTTCCAGGTCTGTTGCCTTCTCTGGACACCCTCCAGCCCCTCAATGTCTTTCTTGTCTTGAGGGACCCAGAACTGGACACAAGACCTGAGGGGTGACCTCACCAGTGCCCAGCACAGAAGGACAATCCCTGCCCTGGTCCTGTGGGGTGATTGAGGGTTGGAACCCAAGGATATCTGAGGCCCCTTCCCACCCAAACCATTCCCTGATTCCATGATCATCTCAATCAGGGAGAAGAAATGCATCTTACCATCCAAGGATAGTGATTGATTACAGATTATTAGATTTTCCTGTCTGAAATTCAGGTTTCTGTCTCCAAGGAAGTCAACCCAGATAGAGTTCCTGCTCCTTTTTCTATCAGTGGAGTTTGGGGCAGGAAAATTCTGTCAGAAAACTCAGTACAAGGGTTTTTTCTCAATGAAACAGGGAGAGCACAGGCACTGTGGAGTGAGAGTGGGAAAGCAGAGAGATCTGAGATTCTCCTGCCAGAGCCAGGAGTGCACTGGCATGAAGGACCTAGAACATGTAAGAAAATTAAAATTGCTTGAGGAGCATTCCCTCGGGCCTCTGCCAACTGGCACAGAGTGATATTATTTCCCATTATTTAACCCTCCTGCTTTCCCAAATAAGGAAAATACTGATGGCTGGGTATGATCTCTGACCTGTACTCACTCCTGGCCCATCATTGATAAGAGCACGGGGGATAATTTTTTTGGCATGATCTTTTCTAACAGAACAATGGCATTGAAAAGAGCATCTGAAATTCCTCACAGGACTGTTTAATTTATTGATAAAAATATATGACCAGCATTTAACCTTTTTAACGATGGGATTCGACCCCACTGCAGATGTTCAGGAAAGAGCAAGAGTTGCCTCTATTTTCTCTCTTCCTCCTGCTCTATTTAAACCCCATTATCCTGGGAGAGGAACCTCCAAAGTGTGTGAGCATGTGGGAAATGAGAACCCCTTTCCTTTAAGAACTTGGGAAATGAGGCTGAATGATGCTGCTGGTGGAAAGCTGAGCCGAACTGAATCATTTGCTGCTGCCTCTGTGTCAAAGACTCAGTTTTAATTCAACAGCAGGAATTCCACACTCCCACTCTGACTCCAGTCCTATTTTACTTTGTCCTGACTGGGCCGTGACCTGCTCAGGTTTAGTGGGAAGAAATCGATAAAGTGGGATCAGAGAGGCTTTTGCCCGTTTTTCTAGGGAATTCATTAACTCCTAACACTGCTGAAACACCTCAAACACCTCTAATCCTCCAACCCTCCTGACAGTTTTCCTCATAATAACAGTGTCCTGTTTGCTCCGTGGACCTTTGATTGGCAGCTAGTTGGGAGGGGTCCTCTAATTCCTTGATCCTTTTCATTCCAAGCAATTCTTTAACTGGCAATTCTTTTTGGCAGAAAGTCTCTCCAGCCTGCCTAACTCAGTGATTTGGAGGTAAGTGGAAATAACCCAGCTGGGGGATAAAATTTCTTGGCATAAATTTTCCTCTCCACAGCTGTACTTCTGATCCGTGCCACACCACAAACCTGGAGCCATTTACACAGGGATTTGGTAATTTTTAAGCTCATCTATGGTATTCTTTTTCCCCATCCTAGAGCTGCTTTTATTTCCAGACCTGTTTTCCTTACTTTTTGATGCAAAACAAATCTGATGCAGTGATAAAAGTCATTGAAACAGACATCCCAGGGGAGTTGTGGAGTCACCATTCCTGAAGGGATTTAAAAGCCAGGGAGATGTGGCACGTGGGGACACAGTTTAGTGGTGGCCTTGGCAGTGGTGGGGGAATGGTCAGACTTGATGGTCTTAGAGGTCTTTTCCTCTAAGACCTAAAACAAAACCCCTAAATTTTCATGGTTTTGATGATTTTTGTTACATTTGTCAATGGAGAGAGGGACTATCATCCCATTACCTGTGGGAAAAGGTGGCTGAGGAGGAAAAGGAGAATCAAAAAGAGACACAAATGCTGCAGAGCAGGGGAAGAATTTGCTGAGGATTTATCACCAGGTTCTGAGTTACCAAATAGTTTGTCTGTGCCTCCTTTTCCCTGCCTGCAAAACAGGATGATTGCACCAGCTTTTAAAGAGTTTTGAGATATGGACATGGATAATCTGATTAAAAGTCCAGACTGCACACTAGGCTGGATGGGACTCTGAGCAACCTGGTCTAGTGGAAGGTGGCCCTGCCCATGGAAGGGGGTTGGAATGGGATGGTCTTGAATGTCCCTTCTGTCTTGTAATTCCATTATTCTCTTGCTCCCATGAAATAAAATCTAAATTATGTACCAGCAATAAGCAGAATTTATAATGGAAAACAGAATTCTGAGTCTTCCTCAGAAATCCTGTTTTGTAGAACCATATGTTGATACCTATTTCTGTTTTAACTGTTACAAAATCTGTTTTAAAACATTTGACAATCGACACTTCTCACCAAACAGAATTTTGATGCTTCAAACCAGTCTAATAACACTTACTTGGATCTAATTTGGGGCATGAGGATAAATATTACAATAAACAATTAAATAAATGTCCTAATAAATAAAAACTGCATTGTGTTTTCAGTGATGGGCCCAGTAAAACATTTCAAGTAATCAGACTTTTCTAACAGTGTGGTGCTGAATTTAGCTCTTCCCTTCCTCCCAACGCACAGAGGCTCAGATTTAACCCACCTGGTTTCAAGCACTGGAATGAAATACCTACATTTTGGGGTTATGGGATTTCCATCCCTGAATGCTGAGTTCCTTCCAGAGACAATACAGCTCCTCGGTGGCCATCAGATTTGCCATCTGGAGGTTTCTCATGATTAATTTCAGCACAACCCAGTTAAATGCTGCTGGTAAAAGCCCAGATTTGGACAGGATGCCTGTAGATTTCCACTTGGTTAAAAATAAAATTCAGACACGAATCAACCGCTCCTGAACCCAGAAATAACAGCAGAACTGTGTGGTGACAGTCACAACATGGGCTGAAGTTGATCTTGGTAATACGCTGCCAGATGGGTCATTAAAGTGATTGATGATGATATCACATTATCAGAGCTAAATTAGTTGGGATATTAGAACTAATTGCTGGTCAGAATGAGCCAGGAACAATTAGCGAGAGACGCTGATTGTGTCCGAGGGCATTTAACCTTCCATCAACTCATGGTTTTCAAGTCTTTTGGCCCCTTGGTTGAGTGGCAGCCAAACTGAGGGCTGGGCAAAGAACGTAGAGAAAATTCAGCATAACAGTGAAGTCAGGTGGTTAAATTTGTCCATATTTGTTAATTTTCTCCTTTACTTTGGGCTGTGGAAAGCTTAGGGAACCACTGATAGAGAGAAGTGTGAGAGGGGAAAGAGATTCATTGAGGATCACAGAATCATGGAATGGTGTGGTTTGGAAGGGAATTTGAAAATCACCCAGTTCCAAACCTCTGCCATGGGCAGGGACACCTCCCACTATCCCAGGTTACTCCAAGCTCTGTCCAACCTGGCCTTGGTCACTTCCAGAGATGAGGCAGCCACAGCTTCTCTGAAAAACCTGTGCCAGGGCCTCACACCCTCACAGGGAAGAATTTCTCCCTAATATCCAATCTAAACCCACGTGCTCTAAGTTTAAAACCATCACCCCTTGTCCTGGTCATACTGTCCCTTATCTAAAGTCCCTCTCCAGCTCTCTTGGAGACCCTTTAGGTACTGAAAGGAGCTCTAAGGTGTGTCCCTGGAGCCTTCTCTTCTCCATACTGGACAAACCCAACTCTCTCAGCCTGTCCTCATGGAAAGGGAGCCCTCTGATCATTTTTGTGGCACAAAAGATGTCCCATGAAAGCAGATGAGAACCCGGAAATAAACCTGGCACGTTACAACTGCTGCCCTGCTGGCAGTGGCTACCATGGCTCCAAATCCTTTTTTTTTTTTTAATAAATGTCCTCTGTGACAGAAAGTTTTCGCTTTTGTTTTTCCAAATGGGAAGTTGCTCCAATGAGCTTCTCCTATTTTCTCTCCTGCATTTATGCAGAGCTGGTTTAGATCTCTTTGTTCTTTTGCTGGTGATGTCCTTTAGTCCAAACAGTCCCCATTCCTCGGCATTTCCCTCCCAGGTGTATTTACAGACAGCAGCCAATCCATGACCAGAAGTTGCTTTGTCCAGCTGCATGAACTGAGCTCCCACAGTCACCCCTGCAAGTTCTCCTGCCCCTGAAATCCTCAATGTGTTGCACGATTGTCACAACACGACACAAAAGAAACAACACTCGCACACTGAGATGTCCAAGGCAAAAAGGGCAGGTTTATTTACAGACCTCAAAATTTATAGAATTCCAACAGTGACCATGGATTGGAAGAAGAAAATTGTCCTCTCCAACCACACTGGTCAACCCAACTGTCCATCAACAGTCTCCTCCTTATGAGAAGAATGTAAACATAGAGAGATGGTTACAATAACAAATAGGTTGTTTATGTGAAAATTGTGAGAGACTCCATTGCAAAAGGTAAACACAGAAGGCTGAAGTAGAACTTTAGAAAACTTCTTCAAAAGACAGAGGAGAACAGAAAAGACCCAGACAACACACAATTTCCTGGTGGGAATTGTTCTTTAGGATTGGAGCTGCACTTGATGTTCCCTGTAAAGTTGTACTTGAAACTTGAATTATATAATTCCTTCTTTATTTCCTTCCAAAATATCAATGAACACTTGGCAGGGCTGCATTAATCACATGAGTGTGGCAAACTGTGAGTAAGTGGAGTGGAGGCATCTTGGCAGGAGTTCCGCCAGACTCCCCTGACGCAAGTGAGTCAATAATTCTCGGTTGTTTAAGGCGTTAATTATTCTTCTCAACCTGACGAAGACACCAGAATTTTGTGGGATAATTCATGGGATTGACTCTGTTGATACAGGAAGTCAATCTTTATTGACTCCACGGTGATTTGGGGGTGATTAACCTGTGATTACTTGTGTTGCAGACAGGGAATGTTAAATGGGACAGATCTCTCCCCTCGGAATTTCATTCACATCCTTGGAGCTTTCTTTTCCATCATTTCCAGCTGCCTGACCCTGCTCCCTCCATCTCTTGCTCTTCCTACTGTTCCTTGTAGCTCGTGTTTTAAATTTCACCCATTTTTTCAATGCTTTTATCTCCAAGGTCTTTTGTTTCTCCATTTGTGAGAACTGGGTCGTCCTTCCTTGGGAAAATTCCATGGAAAATTCTGTATGAACCTAAAAATTCCCCTGCTTTTTGTAACATCATGATTCCTGAAAAAATATAAGTAAAACAAATCTCAAGAATGATTTCTGGGTGAGTTTGCTTATAAACCTTTTCCAGCCTTTTTTCTTTTGTTCTTTCTTTCCCCCCATACCTTTTCCACTACTTGGAATAGTCTTGATCTCCTAGGAAAATATGGGAAAGAGGAGCCAAGTGGGAGATCTTCTTTTCTTGGTAGGAATACTTATTTACACCACCTTAAATTGCTTGGGGAGAAACACTGGAGAATTCAGGCATTTTCCACTACAGCTAAAATCATGGAATCATCACATTATTTAGGTTGCAAAAGACCTTTAGATCATTGAGTCCAACCATTAACCCAGCACTGTCTTGTGTTCCACTGCTGTTGATTACCATTTCTACATCCTTTTCCAATGGGAACTTTTCCAGACATAGAGATATAAATTTATAATGTATATTATATATTGTTATTATGTGTTTACAATATATTTTCAGATTTTTCCATTCCTTTCTCTTTTTCCCCAGTTTCCCTTCCTTTCATTCCCAGCTAAAAGGATGCAAAAAAGAAAATTAAGGGGGGAAAGCAGAAAGAAATGAACTTGAAAATCTATTTTTACCTGGAGTTGGGAAAAGGGAATTCTATTTGACCTTTGCTTTACAAGACAATGCAAACAAGAATTGTTTTAGGATTTTCTCAGGAAAACCAGTGAGATTAACAAAGTCAAGGTGCCTGTCTGCACTGGGGAGATCAGCTCCCATTTCCAGTTGCACCCTCTCCTTGAAATTTTTAATATTCCTTTAGGCACCGCTTTTTGTTTGTGCTTTTTGTTTGTCCTGGACTTTTTGAAACACCTTTGCTCTTCCAGCTCAAGTTCAAAGTTCAAACCAGGAAATGAGGAAAAACACTCCAAAAGGAGATGAGCCTCCAAGATAAAAGACAGACTAATATGTGGAATATATTTATTCCATTATTGTTTTGTTTATTTCTTTGCCATTCTTTTTAATTAGAATAGCAATTGATTTTCCATTGTCAAGAATAACTACTTTCCAATCAGGAGAATCTGGAATATTAAGTAGACTTAATTTTTTTATATGGAACCCATAACAATGTTAATATTAAAATGTCATCAGTCTCGCTGAGATACATAATGAGCATGAAATGAACAGATTTTTTTTTATCCCCCTCCTTTTGTAGATCCAATTTAAATTACAAATGTTCCTGATAAAATTTGCACAGACTAATTTGGATATCACAGACAATTATTTCCACTTTGGAGAGGAAAAAAATACTCCAAAAGTCCCGCAAAAAAAATTGGAGAGGACTTTTAACTAAACCTGATAAATCTGACATGTTCCTTAACCTTGAGTCTCTCAGGAGTGGCAGTTTAGAAAAGTTAAATACTTCTCCCTTTAAAATTGCTTCTTTGTCTGGAAAGCAAATCCAGACAACCATTAAATCATGGAATGTTTTGGGTTGGAAGGGGCCTTGAAGGTAATTTTGTTTCAACTCCTGCCATGGACAGAGACACCTCCCACTATCCCAGGTTGCTCCAAGCCCCATCCAATGTGGCCTTGGACACTCCCAGGGATGAGGCAGCCACAGCTTCTCTGGACACTCTGTGCCAGGGCCTCATCACCCTCACAGGGAAGAATTTTTTCCTCATATCCAATCTAAACCTACCCTCTGTAAGTTCGAAGCCATTCCAAATAATCTGTCTCCATCTTTCTTGTCAGCCCCTTCAGGTACTGGAAGGCCACAATTAGGTCACCCTGGAGACTTTTCTTTTCCAGGTTGAACAATCCCAATTCTCTCAGCCTTTCCTGACATCAGAGCTGCTGCATCCTCCTGGTCACCTTGGTGGCTTGTCTGGATTCACTCCAGCAGCTCCATGTCCTTCCTGTGCTGGGGAACCCAGAGCTGGAGGCAGCTCTGCAGGTGGGGTCTCACCTGAGAGGGGCAGAGGGGCAGAACAGCCCCCTCAGCTGCTGCCCACCCTGCTTTGGGTGAACCCAGGACACATTTGGATTTCTGGGCTCCAAGAGCACGTGGCTGGGTCATGTCCAGCCTCTCACCCACCAGCTCTCACAGAATCACAAAATCACAGAATTTCTAGGTTGGAAGAGACCTTCAAGATCATCAAGTCCAATCCATGCCCTAACACCTCAAGTAGACCATGGCACCAAGTGCCACATCCAGTCTTTTGTTAAACACATCCAGGGATGGTGACTCCACCACCTCCCTGGGCAGACCATTCCAGTATTTATCATTCTTTCTGTGAAAAACTTTTTCCTAATCTCCAAGTCCTTCTCCCCAGGGCTGTTCCATCTGCTCATCCCCAGCCTGGATTGATCCTGGGGTTTGCCCCAACCCATGGTCAGCACCAGCCTTATAAGATTCTCATGGGTGAGTTTTCCAGCTTGTCCTGCTCCCTCTGGATGACCTTGTCCTTCAGGTGTGTCACTTAGCCCTTCTAAGTGACATCTACTGCCCTTGCCTAATCCACTGATGCAGCAACTCCATCCTAGAAGGCCACAAGGTTGATTGTCTCCATCAATTTCTCCTCTGAATTTTCACATTCCAGAAGAAGTTGTTTCAAGGGAGCTCAAATCCATTTCAGATTCCCCTTTGTCACATGCCTTGTTTACCATGGAAAAACAGCAGCCACAAAGTGTTAGTTAACAGTGTTTTTCGTGCTTTAAATTGGCATCCTAATTCTACATAAATTAACTTTGATGTGCACACTCGGAATGCTCGGGATGAACTCTGCTGTGTTCCCTGATAAAAAAGGATACATCTCCCACCAAGTTGTCAAAACCCCTTAGCAACGGGGTTGCCTCAGGTCTGGTCCACTGAAAACGTTCTTGTCACTACACTGGGATGAAGGGACAGCACTTTTCCTGTGGATATAGTTTTACCTCTGCAGAATTCCTTATATCCATACAGATAAAGCCTGAAAAACAGGGAGAAAAATCAGAACAAGTGTTTAAAAAACTGATGAATATTTTCCTGCAGTATGCACAGAACATTAAATATTGCCCAGCTGTATTAATAATATTTTAATTAAGGCAGATGTTAATTTTTTTCGGACATGGTTTATCTGTTTATTGACTGATCATATAAACTCCTTTATAAACTCTCATTATACACCCAGAACAATAAGGGCACTGATTCACAGCTCTGATGGAATAAATAAAAGCTACCAAGAGACTTTGGTGTTGCAGCCTCAGGTCATCAAAAGGATGTCACAATTAATGGAAAATTGGGAGAAATTGGGCAATTTCCTGCTGCTTCCTGTCCTTGGTGTGTTCCTCACTCACTGTAGGCTTCAGCTGGATTTTAAAGGAAGGCTGGCTTGGGATGACCTGAGGTGGGATTTGCCCCATCTAAGTGCAGATGTTGATAAAATGGGAGATTCTGTTTAATATTCCCATTTCCAGAAGCATCATCATTCCCTGGAGAAAAGGAGGCCTGGGGGGAGACCTCCTGGCTCTCCACAACTCCCTGACAGGAGGGTGGAGGCAGAGGAGATCAAGATCTGCTCCCAGGGAACAAGGGACAGGAGAAGAAGAAATAGCCTAAAGCTGTGCCAGGAGAGATTCAGGATGGGCATCAGGAAGGATTTCTTCCTTCCTCCGTAGATCAAGAAACAACAAATCTCCTGTGCAAATGTTCTCCGAGTTAATATAGGCCCTGTCAGGCCAGTCCTAAATAATTATTTATAATGGACTTCTGAAAAGATCAATTTTGGCCTTTCAGTATCAAGCATTTTCCTCCTTGTTCAGACGCCGGGAATAAAACATAACAATCAAATTTTGTCCATGTCACTGAGCTTGTGGGGGGCTAAGTAAGAAGGATGGAATTGTCTGTGTGGTGACACAGGGATCGTTCAGTAAACAGTGCTCAGACAAATAGTGTGTATTTCAAGGAGGCCAAGATTCTGCAGAGCAAATAAAGCAGCTCAGTCATCCATCAGGGGTTGACTCCATCCTACAAATTACCATATAGAGTGGATTGATTTTTTTTTTTTTAATAGGGCTTACACAAAGCAGTAACTCTGGGAAAGGCTCATGGCAGATAATCAGGCAAATATGAGCTCCTACTTCCATGCAGGAGCCAAGAAGGTCTAATGGGATTCCTTGAGGCGTAAACACGGATCCTCCATTTGGCCAAGATTGTGTTAATTCTGTCACTGGTGAGATTATGGCCGTGTTACAGTAGAAAGAAGTTGATAAATTGGAGATGGTTCAGAGCAGAGTCATTAAAACATTGGATTTGTCTTAAAACAGAATGAACAGAGCCTGCTTAGCAGAGGGAAGGTCAAGAAATGCTTTGATCACAGTCTGTAAAAATTTACATCAGTTTAGCTCTGCCAGAAAAAGTCCAACAGCATCCCTTTGGAAAGTGAAGCTGGATAAACTCAAAGAAGAAATCTGAGTCAAGCTCCTTTTTAATATTGAATATAATCAAGGGGTAGAACTTTTGTAATGGCTTTTGAGTATAATTAATCACTGCCAATTTCTAAATCAGGACAGAAAGCCTCTTAAAACTCTGTGATAATACAAACCAAGTGTTGACTCCAATAAATCTCCTGGATATTGGACCTGGCAGCAAAAAATATGTGCTGGAACACACTGAACTCTTGACTACTCTTGTGGAGAGCTTATTCTGTGTCCTGGAAGTGTAGGACTGGACGCATGGCATCAATTTTTCAGACTTTTCTCTTCTGATCCCCAGAATAAAAGAAGATAGAGGATTTTATCCACCGCATCAAACAATTCCTGGGTGACCTGGAGACCACTGAAAGAAAGCAAAGCAATATTAAAGGGAGAATGTCCTGCTGCAGGTTCTGAGGAACTCTTGCCATGTGTAGCTATTTAAACCTCTGGAATGGTTACAGCTTCCTGCCTTCAGATGTTCAGGGCAGGTCTCGTCAAGATCCATTTCAGCTTTTGCTCTTTAACTCTTCCTTTTGCATCTTCCATTGTAATATCCAAATAACTTCTTAATTCTGTAATTAAATTAAATTTTCTTCTTTTTTTTTTTTTCTTTTTTTTTTTTTTTCCTTTTCTCTTCGGTTTCTGGGTGAAAAAAAACCTGCTAAAGCATCTTCAAAATTTCAAACATGGTTCTTTTGTGTCCTGGCAGTCAAGAGGGCAAACCCCAGCCTAGGATGCATCAAACTCAGTGGAACCAGCTGGTCAAAATAGAAGATGATCCCACTGTATCCAGGATTGGAAAGGCCTCACCTTGAACACTGAATGAAATTCTGGGCGCCACAATTTAGGAAGGGTGTGAATGTCCTTGAATGTGTCCAGAGCAGGACAACAAAGCTGGTGGAAGGGCTGGAAGTCATGTCCTGTGAGGAGTGACTGGGAAGTTTGGGCTTTCCTGAGGGGAAGAGGAAAGGGAGGTGCTGAGTTCTCTCCTTGGGATCCAGGGACAGGATTAATGGGAATGGTTCAGAGCACTTGGGGAGGTTTAGACTGGACATCAGGAAGCATTTCTTCACCAAGGGTCTGGTCAGAGAGTTGGACTGGATCCTTCCCCTCCCCAAATCCAGAGGAAGAGGAACTTCAGGAGGCATCAGGAGGAAAGGGAGTGATGAACTGCTGTTCATGGTCTCAGCATCTCCAGCTCCAGCAGGGCTGGTGACCTGGATCCAGTTCAGCAGCCAGAATACTGTGGATGTAGAAAGATGAGGATGAAAAGGCCATAGTGACCATCCTCAAAAATCTGTGACCTCTCTGACCCCAGATGGGTCCTGGATCATGGTGTTTGCACTGATGATTTCCTGCTCACATCTCTGAATCTCCTTCCCTTCCCCTAGGCTATCTTCTGTCACATAATTTATCTGTAGCTTCATTTACCTCTTTCACACACAGAAGTCCCATAAAATCAGGTACACTTTGTCAGCTAAAGGCCCATCCAGCTGACATCCTGTCAACTAAAGGCCCATCCTGTCTCAGAGTGCCCAAAATCCCACTGTAAGCACAGGAAGAGTATTTCCCTAAGCACAGAGAAAGCTCAGGAGGACTTTTTTTCTCTCCAACCCTCCACTGTTCAGTCATTTTTATCCTCAAGACTTCCAGAGATGCTCTCTGTGTCCCAGCAGCCTTGATGGATTTATATTCCGGGAGCTATCCATTTATTCCATGAGCTCCACTAAGCTTTTAGCATCCATCATATCCTGGCACAGCTTGACTACAGTTTGAATAAAGAACCACCTGCTTTTGTTTATTCTGATTCCTCCCTGTGGCCTCTTATCATCACCCTGGAGGAAGCAGAACAATTAACCCTTACCTGTTGTCTCCAAGCTACTCACGAGATTCTCCATCAAACTCAATAACTTCCAAACTGAGGGATCATTTGTTTAGTGAACTCTGCAGGCCTGGTAATGAATTTGAGCTTCCTGTGTGAATTTTTTTTTCCTGGGGCTTGGTGGATGGGGAGATACTGGCAGAAACTTACCAGGAAAAATCAAGTTTGAGGAATCGCAATCAAGATTGCCATTATAAATTATTATATCTGTGTTTAAATTACACTGTAGTGACAAGCAAGTGACTATTTACCCTCTGGAATAGGTTCCACAAGTCTCTGTGGTAAAGGGTTCGTAAAATTTTTTGAAAGCTGTAGTTGGTAAAAAATAAGAGACCTGTCAGCAGCTCTGAGTCAGCCTGATGGATCTGATCAAAAGTTTACCAGGAAATAAAATCCTGGAATGGTTTGGGTTGGAAGGGGCCTGAAAAATCATCTCATTTCAACCCCCTGGCATGGGTAGAGACCCCTCCCACAAGACCAGGTTGCTCCAAGCCCAATCCAGCCTGGCCCTGAATTCTTCCAGGGGTGGGGCAGCCACAGTATTTTTCCAGGGCTTCACATCTGTCCCAGGGAAGAATTTATTCCCAAAATCTAACCTGATATAAGTTAATATGATAACAGAGTCCACAGAGTGTAAACATCTCAAATCCCAACTCGGGCATGAGTGATGAAAAATTGCCTCTATTTAGACACTCTCCTTTATACCTCTGTTTTAAAGAGTTAAAGAACTTTGGTGTTTGAAGGTTTGAATTTTGGTGGATTGCAGTCTTAATAAAAGCTTTAAAAATACTGTTTTCATGTGGAGTAGAGAAAAGAAAAATCTTCTTATAGATCCAGAGCTGTGGAGACTGGAGATCCTCAGAGGGGGGAACAGAGAGATATCTTGCGTCCTGCCTGTTTCCAGATCTGTTAATTCAAACTTTCCAGTGAAGGGGTAAATCCTTTGGCAACTTTCGGAGCACAAGGCTGTAATTTCCTGGTGGTTTTGGGCTGGCTGTCAGCCCCTGACAAAAGGTGGCTGAGGAGCCTGCTGCTATCGATGGCATGAACACGCCTCTCCCTGGCAGGATGTGATGGGATGATTGCTTTCCAAACAAGGTGTCTTGGTTTAGGAAGAGAGGTGTCTGCCAGGGAAAGCCAGAGCTTCCCTTGGAAGGGAGAATGCAAACCCCTTCCCTCTGAACTACTATAATTTTGAAATTAAGGAGCTCTCAAGCAAAGATATGGGAATAGGAATAACTGTTCTTTACTAGGAATAGATTAAAAAATAAAAATGTAGTAATACAAAAAAAAAAACCCAAAGAAAACAAAACAAAACAAAAAGAAAATGCTGACAGGCTCAGAATACAACCTGACACCCTGTTGGTCAGGGTGTTGGGAGCAGTCCAATTAGATCCTCCTGGAGGGACAGATGTGGTTCTGTTGAAGCAATGATCCTGTAGTAGGGTGTAATTTTCCTTCTGAAGGTCCAGTGGTGGTGAGATGGGTCCAGTCTTCCTCTGGGAATCCAGTGCAAACAGGCTGTTCTGGTGTTCTGAATCTCAGATTTTTATCCAGGTAGGAATGCTTGGCTCCTCCCCCTGGATAGAGCATCTCCCAATGGGATGATGTAATTTTATCAGCCATGCAGTGAGCCTCGATGGCCCATGAACAGCAGATATCCCCCGGAGGGAGGATGGGTCCTGGAAGAGATAAGAACTCTGCCCCACCTGGTTTTAACAGCTGGCCCATTAACAGAAGACACCTGCCTCCTCCCCCCAAGAGAGATAAAGAGAAACACCTTCCCAGCTGGTTTCAATAGATGACAACAGAATAAATACTTTTGGTTACATCTTGCATCGCCACCTAAGACACAAGGATGACTCCCTAAAAGCACAGCTGCATCCCCAGGCTGTGCCAGGGCAGGCAGAACCAGCACTGAGTGGCTGCAGCAAGGTTCCATCAAATTGTGATGATTTCCCAACCCTCCTAGAGGACTTGGTGCCATGGGCGGGAGGAAAATTGGTATCCTGAGTGAATGAGCACAACAGATTTGGGAAAACACTGGGGTGAGGGCAACGATTCCTCCCCAAGGACAACAATGTTTGGTTTGCTAAACACCAGGGATTCAGCCAAATGAACATGGAGCTGTTCAAAATTACCAGCCTGGAGTTCTTGGCACCAGAACAATATTCCGGCCTCTCCTGTTGCTAACTGGAAAATGCTAATTTGCAAAAACACAGGTTCCTGGAGCATGCACACAAACACAAATGTTTCACTTCAAATGCTTCACCATCATCAGAACCACTTTGTTTAAAACCTCTCCCTCGTGAGGTTCCCAGCACCTACACAGAGCCTTAATGACCATTTGCATCTTTCCTTCTTTGTGAACAGGGATTTTTGGTTATTTTCCAGGCCTTCAGATGATTGCACTGATTGACAGGTAGGAAAATTACTCCTCTTTTCTGTGTCCCACAAAATTGGAGCTTGTTTGCAGCCTTTCAGCATTGCTATTTTAAAGCTTTCCTGCTCTGCACCGGTGCTGTCAATCCAGCATTTTCAGTGGAAGAACTCCTGTCAGGTTTTTTGCCTGATACTTCTTGCAGTCGTGACAGGATCTCCTTCACGTGTGGAACAACGACAAAAAGCTGCAGATGTTTGTGTGCCTGTCCTGATTTTCTCCATGACCCCTGCCCTTTCTGGGCCATTGGAATGTAGAGATTCCCTACACATGACAACCCACCTGGTTCTGGGCTCCCAGCACAGGAAGGACGTGGAGACGTTGGAAAGGATCAAGAGGAGGCACCAAGATGATCAGAGGGATGGGGCAGCTCTGCTGTGAGGAAAGGCTGGGAAAATTGGGATTGTTCAGACTGGAGAGGAAAAGGCTTTGAGGTGACCTAATTGTGGTCTCCCAGTTCCTGAAGGAGCTACAAAAAAAGGTGGAGAGAGACTTTTTAAAGGAGTCTGGAATTACAGGAAAAGGCATGATGGTTTTAACTGGAAGAGGCTGGATTTAGATTGGATAATGGGAAGGAATTCTTCCCTGTGAGGGTGGTGAGACCCTGGCACAGGTTTTTCAGAGAAGTTGTGGCTGCCCCATCTGTGGAAGTGTCCACTGCCAGGTTGGACAGGGCTTGGAGCAACGTGGGATAGTGGGAGGTATCCATGCCCATGACAGGGATTGCAATTGAATGACCTTCAATGTCTTTTCCAAACCATGCTGTTCCATGATTTTTTTGGCACATGTGTGGGAATAAATTGGTGAACAAAACCTTGAGATCATGAGGGGATGAAGAAGAGGAACAAGTCTGTGCTGTAACCACCAAGACCACAATTGTCCAGAGGGACAGAAGGAAGAGGAACTATTTAAGTGCCATGGCAGGGGGTTTGTCAAATCTGGAAAATTCATAGGGAAGAAGAGAACAGAGACTGCTTTTCAGGAAGAGAAAAGTAGAATGGCTTAAGAAAACATGTTATTTCTTTTCTATTGGACTTTGAGATGCAATGGGAGGGCAGAATTCAAACCCAGGAGCTGAACACCCTTCTTTTGACATTGAATATATTAGTTTAATGTTTCACTCTGGGTTTTACAAGGCTGGACAGCATCACAAAGCTGTAGATGCCCTACCTGGATGTCATCCCAGGAGGGAAAATTTCCTAGCAAATATCAGCTCACTGTTTCCACACTTTCAAGATGCCCACCACACCAGCAGAAGCCCTGCCCCTAATCTGCATTCCAAGTGTGAACCCATTTTCTTGAGCCTGTCACATTGTAGGAGGAATTAGGGAATAACTGAGGCAGGGTCTGAATTCCTGGGCTTTTCCTGGGAAGAGCCATGAGTGGGACCTGGTGATCCTTGTGGATTCCTTCCAGCTGAAGATTTCTATGATTCTGTGATTAATGGAAGAATCAGAGGAAGAGAAATAGAGAATGAAGTGAGTGGAACACAACAATATTTGCAGCTTGGCAGGGAGGAGCTCAGCTTTTATCATGACAGTCCAGGTCACAGATGGAATGCAGCCTGAGGAGAAAGGACATTCAAAGCAGGGAAATCTTGCAGGGATGCCCAAGGTCATCTTGGAGTCCTCAGATAATGCAGCCACCCTCCACTTCTTGAAGAAGTTCATCAGTCTCCTGCATTTCCATATAGGAACCTCAAGCTTTTAACTCTGGTGGTGGAGCACTGGAACAGGCTCCTCATGGAATTGGTCACAGATTCAAGCCTGCCAGAGATCAGGAAGTGTTTTGACAATGCCCTTGGGCACGTGGTGGGATTCTTGGTGTGTCCTGTGCAGGGGCAGGAGCTGGACTCGTGATCCTTGCAGATCTCTCCCTTGCAATAGAATATCCTTCAGGATATCCTGTGGTCACACATCATTGAAAGACAATAAAAACCACAAGACATAGACATGCTGGAGAGTGTCCAGAGAAGGACAGCAAAGCTGATGAAAGATCTGGAGCACAAATGTGATGAGGAGCGGCTGGGAGAGCTGGGAATTCTTGGCCTGGAGAAAAGGTGTCTCAGGGAAGAATTTATCACTCTCTGCAACTCCCTGACAGGAGGGTGGAGCCAGCTGGGGATTGGCCTCTTCTCCCAGGTAAGAAGCAACAGGACAAGAGGAAACAGCCTCAAGCTGAGACATTGGAAGTTTAGATTGGATTTTGGGAACAATTTCTTCCCCAAAAGGGAGGTTAGACACTGGAACAGGCCCAGGGCAGTGGTGGAGTCACCATCCCTGGAGGAATTTAAAAATTCTGTGGATGTGGCACTTGGGGACATGGGCCAGTGGTGGCCTTGGCAGTGCTGAAGGAATGGTTGAACCCCATGATCTCGGGGGGCTTTTCCAACCTGAACTATTCCCTGATTCTCTGATCCTCACCCACAGCTCTCTGAGAGAAAATGATTGACGGGGAGTAAAGGCTTTGCTGGGAATTTCCAGGGCCTGGTGAGTGAACCTCCAGCTCAAAACCAGTAATAAACTCCAAAAACTTTGTGAGAACAATTAAGTGGGAAGATTGAGAGAGAGAGAGGGAGATCTAGCAGACAGCCTTGGGGTGATAAAGGAATTATTCAGCTGTAACAAGCAGCCTAAGCCTCCTTAGGAACACTGTAAATGCAATAGTGAGATCCTGCAGGGAGAGAGAGAAAGGTGAAGGTTATTGTAGCTGAAATATTTAGACTCTCTTATTACAGTCGGTTCCCTTAATAAACTTCAGAATATGTGACTGAGACCTCTGTAATCCATGGAATATACCTGGATAATTAAGGACAGACTTAAACCACTGAGCATGGCCCCTCTGGCTCCTTCCTTTGTCAAGGACCTGCACTCCCAGGAACTGGGCAGAGCAAATGTGGGTGCACAGGGCTGTGTCCCAGGTCCCAGAAGTCTCCCAAACCATTTCTGGGGCTTTCTACGTGGGAATTCAGCTGGCAGGAAGCAAGCTGGGAATTCAGCATGAGAGAGGAGTCACTGTGGACCTGCCCACAAGTTGGGGGTGAGCCAGTTGGCTTCAGGGGTGCTGCTGAACATCAGGATTGACCAAGAGTGCTGCAGATGTGAAGATGAACTTCAAAGCCTGGAAAAATACCCATTTTGTGATAGAATCATAGGATCATTAAGGTTGGAAAGATAATCAAGTCCAAGCATCAATTTAGCACCACCACCATGGTCACCATTACAACATGTCCCCAAAAACCAGATCCACATTTGTTGAACACTTCCAGGGATGGAGATTCTGATGCCTGAAATTTGACCTTTCATGTTTTTTCAGATTCTGTGCTACCCAGGGGTGCACTTCTGAGCCTCACATTCAGTGTCACTCAGCTCTCTTCACAGAGCAGGGAGACAAAACAGATCCTTTTCCTGCTGGAGACCAAGGACAATGAGTACAAGTTTCAGGCCCAAAAGCACAAACAAGGGTGAACTGAAGGGAGAAAACAAGAAGGATGGGGCTTCACACCCTGAAGCTGTAACTGGACAATTAAACCCCAATATGCAAATAGACCAAAACTTACAAAAGTGTGAGATCTCATGATCGGTCATCCATTTTGTGACCATTTTTGGTCCATCTTGGGTGTAGCCCTGGCCAGGCTCTTGTCCTGCCCAAGGTGTACCCTAAAGGCCTTTTAACAAATATCTGCTTTATTCTCTAGCTCTGTCAAGTCTCAGTTCCAGGCCAACCTTCCCAAGGCATCAATTCCACCATTCCTCTGGTTGTTCCAACCCCTCCAGGAAGAAAACCCCACCTCCTGATATGTGTTCTAAACCTTCTCAGGAACTTGTGTCCGCTTTCTCCCCTACCTTGGCTGAAGGCCCAGGTAGAGAAATCATGGAATGATGCTTGAGAATAAAGAAAACTCTAATTTCAGTTTTATTTTGGAACTGTGTCTATTTTCCAATAAAATAAATACATGTTTCTTTCTAGTGTTGTTTTCAAAGAGGAAATATTTCCTTCCGAACACTGAGAAAGGTTAGGAAATTTTCAATGCTGAGATTTTGACTGAAAACAATAACACAAAAAGTCATTCTATTTCCCTAAAAAGCTCCAACAAATCTTTTAAGGAATATTAAGAGATCCAGAGTTATTGTAGTTAGAGCTGTGAAGGTGCATTTTGGAAAGGAAAACCATGGAAATCAGACAGTTCCAAAAATGTCTTTGGGAAGTTGTACAAATCAGAGGGAGGATGTTTGTTCTCCTCTTCCCCCCTGCATTCCTTCAAACAGGGAAATCTCACTCTGGGACTCACCTCCAGCCATTGTCCTCCTCCCACATGGACCAGCCTCTCCAGCTGATTGTTACTGATTTGTTTTCAAGTCCATGATAGGAACTGTAAGACTGGGATAGTGAAAATCTGCAATGGAATTTTTTTTTAATGGGTATTTTTTCCTTATTCCCCATTACAATAAATTTTCAGGGATTGCAACTTCCTCTAAGCAAACATGGGGAAATTCATCCCCATCCAAACTGACCTTGAACAATTCCAGGGATGGGGCAGCCACAGCTTCCCTGGGAATGCCATTGCAGGGCCTCACCACCCTCACAGGGAAAAATTCCTTCCCAATTTCCCATCTAATCTCGCCCCCTGGCAAACAAGTAGTAATTCATCCCACCATTGTTGAGGTCCTTCCAGAATCTCATGTATTTATTCACTGGGTTCACAGAGAACAAGCAGAACAGTTCATTTTGTCTACAAGTGAACCCCCAAAGCTGGCAAAAATCTGCCTGGTTTTAAGCTTGCCTTTCCTGTTCATTTCTGATTTTATGTGCAGCATGTTCCATCTGTTTATCTGAACAAAATAAGGGAGAGTGATTTGATTAGGTGAATAAAACCTTTCAGAAGGAGAAGAAAAATCCCCACCACAATTGTTAACAGCTCTTTAATCCAGCAGAGACGTGTGACAACCCAGCCGAGGGTTGGAACAAAGTTAGAAAAATTCCAATATCAAAGAGGACAAACACTTAAAATATAGGGAGAGATGGCTGAGATGGTAGAAAGAAAAGATTCTCAGAGGAATCAGAATGATAGTTTTTCATGCTTTTAAATCAAGGTAGGTGTTTTCATTCAAACTCAGCCCTGGAAGGGTCCAAGGCCAGGTTGGATGGGGCTTGGAGCAACTTGGGATAGTGGAAGATGTCCCCGCCCATGGCATTGGGGTGGAATTCCATGATCCTCAAGGTCCCTGCCAACCCAAACCATGCTGGGATTCTGTGATAAACTCCCCAAACTGGACTGATGCTGCTGGGTGAGGTGCCAGTCCCTTATCCCATTAAATACACAGTCATAAACTCTGAGAGCTGAGCCCACCTTGGTTAAATTAACGACTATCAATTAAATGACTCATCCTAGAGAAGTGTTTAGGCTCCTTCTGTGGCTGGGAGGCAGAAACAGACACTTCCACCTGGTGATTTATCTCATATTCACTTGGCAGAAAAGGAGCAGAGATGAATCCTCCTCTGAAGGCTTTCCCAGCTCTCCTTTTAGCACCAAGACCTCACAAACAAACAAAATTAAAGATCTTATTTGAGAGGGCAAAGTCTCATAAGGCAGATCCTTCCAAGAGACAAAGAATTTGTTTTGATATTCCAAAATGAATATTTGCCTTCCTATCCAAGACTGATCCAAGTCCATCCCACACATGCTGAGAATCTGCCTGGTCCTGACATCCCAAAGGCAGCAAAAAAACCCCAAACAAACAAACAAAAAAAACCCCCAAAAAAACAACCAAAAACCCCCCCAAAAAACCCAAACAAACAAATGAACAAACCAACCAAAAAAACCCCAAACAAAACAAAGCAAAAAACAAAAAAAAACTCAAACAAATCAACAAAAACCAGCAACAACAACAAAAAACCCCAAAACAAAACAAAAAAAAACAACCAAAACCAAACCAAAACAAACAAACAAACAAACAAAGAAACAAAACCCCAGATGGCACCAATGATTCCTTGTGTGATTCCACCTGGAGCACTCCATCCAGCTCTAGGGGCCCCAGAATAAGGACGTGGAGCTGCTGGAGCAGATCCAGAGGGGGCCATGGAGATGCTCCGAGGCCTGGAGCCCCTCTGCTCTGGAGCCAGGCTGGGAGAGCTGGGAATGTCCAGCCTGGAAAAGCCAAGGATCCAGGGAGACCTCAGAGCCCTTTTCAGTGGCTGAAGGGGCTCCAGGAGAGCTGGAGAGGGACTTGGGACGAGGGATGGAGGGACAGGACAAGAGGGAATGACTTTAAGTTGACAAAAGGCAGGGTTGGACGGAATATTAGGAAGAAATTCTTGGCCTTGAGGGTGGTGAGGCCCTGGCAGAGGTTGCCCAGAGAAGCTCTGGCTTCCCCATCCCTGGAAATGTCCAAGGCCAGGTTGGACAGGGCTTGACTGACTGCACAGTTCACTATGGCAGAGTTGTGAAAGGGACACGAATAAAGGGTGACCCAATACTTTGGATTCCATTATTCCAAGATGTAAAAATCAGAGAGCACCTTTGGGATCATTGTGGGAATGGGAGCTTCAAGGGTGTGAAATCCCTGCATTTCGTTATCTGGATGTCAGTCACAGCACTCCAGCTAAAACTCCAAACAGGCTTTTAGCACAAACACTCATTAAACCCCGAGAAGAATAACGCATAATTGTGATCCGTGTTGGAAAGAGCCAGACCTTTTCTCTGTATTTAATTACTTATGCAGCCAGCAAATGATGCTCCACTGCCTCACACTCCCTTTATGAAATGTTCCAAGACGGTCTCAGTTGCTCCTGGTTTTCCACTTGGGATTACCACAAGGAGTTTGTGGTGTCTGTGCATTTGCCCATAAAAACGGAATCACGGGAGAGCACAAAGCCAACGACCAAACAGAGCCTGAAAGGTTTAACAACTTCCATGCTTAGTCAATAATTTGATGGCTCCCAAGGAAACCTGGGTGTAGGAACTCTGCCAAGATTTTCAGATGGAAGGTGCCTCTGCAAATATTCTTAAAATGAGAGAATCCAGCAGCGATATTGCAAAGTTTCCAGCTCAGAAAAGGCTCGGGGAGAGCAGAGGGAGGTATTGTGTGCTTAATAAAATCCTCTCTGCTGATGCTCTGACTCAGGTGCTGCTGAGATTTTGTGCAAACACAGGATAAACATCAAAGGGTGATGCCCTGACATGGCTGATAAGAACAGGCAGAGGAGCTGAGCAGGACCAGGAATTTCTCAAGGGCTTCCTAAAAAACCCACACAAAATCCTACATACTTTTATTTTTCCAGGGTGGAAATTTTTTTTTGTTGTGGACGTGGCCTAGGCCATCTCTGGATTTGCTGTTGCCTGCAGACAGCACCAGCAGATCTCAGCCACCCCAAATGTTCTTCAGGCCTGGGTGACTTTTAACCCCAATGTGCCTGATGGGATTATTCCCACCTCCATCCATGCAAGGTTTTCTGGTGCTGTGGGTCTGATATGAACATTATTTTTACTTGATAGAGGACAGTGTGCAGGGGTGGGCCCCACCAAGGAGTTATGGAATCATGGAAGGGTTGGGGTTGGAAGGGACCTTAATGACCACTCATGCCATGGGCAGGGACACTTTCCACTATCCCAGGTTGTTTCGAGCCCTGTCCAACCTGGCCTTGGACATTTCCAGGGGTGGGGAAGCCAGAGCTTCTCTGGGCAACCTGTGCCAGGGCCTCACCACCCTCACAGCCAAGGATTTCTTCCCAATATCCCATCTATCCCTGCCCTCTGGCAGTGGGAAGACATTCCCTGTGTCCTGTCCCTCCATCCCTTGTCCCAAGTCCCTCTCCAGCTCTCCTGGAGCCCCTTCAGCCACTGGAAGGGGCTCTGACATCTCCCTGGATCCTTCTCTTCTCCAGGCTGGACATTCCCAGCTCTCCCAGCCTGGCTCCAGAGCAGAGGGGCTCCAGCCCTTGGAGCATCTCCATGGCCTCCTCTGAACCATCTCCAGCAGCTCCATGTCCTTATTCTGGGCACCCTAGAGCTGGATGGAGTGCTCCAGGTGGGATGACAGAAGGAATCATTGGTGGCATCTGTTTTTTTTTTTGCTGCCTTTGGGGTGTCAGGACCAGGCAGATTCTCAGCATGTGTGGGATGGACCTGGATAATCCCAATTCCCAGGACACAGCTCAGGTTATCAGCTCCCTTTGCCTCCAGTGCCAACCTTGCCACCAGCCACATTTAATAACTCAAACTACCCTGACCAACCTGTGGGCGCCTCGGTTTTATTTTGTATCCCCAAAAATATGTGGAAAACTTTGATCAGTGAGGAAAACAGGGCTTGTCCATCCCAGAGTGCACTGCAGTGGAAAGGTTTTGTTGGAATTCTGGCAGCACTTACTCATAGCTTGTAAGTTACTCTGTATCACCAGAATTCAGGAAATAGGAAAAGGCAAAACTGGACTTTTTTTGGGGGAAGAAAACTTTATCAAAATCTTTCAGAGCAGTGCAGGGTTTGAGATGTGGAATGAACATTCTGCCTTTCAGCCTCTCCCAGTGGCTTTGGAGCAGCTCAGGAATCCTTAATGCTAAAAATGGCTCACAAAAAAATGCCATTCTTAGCCAAGGAGGTGACAGCATCTCCTTACCCGGAGTGACAGAGTTATTGGACTGAGACCTCGCGTCCCCTTGCCAAATCCCATCTCCCTTATCTCACTAATTACAGATGGAATGGAGTGGAAACGGCCCAAACCAATTTTCAATAAAAGTGACCACAATCTTTGATTGAATCCGCTTTGTTTCTGCAGAGGGCAGGGCAGGAAACACAATTGTTGCTCCATGTTGGAGCTGGCTGTGACAACCTGGAATAGTGGAAATTGTCCCTGCCCAGGGCAGAGGGCTGGAATCAGATGATCCTTAAGGTCCCTTCTAACCAAAGCCATTCTATAATTCTATTTTCAGACTTTAATAAAATAAATACAATCCTTGCTTAGATAAAGGCTCTGAGATCTGAGAAAAGCACTGAACCTCTCAGGGGAAAAATATTCCCTCATGGTTTGAATCCCCCCTGGAATATCTTGTTAGGTTATGGTGGATGCTCTAAAAGGTCAAGGAACTTCCTGGAAAAGTTGAACTGGTTACAGACTTTTCATTAAAATGGCCCCTGTGAGATATTTTATATTTGAGGTCATTCCATACTTGGGATCCAATTTCAAGTTTCAGGGTCACAGGACTGCTGGATTTTGCCATGGGATGTGAGGTGCCAGACCTTCTGCCACATTAATGACCACCTCAAACAGAAATATTTTGGGGCTGAAGGAAGGATTTTTTTGACTGGTCTGTCCTTGGTGTGCTACAGGCACAGAATGGCACAAAACCAGCAAGTTCTACAATCAAGAAAGTCATTATTTACTGAATTGTTACTGTGTTGGTTTTTTGGTGTTTGTTTTTTAATTCCTGTTATTTTTAACCTCATCTCATGACTTTTGAATGTTTGTGGCTGCCCTAATTGCAAAGACCTGGTTTTGCAAACAGTTTTCCTGTGTGGCAACACCTATTTCATACTTTAATGACATTTTAACCTGAAGATATTTGAAAGGTTCATCCCACTTTTAATACTGAGTAGTTTTTCTCCCTAACTATAAAATCTCCTCTAGAGTTGTTTTGTTGTTTTTGTTTTTTTCCCATCCTTTATGACTGATTTTTACCTTTCTGTACTTCTAAAGGAGCTGGAAGATGGAGTTAATTGCTCCAGCTGGAAAGGGGCAGAGGGAACGACAGAGGATGACAAGGCTGCTTAGTTGATTATTAGACAGAAAAGAGGGAAAATCTCTTGAATTCTCAGAATTCTGCTGCAGTAAATCACCTCTTATCATAATCCATGGTGAGATCTTATATTTCTGTTGTGCCTTTCTTCATGGCATTCAGTTTTCCTGGAAATTTCCCTGCTAATCAGACTTTCCTGGACAGAACACATCCTTTCCCTGCTACCAAATGTACTTTGATGACTTTTTGATCAGGTGTAGATGGGATTTATACTTGTTTATTCCAGCCCCAGGGCATTCCCATGGACCTTTTTTAAACTCCATTTGTTGGAGGTGTAGAATTACTCAACAATCCAGGTTGGAGATATTGAAAGGATGTTTTTCATCCATGTGTCTGGAGAAAACAGCTGGAAAAGTGAGCAGAAACATGGATGAAAAACCCAAAGTGAGCAGAATCAAGTAAGGAGGCTGCTAAAGTGTTTTTGTCTGAGCAGCAGCAGCTGCATCCCTTGGGTTTTAAAGGACTGAGGTAGAAGCTGTTGTAATCAGAGATTCCAGAGCTGGGAAACCTGGAAAACCTGGTGGAAGAGTCAGAACAAAAGAGATAATGAACCTGTGAACCCTCAGAACCAAACAGAAAAACAGCCTTTATCCTATAGCAGGAAGGAGTCAGAAAAACAGAATATTTTTCCTCTTATTCTTCCGTGTATCCCTTTTGAAGCCTTTTTAAAACCTCCCTCTGCCTCAGCTTTCTCTTTACATGTATAAAAATGTGGGAGAATGAACAGCAATTCACACAGGCAGGAATTTAGGAAATGCCTAGCAATATTCCTTGGACAACCAATAACCAGGAAGAATCAGTTCTTGAGTCTGAAATTCCTGGTGGTCCAGCTGGGTGTTCCTAAAAATGCTCATCTGCCATCAGGAAAACAATGAAAACAATGTGCATTAATACACAAATATTCCAGTTTGGTTTGGTTTTTTTTAGTTAGGGTAAGAAGGCAGCTCCTATTCCCTCACCTCCTCAGGCAGCTGCTGGTGGCGTGTCCAGCCACTGTAATCTTAGAATCATGGAATTATGGAATGACTTGGGATGGAAGGAGCCTTAAAGATCACCTGGTTCCAATCCATGGACAGGGACACCTTCCACTAGCCCAGGTCACTCCCAGTCTCATCCAGCCTGGAATGACCCCAATTAAAATGGTTCCACTGCAGCACAGGTTGATTCTCTGCTTATTCTCTGCACATTATTTAAAAACTGGGTTTGAAATCAATTTAGGAGATAATAAACAGGGACTTATCAGCTGAATACTGTCAGCATCTAAATCCCAGTGAACAAATTGTGGACAGTAAATGAGAAACCTGCAGGAAAAAAAATAAGTGTTTTAAACAAAAGAAGGATCAGAGCAGTTAAAAAGCAACAACCCCCTTTGCCCTCAACCTCTCAGGATGACTGAGGGGATGGAAGAAGAGATGTATTAGTTCCTGGTAGATGTCAGCGGTGGTTTGGGGGTCAAGAGCTCCTTGTACAGAGCCCTTTCCTCTGCAAGATGTTTTTGTTAATATTTCATGCCTAGGGGACACCATAAAACTGAACAGTGTTTGTTTTCAGGATGCTCTTAATGCCTCTGTATATTTTAAAGACTTTGAGAAAAAACAGTGAGCAGAGACTCAGCTCTGCTGCCAAACTGAGAATTTCTGCTTAACAAAGGAAATATCTGCACCCAGTGGTGGGAAGGATTTGATGTCTCTGAGTTATCTGGCTGCCAAAATATTCCAGGGATAGGATAGCCACAACTTCTTTGGGAATTCTCTTCTAGTGCCTCACCTCTCTCACAGTGAAGATTTTTCTCCTTGTATCTCATCTGAAACACCCCTCTTGGTTAGTGTTCAAGGTCAAATTGCTGGATCTTGGAGCAACCTGGTCTGGTGGGAGTGTCCCTACCCGTGGTAGGGGTTGGAAGTGGGTGATCTTGAACGTCCCTTCCACCCCAAACCATTCCATGGTTCCATGATCCCTTGGAGAATGGCCCAGAGTCCTAATGTGCTTGTGCACCTCTCAGCCTTGCTTGGACATCAAGCCAGGATGTGACCAAAACTGCGGGATCTGAGCTCTGAGGAACCCTTTTATGTCCCTCAGACAGGAATAATTTTGCTGCTTGAGCATCATCTTTTTCTTTTTTTTTCCACAGATCATCTGCTCCCCCGTTCATCAGCTCACTCTTTCCTACCTCTTTAATCACTTTATTCTGCTTTTTCCTTTTCTTGCCACTTTGAGAGATGAAATTCTCTCCTCACATTCCCCTCTGCTCCTTCAGAGGTTGCCTGAGTCCTTCCCAAGAGCCAGCCTTGCCTTCCAGCAGACCTTTTTCTTCCTTTCTCCCACAGATAATTTGCTGCGGGAGTTTTTATCTTCTCAGCATAATCTTCTTCCTCTTCTTCCCTTTTTTTTTTTTATCTTCTCCGAGTTTTAACGATTCTCCACAGACAATCAGCCATCTGTAGATCTTACCTGTGTGGCTTCTCCTCATTTAAATGAGGATAAATGCCACTAATGAGTTTTGAAAAGAAGCAACTCCGGAGGAATGTGGAATGAGCAGGGAAAGGAGTGGCTGGGAATCTCAATTAGCCAGAGCCTGGGAAATTTCTACCACAGGGATGAGGGAGCTGGGGCACCTCAGGAGCTACCAGAGTGGGAAAGCTCTGGATTAGAAAGGGGTGTGGGGTCGTCCTGTTGTCTCTGCTGTTATGGGACTGGGCAGCCCTGGAAAATGGCCCAAACAGCCTGGAAAAATCCTGGAATACTATTTTTAACATCCTAAAGATGAATTTACTCCCATGAACACTCCTGATGGATTGAAATAAGCAGATGCTCCGTGTCCAGCAGTGAAATCCACTTGCACCAACTCCATTGAAATGCTTCACCTGAGTTCTGAGCAGATTTTGGAGGGTTTTATGTCCTTTCCACCCTTTTAGCTGCACAGGGTAACCAAGGAGGTTAAATTAAACCTACTGACTTTACTCTTCATTTATTTTGGTTTAAACATGTGGGTTGTGGTGAGTTTAAGCCCTGAACTTTTTCTTCCTGTAGGACAAGCAGAACTTTAAGGAAAGAGTCAGAAAAATCCACATTAGTATTTTATGGGGTGGATGGAGGAATTCAACCTTTGTAACTCTCAAGTTCAACTCTTCTGTGCACTTACAACTCATCAAGTCAGCAAAAGTAGCAGCATTTTGGACTGGATATGAAATTACAAAATCAGGGAATGGTTTGGGTTGGAAGGGACCTTGAAGATCATCTCATTCCTCCCCCATTGCCATGGGAATGTCGTGTTAGGGAAGAGAATATTGATATTGTGAAGAGTCAACCTCAAGGTCAAATCACCTCCTCAGGCTTTTACAAACAGAAAAGGAAACATTTAACTTCTGGAATTTGCTTTCTGCTCTGACATTGGTTCCTCATCTCATCCGAGGGAAAAATCATTGAATCCTTAAGGCTGGAAAAGACCTTTGGAATCATCAAGTCCAACCATCAACCACCATGTTCACAACTAAACTGTGTCCTTTAATCCACACGTTTTTTGGATGCTTCCAGGGATGGTGACTCCACCACTTCTCTGGGCAGCTGTTCCGACGCTTTACAACCCTTTCCACAGACAAAATTTTCCTTAATTTCCAATCTAAACCTCCTCTGACACAACTTGAGGTCATTTTCTCTCATCCTGTCACTCATTACTCGGGAGAAGAAACTGATTCCCACCTGTATCCAGCCTCCTTTCAGGGAGCTGTAGAGAGTGAGGTCTCCCCTCAGTCAGGATCTCACGGACAGACATCCCATGGACTTTATTCCCTTGAACCACTGGCTGAAAAATAATTAAAGACATCCAGGATCCCCCAGCTCTGGAGCAGCATTTTTAGCCCAGGACAAAACCTCAGGATCCAGAGACCTCAGTGGTTTCCTGAGCAGGAAAAGTCCAGTTTCTCCTTGGTCAGATTGGAAACCACAGAGGAGCCCTCTGGAATCACTTCCTGCTCTCCCAGGAGCCCATGGCAGGATGGAAAGATTGTTTAAATCCAAACAGCAAAATGAGTGTTAATGAGTAATTTAGTAGAAACACCTGCAATGGCTGTCATTACTGCCATTAACCGAGTGTCCTCATGGGAATTTATGGAAAATACCATCAGCAGGAATAGCAGGAAAATATTTTGCAGCACAGATTCTGCTTTCTGCACCTCTGAGTGGATTATTTGGCCTCAAGTGAACAAAGCCATTATCTCTGAATGCTTCTCCTCTTTTAGCACAACACAGAAATAACAACAGCTCCTGTAGCCTTTCATCCCTTGATTTGTTGGGAGGATATTCCAGACGTTTTGTCAATGCTGTTCAGGATTTCTGGCTTTGAGCACTTTTAGACTCCATTTTCTTTCCCCCACAGCAGAATGAGATTTTCATTTCTGCACCAAAACAAGCTTTGCTCACCTCAGAGAGGAGCCAGACCTCTTCAGATCAGATCTCTGATTAACAAATCTGGATCATTCCCTCTTTTAAGATCAAGAGGGTTTTGTTCTCGTTCTCTATGACATATAAATAAAGCTTTAAATTGATTGTATTCTTATGGGTTGGAGAGAGATCCAACACACATTTCTCCATGATTTTTTTTTTTTGAGGAATATTGGCATTAAGGCATCCTGGATGGCTCCTGAGGTTCTTTGTGTAATAAAATAAATTAAAATAAATTAAAATAGGTTGTAGGTTTGTTCCCTGTATGGGCCATTTACTTAAGAGCTGGACTTGATCCTTATGGGTCCCTTCCAGCTGAGAATATTAATGGAATCTAAGAAGTAGTAATAAAAGAAAAGAAACAAGAGTATTTGGTATTTTTACAAATATAAATATGGTATAAATATGTGTTTATTTAGTATGTTGACCTACAACAGGATAACACACTAACAATATATTTGTGTGCAAATGTATATTTTATATATGTATATATATTTGCCACTGTCATTTCTGTGCATTCTTTTATGTATTAAAATTCAAACCCACACTAATAATGTGATTAAAACCCAGGCTGGAATTTATGGCCTTGCTAAAACTGTTGGGATTTTTGCCACTTGTTCCAATCCAGTCAGGAATTCCCTTCCCAAGGGCTGAACATCATCATTAACTCATTCCTCTCCTCTTGGGATTTGCTGTCTTGTCTCAGTCCTGGGAGTTGATGCCCAGGTCATGGAAATACCCTGGATTGGCAAGGAAACGTTTTTGGAACAAGGAATTCCCAAAAGTGCAGTAAAAATACAGCGGTAACCTTGGAAATTTCCTCTTTCCTGAAATAACTAAAAAGACCTGGCACAAGTGGGATGCCCTGAGAGAGCTGTAGCTCAGAATTCCTATACGTTTAGCTTTTTATCTTTTTTTTTTTCTCTCTCTTTATTTGGATTTCTTACTAGGACCCAGCAAAGGGAAATTTGTTTGCCCATAATTACTGTGAGTCTTTTTTCCTCCTTGGATAACAGATCTGGCATCCCTCTGTATGGATTTTTCTTTTTTTTTTTTTATTATTACTTTTCAGCACCTCTCCCTTCCTGCTGAGGATGTGAGGGAGTGTAAAGCTGATTTTATCAACTCCGAATCCTTGAAGCCCGAACATAACCTGCAGTCAGGCAGGTCACGCAAACTGAAAAACAGGATAAATCCTGGGTCAAGCTGGAAAATCCTGGTGTTGAACAAATAAATAAAAGCTGCAAGAGCAGAAGAGCCTTTGAGGGATTTTTATCTCTTATCAGCTTTGTATTTTCAAGTTGCTTGCCACAGATAGGAAATTGCACGATGGGTATTTAACAAATGTTCATCTGAAATTCTAGAAATTTAGGAAAATAAGAAATAACACGAGACTCAGGATGAAAGACACGTTGGAGTAACCGATATAATGGAATATCAACTCCTGGAATATCCTGAATTGGAAGGATCATCACTGCAATCTGTAAATGTCCCTTTATGGCCCAAAGGGATCATTATCCTTTAAGTGAGGCAGCTTCTCCCCTTGTCCTGCAAACCCAACCATTGCTGCCCAGTTCTGCCTGTGAATCCCCTCCTCATCCCTGCGTGTGACTCCCTCTCCTCCCGGGCCAGGGTTCGCCCCAGGAGTGATGAAAGCATTAATTTACCAGGAAAGGATCATGACTGAACTTCAGCCATGCGTGACTGGAGACCCAAATCGTACCAATAATTGATTTTTCCTCCTTCCCTCCTGTGAGATCCCCACCTCTCAGCCTGGGCTTTTTTGATTTATACCCCTACTATTACAAACAAATAAGTTCCTCCAATTACAATTTCAATAACCTATTGATTTTTTTCCCGACTCTTGTTCCGTGTGCTGTTCATCCAGGGTTCCCAGGCTTCCACTTCATTCTGATATTTGTATTTCCAGGACTGATTCCTTCCTCCAGGATGAATCGTGCTGCTTGACAAAGGCATTCTTCAACTGTGAAGTGAAGGTGAAAGATCAGGAAAGGCAGGTTCAGGGTATAAAAGAGTGATGGGTTGTGAGGGAGCCGGTTTATGTTGGATATCAGGAAAAATTTCTTTGTGGAAAGGGTTGTCAGGCATTGGAACAGGCTGGGCAGGTGGAGTCCCCATCTCTGGAGGGATTTAAAAGCACTGTGGATGTGACACTTGAGGATATGGTGTTGGCTTGATGGTCAGAGTCGATGATGTTAAAAGCCTTTTTCAACCTGGATGATATTTTTTGAAGATCTCTTGCTTCCACTAAAGGAAAACTCTCCATTTCTCATTTTCTCCAGATTTCTCTTTTGAGGATGATCCTATTACATCCGTTTTCAGTTCAGTAAGGAGAACCTGTGGTGATACTTCTGATGACTAAAATGATTCACTCAGGCATTTATTTTCTAAATACTTCACTTAGAAAGAGATGAGTTCCACCTCTGCAAGATCTGTTTTAGCCTGCAAAACGACAACAGCAAAATCCAACTATAACGCCCCAAAATTTCAATCAACAACTCTTTTCAGTCTCACTTTTTCTGTCTATATTTTAAATGAAATATAACAATCTACGTCTGATACTTTTCTGGTATCATGGAGCACTAAAACAACCCCATGCACTTTACAACAACACAGGGGAAAGGTTTTTTTGGCAACTTTCTCTGAAAATATGTCAGCCATGCCTGAAATTCTCATTTAAAGTCCTGAAAGTGCCACGGAGTTAAGATGTGTGTGCACAATATGGCCAAAGCAACACCAAGAACATCTGATTCCCCAAATCCCAGTGCCATGAATTCCTCTGGAAAATGTCGAGCCTGGGTTTCAATTCTTTAGCTTAAAGGAGAGGCATCTACAGCAGGTCTGGCAGTAAATCTAAATATTAATGGGAGAATCATGAGAACCACCTACTAAATTCTGGAAGCAGGATTTTTTGGAGCTTGTCCATGTCCTGCCCAGCAACAAAGGCTATATTTGATTATCCCCGATTTTAGCTGTTGTGATTCAGGACTTAAATCAAAGTCAGCCTGAGCTATTTCACTCTTTCTGCTGCCCTTTGCATGAGGCCATTTACAAACCCTTCCCATTCTCATTGCAAACCTGAATTAATGTTCCCTGTTCATGGCTGGAAAACCTTCTGACGGGAATGATCAGGTTCCCAAAACATTCCCAAGGGAAATGCCAGCCTTGGAGATGCCTGTACATCAATGGGCAGCCCTGGTGTGAATTTACTTTTATGGGAAGTTCAAACAAAACCCTGTCCTCAGGAAGTTCTTGGCAGAGACTGGGCTCAGGCCCAGCTACAATTCCCATGTAATAACTGGAAAAAAAATTCAAGTTTTTCACTGCTTAGAAAAGTCCTGCCCTTTGAATGCATTGGAGAGGTTGAATTTATTGACATTTCTGCAGTGAAGGTGGAAGCTGGAGATTCTGGTCCTTAACATTCAGGGAATTTATGTGGTCCCTTGAGTGGCTGTGAGCTCTGGGGGAGGCTGAGGGTCTTGTGAAGGCTCTGCTTCTAAAACTTAGGTTGGAAAACTGAGGGAAGGGGAGCCTGGGGCAGGATCTGAAGTTCTCCCTTCTGACAGCAGCTCTGGAAAATTTTATTTTTCACTCTAAAATGATTTCTCCTTCTGAAGAAAATTGGAATTTCCTTCTTCACTTTACATCCGTTATTTGCATAAGCTTTAATACTAAAAAGGTTTAGGTCAGGGCTATTGGAGATGTCTGAAGGTGCCTCTGAGCTGCACTGCACAGGGGAGTGAGGCAGCAGGATAATGGTTTATCCTTGGAGCTGGGCAAGAATCCTGGTGACTCCTCCTTGTAATTTTTATTTCCAAGACTTCATGGTCTACACTTCAGCTAAGGCAAAAAAAAAAAAAAAAAAAAAAAGATGATCTCATTCCTAACTTGTGCTTGGAAACCTGCCAGTGAATGGGAAAGCTGTGACAAGGCAGCAGCATCTTCCAGAAGAGCATCTGCTTCTGGGAGAGAAGAAATGCAGCTTCCAGACAGTCTGATAACAGGGAAAAGGAGATAAAACCTTGGGAAGTCCTCTCCCTTGTTATTTGCATGATGGGAATCAAGGCTTTTAAAGGAGGAAAATCTTCAGGGGGGGAGAATTGGGAAAGGTGACAGAGGCTGATCCAGGGTGAAAGGATTGGAATATCTGTGCAAAGTGATGAGAGGATGATGAGGGACCCTCAGTGCTTCATCTTCGCTCTTGCTATTCCCTGATCTTCCAGTCGTGACAAAAAAGGATTTCCACACTGCAAAGTGATGAATGGATTATTCTGGGGTGCAACCCTGCCATCCTTGAATCTCACTTCATCCATCCTGAATCCAAATGTCATCTCACACGTTGGACTTCTTGTATCAAAGAATAATTGTCCTTTATTTCTATTGCATCAAACCCTTCTCCCCTCCCATATTTGTGATGCAACCTTGTCCAAAGAAACCTTCACAGATGGAACTGTCAGTGACAGAAACATCTGGAGAAATGACATGAAACAGCAACTTTTTGGTGCTGGATCCTGGCCCCCTCCAAGCCTACGTGGTGCCACTTGTGAGGATGAGCTGGACAAGGCTCTGGGATGAGGCAGAGCAGGAGAAGAATGGTAGAAGTGGAAAAGTGTTTGTGCAATTACCTGAAAAGGAATCTGCACTTCAGTTTCAACTTCCTGCATGTCTCCAGAGCATTTAAATGAGATTTGATTACTCCTGCAGGTCATGAGGAGCTAAACAGCTCCAGAGAGGACTGAGTAAATCCTTAGGTTCCTTTTTGGAGAAGGAGCTTCTGATGTGCACAGGCCAGACCTAAATGCTTGGAGGCAGAGAAATGAACCTCCAGATGCACTTTTACTTCCCAAAACCCATGTACAACATGTTATTCTTTGAATTTTGTTACTTGCAGAGGATGTCAGCTCTCCTGTTGCGTTGTGGACCTCGGGCACTTTGTGAAAGATTTTGTGGAAGATTTTATGGAAATTATTTCCTGCCCCCCCATCCTTCCACACTTCCCCATCTAACAACATTTCTCTCCAATTAAGGTATAAAGCTAAGGCTTGGTGGAAGAATCATTATTTTACCAGTTTGTGACTCATAAAATTGCAACAAATTGCTCTACCTCATGTCAAGGGGGGGTAATTAACCACAGTTATCTACGGCACCAGGTGGGGATTTATTCTAAGCTGAAGCTGGTGGAGCAGTGCTGAAGTGCCCAGTGGACAGAGCTCCTTTTTTCACAGGTCATGAAATACAGCCAAAGTTGTTTTTATCCCCCAGCAAGCTGGGAAGTTTTTCTTAATAGGGTTTTAAATATCTTTTAACTGTGGGCTTTTAATTTTTCCCCATGAAATATTCAAAGAGGCTGCAGCAAAATGGGGCAAGATGACTTTTACTGTCATCACCCCTCTCGTGGGGTGAGAAGGAGAAGAATATTCCCACTTTTATAGCAGAATCAAGGGAGCAGGAGGCACTGAGTGGTGGATAATCTGTGCTAGATTTTGGGGCTGGGGTTCTGCCTCAGCCGTGAGCTGCCTGTGGGCAAATTTTGGAAAAAAAATCAAAAGATTGTGTCAGCTTGGGGACAACTCCAGGCTAAGGGAGAAAAAGGAAGAAGATGCTCAGGGGGACCCTCTGGGTCAGGCTCTTCTCCCAGGGAACAAGGGTGCAGGACAAGAGGAAACGGTCTCAAGCTGTGCCAGAGGAGGTTCAGGTGGGACATCAGTGGGAATTTCTCCATGGAAAGGGTGGTCAGACATTGGAAGGGGCTGCTCAGGGAGGTGGTGGAGTCTCCATCCCTGGAGGTATCCAAGGAATGTCTGGATGTGGCACTCAGAGCTCTGGGCTGGGTGACAAGGTGAGGATCAACCACCTTGGATTGATCCTGGAAGTCTTTTTCCAACCAAAATGATTCTGGGATTCTATGAAATTCTTCCCTATGAGGGTGGTGAGGCCCTGGCACAGGAGCCCCAGAGAAATTGTGGCTGCACCATCCCTAGAAGTGTCCAAGGCCTATTTGGACAGGGCTTGGAGCAACCTGGGATAGTGGAAGGTGTCCCTGCCCATGACAGGGGTGGAATGAGATGATCTTGAAGGTCCCTCCCAACCCAAACCATTCCATAATTCTATAATTCTACTGGAATCTCTCCTGGTTCTGGGGCCTCTTTTCGTCGCACTGAAAAAATTTGGAGCAGCACAAAATTTTGTTCTATAGACAGATGAAAATGGTTCTGGCCCCTTCCTTGAAAGTTTGTCATGGATGTCATTGCCTAAAACCAGATGCAGAACGAACCTGTCAAATACTCGATTTCTTAATTTTATTTCCAAACAATTCTGAGATTTTTTTTTCTCTTTTGATCATGAAAGAGGCCAACACAAGTTTGAGATTCAACCCACACTCCTGCCAGGAGTGTTGTCTCCCAACCACCCCAGAACACTGCGTATGACCACAGCTTTTAATAATGATCCATTTTCCACCCACTGCTCAAACCTTTTGCTGCCCAAACTGTTCATTTATTCCTAAATTTAATACCCTTTTCTTTTGTCTGCTCTGAAACACAGCATGGGAAATGCAGTGGTTGACTGTGATGGGTCAGAAATCCCCATTTCTATAGGAACACAGACGAAAAAGGATCTAATATTTGGTGAAGGGACTGTGAGACACCAGCAGAGTAATTTCCATGGCCTTTCTTTTCTCTGATTTCCTGAGTGTGAAGGAAACTGTAAAAAAAAGTTTTTTCTGAAACCCCCTCCTGCACACAGAGGCTACAGGAATTTATGGCAGAACAAAGTATTGCTGCTACATCCAGAGATTTTTTTTTTAAAATTACAGCCCAGAAAATTCCCATTTCCCATGGATTCCCACCTTATTTATTGGCTGAAGACATAAAATACAGGTGTGCTCCATGATACTTGTGAGAATATGGAGTGGTTTGTTGGATGACCTCTTACCAATCCCAGTTTGGACATCCAGGAGCATGTGAGGCACAGGTTAAACTGAGATTACTCAGGGTTGTGTAGTTTGGTGCCTGGAGGAGAGGAGGTGTCTCCAGGGCATCTCATTTGTCCCTGGGTGCTCTGAGTCAGGCCCAGATTGAGTCATGCCCAGATTTTTTTTCCTTCCACTGGTTTTAACAACACATTAACAGCAGCAAGGAGCTCTAGTGGGTTTAAAATCCAAGCTAAGATAAAGGTAAAACACATAAAAGGTCCAAAACAGACACCAGAGTTACAAAGGTTTATAAAATTGCAAGTTTTCAGGAAAACCCCCAGTGCTTTTGCTTTACATTATCAAACTACATCCCACATATGCAGAGGGCTGCAGCTTTTCACCCCAAATGAGCTGATGAACCAAGAGACTGCAGGGTTTTGGGAGGGTTTTCAGATTTGCTCTTCTCAGGATCTGACAGCAGACAACTTCCTTTTCACCACTCTGGAGATTCCTCTGCTTTAAAACTTCCCATCTTGAAGACTTAAAAGCTGAGTGACCTTCCTGTGGCCAATTTTCTGTTCCAGTTTTAGAAATGCTCACGTCCCTTGGTGGTGGGGATTAAACACAACCTGCTCGGAAATTTAGAGAAAACATCGGTAAAACCTTAAACCATTAAGGTTGGAAAAGATCTCTGAGATCATTGAGCCCAAGTGTTCTCCCAGCACTGCCAAGGCCACCACTAAACCATGTCTCCAAGTGCCACATCTACACATTTTTTGAAGACTTCCAGAGATGGTGACTCCACCACTTCCCCGGGCAGCCCCTTCCAATGTTCAGCAAGTCTTCCAGTGAGTAAATTTTTCCTGATATCCAATTTCAACCTCCCCTGGCACACCTTGAGGCTGTTTCCTCTTGCCCTGACCCTTGTTCCCTGTGAGCTGAGCCCGACCCCCCCCGGCTCCACTTCTTGTCAGGGAATTGTGGAGAGTCCTCCCTGAGCCTCCTTTTCTCCAGGCTGAGCCTCCCCACCTGCCTCAGCTGCTCCTGGTGCTCCATTCCCTTTCCCTGGACATGCTCCAGCATATTTTCCTCCAGAATGAAGGGAAACACCACTCCCTACCTGTTCCAGCAATGTCCAAACTTCTGGGAAGTTTATCCATCAGGGAATCTTCTGTTTTATGAAGACAGGGATCGTACCTTGGAGGAATATCAGAATAATTCTTATGGATCACTGCTGCCCTGAACTGGTTCTAAGCTGCTTTGTAGACCTTTGGCCTGTGGTTGATGAGGGAAGGTGGAGAAATGGCAATGGATCCGTGGTATCCATCATGGAAAAGGTGGCTGCCACTCCTGCCTCTGTTGCTGAACTGAGCTGTGACTTCCAAACATTTCACTTCTCCTGGGCTTTGCCTTTGAAGTTCTCTTGCCACGCTCTGTTGACTGCTTTGAAAACTGTGATGAAAGGAACTTACCTGGCTGCAGGTGTCACTGAGGATTTATGACATTGACAAATTCAGGGGATTTTATCTCGATGCAGCAGCTCCACTTCCCACCCCTTCACCCCAACTCAGCAGCTGGGAGAGGAACTTCAAAAAGTGCAGTTGATACCATAACGATGTTTCATTATTTCAGTGATATTTTATTATTTCATCAATTCTCAGGGACAGTAAACAGGGAATTGGGTTTGGGCTGCTCCCTTCTGGCCTCATGTTGCCTCTGTGTTCCTCTCACGGTGGCATTTCTCACTTGGAAGAGCTTCAGCTGGAAACAGAAGTCCAGGGATGTCTGCTTCCATGAGCACCACTGGCCATGGGGACGTTTTTTGGCCACACATCACATCCCACTGGTCTCCCAGGGAAGTTTCTGTCCAGAATATTTTTTGGGCTAAGCAAGAGCTGTCTATTATTTTATGACCCCTCTATTTAAGACCAGGTTGAATGGAGTTCTGAGCAACCTGGGATTGTGGAAGGTGGCCTTGCCCATGGCAGGGGGCTGGAATTAAATGACCTTTAAGGCCCCTTCCCAAACCATTCCATGTTTCTATGACCAAGAAGAGGCATGTCAGGAATCTGATGAACACCTACAGCTAGAAAACCCAGCACAGGTTATTTCATGCACTGGGAATCCAAAGAGTTACTTGATATGGAAGAAAGAGTCTAAACGAGCAGGACTCAGCCAGGGCCCTGCAGGGGACTGATGAGCAAAAAATGACTTTGCTGAGGAATATTTCATCTCCTGTTAACAGAAACGAGGCACAGATCAACTCTGTGATCATTTGTACCTCCCTGGTACAGCCTGCTTGATGGGTATCTCCATGATCAGTGGAGCTGGCGAGCAATTAAAGTCTAATTTGCATCTGGGCACGAAATTAAAATGCCGGCTGGATTAATTTTTAAAAGCAGCTCCCTCTCATTGAAGGCAGCATTAACTGATTGGATCCATGCACAAGGTGAGACAGGATTTCTCCTCACGAAGGGAGAGATGCTGCCCTGGAACTCAAGTGTTGGGAAAGATGAAGCAGCAAACTCTTGCAGAAATGGTTTATTAACAAAAAATTCTAAAAGTATAAAACCCACAAGAGAGATAGAAATGAAAGCAAGATTCGAACCATAAACAAGAGAACAATGAGTCAATAGCCAAGGCTTCTGATTAAGCAATTCCCCTCCCCAAACAGAAGGGGTTTGGACTTCTCAGGTATCAGGGAAAAGGTGGTTCTTCAGGTTTTTAGTATGTAGATTAGCATGGTAATGCAATAGTCCCTATAGGCTGTATGTAAATGTTGTTGGTTTTTGTATCTTCAAGTGATTGGTTAATGCTCATTAGAATATTCATGATAGAAAGGGTTAAAATGGAATGTAACAGGTAATTCGCTCTCTTTTTGCCCCTTCTTCCCCCTTTTTTGCCTTGTGCTCTTTGCTTGGTTGGATCCCTGTCCCTTTAGACCTTTCCTGCTGCTGTTCCCTGGTCAGGCTGCCCCCCACGACTAATAAAACCACGTGTTTCTTTGGACTTAAACAACCGCGAAACTTAATTGCTTCACTCAAGGAAATCTCTGCTTTGCTCAGCAGGTTAGAAATGCTTCCAGCATCTCTTCCAGGTAAAGATAAGGCTGTTCCATGACTTCATTCCAGTGAAACCTGAACTACCACAATATCCAGAGTTTATTGTCCACAGAAGTTGCAATTTTCATGGCAAACTGCGTTAAATAAACTGAGTTGAGTGGGTGTTGCTGAGTTTCTCTTTCAGCAACGTGTGTGTCTCTGTCCTAAAGAGATGAGAAAATTCTCCCAGAAGCCCTGGGCTTGGCATTGGTGGAGTAAGCCCAGGCAAAACCTACTTACACAGGAAAACTTGTGGATTTGTCAGGCAGGTGGGGAAAAGGCAGAATTTTCACTGCGGAAAAATATTGTGCAAGGTGATTTTTTATGTGCTTCAACACCCAGTGGGGCCATGCCCACAGAAAACATAAAAACTCCATTTGCAGGGCTGTTTTGTAAGGAAGAAGAAGAAAAAAAAAATACATGTAAAAAGAATAGAAAGGTTTTGTTACAGGCTGACAAGGAAAATGAAGTTTTAAAATGAAAATTCAGTTTGATCCCACCTGCTTCTGAAGCACTGGAGAGTTACTGATCCAGAGAAATTTTCATTATTTTCTATTTTTATCCAATTTAGTTTAAGAAAAGTGTAAGGTCCTGAAGAGACTGAGCACTTTTTCTCTCCCAGAAATTTTATATATTAAATAAACAGCATGTTCAATATACTTTAAATACATATTTGTCCAAGACTGAAGCTTGTCACCACTTCCACTCCGAGGATATAATTTTTTTCTCTGCAAAATAAGCACTTTGAGACCACAGAGGTGCCTGGATGAAAGATATTCTCCCTGAGCCCACAACTCATTGCTACAGCATTTCCAAAAGGTTTTCTCCTGTTTCCAGGTAAAACCTGGTCCTGGCTGGGGCTCTCTGAGTGCTGAGTAGAAGCAGCTGACCTTGTTTGATGGGTCTGGGAATGATGCCTCAAAATGTCCAACTTTGGGTGGTTTGGACACTGACTTGGCATTGGATATTAGGAAAAAAGTTATTTACTGCCGAAGTGGTGAGGCCTGGCACAGGTTGCCCAGAGAAGCTGTGGCAGGGGGAAAATGATGCCCTAAGTTTCAGCTTTCATGTTTTTCAGATTCTGTGCTACCCAGGAGTGCAGTTCTGAGCCTCACATTCAGTGTCACTCAGCTCTCTTCACAGCGCAGGGAGACAAAAAAAATCCTTTTCCTGCTGAAGACCAGGGACAATGAGTACAAGTTTCAGCCCCAAAAGCCCAAACAGTGGTGAACTGAAGAGAGAAAACAGAAGGATGAGACTTCACACCCTGAAGCTGTAATTGGACAATTAAACCCCAATATGCAAATGGACCATAACTTATAAAAGTGTGGGACCTCCTGACCAGTCATCCACTTTGTGACCATTTTGGGTCCATCTTGGGTGTAGCCCTGGCCAGGCTCTTGTCCTGCCCAAAGTGTACCCTAAAGGCCTTTTAATAAATATCTGCTTTATTCTCTAGCTCTCTCCAGTCTCTGTTCCAGGTCAGCCTGCCCAAGGCATCACCTCATCCCTGGAAGTGTCCAAGGCCAGGTTGGACGGGGCTTGGAGCAACCTGGGATAGTGAAAGGTGCCCCTGCCCATGGTGGGGATTGGAATGAGGTGATTTTCAATGTCCCTTTCCAACCCTGGTCAAGGGAATGCTGGATTAGAGCCAGGAGAGACATCCCTGTCCTGGTGGGATCAGCCCAGCATCTCCAGCCTGGAGAGGATTGTCCCACTCTGCTCTGGGCTGGGATGGCCTCACCTGGAATGCTGTTTGCAGTTTTGGGCACCACAATATAAGAAAGACATTAAACCATTGGAGAATTTCCAAAGAGAGCCACAAAATGGTCAAGGGCCTTGAGGGGAAGCTGTGTGAAGAGTGGCTGAGGGCACTTGGTTTGTTCAGCTGGAGAAGAGGAGGCTGAAGGGAAACTCACCACAGCTACAATCTTCTCGTGAGGGGAAGAGGAGGGGCAGGCACTGATCTCTTCTCTCTGGTGACCAGTGACAGGTCCCAAGGGAATGGCCTGAAGCTGTGTCAGGCTGGGGCCTCGGGAAGGCTGACCTGGAACAGAGACTGGACAGAGCTGGAGAATAAAGTAGATATTTATTGAAAGGCCTTTAGGGTACACCTTGGGTACTACAAAAACCTGACCAGGGCCACACCCAAGGTGGACCCAAAATGGTCACAAAATGGACAAACGGTCACAAGGTCTTACACTTTTATATGTTTTGGTCCATTTGCATATTGGGGTTTAATTGTCCAGCTTCAGGGTGTGAAGTCCCATCCTTCTTGTTTTCTCTCTTCAGTTCACCCTTGTTTGTGCTTTTGGGCCTGAAAGTTTTACTCGTTGTCCTTGGTCTTCAGCAGGAAAGGGATTTGTTTTGTCTACCTACACCTAATATGAGGCTCAGAACAACACCCCTAGCAGAATCTGAAAAACATGAGAGCTCAAACTTAAGGCATCAAGGTGACGTTTAGGTTGGACATCAGGAAAAGGTTCTTCACCCAGAGGGGTGGTTGAGCACTGAACAGGCTCCCCAGGGCAGTGGTCACAGAATCAGCCTGACAGAGCTCAAGCAGTGTTTGGACAAAGCTCTCAGGCACATGGTGTGACTCTTGGGGTGTCCTGTGCAGAGCCAGGGGTTGGACTGGATGACCCTTGTGGCTCCCTTCCAACTCAGGATATTCTGTGATTCTGATTTAAATCAGCTGCTCAGAGGTGCTCTCATTCCTTCACGCCCCTTAAATGCTCTGTACAGGGAGATTTAGGAAGGGTCCATCCTCCTTCTGAGGAAACGTAAGGGCAGCACATCCAGTCCCCAGGCACTTCTGCTGACTCCAGTCAGGTTCACGTGGTCATTGAAGTGCCTCCAGGTGCATTTCTTGAGGAGAGCGTGGGAGAAATTGCAACTCTGCATGTGCAGTTATATGTTCTAAGTGCATTTCAATTACCCATTTAATGGGGAAGGAACTACCCTGCTATCACTCAAATTGCCTTTGATTGCCTTTTTTTTCCTTTAACAGATAAGTACTAAGTGAAAAATACGAGATATCCAATATGAATAAAGAATACAACATCCTGAGAAATAAAATGCACCAAAATATCCAGGCCAGGCAGGGGATTGGAGCAACCTGGTCTGATGGAAAGTGCTCCTGTCTCGTGGCACAGCATTGGAATGAGATGATCTTGAAAAGCATTCCTTCCCAAACCATTCCATGATGCTGTGAACATCCCTGCACAGCCACATCCACCAGTTCTGACCTTGGCTTTGCAGGAGTGTCACACCTCTGGGCTGATGAGACCCAGATGCTTTTGACAACCTTTTAACATCAGTCAGATGCAGCCAAAAGCTTGCAAAAACAAACAAAAAAAACCCCAAAAAACCACAAAAAAACCCAACAACAACAACAACAACAACAACAACAACAACAAAAAATGAGAGGAATTGGATTTTGCACTTGAGGGGTTAGAGTGACATCAGGGTTGGGTTGATCCTGAGACAGAAAAAGGAAGGAAAAAAAAGCCAGACAGAAGATGTCTGTGTAGGCACTGGATGAGCCTGGCACAGCAGGGGTGGGGAAAGGAGTTGTGGGATGTTCCTGATGGAGGAGAAGAGGAAGAGGAAGAGGAAGAGGAAGAGGAAGAGGAAGAGGAAGAGGAAGAGGAAGAGGAAGAGGAAGAGGAAGAGGAAGAGGAAGAGGAAGAGGAGAGCAGGGTGGTTTTTGCTGCTGGCCAGAAGTGCATCCCACTGTCCCCAGGCTCTACCTTAAGTGTGACAGAAACCAGCCTGACTTGCCAGTTTCTCAGCAGGGCAAAAGTCTCTGATGAGAACAAAATAAATATTTTGGTGGCCCAGAAAGCTGTTCCTTCAACAGAGAACTGTCTGTGAATTAATTAATGTTACTGGGATGGGTTTAAGGTTGCTGTCATGGTTTTAGGTCCCAAAGAATGACCTCTGTGTCCTATGGCACCATTGGTTCACTCTCGGGAAAAGCCATTTCCAGTTCCACTGGAGTCCTCCTGACACAGAAAAGAAGAGGGGGGGAGAGCCTTTGTGGCTTACAGGTGTCTGAAGTGAAGGGTGTAACAAGAATATGTCTGAATTCTGTGATAAAAGCCAGGAGATGTATTTTTGGCAGGCAGAAGTTGTTCTGAGAGCAGCCAGCGGAACAAATTGCAACAATCACTTGACAAAATCTTCTAAATTAAATTTCAGATTTAAAAAAACCCTCATGGAAATTAAGCTGATAATCCATGCATTAAAAGCAAAGCAAATCAGGCTACTTGAGAAGCAGTTTGTAAAGAGGAAATCACAGCCCCACATCTCTAAGCTGGGAGGTTTTCACACCCCGGTGCAGTGGAGCTGCAAGATCTTCAGATCACAGAGAAACTCTCTGTTCTCAGCCTTCATCAGCTGCTTCACCCCCATCTTGTCCACACAGAGATGTTCAGGAATATAAATTTATGCCAACAGAAATGGGAACAGACTCAGTTTTTGCTGTTACGGAATTTGCAGCCTGGTTGGAGTTTGCTGTAGCTGTAGTTCTGCATCTAATGTTGATCACTGTGCTCTCTGCATCCCACACACTCTCAAGGTTTTTTTTTCCTGGAGTTGAATTCACTGTAGAAAACTTGCCTTGTCATTTAAAGTCCTCTCACAAAGTGTCTCAGTGCCTGCAGGGCACAAGTTAATATTTTCTTCGGTTTAAATGTGTTCTGGTTGAGGCAATGACAAGAGGCTGCAGGGATGATACGGGATCTGCAGCTTCAAAAAATATTAGTTCACAGAATTTTAGAGTGGTTTGGGTTGGAAGGAAAGTTCTGGATTATCTCATTCCACCCCTCTGCCATGGGCAGGGACTCCTTCCACTAGACAGGGCTGCTCAAACTGAACTTGAGTAGGGCACAGAAAATCAACATGCTCAAAAATATTTGCCAGCTTTAAAATTCATTTAATGAATTTTAATTTCTGATTAAAGCAGAAAAATCTCTAATGTTGTTGGAACTCTGCCAGAAGTTATAAGTGGCTTTGAAACACAGGCTGCAGACATGCTGCCCATGATCTCTGGGCTGGAAAAGTAGGAGATATCCACCCGTTGTGCAGTTCCTGAGGATGACTGTCCAAAATCCCTGGGATATGAGAGGGCTGGCACACAGAGGGAATGCACAGCAGTGAGGGAATGTGCCAGTGAATTTTTATATTCTGCTTTATCTTACTGGTTCTTTCCTCAGATCAAACACATGGGCATCTTCCCATCCCATTCCCACTTGGACAGGCACCAGGATGCTCTGGACCATCCCAGTTCTGAACAAACTTCAGATAAATCTGAGCTAATAAATAATGGTGGCTGCATGTCCCAGATTTATCAGCACAGTCCTGGACCAGCAGTGTCACATCATCCCCTTTGCTTGTGACATTATTTATTCACAGAATCACAGAATGATTTGGGTTGGAAGAGACCTTTAAAATCATCCAGTTCCCACCCCTCCATGAGCGACACCTTCCATCAGACCAAGTTACTCAGAGCTCAATCTCAGCTGGGCTTGACCAACCAGGACATTTTTTTTAATATTATTTTATCTTCTCCAAGCCCTGTAAACTTCCTTACTTCCTCTCTTGTGTGGTGGGAATATGAGGTGGAAACAGGAAGAATCTGCCTTTATTTGGTGATTTCCAAGCTTGTAGTAACAAGTGATTCCAAAGGTAACTTTTCCTCTCTCAGGAGCTTTTTTTTTTTCCCTCTAACCTGCTCAAGGCTACTGCCTCCTCAAGACTGAGGTGCTCCATGTGTTTCCTCAATCCAGAATTCCTGAGTGAAACTGGCCTCGTCGATGGAGCTGCTGGACTTGGTCACATTTTACTTTGCCTTGCTCTCTAACTATGGTTCAGTGGCCCGCTAAAATTAATTTCACATTAATTGTTTTAAAACTGACAGCATCCTGTGCTGCTTTGGGTGAGCAATTGCCTTTCTCTGCTGGGAATAATTTTGGCATTTCATTTGGAAAAAAGTAATTAACTGCACGGGCATGCTTAGTTGAGTAAGTCATTACAATCTCTGACTTATGCAAATGAGATCGTTCAAGTATAATTCTTACTGAGATAACTCCACACATACATAAACTTTTAAATTGCACGGTCCAGACAAATATTTGTGGGCAAATAAAAGATGTTCATGGGTTAATTTATAAATATCCGTTGCATAATCAATTTTCAAGGAGCAGGCAGCTTGTGAGGAAGCTGGTCCCAGAGCTTCCAAGGATTTTTTTGGCACATCTTTGGATGGGGAACATGAGGAATCCACTGGTCCAGACATCCCTGTGCTCGTTTTGCAGCTGCTGCAGCACGGAACAGGTATTCAGGGTCACCCTCCTCACATTCTGCCTGCTTTAATTAGCATGTTATGGTGTTATGGAGATGGGTGACCATGCTCATGGATTTTACTAACCATGCTGGGTTTTTTTGTTCCAACGAATTTAAACTTTCAAGTGAGTGCTGGAAACTTTTCCCCTTCCTTTGTCATCTCTTTACACTATGCAGCTTTTTCTCTCCTTGAATGTAACCTTCATATGCAATGTCTTGGCCAGTTTAAAATAAAAAGATGGATGCAGAGGTTGAATATGGACAGAAAGAGTTAAGAAGTTATTCTGTAGAATCAATAAATATCTTGAATTGGAAGGGTCCCACAAGGATCACTGAGTCCAAACTCTTCGTCCTGCATAGGACAACCCCAAGAATTACTATAAGAATTTTTCCCTAGAAAATTATTCGCTTGCTTCAAATATGCTCGTTTATCCTGAAACCTCTTGGGAATTTGGAGAAGAGAGTATTTAGGGGACAGATTTCTAACACAAGGGAACAAATGCCCTAACTTGGCTTTCAACAGCTGATGCTGTACAGACTCAGCATTAAGCCAGGCAGTCAGACAGGAAACAAAAAAATCTCAGTTGGAAGAATTCCATTTTATTACAAGGCTCTGAGCTAAACCAAGGATCTGATATCCCTGGAGAAATCCCTGAGCTTGGAAAACCCTCTGCTAGGAGGTCAAAAGAGTTCCTGTAGGATTTGATTTATCATTCTCTGGGGTAGTGGTTCGGTGGGACTTAATTTTCCACCTCCCGAGTAATCAGGAGCTTTCATCCATCTCCTCCTCTTGATTGATGAACATGACTGGGAACACAACAAGGAATGAACCCTTGGATGGAGGAGGTGGAGAGATAGGGAGGGAGAGATTTCTCCCTGGGAGAGCCAGGCTTTGACAAGGCTGATTAACGGAGAAATGCCTTTGGAAGCACGAGGTCAGTGGCTCTGCCCGAGCTGCTGCTTCATTTTGAGAGGGGCTGCTCTGAGGCTCTCGCAGCAGCAGAGCTGTTAACAGGAGATGTTTAATCCTCTCTGGCTCACAGGAGCTGCCAGGACTCTTGGAAAGACAGGTCTGTGCAGATGCTGAGGTTGGAAGAGGAGCAGTCAGTCGTCCCCGGCAGAGTCAACAGGAATTTTCAATTTGGGTTTCCTTGGAGCGTGGCACAAAATCTCATGTGCCTCACATGCATAAACCACAAATTATTGGATCAGAATTGAACAGAATATATGAGGGGGGGGAGGTTATTCAAATCTGTAACCACTCTCAATTGCTTAGGATTAGGTAAATAAAAGAGGAAAAAATAAACATTAACAGTAAAACCACTGACTGTGACTACTGAGTTGGGGCATCCAGCTGTAATTCCAGAAGGAATTACATCCAGAGCCAGGTACAAGGCTTTCTCAATAGCTGGAGCTATTCCCTAATTACTGAACTGTCCTATGGAATCCCTATTATTATTATTATTATTATTATTATTATTATTATTATTATTATAGTGGTTAACAGTCACCTGAGGATGGAGATGTGGAAACTCTGGGTCTCTGCTCCCAGGAGAACTGAATGTTTCTTCTGGTAAAACCATCCCAGTTTAACTAGTCAGTACAAGAGAGACTCCTTTCAATACCAGAGAATATCCTCAGAACCATCTTTTGCTCTCAGTTGAAAATGATTTAACAAGGAAGGAGAAACAACAGCATTTCTGTGTGACCTGGGTCTTGTCTCTTCTCCCATCTGTCTGAGGAGATGAGGTTTGAGGAGAGAGCCAGCACAAGACCCTTTCTCAGCTCTGACAGAGCCAGGGCAGGTAATTCCTGCATAGTTTGTGTGCTTTTTTCTTTTTTTCTCAAACAACCCAAAAAAATCCCAGAGAAAATGTCAAGTCTGTTAAGCAGAATTTGTCTCTGGCAGCAGCTTTCACCTTCGTTAGTTCCTTAATGAAAGTTTTTCAAGTGAGTATCAAGCAACAAAAATAAAAAAAAAATAAAGCAAAAAGTTGTTTCTTTGAAACACAAATCCTCTCGCAAGGTCAAGCTGAGATTGTTGCTGCTTTAATAAACACCTCAAATTGTCTCTGATTAGTTCTAAATAAATTTCGTGTGTGATAAGTGATTTTGAGCGAGCGCTGTTGACACACGGAGCTGATGGAGATTAAGGGGAGAAAGACATGAACAATGGGGTGAGATTAGAAACTCGTTGTCACTCGGAGCAGGACCCTGGAGTGGAAGGATGACACAATCATTTGTCATTGTGGAGGTGAGGGGAATGAACAAGGATTTTCAGGGAGATGGCCAGAGATTTGGAGCACGGCCGAGCTGCTCTGGAGGCAAAGTCATTCCAAGCCATAAGAAAAGCAAACAGTGGGGCAGAATATCAAAATAAAGCCTTTTTTTTTTTTTTTTTTTTTTTTTTTTTGTGCTGGTGGGCATGGGAAAAGTGGGGCAAAGCAGTGGGAACTTCTGGTCCAAGTTAGTCAGGACATGTTTACTGTGGTTGGTAAAAAGGGAAAACCAGCTTTAGGTGTGGGACTGATTTGTGGGACCAAAACCACAGAATTCCAGAATGGTTTGGATTGGAATGGACCTTCAAGATCATCTCGTTCCAGCCCCCTGCCATGGGCAGGGACACCTTCCACTACCCCAGGTTGATCCAATCCCATCCAATCTGGCCTGGAACGCTTCCAGGCATGGGGGATCCACAGCTTTTCTGGGCAACCTGTGCCAGGGCCTCACCACCCTCACAGGGAAGAATTTTTTCCTAATATTCAATCTAAACGTAAGTTTAAGTTTAAGGTCTCTAAGTTTAAAGACATTCCCCCATGTCCTGCCTCCTTAGTGTTGCACCAGGAGTGTATTTTAACCAAAGGCAGTCACGGGAATACAAGTAGTGATCATAACCATCAGGAGTTCAAAGTTCTGGTTTTCTTGGATGGCTCAGGATAACAAGGATTGCTCCCTGCCCACGGCACCGAGGTTGGAATTGGATGATTTTTAAGGTTCCTTCCAACCCAACCCATTCTAGCTTCTATCAGTTACTCACCAGAGCCAAAGCCACTTGAGAGGATGATGGAACCAGGGAACAGCTCTTAAGCGGCGTAAAAGGAAAGGAGGCAGATGGAGTCAGAGTGGAAATACCCCCAAGGCTGAGGGAAAGGGAGGGAAAGGGGTGCTGTGGCTCAGAATATTCAAAATAGTCCAGATATAAACTTGGAAATGGCTCCAGGGAATGAGACTTTGCTGCCTCTCAGGTCTCGGTGTCCTAGAATTTCTTTCCAGCTCAGATAGCAGGGGTTTTTGCATATTCTCTGAGACAACAGAAATAGGGCTTTCTTCAAATTCTGTAAATGCATTTTAGCCTAATAAAATCACATAACAACATATTCCCTTCCCCCAATAAAGGACGTTAATTTCAACAACTTATTTTTTTATCAAATCTTAATTAGACCTTTACCTATTAATAGGAACACCACAGAAACTCATATCATTCCCATTAACAGGTGAGAGATGTTTATTAATGACCCCCACGCTGGATATGATATGAAAAATTCTTATGAAAATTTATTCCTCTCTAAAAAAGCAATGACTTATTCAAAAGAAGGAGATGATTTGTGTGCGGGCAGAGAGAGGGGGGAGCCTCGATGAAGTTTCTGTGACTGGTGCATTTGAAAATCAGCTCTTCAGGGCAACATAAATAAATACAGCAGAACCCCGAAGAAAATAAAATAACATGAATCATAAATCAAAGCAACGTGGTGGAGCAGCAGAGGACATCGCAAATAGATGGGACAACAGAAGGAAATATTGGCTCTGGCATAAATAGCTCTTAATAAATCACGAGCCAACGGGAGCGGGGCAGCAGCTTCCCCACTGAAGATAAGGACAGCTGGAAACGTCTTGCTGGTGCTTGTGCAGGCACTGCAGACATGGGTTGGAGCTCAGGGAATGTGCTGGAAACCTCTGGAGCCCTTCTGCATTCGATAGGAATGTCACTGGCCTGAGAGGATGTGGGAGATTGAACTGGTTGATGGTTCAAATGTTCAGGGATCAAGTGAAATACCCACCCAGGAGCAGAGGGTGAGCAGAGCCTGCCTCAGGCTACACCTGGGTGTTGAACGAGGTAGAAGGCAAATCCTGTGAGGAGGGAACTGTCTCTTTGTCCTTCATTAGGACACTCAGCTGGGATAAATCCCCTCCCTGGGAACACCAGGATGTTCGCAGGTGGCTTCAAGGTGCTCATCTCTGCTGATGGGCCATAATGGGCTCAACTGGGCTGATGTAATGGGCAGCTGTATCTTAGAAGGTGTCGAAAATTCCCCAAAGCCTTCCATGATTCCACAACATTGCATCATCTGTGTATCCTGTGATTCCATCATTCAGCTGAGACTCCTCTCCCTGGGGAGGCACCTGGGCGTTCCCACCTAAACCTGAGTGAGTATAAACCCAAAGGATGGTTTATTCTGGGAATTTCCCTGGGGATTTCTCCCCACCCTCTCTTTGGGACTTGCTCCACCACCCAGTGGATCCAATCCAGTGACCAACATTTTGACCTCTGTCCCTGGAGGTGTTTAAGAAAAGACTGGATGTGGCACTTAGTGCCATGTCTGGTGGACAGGGTGCTGTTGGTGGGCTTGATGACCTCAAATGTCTTTTCCAGCCTCACTGATTCTGTGATTCTCTGATCTCTGGGGTGACTGATGATGACATGGCCTTGAGAAAAACCCATCTGGAGAGCTGCCTCCAGCTCTGGGCTCCCCAGCACAGGAAGGATGTGGTACTGGTGGAGCAAGTCCAGAGAAGGTCACCAAGGTGACCAGAGGGATGAAGTAACCACTGTGAGGAAAGACTAGGAGGATTGGGATTGTTCACCCCGGAGAAGAGAAGCTTTGGGGCAACCTGATTGTGGCCTCCTGGTGGCTGAAGGGAGCCAAGAAAGATGTGGGAGAGACTCTTTAAAAGGGCCTGGAGTGACAGGACAGGGGGCAGTGACTTCAAACTGACAGAGGGCAGATTAGATATTAGGAATAAATTCTTTATGTGAGAGTGGCCAGGCACTGAAGCAGGCTGCTCAGAGAAAATTTGGCTGCCTCATCACAGGAAATGCTCAAGGCCAGGTTGGTTTGGACTTGGAACAATCTGAAATATCCAGAGGAGCGAGAAAAAAGATAGCATAGAATGACAGAATCATGGAATGGCCTCAGCTTGGAAGAGGTCTTCAGGGTCATCTCATTCCAAACCCCTGCTATGGGTAAGGACACCTTCCCCTGTGCCAGGTTGCTCCAAACCCCATCCAACCTGGTCTTAAGTGCATCTGGAACAAGATTTTAGTTCTTCATTGTGGTTCTTTTTTTTTTTTTTTTTTTTTTTTGCAGGGAGTTGCTGGTGGTTTTCTCTGTCCTGGATGAGGCAGGTGGTCAGACGAGTTGAGAACACTTAGGGTTCTCTACTCCTAAAGTCAGAAAAGTTTTGTAAAGACAAAACATTTGTAAGACGGAAGGAAGGGAGGAAAAGAAGATCCATGTCATTTTTCAATCAGTTTAGTGGGGGGGAAAAAAAGGAAACACAGATTAAAACTCCTTTACTCTGAATTTTACCTGCCTTTGATAGAACTGTCAGTTTTAACACAGCCTCTTTGGGTAACAAAAATGATAAGGTCAGCCATAAATCCTAATGAAACAAGCAGCAGCACCAGGACTGATTGGGTTGTTTCATTTTCTCTGCTAACCTTGAGAAAAAGAGGATGGAGATTGATATGTAAATGCATTTTCAGCCCTGGCTGTGGACATGATACCAACTTTAATAAAAAGCAATGCAGAAGTTACTGCTGATGAGGAGCTCTGATCATTCAGCCTCGTTGGACTATTTAAAAAAAACCACTGGCCTGTGAACAAAGCTCCTGGCTCCCACTGTTCCCTGTGGTTTATGATCCCAAACACAAATCTAGGTTTAAACGTCTGAGCCATTCACCACCCTGGCAAATCCCTGTGTTTCTCTTGAGAGTTGCCAAAGAGAGGAACTAAAACCGGGCAGTGAAGGTAAAAATGGGTTGTGTCTGATTGGGTCACTATTTGGGAGATGTTCTTCTATTTTGGTTGGCACTGCCCCTCATGGGGAGCCCTTGAAGCCTGGAGACTCCAAATGGGAGCAGCTGCAGGAGAGCTGATGCCTTTTTTAAAGACATTCGTGAATATTCAACTCAAAGCCTTAAAGTGACCATAATTTGTCTTCAGAGAAGGACAACAAAGCTGGTGAAGGGTCTGGAACGTAAACCCTACAAGGAGCAGCTGAGGATACTCAGATTGCTCAGTCTAGAGGAAAACAGGCTCAGGGAAAACCTTCTTGCCCCTCACAGCTCCCTGAAAGGAAGATGTGGCAAGGTGGGTGTTGGTCTCTCTTTTCCAGGCAACAGGAGACAGGACAAGAGAAACCAACCTCAGCTTGCATCAGGGGAGTTTCAGGTTTGATTTTGGAAAAATATCTTCACTGAAAAAGAGATTAAGCGCTGGGAGAGGTTTCCAAGGGAAGTGATGAAGTCACCATCCCTGGAAATGTTCAAAAAGTGAGTGGACCTGGCATTTCATTATGTGATTTAGTAGGAATGATGGTATTTGGTCAAAATTTGGACTTGATGATCCTGGAGATCTTTTCCTAACTTAATGATTCTATGATCCTTTATTTTTTTTTTTTCTCTCCCTCCTTGGCAATGAGGAGCCAGGAGGAGCTGGAATGTCCTTTCATGACACACTGTGTGTAAAACCCATACCAGAACCTCATGCTTTGTAACTCCTACACTTACAACAATAACCTCTTGTCACACCTTTCCAAGGTGCCCACATTTTTCATTTATGCATCCAAAATCACACCTCTTCTCTGAGGTGTCATCTTCCCTGCAGTGATGAATTGCTCCTGCTTTAAAAAAAAAATAAAAAAATCCACATTTCCCAGCCAGAATGTTTTGTTAGAATTCCTCAAATTGCCTTTGGCAGTGGTTGTCTCTTCTTGTCCTCAACAAGTTTTTGAAGCCGTAGGTTCCTGTGAAATACCTGCCGTGATCCACCTCAGGAATCCTCACAGGGAATATCACCGGGTTTAAATATAAAACCTGGATAAGCCTAGGCTGGGGGAATTGTTCCAAGGCAATTTGCATCATCATCATAATGGGAGTCAGGAAAAAAATGTCAGAATGTTACTGGTGGAATAATGGTGAAAGCAGCAGTTCCGTGCCAGGCAGGGGGAGATGGTGCATCCCAGCTCCCTGTTTTTTTTAGGGAATGGCAGTGAGGGATGTGACCGGCTTGTGGCAGGTGTGTGGCTGATTCCAGCCCAGTTGAGCTTTGGACAGGCTGAATGCCAGCTCAAGGCACTAAATCCTGGAGCAAACACCTCTGGAGCACAGTGAAATTCCTTTTGAAGGCCTCAGGAGGGCTCAGCTGCTCTGCTCCTCCTAGGGTCGGCGGCTGGGTTTGCAACTGCTGGATTTCTAGGAAGAATTTTGGTTTTATGGAGTGGAGTAATTTTAGGATAGGGGTCGGACTGATGCAAAGCATGAGGCTGAGATAGGAGTTCAGAGGTCAGGTGAGGCTGCAGGTCAAGCCAACATCCCCTTAGGTCTGGTGAGGAAACCAGGGCCTGGCTCACATCCCACCTGGATTCAGCTCTGGGTTCCCAGCATGGGAAGGACCTGGAGCTGTTGGAGCAAGTCCAGAGGAGGCACCAAGATGATCAAAGGGATGAAGCAGCTCTGCTGTGAGGAAAGGCTGAGAGAATTGGGATTGTTCAGCCTGGAGAAGAGAAACTTTGGGGTGACCCAATTATGGCCTTGCAGCACCTGGAGGAGCTGGATAAAATAATGGAGAGAGATTTTTACAAGAGCCTGGAGTGGCAGGAAAAGGGGAGTGGTTTTAAACTGATAAAAGGTAACTTCTGATTAGAAATTAGGAAGAAATTGTTGGCTGTGAGGATGGTGAGGTCCTGGCACAGGTTGTCCAGAGGAGCTGTGACTGCCTCATTCCTGGAAATGTCCAAGGCCAGGTTGGATGGAATGTGAGCAACCTGGGACATGGGAGGTGTCCCTGGCCATGGCAGCAGGTGGGAATGAGATGGCCTGGCAGGTCCATTCCAACAAAAACTATTCTATAATTATCTAAACTTCCTCATCAGAGCCAAAGACACCAGAGAGGATGGAACTGGAGAGGAGATCATGAAATTGAGTAGAATAACAAGGAGGGGACAACCTTGTGTTGGCTTAAGACGAGCAGGTGGCACCACTGTAGCGATTGAAGTTAAAAATCTGATACAAAAAGCTCAGTCTAAAGGCCATGCACAGCTTGTGGAAAGGAGGTCGTGAAGGGAGTGAGGGGACAGAGGCATTACAAGAGTGTGAAGGCACCTGCCAGGCAAACCCTGAACCCTTTCATCACTTGGACGGATTTTACAGAGACACAGCAAGAGAAGAGGAAAGATAACATCTGTTGCTGTCTCTTTTTTTGTTTTAGATCCAGAGACTGTCATGATGTTACAGAAATGGCTCCAGTGCCTCATGCTGAGCAAAGCAAGGCTGGGAACACAAATTTCCTGATTTTTGGTGCAACTCTTCCCCCCAGCAAACCTGGCACCTCTCAGGCTGGGGAGCTGTGTGAACAGGGAGTCTCCCTCACGGAGTGATTTTCTTGCTAAAACAGCAGTGAGGCTCTGCTTTGCATTGTTTGGGGTGAAATTTTTTTGCACTGAAGGCAAATCCAAAAGAATTCCCTGTACCAGGACCCCATCAAACCAAATTTTATCCCAAGCAGCCACAGTGAGAAGCTGGGACCTATTTCAGGTCACCCTAAACCATGTGTGAGAATATGTGCCAGCCCAATGCCAGCCTGTTTGCTGGGGCCAGTGGGAATGTTTGCTGCTAATGTAAGAAACCAGGAGATGGAGACGTGCTCTGCTTGCTGATTTTAACAGGGAAGAATGAACACTGATCCTAAATTTTTCATAGCTTCAAATTTGCTTTTTTGCCTCCCAGCACCTTTACAGCAGCTGCCTCCATCACCTGCCATTGCCAGCCAGAAAAAAAATTAAAAATTAACATTTTTTTTTCAAGCAGAGGCAATGGGCAAAGGACTCCTCTCAGAGCAGGGGGCTTCAGCTCAGGATTCTTCAGCCCAGAAAAAAGGACAACTAAGAAAGGATGTTAAAGAAGTTTTTTAAAACTATTTATATGCCTGGAGAGAGCAGATGAGGAAAACTTGTCACTGAGTATAAAACTTGTGTGTTCAAAGGTGGCAATTTTAGAACAAAAAGAGTTTGGTTCTTCCCAAAGCCTTATGAAGCTGAGGAGGTCTTGGCTGAAGAGTTTGCAGAGCAATGGGACAAATCCACGGAAGGAAAATGATTTAGATTTTTATAGTTTGAAGATAAGGCTCAGGATCTCTTCACACAGAGATCACTGGAAGTGGGAAGAAAATCCTAATGGGTATCATGGAATCACAGAAAACCTTGAGTTGGAAGGGATCCACAAGGATCATCACGCAATATTTAATTTGTTATCAGATATATCAATATATAGTTTGTATATTAAGACCAGAAGGAGGAGGCTCTGAGCAACCTGGTCTAGAGGAAGGTGTCCCTGCCCATGGCAGGGTTGGAATTCAATGATTTTTAGGTCCCTTCCAAAGTAAATCATTCCACGATTCTGTGATTCTATGATTTGTTTCAAACAATGAAACTTCCCAGGCCTGGAGCTGAGAGCAGAGTTTGCTTTGCTCTAAATGTAGATTTTAATTCTTAGTTCCACTTCAGATGTCTCGTTAGCAGGCTGAGATCTTCCTATTACGATTGAAAATGCTCGACACAGATTTCCTTGTCTCCACATCGCTGTCATCCTGTCTTTTGTCGTCCTGGATGGATCATCCTGTTGTGATCTGTTACCCCTTTATGGAATGCCACCATTACTGTTCTCCCTCTCCCTCACTCCTTTTCTCCTCAAGGCAGTAATAGAAAATAAATAAATAGAAGCAAAAAATCAGAAGTACAAACTGCCTCTGTGACTGAGTGATTTCCTCACTGTGCCAGGAAATTTCTGTTCTGCCAGCACCTCTCCTGAATCCCCGGGATGTTCCGCCGTGTTCCTGAGAGCCGCTTTGCCCTGATCACCTCATACGCATGGCTGCTTATCTGGAAACAGCCCCGTGATTATGGACATCCAGGATTTTTTTGACTCGGCTCAGCAGCCAGGAGGGGGTGTCCGTGCTTTACAAATCGGCTCTGTCTGGGTAAAGCAGCTTCAGGCTGGTGGCTGCACTGTCAAATGTCCCTGTGAGCTGTGCCAGAGCAGAGGGAGGGGTGGGATGGGCAGCACCGAGGTGGGAACTGCTCCACTGCTGCAGGAAAAATGGATGTGGAGGTGGGCTGGGGTGTGGGGAAGAGCACAAGAAGGGCAGTGGAAAGGGATTTTCGGGATGCAACAGAATATGTCAGACCTTAGTCTTTGTGCTGCCCCTGGTCCTCACTTTGTATTTGGCCCAGAAAATCGTGGAATTGTGGAAGGGCTTGAGATGGAAAAGACTTTTAAAGGTCTTCTCATTCCAACTAAATCTGCCAGGGACACCTCCCACCATCCCAGGATGCTCCAAGCCCCGTCCAACCTGGCCTTGGACACTTCCAGGGATGGGGCAGCCACAGCTTCTCTGGGCAACCTGTGCCATCTCAGGGAAGAATTTTTTCCTGATATCCCATATGAACCTACCCTTGTAGATTTTGGCTGAATTTTCCACCCTTTTTGAAAGTAACTTTTCTTTAGACTTCAGCATGGTGTCCATGTTAAATTGACAGAGCTCCTACTCTCCTGTTTTCCCTGAAAACCCCTTGGAATCTCTTCTTGAAACAGGAATGTTGTCTAATGTCTCCTCTGGTGCAGCTAAATTGGGATGAAAACACCATGCAAAGGCATCAGTTCAATCAAGGCAGAGAATATTCCCCTGGGGAAAAAAATGGGTTTTGCTTTGAATATCTGACAATTTAGTGAGAGAACAGCTCCAGCCTCATTAGGCTCCTCATTTTCTGAGATAAGGAACAGAGGGATTCAACAACCTGCTGGTAACAGAGCCAGGCTTCTGTGCTAAAGCTGGGAAATGTCACTTTGGAGAGGATGAAAATATCACAGCAGAAGGGTTGTGCCACTTTGCAAAATACAGCCATCAACAGGAGCTGGAAGGGAAACGGAGCTGGGAGGGAACTGGGGCATTTGGGGAAATAATAAAAATAACTCAGTCTCTGATATCAGGGCCCAGTCACTGGAACAGTCAAAGGAAATGAGATCTGAGCACAGGCCTGACGAGGGTTTGGGGGGGTGTTTCCAGAAGAAATCAGGAGACATTCCTGCTTTTGTACTGATAAGATCCCACCTGGAAAATAAGCTCAACGCTCCTGTGAGCAGAGAAAAGCCATGAAGGGAACCTCTTTTATGAGAAGAGACCTTGGGCAGGTGAGAAAATTGTAGACTAAGAGGAAATTTATTTAATACAGCTTTAAAGTAACATCCAAACCCCTTGCAGCACAATTTTTTCCTCTTTTTCTTTCCCAGGCAGCACCTGCAGAATCCCAAGGTAAAGAAGGCAGAGCATAAATGTAACACAGAATCATCAAATATCCTGAGCTGCAAGGGACCCACAAGGACCATGCAGCCCAATCCTTCACCCTGCTCAGGACAGTCCCAAAAATCCCACCATGTGCCAGACAGATAATGCTGGCAATAGAGGAAATGGAAGACTGAAAAAGAATAAAAACATTAAAAATAAAAATAAAAATAATAGAAATAGAAATAGAAATAGAAATAGAAATAGAAATAAAAATACATTTAAGAAATAATAAGAACAGGAAGATCATGGAACTGTCTCCCAGCTGGAGCTGAGGGAATCAAATCTTCAAGAAGCAACAAGAGCAGGTCATGAGGGATTGCTTGACTATTGAACAAGCATTTTCTGCTTCTACCAGAACTGGTTTTTTTTGTTGTTGTTGGTTTGTTTTATTTTGCTTTTTCTCTCCAGCCTGGTACAAGCACGTTCACTGTCCCTGATGTCTGTTATGATCTGTTTGAGGTTGTTAAATCCAATAACCCAATATACGAGAGGCTGCTGCAGCTCCATGTCCCCAGGTGCAGCCAGCAGGAAAACCGAGCACATTTTCCAGCTGGGAGCCCACAATATGTTTTATTTTATATTTATATGCCCATGTATCTGCATATCCATGGCCAGTCACACAGATCAATAGGGACAGGAAACACAAACCAATGCCATCCATTGAAATAACATCCATTTAAATTCACAGCACTCCCAGAAAGGTGGAAAGCTCTGATACACCCATCCTGCTCCTCCTCTAACCAGAGCTGAAGTTACTCCAGGAATACTCACACACAACTCCATGGGTTTCTGCAGTGATTAGGCTTGGGTGGACTGTGCAGGAGCAGGTCTTCAAACCCTCACATCTTCCCCCTTGCTGCCACCTGAACTTTTGAACCCTGATGCTTTGAAAGAGTAGTAAAATATCCCATGCTGGAAGGGACCCACAAGGATCAGGTTCAACTCCTCACCCTGCACAGGACACCCTGAAAATCCCCCTCTTTGCCTGAGAGAATTGTCCAAACTTTTCTTGAGCTCTGGCAGCCTTAGGGGCGTGATCATTCCCTGGGGAGAAGTTCAGTGCCCAGACACCCTCTGGGGGAAGAATATTTTCCCAATAACCAAACAACTGGCACAACTTGAGTCCATTTCTCCTTTTGTTGTTGACTGGGAGAAGAGGCCCAACCCCTTTTTCTCAAGAACCCTGATATATTTGCACACTGCCATTAAAACCACCTCAGAATAAGTTTACAAAGTCCCCAGTTCTCTTCTTTCTGCATCCCATAATGAGTGCTGTTGGCTTTATGTCCTGTTAGTCTACAACTCACTGGGTTTCCTATTTAGGATAATGGTTTTTGTTGTTCTCCTGAGGGATAACCAGTTCAGGATGTTCCCTTTGAGCTGATAATTCTCTATCTGTTTTCAGTCCCCTGACCTTCCCGAAGCCTTTGTGCTGATGGTGATGAAGGGTTAATGTCTCATGTCTTGAAGAAACAGGAGATCCAGCTCTTTTTTATATTAAGATATGCCTTGGCCTCACACATCCCTGTGGTGTCGCTTTCCCTCCCCACAAAATATGCTTGGAATGAGCAGATGAAGAGAAAATGGCAAAAAGAGCAGAACCCACAGCGATAGGCAGAGAATACACTTGGAATTCTAGTTTATTTTAGTTTTTTAGTTTATTCCATGGGTGTCATGAAGCTGTTGGAAGCTGGCAACCTCAGACATCATGAGGGATGGAGCTGGGAAATGCTGAGAACTTGTTCCTCACACCAAGTTTAGGACTTTCAGAGCCTATTTTGTGTCTTACAGAGGCAGCTTTATCTTGGAAAGGGGAGTGTGAAAGTTCACTGAGTTACTCAGCTGGAGAAACCCCGTATGGATTTGGAAGTTTTTGTCACGGAAAATGAGGGAAAAGGTTTGGGTTACGGGAACAGCAAGAGCTGGAGCCAAAGAGGAAAGGACAGTAATTTTATTGTGTGAAAAGTCAGCTCATGTCCCCGGCTCTGTGCAGATCCAGTGCCCTCAGGTCATTCCTCACCTCCTGAGCAATCTTTTCTCGAGTCTAAGTGGCTGTAACCACCCAAGCTCCCTGCACTTAGGAGGCTTTACTTCGGAGTCGTCTGGGGACAAGTGCACAGGAGCTGCAAAATGTAATTATTGGAGAAATTTTGATTCAGGAGCCTATGCAAAGTTAAAACTGCTTTGCTGGGGAAAAGGGAGAAAGAAGAACTTAAAGGTCATTTAACAACCAGTCTGATAACAGTGAAATGTTCTCACTTCACACAGATTGTGGCTGGACAAACTTTCCTGATTATATTTAATGCCACCAGCTCTGAAAAACCAAAATCTCCCATACTTAGATGCCTCCAATTCTTTTTCATACAAGTGCTGAAGTGATGAATATTTTCACATTTAAAAAAAAAATGCAGCAGCTGATTGAACTTGTTCCCAAAATGAAACTGCAGCAGTCGGGCTGGAGAATATTTCCCCTAGCCAAAAGCTCTCTGAAAAGGTTATTATTACATAATGATGGAGATGTCAAAATTATGGCAGGAACAAGGCCAGGATAATTAGGATTCAGCTCACCCAGGTTTAGCTGTCTGAAGGGAAGGCTTCCAGTCAAATTCCAGTCGAACAAAGCTACCAAGCTAGGAGGGGCTGATACGAATAAATACACGGAATTTGTGCCCTCACAAATCCATTTGGGAGCTTTGGGGATGCTCTGGGGAATCGCAGAGGGCTTCTATCCATGGATCCAGAAGGACACAGGTGAGGTCTGTGTCTCATGGAAACCCTTAGACACCACAAAATCCCAAAGTGTGGGGAAGAGTCAAGCCCAGATTTCACTCCACAGGGATGTGAGTCCACCTCAACTCCTGGTGGGCACCTTTCCATAGGAATTGGGGCTCTGACCCTCTGTGGGAGAGGGATGATGTTGTTCTGAGTATCTTATCCCAGAGTAGATGTGCATTTGTTTGGATGGGGCTTTAAATCCCACTATTTAAATCCCTTACTGTTATTTATCTCCCTTTCCTTCTATTTACATCCAAGACTTTTCAGATATTCTGCTATTTCCAAACATGTCTCTAGCTCTGGAAGGATGTGAGTAACTGCAGGCTTCCAGTCCTGTGTGGATGTGTTTCATATCTCAGAGCATCCCAAATGCCACAAAACATCTTTTGTGAGCAGCTGAGTGGAGCCCTCAGCATGTGCTCATCGCCCTCAAAATACAATAAATGTTTGCATCATGCTCCAGAAATAACTGTGGAGTTTGGGATTTCCCTCTGTGTGGTTTTTGGAAACGTGTTGCTGAAAAGAAAAAAAAAAGTGGCCTTCAGTTCAATCTTTATATTTTTAAAAACACCCAATGTCTTTGATTTTTATTGTTGATTTTTATTTTTTCCTCTTATTGTTTATAATTAAGTCACCCAAAAATAATAATAATAAAAAAAAAACAAAAAAACAAAAAAAAAACAAAAAACAAAAAAAAAAAAACAAAAGCAAAAAAAAAAAAAACCAAAACCAGCTTGTCTTTTTTTCCAACTGTAAAACCTTGAAATGGAAATTTGTTTATTTTTCCATAAAATCTGTGGGAAACAAACCACGTTTTTGTGTAGGTTCAAGATTGGTTTGTTTGCTTGTTTGTTTTCTCTTCCTCGAGCTTTATGCATTCCAATTTATCACTGCAGGGTCACATGAAAGTCATCTTCTTTTCCTTTTTCTTTTTTTTTTATCCCTTTGAATAAATGATGGAAAGGCAGCTCGGAAGGTGCTGTGTAAGAGGAACTCTCTGGTATCATTAACATGTGAAAAGAACTTGTCAAGTATAAAGTAATGCCAGCTCTGCCCCCGTGACTGCAAATATTTCCTCTCTGTACCTCTGATTTTTCCAAGTATTCCTCGGTGAGGCTGCTCCCTGTGCTGAAGTTGCCATTTCCAACAAAGCAGATGATTTATCACTTTTATATCTACATTGATTCCGATGTCAAACTGGACAACGATGCATCTGAAACAGAAATGATTGAAGAGCAAGGAGAATTGATTTATGGAATATTGATATATGGAAGATCTCCAGTGCTTTTCAGTTTGGAAGTGCATTGGGAACTTTTATAGGAACGTGGAGAAACTGACTGGAGGCCACAGGGAGTGAAGATCTTCACTCAGGTGAGCTGAACTTTGGTTATTTTTAGGGTGAAGTCCTTGGTTCAGGCACTGCTGATCACAGAAAACACAGATTTACAGACCTTGAATGACGTGGAATCATGGAATGGTTTGGGTTGGAAGAAACGTTAAGGATCATCCTATTCCACCCCCTGCCATGGGCAGGGACACTTCCCACTATCCCAGGTTGCTCCAAGCCCCATCAAACTTGGCCTTGGACACTTCCAGGGATGGGGCAGCCACAGCTTCTTCAGGCAACCTGTGCCAGGGCCTCATCACCCTCCCAAGGAAGGATTTCTTCCTTGTATCTAACCTAAATTTACCCTCTTTTTATTAAAAACCATTCGCAGAAATCCTTCTGGAGGATTTTTAAGCTTGTGGTTAATGAGCAGGTTTAACAGGTGATTTTAACCACGGAATTTGGAGTTGACCCAACGTAAGATTGGAGAGTAAAGGCCAAAACCTGGCTGTGCTTTCTCACTGTGCAACTGGTGGTTGCTGCTGATGGAGCTCCAGAAAGGAGAAATGGGATGGAATGGGATGGGATTCTCTGGGCTTTCTGTTTGTGATGGAGAATTACCACTACGGCACCATAATCTTACTTTGGATGGGCTCGGTGGAAGGAAATCCCCATCCTGTGAATAATTTACGTCCTTCCTCACGTCATCACCAGAGAGGATGATGCCATCAGACATCATCCATTATCCCTGGAAAAGATTTCTCTGGGAGAAGAGCCTGGAAATGCTGGAATTCTATGAATGGAATGGTTTGTGTGGAAAGAGACCTTAAAGATCAGCCAGTTCCAACCCCAGGGAAATCTTTCACTATCCCAGGTTGCTCCAAGCCCCATCCAACTTGGCCTTAAAAATTTCCAGGGATGGAACAAACACAGCTCTTCTGGGCAAACTCTACCAGGACCCCACTACCCTCACAGAGAAGAATATTTTCCTAATATCCAATCTAACCTTACTCTCTTTCAATTTGAGGCCATTCCCTCTTGTCCTGTCACTCCAGGCTCTTGGAATGCATGGATATGATCCCAAAGAGGGAAACTGAGGCATGAAGGAATAGGTTCACTGCTGTGACTTGGTCTGTGGGGTAGGAGTGAAACCTCAAATCTGCCTTTTGTGCACTGAGAACCACCCTCTTCTCATCTGCAGGTGAGAAATAATATGAATTTCAGCATTTACTCTGCTTTAATAAAAAAGAGAAAACTGAATCCTGAAAGAGATCAGTTGCCATTGATGAAAAATTAGAGATTAAAATGTTCAGAAGGGATTAAAGAACTCTGAGCTCCTGTGGAGGAATTCTGTATTCTTCATAAAGCCCTCATGGATTTCAGGGAGGAAGGCAAAGGAGGGATTGTGGGAAGGCATCGAGATCTCTCTGGTTTGTGAGGGGAGGGAAAACACAGAGATAAGAGTGTCTTATCTTGTGTTTCATAGCTGTGTTAGTCTCTGCTGAAGGATCAGGATTTGTAACATCCACATATTGAATAAGTGGGGTTGTCCCTCAGGTGAAGGTGTCTGAAAGGTACCTGAGGGCATCTGAAACATCTGTACAGGGCTCAGAGGTGGACAGGGAGACCCACACCCCTCTGGAATGGTATTTGGATGTTGGGAACCCTCCTAGGATATGAATAAGAGCTCTAAATGGAATCACAGAATCATAAAATATCCTGAGTTGGATGAGGCCGACGAGGATCATCAAGTCGAGCTCCTGGCCCTGCACAGGACAAACCCAAAAATCACTTCTTGAACTACTTGACCTGAGCAGAAAGTTCTCCTCTCCCTCACAGCTCCTCTGGATTTGCATTATCTTTGCTTATCTTTCTCCTACACAACAAAAAAATTCATTTATTATCATAAAATCCACATTATTTGTAACTGTGCAATGTTGTCTGCTATGACATTCAGACCAGGAAGGTCCAAAAACCAAATTTCCCACCTCAGTCATCACTGGCTGCTATGAGAATTATAAGGAATGCCACATTCCCAGGAGCTGGAGCTGGGAGAAAGGATCCTTTCTGATTAAACTTGGTTCAAACCCAGAAAGGACTGAAGTTATAAAATGGGAAGAGCTCTGGGGTCGCTGTTGAAGACCCAGCCCAAGTGGTCTGGATTCCTTGGAGCAGGCATGGACAGCCTGCTGTTTGATGCTGTGCGTGATGCTTCCATTTCTGTCCAAGAGGCAGAAAGAAAAATGAAATCAATAAAATAAAGTAAAATAAAATAAAATAAAACAAAATAATGTAAAATAAAATAAAACTGAACAATGTATTGACTCAGTTCTCATCACAAAGGATTCACGGTGGGATCCTTGGGGTTTCCTGTGCAGGACCAGGAGTTGGGCTCTGTGGTCCTTGTGGGTCCCTTCCAACTCAGGGAGTTATTCCATGATTTTTAAACATCCTGGACACCTACTTGACAAAATCCCGAGGGGACAAGGCAGCAGCTGAGAAATCCAATTGCTGTTAATTCCTGTTCTCAGCAGACCTGGCCTCTGGCACTCACTCCAACCTTTGTCATTCCTTCAACCTTATTTTCTTTAGCCCAAGTAAATTCCTGTTTTCCATGTTCCACTGCCCAACCCCATGAAGTTTTCTGTGTCCTATTAATTTGAATTGTCACTAGAAAGCAACACCTGTATTTTACACTGTTTTGGTTTTTTGGTTTTTTTTTTGTGCTGGAAATAACTGATTTTTCAAAATTAAACAGCAAAACGGTGTCATTTTCTATTTTTTTTCTCCCAAAGCTGATGGAAAGCAAGAGGGTGCCTTTCTTTGACTCATAATGAGGATGCAATCACAGCCAAGAGGTGAGCTGAGCTTAGATCAGGCCCTTGGTGAGCCGGGCTTACTCATGCAGAGCATTTGTAACACATTTAACAGCAATAGAAAGCACGAGTCCTGCAGCAGTGCTGGATTAGCAGGGACCTGGAACAAGATATTAATTATTTAGAGCTACATCTGGAGAAATTGAGTCCTTTACCCTCTGGGACCACCCTCCTCTCTCTCTCAACCTGCCATCAATTTATTCTTAAGATTAATTCAGAGCATGTTTCTCCTTCCCCGACACTGCTTTAAACTGAGGGAAAGTACATTGCTGAAAGCAGTGGAATTAAATTGGCCATACAGATATGTGACTGAGAGATGAAATAGGCTCAGCAATGTCTAAAAATTGATATAAGCCCCGAAGTTTTGGGATTATTATGTCTGAATCTTTATTTTTCTGCTGAAAACCAAAAATCACTGGGATGCTTTCTGAAAAAGGTTTATTACACCTTTGGTCTAAGCTCCTTTTTGTTTTTCCTGTATTTATTGATTCTTCCCTTCCCTTCTTGTCACTGGATCTCATGAGAAGAGCTCAGCACCTCTTGGGATCAACGACAGATTTAGAGGACCTGACACAAGATATGGTTTTGGGGTTTTTATGTTAAAAGAATACAGTGAAGATTAAATTCTGCCCCAAGTCTTCAGTCCCCATTCCAGCTCCAGGGAGAGGCTTCAGGCTGAATCTCGGCTTGCTTCCTTCAGGGTTTCTACAATCATCTACTAATCCTAATTTTAAGGTACTTTTTAGTTCTTTTACAGGTGAACTCTTGGAAAAATAGTCTGTTTGGGACCCTTAATAGGATAAAATTCAGAATTGTGTATTTTAAGTGAGGAACACCAAACCTTCCAGCTCTAAGTGGACCTGCAATTGTGGCTGCAGATCTCCAAACCTTGTCCCCCACATCCCCTGGGCTCCATTATCCCAAGTTTACCAGCACAAAACCTGGGACTGTGGGAGCTGGTGGCTGAATCAGCCGAGGGTTTTCTTCAGTGTCCTCGTCTGCAGGAGCATCTGGTGGTGATTTCTCTTTGCACGTGGCTTGTTGCCTGACTGAGATTTATTGTGATTTATGTAAACACAGCAGGCAGGAGGCTTTGCCAGCTACACAGGGAAATGGCTCATCAGCTCTGCTCCAGGAAAACAGACCCAGGGGAGGCCTGGAATCTCCTTACTTCCAGCTTTAAGGTTTGCAAACAATTCTGGCCAGAGGGTGACGGCACCTGCACCAGGCAAAACCCAACTTAGCAGAAAGTCTGGGCTTGCCAGGGCCAGAGCGTGGCTGGTGAATGGGAAGTAGTCAGCACATCCATCTGGAGCAGATGGGGAGGATGGATTTGGGATTGATGGACTGGGCTTGGATGCACAAGCCTGGGTTGTGTCTGGAGAGGGATTATTATTTAGCTCATCTCTCCTTGGGGCCGAAGGAGATGTACTTGAGGTGTCTTCATGTGGGTTTTGGTGCCACAGTTCTGATTTTAGGCAAATTGTTTTGTTCCTGAGGGTCTCAGTTTGCCCATCAGTTTCACATCAAGGAATACGGGCTGCTCCCAAATCCAGGGTATTCTGAGATTCTTAAAAATTTCCATGGACTGAAATTTTAAACCAAAAAGAACAATTAGGGGATGACACAATGCTCTAAATTTTTAAATCAAGGATGGCAATCAAAAGAAAACAAAGCAAAAGGAAAACGAATGTGGAAATGATACTGATCTCCAGGAAATAACTCCATGCATCATCATTCCCTCCTCCCTGTCTTCCCACCCCTGCTACAGCTGCAGCCAGGGAGATTTATGGATGCACACATTCTAATTTGCTTTATGTTTTGTCTGGAGGAAGACACAGCTGTAGAGAGCTACTTTGTCAGGAAAATGTCACATTGCACTTAATTGCCTGATAAAGAATGACAAGTCAGAAACAATATCATTATCGTGTTTAACTTTTACTTTTCCCCCCTCAATATATAATTTAAATTTTATAGAGTTTGGGTTCAAGGGGAAGAAAGTTGTTGTGAGATTCTCAGCAATGATTTTTCACCAGAAAAACCACCACAATGAAATGCTGCCACCTCCTCACGCTCCCCCTCCACATTTTAGGGTAATAACTGGAGTTGATTCCTTTCTTACTGAAACATCTGCTTTGTGCTTCCATGGGTGAGATGAAAAACACATAAAACTTAATTTGGGCAGTAATTAATTGATTAATGGGTTTAGCAAATGGAGCTAAGCTCTCCTGGAGCCCCTCAGTTCAGGAGCCAGGCTGGGAGAGCTGGGAATGTCCAGCCTGGAGAAGGTTCCAGGGAGGCCTCAGAGCCCTTTCCAGTGCCTAAAGGGGCTCCAAGAGAGCTGGGGAGGGACTGGGGACAAGGCCTGGAGGATCAGGACACAGGGAATGGCTTTAAGATGAAAGAGGGAAGGTTTAGATGGTATTTGGGAAGAATTCTTCCCTGGGAGGGCAGCGAGGCCCTGGCACAGGGTGCCCAGAGGGGTTGTGGAGTCCCCATCCTTGGAAGTGTCCAAGTCCAGGCTGGATGGGGCTTGGGACAACCTGGGATAGTGGGAAGTGTCCCTGCCCATGGCAGGGTGTGGAATGAGATGATCTTTAAGGTCCCTTCCCACCCAAACCACCCTGGATTCCATTCCATGATTTCTGGAGCTGAGAAGCAGCACCGGGTGTGACCTTGGTTTGTGTCAACACCCGAAATCTCTGGGAAAGGAATTAGGACTTTTAACAAAATCCCTGTCTGGGAACAGTCACTTCCTTTAGAAAAGGGGGAAAAGAGGGACCAAGAAAAACCCCACATAATCTCCATTTACTTCTGTGTGGAGCTCTGTGCTGCCATCGAAATACCTGGATTCAAATTAGAGGATTTCAGGGTTCAACAAAACCATCTCCTGCCACCTCTCATGCCAGGGATGGTCAGGTTGTACCTGTGACCATCCTTCTGCTTCAGCCCCTGGATTTACAATGATCTGGTTTGGGATCAAATAAAACACAAGGCTCCAAGCTCACAATCATCCTTGGATCAAAGAAAATGCCATAAAATTTCTGGAAGAATATTTCAATACTTTAGGAACTTAAAAGAATCTGTTGCTCCTTTTTCAGCTCTTGGTGTCTGCATAGAATCTCTGCTGTATTTTGTAAGATATTGAGTAGGGGAATCTGAATCTCTCTGGCTGCTGGGAGAGATTCCCTGGGAAATAGTGACTTTGTGCATGTCATTTTTATACTTTTCCTTTTGAATCTGTAATTCTGGGAAGGAGGGGATGTATAATGTTTTATCTGTCCAGGAAAATAGTGAGTTCTCTTCAATCCTGGAGTTCTTCTCATTTCTCTTCTTTTCCCTATTGTTTTCTTGAGTCTTGATATGTTCTCAGTCCCACCAATAATGGTTAAGATCCTGATTAACTGAATTCCTCTTTTCTTCTCATTGATTCACTTGCAACTGACCACTCTCTGGACATGAGGAACATCTCAGTGGTATGGAAAAAGGATTTGAAGAAATTATTATAATGCCAACAAGGTGAGAACCAGTCTCTTTTCCCTGGTAACAAGTGTCAGGGTGAGAAGAAATGCCTCAAGTCACAGCAGGGTAGGTTTAGATAGGATATTAGGAACATTTCTTTGCTGTGAGGATTAGAAAAATTGACTTTTCTCAGTTCTCCTTGTTTCTGCTGTTGATACACCAAATTCCAGGATCACGTGGTGGCAAAAAGCAAATTGGGAGGAGGAAATGTTTGTTATGCTGGTTACTTTCTGCAATGAATTCGTGCAACACTCTCAAGAAAAATGCTGGAAAGAGTTTTAATTTGGGTTTTAGTTCCTTGGAAATTCAGAGAAGAAGCTGACTCTCCCCTTGTTTGCACAAGCTGGTAAGCTGCAGTCCACACCCAGAAGGTTTTAGTTCCCTGGAATCTCGTCCTCTCCAAGATTTTTCCAATACCAACACTGACTCCTCTGGTACCCAGAGGTCCATTCCTTTCACAACTCCTTATCAGCCGTGGTCCAGCCACATTTCCTGCCCCAAGTCCTATTTTCTATGCCATGAACTAATTCCAGCATTCAGATTTCATTAATACATGGTGCAGCTGGGTTGTTTCCAAGAGAGGAGCATGGAAAAGTATTTTTCCCAGTTGGAAGACAAGATTTTTCTCCTTGACAGCTTTGTAATTCCTTTTTCTTTAATTGTTTTGTATTGGGGTTTTAATTGTTGTCTTTGTTTTGCTTGGCTTTGATATTCTTCTTCTTCTTCTTCTTCTTCTTCTTCCACTTCCATGAAAGCAAGAAACCAGCACATGGATCAGCTGTGAAAGAAAGGAACTGAGTGGTGACAGACCCTTCTCCCCTGCATCTCTTCCTCACTTTCCCCTCTTGGCATGCTATAATTCTTTCCAATGACATCTTCTTGGGAGGTTTTCTCCCCTTGCCGACCTGAATTAGGCAGCTCAAATGGAGGTGAGGAGAAAGCCAGGCAATCTTGGTGTCAAGTCAGACCTGACATAATTCCACTCTGGGGCCAAGAAACATCTGGAATTCCCACTGCAGGGAGGATTTTGCACAGGGAATTGCAAAAGTCTGTAGCTGGCAGAGCTTCTCACTTCACTGCCCTGGGCAGATCTGCTGCAGGGCCTGAAACAAAATCTTTGCTTTGCCTTCATTTTTTTACAGGATCTAGGGATCATTTAGGCTGGAAAAGACCTCTAAGATGGTTGAATCCAACTATTAACCCAACACGTCCCTAAACCACATCCCTAAATTCTGAGCAAGGACAAAAGAGTCTTCCAGGAATCATCTCCATTTCATGTCTGGAGCACCAGGAGTGGCTGAGGGAGCTGAGAGGGCTCAGCCTGGACAAAAGGAGGTTCAGGGGGGATCTTCTCACTCTACACAACTCCCTGACCAGGGGGTGCAGACAAGTGGGAATCAGGCTCTGCTCCCAGGGAACAAGGGACAGGATGAGAGGAAACGGCCTCAAGAAGCACCAAGGGTCATTTAATTGGATATTAATAAAAAAATATATATTCACTGAAAGGATGGAGTCACTATCCCAGGAAACATTCAAAAAAACCTGTGGAGATGTGGCAGATGGTTTAGTCGTGGTCTTGTTGTTGGACTTAATGGCCTTAGAGGTCTTTTCTAACCTTAGTGACTCTGTTATTCCATGATCTTTTGCTTCCATGGGTGCAGATTTTTCCTTTAGCTGTCCCAATGCCATTTAGGTCCCTCAACACCTCTCCCGTGCCGGGGCTCAACCTCCTCTTCAATCTTTGCATCATTCACACATTTCCCCATCAATAAATTCATATTTGCCTTGAGCAACCTGCAGAAAATAACCTCAGGTTTGGGAGCAATCCCCACAGAACCTGCTGGGATATTTTTTTACCTTTTCCATTCATTTCCATTATCCATGGGCAGCTACCTTAAATCTGTGTTCTAGGTGGGTTTTAATCTTTTTTTTTTTACTCATTAGTCACAACATGAGTGCGAGAAGTCACTTGTTCACAAAGGTTAGAGGGGATTGTTTGGGAAAAATACTTAGGTAAAATCCCCTGGATAATGGGTTGGAATATTTTATTCAGCCATGGGAACATCAGTCAAGGGAAATGCCTGTGGGAAACAACAGGAATACATAATAGCTGACATTTCCATTGCTGCAGGAATTGTTCACAATTACTGTACAACTCCATTAGTTTTCCTAAGGAAATTGTTCTTTCTTGAAGCTGCAGATTAACACCTTTGTATCAGGGCTTTCCATGTGTCCACGGAAATTTATTTTGTGGGATGCTGTGGCAGGAACCAAACCACACTGGTTTTTCAGATTCACTGCAGGATAATTTTGGAAAGAGCCAAACTGGAGTAAAAACACTTACTATGGGTCTTACTAATGGTGTAGCCATGAAAATGTGAGCTTGGAGAATCTGTTTCACAGCCTGCAGACCTCTGACCGCTGAGTAAGAATATTTTGTGGGAAAAGACGAATATTTTAACCTCCATCCCAGGACATTGTCACCACAGCACCTTGCTGGGCTTCATTTCCCTGCCTGGAGTAATGTCATGGTTTCCAGTCTCCTTTTTTAGAGCTGAAAATAAAGATAAACCTATTTATTTTTTTCTTTTTTTTTCCTTTTTTATTAATAGAAGAGCTGTTGCTCTTTTCTAAAGTTAGTGGTAGCAATCCATGAGCAAATGAAAATATTTCCCTGTTTCAGAAGTTTGCAGAATTACTGAGTGTTTTTCCTTCTCTGTTTTTCTCAGGAGTGGGAGGCTGCCCTAGCTGAAGCACCCAGGATTTATGGTTTTATTTTTTGATCTGTATTTTGAGGCATTATGAGTTGGAGTCATTTCCTTCTTTTCCCTTTGGCAAGTGTGAATTACCACAAGCAAATTCAGTCTCCACAGTGGCTGCTGAAAAACTTTTCCTCAAGCATTACAGACCCAGTTTCGTTGGATTAATTGGACCAAGGGTGAAGAACTTGCACCTCCCGCAGTCTGGGTGCTGGATCATTTTTTGTTTTTCCTTCTTCCTGAAGACTACTCCCACTCAGATCTCCTTTCTCTTGTCTTTGTGACATCAAAGGTGGGTGACACCAGCTCCGCCAAAGAGGCTGCTCTCCATTCCCTGGAAAATTGCTCAAGTTGCCTCTGTCTCACACATTTTTGGGTTCTGGGTCTCAAAAGGACAAAGATGCCTCTCCAGAAGTCTTGTCTCTGTTGCCACATCTGCCCATTCTCCATTCATTTTCAGGTATTTCCTGTTGAATGTTCCTGGAAGCAAGAGCTCCAATGTTATGCAGAACCAAGGTGCGAGCCACTTGCATGACCAACAAAATTCTCCAGTGAGAAAGGAGAAGGTCTTAGCTTACCATGCCTGGTGTCTTGGGTTATCGAACCAAAAATGTGCATTCTGTTTCATCTGTTGAAAGCTGCTGGGGAGATGTTTTTTTCTTTATCTCCTGTAACTCTGGGGGGAGGGGGGCTGGTGCCTTCTGATAATGGGCCAACTGTTAAAACCAGGTGGGGCATTGTTTCTTATCTCTTTCACCTCCCGTCCTCCCTCCAGGAGGATATTTTCTGCTAATGGGCCATTAAGACTCCTCAAGCAGTCATCCCCAAGCAGACATCCACATTCCGTCATCCCATTGTGAGATGCTCCACCCAGTGGGGGGAGCCAACCATTCCTACCTGGATAAAAACTGAGATGTAGGAACACGAGATATCTGGTTCCACCGAATTCCTGGAGGAAGACCAGACCCTTCTCACCATCACTGGACCCCTTCTCACCATCACTGGACCCTTTTTTACAGGATCATCTCTACTCTAACGGAACCACATCTGCCACTTCAGGAGGACTCACTTGTGGTCTGCTTCCAACACCCTGACCAACAGGGTGTCAGGTTGTAGCTCTGACCCTGTCAGGGTTTTCCAGGATTGCTTGCTTGTTTGTTTGCTTGCTTGGTTGGTTGGTTTTGTTTTCTACTAGATTTGTATTGTTGATATTCCTAGTAACTAGGAACTGTTACTCCTATTCCCAAATCTTTGCCTGAAAGCCCTTAATTGCAAAATTATAATTTGGAGGGGGTGAAGGGTTTACATTCTCCATTCCAAGGGAAACTCCAGCTTTCCCTGGCAGATACCTGTCTTTCCAAACCAAGACACCTGGAAATGTTAAAAAAAGGACATAGAGTTTCTAAACTTCTGAATTAAGGTGTGGGTAGGTGAACAAGGCCTGTCTCAGTTGCAGTCAAACTTCTCTCTGTCCTAAAGAGATTTTTTCTCTTGGCAGATGTCAACAAACAGGTTTGTGAAGCCCAAGAGAGATTCCTCTCTTTCATGGAGCTGAAAATGTTCTCTTCTCTTTTCTCTTAGTTCCTGATCGTAGAGCTGCCTTATACTTTGTTCACCTGAAAATTATGGGGTTTTTTAAAATAAAAATCTATTCAAAAGAAGATAAAAGATGCCATGGGATATGGAGCTGATTTTAACTGCCACCAATCCAACTGAATGACTGGAGATGTCATATCAAGGGCACGTGACCCTTATATGAAATGTGATGCAAAGATAACAAGGTCTTGTGTCTAGACTGGAAAATAAAGGGACCACAAAGTGTCAGGAAAGCCCATGAGAGTCTGGAACTTAATTTTAATTAAATTAAAATTTAATTTTTATTTCTGTTTGCACACTCCTCTTAAGAATATGGAAGAAGGCATAACTCTTAAATGAATCTCAGTGTCCTGGATCAGTACAGAGGGCCTGTTCTTCATTGCCAAGACAGGTTAGGAAAAGCAGCTGTGAGGGAATATGCAATTTAATTCAAATATTGGTGTCTGCAAAATTTGGGATTTAATTGGGATTTAGTCTAAGTAAGTTCTAACTGATCACTTATGAGGGAACTTTTAGCTGCCATGATGAGAAGAAAACATCCCTCCACACACTGGAGGGAATCGTGGAGAAAAATCACATCAGACTTGTCCCAAAACCTCTTTCCCAGGCTAAAAACTCCAAGGATGCAAATAATCTCTCAGCCTCCATTGATGTTTCCCTGAAAGAGCGAGGCATTTGGGAAGTTTGTGACAATGAAATGTCAATGATGATGTTAAAAGAGAAACAAATGTTCCTCATGGATGCTTGGAGAAGGGAGTTGCAATGATGTGAGGAACTTGGTTCTGTCTGCACAGGGATTTTTTCCCTCTGCATATCTCCTCTGTTTTTTTATCATTTTTCCTTCTGGATAAACTGCAGAGGCAGCTCCTGAAAAGTCAGGAGGCATCAAGGCCCCGTGGGCTTTTCTTATGCCACTTTTAATTGCCAAACTCGCTGTCAATCCCATGTTTTATGGCTTACTCCAAGGTAAGACAATGGTTCCTAGGAGAGTACCAGGGGTCACAGTTGTCACCCTGCAGACCCTCAGTGCCCAGATGGAGAAACCAAAACAGGAAAGTGACATCTCAGCAAATCGTTACCTTTGGATGCTGTTAGTGCTGCTGGAGGGGAAGAGCTGGAAAATAGAGGAGGTTGGAAAATGGAGGAGTTCCAGAGAGCAACTTTGAAACTGGAGCAGAATCTCTTGCCCCTGAGGGTTTCAGTGGGAAGGGATGCCTTGGCGTGGTCCTGATTCCTTGATCCTGTTTCTCCTGTTCTGTCAGAAGTTCTCGGCCCTCTGTAGCCACCAGAGCAACCTGCTTAAGGACTTGCAAGCCCATAGAAATCACCCATCCCACCCCACCCCACCCCACCTCACCCCATCCCATCCCATCCCATCCCATCCCATCCCATCCCATCCCATCCCATCCCATCCCATCCCATCCCATCCCATCCCATCCCATGGATGGAAAAATCCCATGGATGCATGAATCCATGAATGGTGATGAAGCACTTGTCAAAAATCAAAACAACAACAACAAAAAAAGCCCCAACTGAATTTGAATTTTCCTACATTTGTGTTTAGGTGTGCTGCCCTCTGGCTCAGGGATACTCTAAACCAGAGTCTTGCAATTATTCCTGCTAGAGCTGCCCTGTTCATGGAATCATGGAATGGTTTGGGTTGGAAAAGACTTTCAAGATCATCTCATTCCAGCTCCCTGCATAGGCAGGGACACCTTCCACTATCCCAGGGTGCTCCAAGCCCCATCCAACCTGGCCTGGAACACTTCCAGTGCTGGGGCAGCCACAGCTTCCCTGGGCAACCTGTGACAGGGCCTCAGCAACCTCACAGGGAAGAATTTCTTCCCAATATCCCACCTAAATCTACTTTCTTTCAGATTTAGAGCCATTTCCCCTTGTTCTGTCACTGCATGTTCTTGTCAAAGGTCCCTTCCAACCCAAAGCATTCTTTGATTCTACGATTAGTTTATTAACATCTGTTAATCAAGTGGCAGTAGGTGAACCTCACATTCAAGACTGGTATCAGCAATACAACAGATAAGTTGACATAAAAAAATGTCAACAAATGCTTTAAGATTTCCAAACAACCCTCTTGAATTACTGCTGAGAGCTTCTCAGTACCCACAATGAGCTGGGAGCTGGGTGTGAACATTTCAGCTCCCCCACAGAACTTACGGATTGAAGGGAATCTGGATTTGTTCCTCTTCTCCTCCATCATCCTGAAGATGTGGCTGCTAAAATCTGTGTGTTTATAAATTATCATGTCATTTCATACAACTGCTGTGTTTTAACCCCAGAAATGCTCAGTCTTATGGAGGAGAGAATTGAAAGGATAAAAGTGACAAAACCCATGTGTTGAGATAAAATCAGTTTAATAATTTTCTCCAATAAAGTCCAGTTTTATGGGTGTGCGGCTTTGCCTCCAACCACCCCTTTTTGCACACTTTGATAAAACCAGGCCATTAAAAAGTAAAATAAAAGAGATGACTTCCAAATTAGATAATAAAGCTGGGGCCGAGCAGGTCATTAGTGGCTGTGAATTTTTTATGGCTGTGCCACTGAGCAAGGTGGAGAGGGCAACAGGAGCATTTTGCTGGGGGATTGGTCTCTCCTTGGGTTTAAGAGAGCAGAAAGTGCTGGACCCTGCTGAAGTCATCCAAAACAAAGCCAGGAACAGTCACAAATCTTTGCAAAACCCTTCTGCTGATTGCAGGTAAGACCTAGGGCAGTGAGAGCTCAGACTTTGGTGTTTTCCAGCTTGTATTACAAATTCAGGTTGTATGTAAAAGGTGCATCAATTGTTTTTCGCCTCTTTCTTTGCTCTTGTTCAGGTGATAAAGTGGAGTAATGAAGGCAGGATATAAAAACTCTCTCGGGTCAAATGAACCCAAAACAATCAACTCCTTCTGTTGAAATAAACTTTCAGCTTGGGTTGAGCAGAGCAGTTACTCAACCAGCATCAAAAGCTTTTTGCCTCTTAATGGTTTGTTGTTTGGGGCTAAATTTCTAAATTAAATATTGTCTGTGAGCAAAGGAAAAAGACCTCATCCCTAGAGAAATCCTTCTTTTCCGATGAGGAATTCAGCTGTTAAATGGACCTGAATTGTTTCAGTCCAACAGCTCTGAAGAGCAAAAATACTTCAGCTCATTTCTTTCTTTTTTTCTTTTTTTTTCTGCATTAGTGCCAATTCACTGGGCTTTTTGGGGACTTATTCTATTACTCCTCTGCTGGTATCTGTGGAGCTACTCCTGGCACAGTTTTGCTGTGCAGATAAACGTAGTGTAAAATCTACAGTAACTATGGATAGGAGGTAAATGCCACAATTCCTATACACACACTTCAGTTGGGCAAGGGGAAATAGCCTCAAGTTTCTCAGTTCAGGCTGGATATCCTGAAAGATTTTTTCATTGAAAGAGTGGTTAAGAACAAGAACAGGCTGTCTAGGGAGGTGCTGGAGTCACCTGTAGCACATGACACAAAGAAATGACACTCACATGCTGAGATGTCTAAGGTAGAAAAGAGGCAGTTTATTTACAGACTTCAACATTTGTAGAATTCCAGCAGTGACTATGGATTGGAGGAAGAAAATCTTCCTCTTCAACCACACTGGTCAACTCAACAGTTTATCAACAGTCTCCTCTTTATGAGAAAAATGTAAACATGGTTAGACAGTTAAAATAACAAGAAAAGTTGCTTATGTAAAATTGTGTTTGACTCCATTGCAAAAGGTAAACACAGAAGGCTGAAATAGAACTTTAGAAAAACTTCTTAAAGAGACAGAGGAGAACAGCAAAAATCCAGACAACAGTCACCATCCCTGGAAGTGCTCTAAAAATGAGTAGATGTGGCACTTTACTACATGGCTTAGTGAACATGGTGGTGCTTAGTCAAAGGCTGGATTGGATGAGCCTGAGGGTCTTTTCCAACCTTAATGAGTCCACAATTCTGTAGTTTTCACTTTGGAAGCAGACGTGTATTGTCCTGGCTGGGTCTGAGCCAGCTGTGAACAGAGAGAGAATGTGGGTATGGACTGCACGGGTGCTAATGTGAAGAGAATTAAAGGGAAAACTGGTTCACTCAACTCTTTTTCCATATGTGAGAAACGAAGCCCACTCCTCACTTCATATTTAAAGAAAATTTAAGGAGCGACAATAGGGGCCAAAGTCAATAAAGCAAAAGGAGCAGAGGCACACCAGTCAACACAGCAACATCCCTTATGTGCCCTGGGTGTTGCATCAGCCAACTACATATTCATAAATGGTCATACATATTCAAACATTTTAACATGGTTCCTCCTTCATCCCGCCTTTTTGGAGCATGTGCAGTTGCCCTAGTGGTGGTCATTTGTTACTTTTCGATACATTCAACAGGTTTCAACTCCTTCATTGGTTAAGTGTTAACATTACAATAGCTCCTCGCCAACATCGGTACCACAGCACAACATTCGCATTAAAAGAAATCTAAACTACAGCAAAGCTTCTCTCACAAAAGTCAGCATTATAAAACACACAGTACTCAGTCTAACCGTTGCAAAAGCCAACACTGTAATATATTTATCACACGTAGAATCCTAGAATGGTTTGGGTTGGAAACCACCTTAAAGATTCCCCTCGTTCCACCCCCTGACATGGGACACCTGCCACTAATCCAGGTTGATCCAAGTTCCATCCAACCTAGCCTTGGACACTGCCAGGGATGGGGCAGCCTCAGCTTCTGTGGGCAACCTGTGCCGGGGCCTCACCACCTTCCCAGGGAGGAATTTCTTCCCAATATTCCATTTCACCATATAAAATAAACCGGTTACAGACCATGGCAGTCCATGCAGGCCAGAGAGGACAGATAGGCTTGCACTATTTCACTCCTGATATATTGTCTGTATATTTTGACCATGTTTTTCACTTTCAAACTTCCACCACAGTTAATGAAAGTTCTGCTTTGCTTCTCATGGCAATGGACACTGTGTAAGCTGTGAGTCACAGCCACTGTTCAGCACTGCAGAACAGGAGAAAATACAAAATCCACATCCAAACAGAAATGTGGAACTGGGGACAGATCTGATTGTTTCCCTCCCAAAGTGGATGCGCCAACCCAGAACTCTTAAGGATTCATCGAGCCCTCAGATGATGTGATCCATATTACTTTATTCCATCAAGAGAGGGTTTTTTTTGTGAGGAGCAGGATTGAAATGAAGAAGGTTGAGGCGCCCTAAACTCTTCTGATCTCTCTCTAACTCACAGATTCTTGTTATTCATCACCACACAGACTTGAGGGAACTGTTAAGTGAGGTATCACTTAGTCCCATGGTGTTCTGAGAGGGCCACGTTATCTACCTTAACCAGGAGCCTGCAGTGAATTAGATCATTAAGCAGGGATGGATTTGACACATAAAAAACTCATATCTCACATCATTAACGTTCAAATCACCTTCTACATTTTATTTCCCTAAATAAAATTATTTGGAAGCCTGCAACAATAGGGGTTGGTGGCACTGGTGCCTTACCAGGCATGATTTAAGGGGACAAAACATGAGAGGAAGGATCGGACATGTTTTGAATATTTCCAAATATTAAAATATCTCGATTTTTTTAATCTGCTGTTTCTTTTTTTTTTTCTTTGAGTGAGCAAACCCAGATCTCAGAAATAATGTTATCCTGAGAGTGTAATTGCTCTGGGAAATACTTGATCCCTGTAGTGATAAGAAAAATAGTTGGAGGTGTGGATGAGGGAAACCTGAGGAGGTGGGGTGATACAGCTCTGTAGCCTTGAGTCCTAACAGAGTTTTTTTCATCTCCAAATTAAGATTATTTCATTCCTTCCTCTGCTTTTTCAGAATTAGCTCTTCAAAATGCTGCTGGATTGCCTAAACCATAAAAATCCCTGAATTTTGAGTGCCTGCCCTGAGCTGTGCCATATTTTGTTGAAGAAAGGTATCCCAGTGAACTCTGGGACGAGTCTTTGGGATCGATTGCAGAATCTATCTCAACTAAACATGGCACCAATAGCCTTCAGGTCAGTTTGATTTGAACTCAAATTTTCATTCCCGACATATCTGAGTGTCCAAAAGGTTGTTTTCATGGCAATTTAGCCATGATTATCCAGGGGTGGATTGGATGGAGTAACCTCCCCATCTGGACCAGCAGAGGAAGGTTTGAGGGACATCCTGAGGTCTGGAAGACCCACATCAGGCAAACAAATTACCCTCCAAACAGAAGGTTTTCCAGACTAATGTGAAGGAGGTAACTTTTGCAAGAGATTCAAGAAACAGTGTCTGAAAGTGGAAATAAGAGCAAAAACAAAGTGGATTTTTTTTTTTTTACAGATAATATAATTAGCTGTCAGACACAGCTGCCACAAGAGGGAGAAAAATTTCAGCTTAGAAATACCTCAAAAAAGAACAGGTTTTAAAAATTTCATCTTCTGTTTTTACCTACTGTTCTAGAGAAGAGACAGAAAATGTTGGAACAAGACTTTTTGCAGAAAGACGAACTGGCTAATCAATAATGCTCTATCAGAGGATCACAAAGTCACAGAAGGGTTTGGGTTGGAAGGGACCTTAAAGATTATCTATTTCCATGTCTCTGCCATGGGCAGGGACATCTTCCACTTGACCAAGTGGAAATATCCATATTTCCTGATTACTTCAGTGTGAACCACCCAAAAGCAAATCTTTCTGCATGATCTCAGACTAGAATTCAATGGGAGATCAGGGATGGCAGCAGGTCCTCCATGAACCTCCTGCATTACAGAGGAATGTAAAATTCCTCTTACACATCCCTTCAGAATCCCAGAATCATTTAGGTTGGAAAAGACCTCCAAGATCATTGAATCCTACTTGTGACTCATGTCCACCTTGTCACCCAGCCCAGAGCACTGAGTGCCACATCCTTGGACACCTTCAGGGATGGGGACTCTACCACCTCCCTGGGCAGCCCCTTCTAATGCCTGGCAACCCTTTCCATGAAGAAATTCATCCTAAACCTCAAACTTGTCACAAATAATCCATGCTCAAAACCACAGCCTTTCAATTATTAACCAAACCACGCTGACATTCGAGTGCCAACTTGGAAATAATGACAGGGTAGCAGAACACCATGGAAATTGCCTGAGGCAGCTGAGGCCCTCAGGACTGAAACAGTGAGATTATCAGAAGGTTGATATTCCCTCAGAATTACCCCCTGCTCACAGTGAAAACAGCCAGGCAGTTAGACTGGAAGAGAATTCAGGATGCCAAGGAAATCTGATGTTTATTTGGCAGCAAGGGTGGATTTCCTGAGTAGCTGGAGAAGCTGAAATACACCTGCTCATTCTGCAGCCAGAGGGAAAATGCTGCTGGTCACGGCACAAAGAGTTTCCTTTAGGAATCAAAGAATCTCAGGATGTTTTGGGTTGGAAAAGACTTGAAGATCGTCTTATTCCAATGCCCCTGCCACAGGCAGGGACATTTTCTACTAGATCAGGTTATTCCAAGCCCCCTCTAACCTGGCCTTGAGCATTTCCATGGGTGGAACATGTGATATATTTAAGAGACAGATTTGGTTTAGCAAGACACCAGACAGGGAAACTAGGAAGACCTTCTAGAACCAAGACTGAAAGGCTCAGGAGTGAACTTTCATGAATATGAAATTGTGCTAGGTGCTAAACTTTACTCTTCAAACTTCCAGGTGTTCTAATCCTCATAGAATCATACAGAGTTTGCAATAATACTTTAATATTAGTTGATGACAATAAAGATCCCTTGATCTGTGTGCTGAGGGCTAGAGGGGAATGTTCAGGCATTTATTAAGCATGGCTGAATATTATTTTAAGGTATTATGGAGAATATTTCTATAGCTGCTCACAGCATCTTTTCTAACTCCAATTGTTTTCCAGTTAATTGTCCCTTGTTAGTCAGGCTCCGCTGCTGTTTTCGTGGTTAAAAGGAAGCAAAATTTAACACTGGCTGGCTGTTAAATCTCTGAGAGCTTTTTAATTCCAGCAGTTGGTCATCCAGGCACGTTCAGCAGGATCCGAGCTTTTTATTTTGTGGAACATCTTGCTGGAAAGGAAGAGATTGTCTTGCTTCCCTCCTGGTATCCCTTACTCTGAGTGTGAAATCATGGCCTGTGCTGACTTATCTGAGAGAAAAATAAAAGAAAAAAAAAGAAAATAAAAAATAAAAATAAAATAATAGAAAAGAGTAAGAAGAAATTCTTCTGGTAACAGGTCCTGACTCTTGGGGAATTTTCTTGTCAATTTGGATTAGTGGCAGCCCATTTATCATTGTCCCTCAGAGAATTACTGCAGACAACAGGAGACTGGAGCTGCCCTGCTGGGGATAAAGCCATATCCAGTTTTATGACAGGGTTTTCCAATAGAAATCCCAGCCTGGTGGAAGGGCACAGGTAAGGAGACAGGAGCACAGAGCAGACTATTCAGAAACTGGGTGCATTGGGGAATTTTCAGGGACCTAGCAGTTTTCCTTCTCTGGGAGATTATTTTTTTTTTTCTCAAGGAAGGAAAACCCATTGAAAAACTGGAAAAAGTCCCATGGAAGCCATCAAGCTGGTCAGGGACCTGGAGCACAAGCACAGAAAATGGGTGAAGGCATGGACCTGTTGGAATGAGTCCAGAGGAGGCCACAAAGATCTGAGGACTGGAGCCCCTCTGCTCTGGAGCCAGGCTGAGGGAGATGGGAGTATTCACTTGGAGAACAGAAGGTTTCAGGGAGACCTCAGAGCCCCTTCCAGTGCCTAAAGGGGGTCCAAGAGAGCCAGAGAGGGATTTTGGACAAGGGATGGAGTGGCAGGACACGGGGAGTGGTTTCTCATTGCCAGAGGGCAGGGTTAGATGGGATTTTGGGAAGGAATTCTTCCCTGTGAGGGTGCTGAGGCCCTGTCACAGGTTTCCTAGAGAAGCTGTGGCTGCTCCATCCCTGTCCAAGGCCAGGCTGGATGGAGCTTGGATCAACCTGGGATAGTGGAAGGTATCCCTGCTCATGGCAGGGGGTTGGAATGAGATCATCTTGAAGATCCCTTCCAACCCAATCCATTCCATGACTCCACGATTCTTCTGGAGCTAAATTTCATGGCACCACAGTTATGTCCATGGTCTCCATGGGGTCCCCAGATCCTCAGTCTTGCTCTTCTGGAAGGCATCACCAGGACTGGACATAAAGAAACCTGTGAGGCCCCAAGTAAATGCCCACACCAAAGGTTTCTGTGTGGACATTGTGGACTTCCCAACACGAATGTAAAACCTTCGAGCTGAACTCAGGAAAAAGCGGCTTCTATTGGAAAAAGGCAAAAGATTCCAGGAGATTCTGATGAACAAAGCTCAGCAAAAAGCCAGCTCGAGTTCTCTCAAGGAGATGATAATGCCAGTTGAGGGATGATGATGTTAATGTTTGTCGATGAATAAGAACCTGTGACACTGCAGGAACTTCCTTAGGATGCTGAGCTCTCTGGAAATTGAGCCACAGCCCCGGCCAAGAACTCCCTTGGGAGAGCAGTGATAAACTGCACAATCCACCACGAATTAATTCAGTTCCTGAGGAGTCCAGATAACAGCAAAGTGCTGACACAATATATGTTTTTTTTCTTTCAGATTCTGGGTTTCATTGTGAATATGTCTCCTCTTTATTTTAGGAAGGCTTCAAGAGATTGAGATAAAGGCAATCCCAAACTTCACTTTGGGAAGTCATCTTGACACAAAAAAAGTATCTGCGGGCTGATCTGTCCTCTAGTTCTACTGAACACCACACTTAAGCACTTTTTTCTGAAAAGAGAACGGATTTTGGTATAAAAATTCACAAAACTTGGACACCCTGAAACACTTAAATCAGTGGAGAGTTGCTTTATTATAGTTTGTGTGTGGGATGCAATTCTTAATTTTCACCTCCTTTGTGCTCCAAAATACCCCAGAGCCCACTGAACCCGGCTGAAATTTTGCAATGGCAATAAAATAAAATAATAATAAAAAAGGTGCTGTTTCAAATGATAAAATAATTAAATACAGCTAAATTTGAAGCCGCTCTGGCAAAGTGTAATAGTAAAAGGCCATTAAACGAGCTGTCCATTTATAGAAAACATAAGCTATAAAATTCATTTTTAATGGACTGTTTCCATGGAAATGTTCTTTAGGAGGGCCGTTTTATAGGATATTAAGCAGCACAAGGAGTTGAGCTGAGTGGAGTGGTGGCTGTAATGCAGGGTCTATGGTTTGTAAAAAATTGAAGCTGTTAAAAGGTTTATGGCCAGGAGAGTGAGGAATAATTCAGAGCCGTTTATCACTCACCCGGCAAAATTAAGTGCTGAAGCTCAGCACACCTGAAGTGGAATCCCCTCATTAGCTCCTTACCCAAATGTCTTGGAAAGAGAGGGAAAATCTGTTCCCTGATTATGGAGGCAATAATAATTATAGGTAATTTGTACATCCTCGTTTCTGTTAATTGATGGAATCTTGAGGTGTTTTTTAAATATTAATTAGGTAACTCGCTCTGCGCAATGAAATCACTCTGCACAATAAAACCTTGCTTTTATTTGCAGCCTGCTCCTTATGCCCAGGCCTAATGGTTGTCATTTAATGTTGAGATTTCATTAACGTGCTGCTGAGGCTGTGGTCTAGGCAGAAATCCATGGCTGAGGTCCAGAGGCGACCTGCTCCATGTGCCAGGGACTGGAAAATCCAGGTAAAAATGAAAAACGCTAGGAGAAAAAAAACCCCAGAGGCTCAGAATGGGAGAGGTTTACCTGTGATTCTGAGGCATTTTTAGACAAAGAAGAACCCCCAGGATAGGTTCAGTCAGTATTTATTTGCCAGTGAGTCAGAAAGCTGGAATAGACACCTCAGACTGAGAAATTTTGGTTGTTCCATCCCTGGAAGCGTCCAAGGCCAGGTTGGACGGAGCTCTGAGCAAACTGGTCCAGGGGAAGGGGTCCTTGCCCATGGCAGGGTTTGGAACAGGATGATCTTGAGGGTTCCTTCCAACGCAAACCATTCTGATATTCTGTGATTGAGTTCCCCCTCCATTTTAGGGCAGAAGGTGCAGAACTGGGAAAAAACCAAACCAAACCAAAAACAAAAACAAAAAACCTGACAAACCAAACCAAACAAACAAACAACCAAAACCAAAAACCCAAACAAACAAACAACCAAAACCAAAAACCCAAACAAACAAACTAAAATCACAAACAACAACAACAACAACAAAACACCAAAAAACCCAACAAAACAAACAAACCAACCAAACCAAACCAAACCAAACAAAACCAAAATAAAACCACCTCAGTGACAAAAATGCATTTAAAATACAGACTGGCTACATCAGGGTCTGAATGTACAGTCAGAAATCAAATCTGGAGGAGCTTTTCATTGACTCTCTGATAAGGCTCAACCATAGAAACATTTTGGAAATACTCTGAAATACGCAAATTCTGGCAGAGCGGGAGCATCCCCTCCTGTTCTGTCTGAATATGGATGAGGGCAACCTCAGCTGAGGGGCTGTGGGTTATTTCAGCCTCACACACGTGGCTGAGAGCTTGTTCCTTTCTCCATGGCCACCAGCACATTCCTCTGACACAGCACAGCAGGAATTTAACCCAGATGTCAAACTGCCAGGAGTTTGGCAAGCAAAGGATCTCCTGGAAATCCACAGGGAGGCTGCATCCAAAACAATTTATCCAGCACCTTCCTGCCTCCAGCCTGTTACACAGGGAGTCACTGCTCTTGAAGGAGCTGTGACAAATGACCCTGCTCCTTCCTCCACATAGCAGTGGGAGGGTTTTATTTGGCAGCCAGCTGGCTCTGGTTAGTGAAAGGTTCTTACCAATGACCCTGAGGGATGTTCAGACAATTTTCTGATATTTTTTTGTTTGTTTTGTTTTGTTTTGTTGTTTCCCTCTCTGGCGCTCAGAGAAGTGGAAGGAAGTTGCTTTAATGGGAAGTGACAACTCACAACTGAGACCATTTCTTTCCGTCAAGGAGGGTGAACGGCCAGGAAGAGCCTCCAGGTCTGCAGATGTCCAGCCACAGGAGTTTGCTCTAATGTCACCTCTTGTCCCTTCTCTGAGGGTCAGTTTACAGAGTTCAAGTGATGCTGTGGCAGCCCCCATCCTCCCCGAACCATTCCTACTCAGCCAGTTATGTCTTGAAGCTTCAATCACATCAAATCTGGGCTTTCATGCTGCTCCAGCAGCATTTTTAATCTCTCTTTTAAACAGCTCTTCAAAGATTTTGAACACTTTAGTATACACACACTCAAGGTTTTATTATGGAGGGTTTAAAAGAGCTTCCTTAATCTGTTTGATTTCCTTTTTCATTTAAAAATGCTACAAATTGTTTCTTGTGGTGGGGTTTGTGTCAGCACAGTGATATCCCATGAATTTGCAGGTAATTCTGGATGAAAAGTTTTGGGACAAAGCAATGAAGTCCTTTTTGGTTTTTTGGGATTTTTTTTTTTGTGGGGATTCACAAGCACAAAATGCAGATCAATCTCTTGCACAAATCTTCGAAAGAGGCACCACCTAACTTCTAAAACACCACAGACTCTGTGGGTGGAAAAAAATTCCCCAAAACAGCAGCCAACACGTTGCAGCACTCCCTTTATTGACATCATTAAATTAATTTCCCTTCCATAATTGCTCTTTCTATGGACAAATGGCTTTGTTTATGGGTTTAATTTTTCTTATTTCAGGAGGTTGATGCTGTAGTTTGGCCAGTGAGATACAATTAAATATCTTTTCCTCCTCTCCTTAACCCAGGTTGTGATTCCAGACAGGACATTTAAGACCCTTATCCATTAAAAAAAAAAAAAAAAAGAGGGAAAACCACTTTACTAATCAGATTACTGCAAAATAAATAAGAGAAAAAGAAGTTAGGAAGTGAGACAGTATTCTGAACCATCTCAGATAATACAAGAATAAAAATATCAGGAAGGGAAGAAAATGGCTTTAGAATGTGATACTCTGGCCTGGATCCTGGGAATTTGTTTGGTTGGGATAAATCAGAAAGAAACAGAAGTAAAATATCAGGAAGGGGAGAAAATGGTTTTGGAGGATTTATGTCTCACTGGAGAACCAGGAACTGTGAAGGGAGAGCCAAAGGTGGAAATCAAAATGAGCCCAGGACCTGGAGGGCCAGAAGGATGTTCCCTCCCTGTTCATCAGGGAGATGAACTCATAAGGGATCAGAATTAAACACTTGGAACCATCTGTGGAATTGAAGCTGTTGCCTGGTAATGACTCCAATAGAACCAGTTTTACTTTGTGATTCTGTTTTATTCTCATGTATGCATTGACTTGTATCTAACATGGCAAAAAATACATAAACAAACAAAACACAAACAAACAAAACCCAAGACAGACAAAAAAACAAATAAAACCCCAAACCCAAATCCAAACCCTAAAACCATTAAAAACCCTGACAAAAACAAAAACAAAAACAAACACAAACAAACAAAACAAACAAAAAAAACCAAAAAACCCCCCACAAAAAAACCACCACCAACCAAAAAACAAACAAACAAACAAACAAACAAAAAAACAACACAAAAAAACCCATAAAAACATTTAGCTTATGGAAACTGCCCTCTCAATTTACTCTTGGCCACAGATTCCCAAAAGGAAGGCTTAGATCTGAATAAATCCACCCAAGGCACAGGTTGCACCATCTAAAATCAGTTGAGAAGGGTTTGTGCAATTCTGCCTCTAGGAAGGAAAATCATCTGAGGAAAGGGGAAAATGGGAAGGTCAGGCTTTAACCAATGGTCCAGGATGCAGAGATATCATCCTACAGCCCTGCTTCTTCCTCAGCCTCTGTGGAATGCCTTGGATAAAAGGTTGAGCGTGGAACATATTCAGACTAAAAGAGGAGGTAGATTGGATTTTAGGAAGGAATACTTCCCTGTGAGGGTGGTGAGGCCCTGGCACAGGTTTTCCAGAGAAGCTGTGGCTGCCCCATCCCTGGAAATGTTGGAGAGGGCTTGGAGCAATGTGGGGGATGTGAGAGAGGTTGAAACAAGATGATGGAACTGGAAATCCAGTAAGGAAAAGTGAGGCAGAACCATCCCTTTCCCTCCTTTGGCCAATAAAAGCACATATGGCCTCAGGCCAAAGTGAGCCCCAGCACTGAGCAGATATTTAACAACCAATAAATCTTTACCTGCAGCAGGAAGAACTGCAGATTTGAAACTTTTCCCTGCTCAATTTAGCAAAGCTTTGCAGTGACCAGACTTGGAACAGCTTCAGGGCTTGCCAAGTCATTTGGCATCGTCCGCTGTCCTGTCTTTTATCTCAAGTACAAACCTTTTTTAATAAAGGCTATAAAATATTCCTTTTTTTTTTTTTTATGGCTGCACAAATATTCCTCAGCTATCCACAAAAAAAAAAAAAAAAAAAAAAAAAAAAAAAAAAAAAAAAAAAAAGCCTTTTCTCACAAAATCTGAGCATATGTGGGTGACTTGAAACCTCACTGTGAGAGATGTTCCAGCCTTGACAGAAAGCAGAGATATTAAAAGAAAACTCTCCTTGGGCTGTCCATGCACCTAATGAGGCTTTTCAGCTTCCCTCCCTCATTTTATCTCTGCTGTCCCATTAATGTCCCTTCTTCTCCTGGTGGCTGCTCCTCACGTGCTGCCCATTAAGCACAGATTAAGCAGTGATGGATGGCAGCCTGATTCCCTGGAAGCACGGCTGGCATTCGGATGTGTGGCACAGGAATTCATTAGGAGCAAAACTGGGTTTGGGGATAATAAACACCTCAGCAAAGTGCTCAGGGGGTTCTGTGAATCCTCACCCTTCTCTTGTGTCGGGGCTGCAAATTGTTCTTCCAGGCAGAGACATGGAGGGTAAAATTGAAAAAAAAAAGGGGGAATAAAATAATAAGGAAATACAGGACAAACTCAAACTATTTAATGGGTTTGAATGACAAAAAGGTTAACACTGAGAGGAACTGTGAGGGGAAGTAATGCAGTGCCCTGTTTAATGAGAAATTAGTGTTGGTGCTGTGGGACAGGGGAAATCATGGAATAGTTAAGGTTGGAAAAGACCTCTGAGTTCATCAAGTCCAACATTTGACTGAATGCCACCATATCCAATAAACCATGTGGCAAAGTGCCAGGTCTATTCCTTTTCCAAGCACTTCTAGGGATGGTGACTCCACCACTGGACTGAGGGTCTTGTTCCAGTGAAGAAATGTTCCCTAATATCCAACCTGAACCTTTCCTGGCTCGGCTTGAGGCTATTTCCCCTTGTCCCGTTGTTTCTTCCCTGTGAGAAGAGACCAACTCCCACCTGGCTGCACCCTCCTGTCAGGGAGCTGTAAAGAGTGATAAAGTCCACCCTGATCCTCTGTTTTTCCAGGCTGAACATCCCCAACTCCTTCAGCTACTCTTCATCACTTATGTTCCGGGTAGATTTCCAGGTCTGGGAATTCTCATGGGAAGTACAACACTGTGGCTTCCAAAGCCTATTTCTTCTGCTCAAGTCTAGGTTTGACCCTGAAAAGTCTCTCTCCAGGGAACAATCCCTCCAATTCAAAGCAGGGCTAGGATACTTTTTGCTCCATGGGGGACCAAAACACCTTTAATTCCCATAAGGATTAGTTCATTTTCCTGACACTGAAGAAGAAAATTGGAGGTGTGGAAGGGGATGCAACACTAATTAACCTTGTCTAGGATGGAGAATTACTGCAATTATTTCCCAACATGATTCCAAAGAGGGGAGCACTGGTTTTACACATCCTGCATCCCCATGATTACGAGCTGGAGTAGACCTGGCGCTGTGTGGGATTATCCCACTTGTGGTGTGTGTAATGTTCCAAGAGGGAAAACCAGCTGGAGACACTGGAGAGGGCACTGAGCCCTCCCTGCAGCAGTGCTGCCAGAATCCAAATTGCCTCTGCAAACCACATCACATTTATTTTTAACCAGAGGCTCCAAGGAGCAGCCACGAGCTGTTCTCCAGGGAAGTGTCAGGAGGGAAAAAAAGGGAACAGGCTGTTACATTCACCCCCTGGCAAAAGTTGAAAAGTTGAGCAGAGGGAAGCAGCTTCCACTGGAAGATGAGGATTTGCTCCAATCCAAAGGCTGCGCTCATTTCTCTTCCTTGTTTTCCACCACTGAAAAATGCCAGAGGGCAAATGGCAGCCGAGAGCTCCTTCCTTTATTGTACCCAGACAAAGAGGTTTTTCCATCAACAGCTTTCTCTCTGATTTATCATCAAAAAAGAAAAAAGCTGGATAACAGCTCACACCAAGTGACTGGGAAGGGAATGTTTCCAGGTCCAAGGACAAATCTTGTACATTTGCTCAAAACAAAGGTAAATTGGGGAGGATCCAAAGGCTTTGGAGATGGGAATAAAGAGGGTTTGTAATGGTTTGATCTTCTCAAACTCCTGGGACAGCTGCACACGTAACACCTTGTTGGGAGAATCTTCCATTCCTGAGGATCAAAGCTCAAGCACAAGCTGGAGTTATCCCATGATGCTGTTGTACACCACAACGACACAGACTCTGACTTCAGAAGGCTGAAAATGACTCCTTTATTTCTGGGGTTGTGTCTCCCTTTATATACGATTCTACACAGACCAATTCCATTGGTGAAACAAAGACAAACCTCTTCAATCACATTGGTCAGGCCAGAGGGACATCAAGGAGAAGTCCCTCCTAGGGAAAGGAATGTAAGCAAAGTTACAGTGACAAAAACATGTCTCTTGTTTGCAGAAAATTCCCTAGGAAAAGAATTTCAGAAAACAAAAACATCTCAGGAACAAACCAGGGCTACAATCCCACACAAGGCCTTGCTGTGCATCACCTGGGCTTAGCAACCCCTCAGCCCAGAGCAAAAGCATGATGCTGATGTTCCCTAAATGACTCCATGTGACCAAGTTAGTCCCAGCATTTATTTAAACTCTTGAAAACACGGGAAGAAAATATTTATTTTCCTAGGAATTACAATGGAACAAATTGAATGTTCCCAAGCCATGTGGGTAATTCCAGTGCCTTAAGTTTTTCTCTTGTCTCTATTTCATTTGGCATTTTCAAAGTTTTGGTTGCCCTTCCCACTTGTCCTGATCTGTTTCAAGCCCAACTTCAGCATTCTTTAAGTGTTAACCTAAAAAACCATTTTTCATTGCTGGATCTCCTCAAGCCCAGAAATATTTGATGGTGTCTTAGATCTCTTGATGGAGTTCAGGATGCAATTCTCAGGAGGAACTTCTTCGTGGAAAGCACTGTTAGACATTGGAATGGGCTGTCCAGGGAGGTGGCGGAGTCCCCATCCCTGGAGGTGTTTAAATAAATTACTGCATGTGGCACTCACTGTCTTGTTGACACAGAGGTGATAGGTTAGACTCAGTGGCCCCAGGGGTCTTTTCCAACCTTAATAATTCCAAGATTCTATGCTGAAATAACCACTCTGAGGAGGAGACAGATTTAAGGAGGATGGCAGAGGTTTTTGAGGAGCTGTATTGAAAACCTCCCATCTTCTGCAAGGTTTTTCCCCCCCTCTCTTCTTTCGTTTTCCCAAAGAGTTGTTCTCATTCTCCACTCTTTATCCTGGAATCATTTGCTCTGCCTTTGCATCCTTGGTCAGCAGGGAGCCATGGCTTTTCAAGCCGTGACACATCAATCATTTGAGGGACTGAGGTGCAGGGCCAAAAACCAAATTCCTGTGGGGAAAAAAAAACCCTACTTTCTTCTCCTTTGAACTGTATGAGAAGCTGGTGCAGCATTTCAAAATTCAAGTGTGGTGTGCCCTGTGGAAATGACTGGAATTTTCTTCAGGGGAGGTTTAAATTGGATATTAGGAAAAAGTTCTTTATGGGAAGGGCTGTCAAGCATTGGAACAAGATGCCCAGAGAAGTGGTGAACTAGCCATCCCTGGAAGTGTTCAAAAAAAGTGTGGATATGGCACTTGAAGACATCTTTTCCATCTTTTTCTATGTGACACAGACAAATCCGTGCAAAATGTGGGAGCTGGGAGGAGTTTCAGCCGAACTGTGTTAGCTCAAGGACCTTGTGAATGGATCAAAGGCATAAACTCCTAACCCAGCTCTCTCTGCCCTTTGCAGGTGTAATTTCCATAACATCAGAATTAGGAAGCTGATGAACAAATCCATCATCTTCTCCCTCAACTGTAGATGACAACGGTGGCTGCAACAAAGCCACGTCCTGAAGGACACTCAAGGAGCTGCTGCCACGTTCCACATTTTCCCAACTCCAGTGCTGCCAGCAGTGGAAAGGGATTTGCATTGGTTTGGTAGCTGGAGAAAATAAGGACATTAATGGTGAAGAATTCACCACCTCCAACTCAGTCCCAGAGGATCTGCCTTGTGCACAAACCCCTCTCTATTAATTCCTTAGTTCTTCTCATCTTGTAGTGGAAATTCCAGCTGTGCTCACATTTAGGAAATGTTTTTCCTCTGAATTTCAAAAGGATGGAATGAAAAAAACAAAACATACACACAAAAGCCCAAACCAAACCAAGCAAAAATAAAAAAAACCAAAAACCAACCAACCAAACAAAATAAACCCAACCAAACAAATCCAAACAAAACCAAACAGGAGAAGAATAAGCCCCACCACAGTCCCATCCTTGAAAAATCCAAGCAGCTTTGGAGTCAGGACATCTGCTGTGCAGGATAAACCACAGGATAATCCAGTGCTGGGATTTGCAGAGAGTGTTGGGACTTTTCCATTGAGCTAATCAGGATTTAGTATTTGGTTAAATATTCTGTTGAATATCACATATTCCAAAAAATCACATTTATTGATTTATTAATGATTTGACTTCTTCTTTTTCACCAGAAGGGAAAATGAGTTCAACAAGTGTTTGGGCAACACTTCAACCTCAAGTTGGGATTCTTGGGCTTGTCTGTGCAGGGCCAGGAGTTGGACCTGATGATCCTTGTGGGTCCCTTCCCAACCAGGATTCCATGAAATCCTGTTTGCACAAGTGGATCACCAAATACTTTCAGGCCTCTAAACAGAGGAAAATACATAAAAGGATGAGTTATAGATAAAGCAGGAAAGTATTTTGTCCTTGAGGGATTTGATTCCTCAAAATCCTATCCAGATATCTGAACTACTTGAGGTTAAAGATCATGGAATCATGGTTTGGGTTGGAATGGACCTTCAAGGTCATCTCATTCCAACCCCCTGCCACGGGCAGGGACACCTTCACAATCCCAGGTTGCTCCAAGCCCCATCCAATCTGGCCTTGGATGCTTCTCTGGACAACCTGTGCCAGGGCCTCACCACCTTCAGGGAAGGACTCCTCTCTCATATCCAACCTAAACCTGTTCCCTTTCAGTTTAAACACATCAGGAATTTATATAACCAGACACCACCTGATCCTTCTCGAGTCTTGAACTTTGGGGCCTTAAAATCCAGAGTCCTGCTGACAGTCTCTGAGAAGAGTTTTGGGGGGTGTTATTTCAGGATACTGGCAACACTCTCTTTTATCCAATGTCTTTTGATTCCCAGTGGAAAGCTGCTTAATAAAAATGTGGCAGGAGTCTGTTGACTCACTTTGCACCTTTATGTGAAGATCAATGTCTGATGGATCAGTGACGCGGTGGAAGAAGGATGAGAGAAAAAAGAGAACAGATTTAAAAAAAAAAAAAAAAAGGAAAAAGAAGAGAAAGAGGTGATGGATCCCTTATGAAATCCCCCAAGCTCCAGGCAGTCAATAATTTGACATGAGCTGTGCCTAGGGCAGGCTCGTATTTTCAGACAGGATATTAAGACATGCAAGGAGGAAAAAGAGAAGCATAAGTGAGTTTTGCAGATCCCATTGGGTGACGGAAATCCCACACACATTTTTGCCTCTCCTTCCCCTTTCCTTTTGTCTCCCAGATCAGATTAACCCCTTCCTCTTTAGCACTGGGAATACTTGGGTGTGCTTTGCATTTGCTGCCATTCAAGAAATAAATCTGTCATCCAAACTTGGGAGAAATGGACCAAGGAAGACACACAGCTGCAAAATTAATTTGCACAAGAGTCTGAGCAGCAAGAAAAGTTGCCTTGGAGCTGCTCATTAGCCAGGCTGATGACAAAGGGAAAATAAAAAGAAGGTGAGTTTTAAGGCATCTTTCCAGCCAAGGCACTCAAACATCCATTTCCATCTGCCCAGGATGAGCAACTTTGCATGAATTAGGCTCATGTGCACCATATGTCTCTTTATTTCCATCTTTATCCTCTTTGCAAAGCTGTTTTGAAGAAAAGATGCCAAATTGGTGTTTTAGAGGTTCAGAAAGTTCAGTGCCAGGAACAAAAAAGCAGTAAGCTCAAAAAAACCCTCAAAAAGCCTCCTAGAACAGAAAATAAAAACAAAAACAAAAACAAAAAAACCCCCAAACCAAAAAACCAGACCCCCTGCCTAATCACTCTCACTAAAGAATTTGCATAATTTGCCTCCACTTTCGCTATTTCTACTGGCAATACAATTGTTTCAGCAAAGCAAGTGATAATTAATTACCAATATTCACTTTAACTGAGTTTAAATAACAATTAGAAACACATCAATTATCAGCAGACAGAGGGATATAAACCAGAAACCAAGGGCTGGGTAAACCAGGTCAGTGAGTCCTGAGTGTGCGGGCCCGAAGGCAGGAACAGCTGTTTCCAAGCTATAAAAGACAATGTTTGTCTGCTCCTTTCCTGGAGATTTCTCTTCCTGGCTGGCATTTGGCTCAGGGGCTGCAGACGACTGTTAGGAGGCAGCTTGGAGGCATCCTCATCACTTCACTGGAAGTTAAATAGAGCACAAACGAACCCTTTGCAGTCTATTTCTTCACCCTGAACTTTTGAAGATAGGTCACACGTGGGCCTTCTGTGAAGTAACAACTTTTGTTTGTGCTGAAATGGAGGAATCCGCACAGGAAAGTGTCCTGGAATGAAAGAACCTGCACAGAAAAGTGTCCTGAGCAGCTGCTTTGGGTTGAAAAGTAGAAAGGAAGGTGATGGCAAAGACCTAGACATGAAGAGTCCTTGGGAGTTGAGATCTGATCCCTTACAAATTTAAATGTGAGTTTTGTGCCATGAGGAGAAACAAGCAGAGGAAGCAGAGGCTTCCTAGAAGAATCCACAGGTAATATTTAGATTCTGCATTTTATTGCCTTATCTTCACGAAAACTTCCCTAATTAGCTTTGGTTTTGGGAGAATCATGGAATGGTTTGGGTCGGAAAAGACCTTAAAGATCATCTCGTTCCACTCCCCTGCCATGGGCAGGGACACCTTCCACTATCTCAGGTTATTCCAAGCCCCACCCAACCTGGCCTTGAACACGTCCAGGGTTGGGGCAGCCACAGCTTCTCTGGGCAACCTGTGCCAGGGCCTCACCATCCTGAATTTCTTCCTGATAGCCAATCTAAATCCACACTCTGCCAGTGTGAACCCATTCCCCCTTGTCCTGTCAATCCACCCTCCAGTAATTGGTGTCTCCTCATCTTTTTTATCAGCTCCCCTCAGGTAATGGAAGGAATTTGGATAAGTTGAATCTCATTTCTTGGTTCTGAATCTAAAAGTTTGCATTCAAATGGACTGACTTGACTCGTCTTGGTCCAGTTTCCCTCACATTTCCAATCTCTCTGTGGAATCCCTCTGCCCTACTCAGAGGCAATCATCACCTTTCAGAAATCACTGCTGTCAGCAGTGATTTTATTCTTCTTCCCAAATCACTCACAACGATGCTGAAAACTTCTTGCAGAACCTGTGTCAGTGAGGATTTTCCATTTACAAGTTCTTCCTGAGATCCGTCATTTGACCACCTTTTAACTAATTTGATATTTATATTTCTCTTTTATTTTTTTTTATTTTTAATATGACTGTTGGAAATGAATCAAACTTGGCAGAAAAGTCACACTGAGGCTGCTCCCAGTATCACCAATCTTTTATCTCCTCGGAAACATAATCAGGCTGGCTTGACAAGGCTCTCCCTTCTGTAATCACCTTGACTGACATTAATTGTGTTTTCGGACCCTCTGGTTCTTTATTGATTGCATCATTTAGCTTTTTTTTTTTTTTTTTCCCACTATTTTGTGTAGAACTGATGCTCAGCCTCAGAAGCTGATAATTGCCATCACCAGCTGATAATTGCCATCTCATTTCTCATTTCTCCTGTCCCACATGACATCAGTTTGAGACTTTCATGGATCTTCCTGCCCAAACTGTGGCACTCTGATGAGCTTTATTTGTATATTTAACAGATTATGGAACTAAACGGTCCTTAAGGTCGGTCCCAACCCGAACCATTCCATATTTCCATGATTTAGCAACTGAATGAACGCTGAGAGGTGAGTCCCCTCCTCTGCCCCCTGTCTCCATGAGGAATGCGTTCCTGGAAAGCCAAATCCTGAGTGCTGAGTTCCTGCCTAGAAATTGCCCCTCATTCCATGAAAGCTGATATTTAGCTTTCTCAAGTTTGTTTTGGTGTTTTTTTTTCTTTTTCTTTTTTTTTTTGTTGTTGTTGTTGTTGTTGTTTGTTTTATATTGTTTTGTTTTGTTTTGTTTTGTTTTTTGTTTTGTTTTGGGGTGTTTTTTTGTTTGTTTGGTTGGTTGGTTGGTTTGGTTTGGTTGTTTTTGTTTTTTCTTGTTGTAGACAAGAAAAGATCTTCCTTTGGGCTTCCCTGCCCAGTTCTCCCAGGATAAAGCTGGGATATTTGTGTTTGACTGTCCTGAACTGGTGGGAGTTCACCAAACCCTGTTTGTGGGCACTCTTGGAGGTGACTGCAGCTGTGTTTTGCCCAGTGGAGGATGGATGAGAATTTCTGATGACCTTAAGATTCTTTCCAACCCCATTCCATGTTTCTCTGCTAAACTGCTGCAGTTTAACATCAGTGGAGTGCAGCAGGATGTGAGAGAGCTCAGATCAGCTGCTGGAATTTCTGCAGGGGCTTGTTAACAGCACAGCTGGCCCGTGACAGTGAAAGGGCCACCCCAGGACATGCCCAATGAATTATCTCCTATTCAATTCAAAAGGAAAGATATTTTTATCTCTGGGGCATTGGAGATGGAGTTTGATGTCAGGAGTGGCAGAACCCCGTATCAGGGAGCTGCCCAGAGATCAGTAATTCCAGAAATCTGCAGTCCTGAGGACTGAGCCTGCAATAAGCAGCTTGGTGGGGGGGTTATTTGAAATTGTTTTATTTCAATCTGTGTGTTTAATCACTCACTCAATTCATCACAAAGCATCACTCGTAGCTGGCTGCATTTTCCAGACTGGTTTCCCAGGGAAATGGAATACATGGGTGTTCTAAGGTGACTTTATGATGCTTGTATCCCCAATCATCTGTTCTGTTCGTGCTGTATATTAAGTTCTGTACCTTTAAAATGGTTCTGGGAGCGAAGGGGGAGAAAGAAGCAGCAGCAGTTTGTTTTGAGAAAACTGCCTGACTCCCACACGGCCTTGCTCCGGCATTCGTCTGAGGCACGGACAGCGGTGGGACAGAGACCTCCTGTGCTTTTAGATAGTTTTAGCTCGCTGAGGCAGAGAAGTTCCCTGGACTGGTTTTGTTGTTTTTTTTTTTCCTTTTTCTTGGGACTGTTTAAATCTGCTCTGGACTGAAAAACCCAGAGGAGCAGCGAGGGCTGGCACCTGCGGCCCACCAGGCCTGGACCTGCGGAGGGAGCGGGGCTGGTGAGAGACTGAGTGAGCTGAGCTACACCCACAGCAAGGACTGGCTCAGTTTGCCATCTCTCTTTGGAGCGGCCAGAGGTTTTATTGTTTCATATTATTCATTCTTTGCACTTGTGGGCATCTTGTTTGTTAAATAAATAGTTTTTTCCACTTTTCTCCGAGGCTGTTTGGGTTTGCTTTGCAGAGGAACCCCTTCGGAGGTTTCCTCCCAATTTTGCCATAAACCAGGACAATGGGATATACCTCAGGAGGTGTTTGTCTCATCCCTTGTGCCTGTTCATCCTCTTCACTGACATAGAACAGGCAATGGAATTCTTTGGCCAAAGAAGCTGTGGCTGCACCATCCCTGGAAGTGTTCAAGGCCAGGCTGGACAGGAACAGCCTGGGACAGTGGAGGGTGTCCCTGCCCATGGCAGAGGGGTGGAATGAGATGATCTTTGATGTCTTTTCCAACGTAAACCATTCTGGGATTTTGTGAAAAGGAGTTTGAAGACTTTAATGTGTGAGTTGTCTGAGGGAGGAGAGCTCTTGTCTGCATTGCAGGGAGGCAGAGCAGGCTGCCATGGGATGGAGGTGGAGGGAGTACAGAAAGAAAGGAAGAGCTGGCAAGACAGAAAAAGTCACAGGGAGATAGATTTAGGCAAATTTTGGATCATACTGGACTGGGGGAATTGTGGAATGGCCTTGGAGAACTAAAAACTCTGGTACCCGAGCAGTAGCTCTGAGGGTTTGGAAGGATGGGCAGTGAGCCTCATGACACCGTTAAAAACTTGCCCAACTCCACTCTGGATCCTCATCCCTGATTTTCCACAGTCATTAATAGCAGTTCACTTCCAGCATCTGCTTTTGGGTGCAGGATCTGATGGCCCCACAACGCTTTTCCAGGTGCAGTGCACTTCTGGCAACTGATATTTTCCAGGCAGGTGAAATTCCCCTTGTTTCCCCATTTTTTTGCCATTTCCATCAGTGCATGCTGGTCAGACTGGGATTGGATATTAGGAATGGTCTCAAGAGGGAGTGAAGGTGGGGACACTCCCTCCCTCCCCTCTGCTGCACCTGTCACACACAAATCCTTGCACAAACAGCCTCTGCTGGGTCTTTGCACACCTGCAGCATGCCCAGGCATGGATAAATCCCTGTTTTCTGCACAAATTCACCATTTACTGGTACACCAGTGTGCTGCTCATGGCAGAAATGGAGATATCAGAGCCTTGTGCCTCCCCCTCATAGCCTGGAAAAATTCATCCTGTCTCCCTGCACTCACACAGACACACACACATTCCATGCTTACAGCAATCTCAGAGCCTCTTGCATGCTGAAACATCACTGTTTCCTCAAAATAGCCCCACTTTTCCCCAAACCCACTCACTCTGGACTTGCTCACCTCTAATAGAGATCTCTGAGCACTCTGTTTTCTGTGGATGAGTACGAATCTTCATATTTAATATAAAATTTATTACGAAATCATAGAATCACAGAATGGTTTGGGTTGGAAGGGACCTGAAAGTTCATTTTGTTCCACCCACCCTGCCATGGACAGGGGACCTTCCACCACTAGACCACGCTGCTCCAAGTCTTCATGGCCTTGAACACTTTGAAGGATGGAGCACCCCTGGAATACCTAAAATAGACCCAAAATATAATTTAAATATAGATGCTACACTAATTTTTGAAGAAGCATTAGGTATTTCTACAAACCTTGCCTGGTTTTAAGTTCAGCAGACAAAGAAAACACAGGCAGATCCCCCAAAATACACTCTCCAGGCATCTGCACACAACAGCTCCTGTGTGGGTGGATATGTGAGGAAAAATCAATTTTCTGGAGGTTTCCTGTGGTGCCTGTCACCCCCTCAGCTTAATTAAACACAAAAAATCTGTGCTCCACATCCCATCCATCAGCCTGAAGACACAGTCATCAAGCTGGCACTCCCCACACCTCCACCCTGTGGGTCAGGGGGGGCTGGAGGGATAAATTGCTCCCTGGTGCCATCCTGATTTGGACAAACTCGGTCTCCCTGCATCCAGCTGAACAACATCCCTGCTCCTCTCTGCATCCTTACAATTTCCTTTATTCTGGGACTTACATTTGCTCCTTTCAAGTGTTTCTTAAACTGGCTGGTTTTATTTCCTCTCTCACATTTCAGGTCCAGACAGGGGTTGTTGTCTTCTGACTCTCCCTGGATCCCAGCATCCCAAACACAAGGTAATGCCAAGGATGTCAGGAAGCCTGGAAAGGTCGGACAACCGCTCTGCTCCCATCAATTTTCTCGCTTCTGAGGCTCAAAAGCAGCACCAACAAAAGACCTTTTCAAGAGCTGCTGTAAGAAAAACCTGCAAAGCTTCCAAAGCAGGGGAGGGACAGGGCAGCTCAGCAGGCACTGGGGGAAAAAAAGGCTCATCCAGGGGCGAAGTGCTGTGATCCAGGAGAGCTGAACCCCTCTCCTGGCTGGGTATTGATTTCCAGACTTGTCTGGAGGAGCTCGAGGGCAGCGTGGGGTTCTCCACTCAGCCCTGGGATGTGGGGAACATGACTATGGCCACATGGGGAGAGCTCAGATTCCCCTCTTTTGATGGAACTGGCTCTCCACAGGCAGGTAAAAGTAGCCAGGGCTCCTTGTCTGCCTTGGGGACGTATGAGACATTGCTCCATTCACAGGACAATCCCTCCTCACTTGGGATATAAAATGGCTTTTCCCATCTGCACATTTGCTGGACCACAACCCCCTGAAATCAGAGGGGTGCAGGCCAGGTGTGTGTGAAGGCACAAGGTGACATTTTATCAGTGGCAGGGCAGAGTGTGAGGCTTTTGTCCCTGAATTCCAGCTTGTTACAAAGGAATGAGCCTTTCAACGGGTAGCAAGACAGTAACATAGATCAAAAGCATGTGAGTCATCACACTTGGAGGTAAAAGCTCATTTCAAACCTCCTTGTCATCTTCCAGGAGAGGATTGGACACGACAGGACTGACCACTGACCCAGTGTCTGTCCCTTCTTCTGAGTAACAAGTGATGGGATAAAAGAAAACACCCTCAGGTTGCCCCAGGGGAGGCTTGGATTGGAAATGAGGAAAAACTTCTTTCCCAAGAGGGTTGTCAGACGCTGGAACAGGCTGCCCAGGGAAGTGGCTGAATCACCATATTTGGAGGGATTTAAAAGATATGGAGATGTGACCCTTGGGGACATGACTGAGTGGTGGGCTCGGCTGTGCTGGGGGAACAGGTGGATTCGATGACCTTAGAGGGCTTTTCCAATCTAAATGTTGCTATGATTTGGAAAAAATTCTCCACCAAAATGGTTGCCAAGCCCTGGAACAGGCTGCCCAGGGAAGTGGCTGAGTCATCACCCCGAAGGGATTTAAAAGATGTGTTGGTGTGACACTTGGGGACGTGGTTTTGTGGTGGCCTTGGCTGTACTGGGTTATTGGTCCTTCCTTTGCTGACCTCCAAAGCTGGCTCGAGGTGGTTTGACCTCCTGGCCACCTCCTCTGCTGCCAAATTTCTCTCTGTTCTCACTCTGAATGTCACCAAGTGGTGACACTCACCACTCATTGGTGCTCAGCCAACTCAGCAGAGTCTGGATATTGTGGGAGAAGGAGGCAGGGAAGGGTTCATCTCCCCTGGACAACCCCAAAAGAGGAAAGGTGCAGGATTTGTAGCAAAATGGATCATCCCAGAAAAAAAGAAGAGCCCAACAAGCAGAGGCAGCCTGAGGTCAAAATGTGCCATCAGATGTAAGAACAATGCAGCAGGGAAGGAGAGAGGGGAGCAGCGAAGGATCAGAGTCATTTTTGGAGACATAGGGAAAAGCAAGAGGAGGACTGTAAAGAAAGCTTATCTTGTTCCTGCCTGTTCTCCCACTGCCTTCGGGATTATGCAAATGAATCATTCAAGTAGATTTCCCTGGTAATTAAAAACTCTGCTCTTTTTAATTAAACTTTCCCTCCAGAGTGAGGGTTTTTTTTTTGTTTTTAGTTCCCCCTTGAGAAACTAATCTTTACAAGACTTCTTTTCCCTCCTCTTCTCTCTTCTCTTCTTTCTCTTTCTTTCCCTTCTCCCTCAAAATTGTCAAGGCCTGTCACAAACTGATCTGAGCACTGAGTTAAACGAGAATTTGCTGGAGAAAGCAACAGGAGAAAACTTTGAATCTGGGTTGAGGCAGCAAGTGGGAGTCGGACTTCAGAGCGTGGGAATGGCTTTAAGGGCTTGTGCACAGAAGCAGAAAGAAAATATCAGAGGAAATCCAAAGAAAGGTAGGATGGAAAAAAAAAAATTGCAAGTTTGAGTGCTTCCAGCTCCTGAGATTTAGTTGGTAGGAGGTCTGCAAGGAGATACAATTAATAGGAAAGCTGTAATGAACTTGTGCTGGAATACTTAACTGCAGGTCATGAGAAATTGGCAGGGTTAAGCCAGATGAACAATTACTGCACAATATCACTTCAGAGAGGTTTTTCTGCATTCCCGGCAGCTGATGGGATCATAGAATCGTGGAATATCCTGAGCTGGAAGGGACCCACAAGGATCATCAAAGCCCAATTCCTTCCCTGCACAGGAGACCCCAGGAATTCCACCATGGACACAAAGTCTGCACCAAACAGGCTCAAATTCAATGCTGGATTGATGTTCTCTTTTATCAATTGTCTTAGGATGTGGTGTTTCACTGCAGGACATGGGTGCCAGTGCTGTCACCACCATGTCCCAATCCTCTGATGAACCTTTTCTCCTTTCCTTCACTGGACCAGACCCTTTGGAAACTGGAAGGTTGGGAAAAGAAAACAAAACAAGGAAAGCAAAGAAAACTCACCGGGCTCTGAGTGACCTGGTCTAATGGAAAGCTGGCCCATGGTAGGAGCCTGGAATGAGATGATCTTTAAAGGTCCTTTGCAACCCAAACCATTCTGGGATTCTGTGATTTGCCACCAGGAGTCATTTGAGCTTTCAGTTCCCGTGAGGATCTGGTGAATTAGGGTTAATTCTGGTGAAGGGCTGATACAACTTGTCAAGACCCTGATCCTATGAAGAGAGTTCACTTTGTCAGCCTCTGATTCTGGAGTTTGGAGCCAGGTTTTGCTCCTTGTACCCCTGTTTTGCACCTTGGATATCAGGGGAGAGGGTGATAAGCAGAACCATCTAATTTGTGTGTTCTCATTTGAGTACAGTCACTGAGGAGGAATCCAGTGGTGGTCAGGGCTTGGAGGGTCTCACCCTGAATAAGATTCCTGCTGTTGGTGCCAGAGAATCACGGAGTGGTTTGGGTTGGAAGGGACCTTTAAAGATCACACAGTTCTAACTCTTTTCCATGGGCAGGGACACCTTCCACTGTCCCAGGTTGCTCCAAGCCCTGTCCAATTTGGCCTTGGACACTTCCAGGGATGAGGCAGCCACAGCTTCTCTGGGCATGTCTTTGGTTACAATGCAAGGTGTAACCAAAAGTATCTATTCTGTTACCAGCTGTTAAAAGCAGGTGGGGCAGTGTTCTTTATCTCTTCCACCACCCATCCTCCCTCCAGGGAGATATCTGCTGTTCATGGGCCATCGAGACTCACTGCATGACTGATACAATTACATCATCCCATTGGGAGATGCTCCACCCAGGGGGAGGAGCCAAGCACTCCTACCTGGATAAAATCTGAGATTCAGAACACCAGGACAGCCTGTTTGCACTGGATTCCCAGAGGAAGACTGGCCCCATCTCACCACCATTGGACTTTCAGAGGAAAACTACACCCTTCTACAGCATTATTGCTTCAACAGAACCTCATCTGTCACTCCAGGAGGACTTGATTAGACTGCTCCCAACACCCTGACCAACAGGGTGTCAGGCTGTATTCTGACTCTGTCAATGTTTCCTTTTTGTTTGTTTGGGGTTTTTTACTACTCCATTTTTATTTTAATTTTCCTAGTAAAAAAATCTTATTCCTATTCCCATATCTTTGCCTGAGAGCCCCCTAGTTTCAAAATTATAATAATTCAGAGGAAGGGGGTTTACATTCTCCATTCCAAGGGAGGTTCCTGCCTCCCTTAGCAGACACCTGTCTTTCCAAACCAGGACAGGGCAACCTGGCCCAAGGTCTCCCCACACTCACAGGGGAGAAGTTCTTCCTAATAGCCTATCTGAACTTCCCCTCTTTCAAGCAACTTGGCCAGAGTGCTTCATCCTGTGATGGATTGGTGGTTGCCCCCATGGCTGCAGAAAACACCCAGGGACTTGGGACAATACCCTTCTGCCTAAACCCAGGCTGGGCTCTGCTGCCACAGCTCAGGTTGGTGTAAAATAACTCTCCACGCAAATTCCTGAAACCCAGGTGACCTCCATGAGTCCCTGCACCCCTCGTGGGCAGGATGTGGGGTGGGATTAGGTGCTGGGTGGGCGGTAAATCAGCACACGACTCTGAACAAGGCAAGACCTCCTTGCAAATGTTCTGAGCTCTGCTCTGTGCTTGGAAATTACAGCCTCTCACCGGTGCCAAAGGAAGATCTATGGATCACCATCCACTGCTGAGTATCCCCTAAGGAAAATACAGCATTTCCATTTACCACCTCTTTAAATCTGCATCCTCTCCCCACCACAGGGAGGTAATTTTAGCCTTGATGCTTTATCTTCACAACACAAAGGCTCCTGTTTTTAAGTACTACATATTTTCTCCCCCCTTTTTGGTAAGGAATTTTCTGGTTTAATTTAATTTTGGTTTTTTTTAAGCAATGCCTTAAGCAGGCAGATGATGCAGATCAGGGAATGTCTAAACGTACACAGACACGATGGGAAGTGGCAGACAAAGACTAGTGGAGATCTGTGCTCCATGAATAAAATGTCTCTTCAGGATCAATCACAAAATCATAGACTGGTTTAGGATAGAAGGGACTTTAAAGGCCATCTTGTCCCAACCCCCAGCCATGGGCAGAGACACTTACTAGACCAGGTTTCTCAGAGCCCCATCCAGCCTGGATCATCAAATACTTTCCAAAAGTTTGGAGCTGTCAAGTGTAAGAAAGAAAAAGAAAGAGGTGGGAGGTTAGAGTGAGATCATATTTTTAGTGTGGTGCAGAAAATCTTCAGCAGACTTCAGGAAGAAGTGAAATTCTGCTCCAGTCAAAGTCAAACAACAGAAAGAACACCATTTTCAGCAACAAATGTCAGGTATTGAAAAATTTCTTTACAACGTTGAAAAGGACAAAATGTTTCAGTCCTTTATCTGAAATTGCCTGTTTGGAATTTATCCCATTCTTTTATCTGAAAAATTTATTTTAAGAACCTAAAAAAAAAATACCAACCCAACACAGAAATAAACCTCAAAAAGCAAAACACTGTGTTCTGATGTCACTGAAACAAACCTTTGCTTTCAGCTGAAGTTTTCTGTTCTGGTGCCTTTGTTCGAAGTTTTCAGCATTTCAGGGGCTGTTCAATCTCAAAATAGAAAAACCCAGTAAGTTCTGGAATTTCCCAGTACTCAGAACGTCTGGTCCACTTTTAACTAAATCACCTCCAAGCTGCTGGTTTTGCTCCCATCTACATCGTGGTTTATTTCTTCTGATCAAATTTTCCTTGGGATTAATTAGAGGGTGATTATTAAAAAAAAAAAAAAAATGGTTTTAAAATGAAAGAGGAAAAAGTTAGATGGAAAATTGGGAAGAAGTTCCTCCCTGTGAGGGTGGTGAGGCCCTGGCATGGAATTCCCAGAGAAGCTGTGGCTGCCCCATCCCTGGAAGTGTCCAAGGCCAGGTTGGATGGGGCTTGGAGAAACCTGGGATAGTGTCAGGTGCCCCTGTCCATGGCAGGGGGTGGAATTGGATGATTTTTAGGTCCCTTCCAAACCAATCCAGAATTCTTTTTCTCTTGAGCACATATCACCTCCCTGATCCCAGATTTCAAGAAAAATAATTCCCTCTTTTTTTTTTTTTCCTGTTCTTCTGGCCTCTCTTGATTAACTCTTGTACACGATGTTCTCTGAGAGGTGCCTGCTACTTTCATGAGAAATGAACTGGAATAATTTATTGATTTGCATTCAGACATTGCAGTGGAGATGGGAGAGGCTGACAAATGGGTTCACACCAGCTGCTTAAATCTAGCACGGAAAAAGGAAAAACCCAGGAAAGGTTATTTTGCCAAGGGATCAGAGGAGATGAGGTCCAAGAGAGGAATCTCCTCTAAAAAGAGTGAACCCTCCTGTTAAAGTGTGGCAGTAAATAACCAAATTAATTATTCTGTGTGCAGAATTGGTGGAGAGGTTTTCCCGTCTTTGCCAAGAAGAAATCCTGGGTTTCCCTGTGAGAGCCACTGACCCTTAGGAAGGGGGGAACGTCACCACGTCCTCTTTAACAAGGTCACTGCCTGGTTCTGAAGGTCGTGGCTGCCAGGGTTGCTGATAGCAGGAAAGCCAAAGCTGATTAGTTTGGGAGATTTTTCACTTGCAAACCCATAATGCTGCCTTTCTATCCCATGAATGATTTAGGATTCTTGGATTTTAATTTGGTTCTTTTCTTTCTTCCCAGTTTAAAGATTCAGGACCAGTGGCAGAGACAAATAATCAGCTGATTAATCTCACAGAAAATCTAAAGATTTTCTTTTTCGCTTGTGACAAAATTACTGCAGACTGTGAGTGAGCCAGAACCCGAAGTCTGGCCAAGGCACTTGGAAACTCAGAAAAAAAGTAATTTCAGGTGTGATCTCCAGGGTTTGGGTCCCAGAGGAGAAGTCTGAGTGGATGAGGACAAAGAATCAGCCTGATGTAAATTGGGCAAATGAAGATTCTCAGGGGGCTGATACCTGTGGGGATAGGCTGGGAGAGCTGGGAATGTCCAGCCTGGAGAAGACAAAGCTCCAGGGAGGCCTTAGAGCCCCTTCCAATGCCTAAAGGGGCTCCAAGTGAGCTGGAGAGGGTCTTTGGACAAGGGATGGAGAAGCAGGATGAGGGGAATGGTTTCCTGATGATAGAGGGCATGGATAGATAGGATATTGGGAAAAAATTCTTCCTTGAGAGGGAAGTGAGGAGCTGGCACACTTTGCCCAAAGAAGCTGTGGCTGCCCCTTGATCCCTGGAAGTGTCCAAGGCCAGGCTGGACAGGGCTTGGAGCACCCTGGGATAGTGGAAGGTGTCCCTGCCCATGGCACGGAGGGTGGAATGAGACGATCTTTGAGATCCCTTCCGATCAAACCCTTCCATGATTCCATGATTTCCCCATCTGTCCATTGCCCACAGCTTGTGGGCACTCAAATGTCTGTTTTGCACCTTTGACATCCTGGGATAAATGATGTCTGGTGCTCTTCTGCTGCTTTCCAACAACTCCAACCCCAGGATTCCCACTGGCACAATTCAAATTATAAATAGAATTCTAGGATGGTTTTTTAGGTTATTCTGCTGAATTTTTGTCATCTTTAATTTCATGTGCTTACCCTTAGTTACATAAATAAAGTTATTTTTTCCCATAGAAATGTCATGTATTTCTATTAATGAATCTTTTCCGCTTCCTCTTGGGGAGAATCAAACAGATGGGATTTATTTTTTGAGCATTACAACGTTATCAAATTTTCATAACAAATAATTGCCTCGTATTTAAACAGTGTCGGAGCAAAAAGCAGGTACTGGGGAGTTCCATCCTCCAAGCACAACAGTGGGGCATTAAGTCCTCATCTTCTTGCAAGGTCACATTACAGACACACATTACTTAAATTAGTGGCTCCTGAGGGTACTTTTAAGATGCTGGACTGGTGGCATTTGAGCTTGGAAAATGAATGTAAGAGGAGGGCAGGAAGTGCTTCTCCATTCCCTGCTAAATGGTGACACTTCATTTTTCTTTCCTAAAAGCCTTTTCTAGAAATCAATTATCTCGATCTCCCTGTTAGGAACTTCTACGAGCTGGCAAAAAAAAACCAAAAAACCTGTGACTGCAAAGTCCAACTTCTCCCAGGGACTGAGCAAAGGTGAAATCTGAGAATTTGCCCTTGGCAATCACTGGGATCAGACACTGAGGGAATGGAATGAAAGGGGAATATTCCTGGTTGTGAAGGACTTTAGGGGAGGGAGGGAGGGAAGAGGACTCGAGTCTTGTCTCTCACAAGAAAATGTGTTGCAATAGGAAACAAAACGCTGTCACTTTTGTCAACCCATCTCCTCCTTTCTCCTCCTTTCTCCTCCTTTCTCCTCCTTTCTCCTCCTTTCTCCTCCTTTCTCCTCCTTTCTCCTCCTTTCTCCTTCTCCTTCTCCTTCTCCTTCTCCTTCTCCTTCTCCTTCTCCTTCTCCTTCTCCTTCTCCTTCTCCTTCTCCTTCTCCTTCTCCTCCTCCTTCTCCTTCTCCTTCTCCTTCCTTTTTTCCCTTTCCCCTTTCCTTCCCCCTTGTCCTTCTCTTTCCCCTCCCCCTTTTTTCTCTTCCCTCCCCCTTCCCCTTTCTGCTTCTCCTTCTCTTCCTTCTCCTTTTTTCCTTTCCTTCTTCCTCTCCCTTTCTCTTCCTTCCTTGGACTCCACTCCCAGCAGGAGCCTAGAGGGCAATTGGCCACGGATTGTTTTTTCCTCCCTTGTTTTCTCTAGAAATAAAGGATTTCTGAAGAATTATCTTCATCCGTGAACTTACCTCAACTGTAACTGGGAGAGGATGAAAACTGGCTCCTCACAGACTCAGTACCATGACTGTGCTGGCCAGTGAGATGTTTCAAAGTGGTTTATATTGCTAAATTTTTGGCTGAATTCAGTTTTAGTTTTGGTTACTGGAAAGAAACAGGGGCAGGAAAAGGGCATCCAGCTGTTTCCTCCCTGTGCCTGGTTCTCCATTTTATTTGGACAACGTTGAATTAGCTCTGAAGTCCTGCACTGAATGCAGCAGCTCCTTTAAATGTGGGGGTTTTAGGACTCATTTTTTTGAGAGGCCTCTCATTTTTCTCCCCAGAAAAATTGCTGAGACTGGCCCCTGTGAAAGTTTGATGGTTTCTGGCATCAATAATTCATAGCTGGACTCTCCTTGAGTTCAAAGAGTCTCTGCTTGAATGACAGCTGCTCCTGGCTCTGATTTTACATCCCGGGTGTGACACGGATGAAACCCACACTGAGGTTGGATGAATCACTGGCTTTTATTGAGGAAACCATTAGAAGAGAGGTGGGAGAAGCCTTTCTGTGCTAGAGAGAGCAAAGCCTTACTCACTGCACATCCTCTGGCTGAACTAATGAATGAAACAGCCAGAAGTCAATTAATTTACAGCTACAAGCCCTGCCCTGACTTGTCCTTGCAGTGAGTTTGACTTTGGCTCTCTCTAGGCCATTCTGCTAAATTTTGTGCTGGAAAAACATTCACACTGTGGAATAATTGAGGTGGCAGTGGGTAAATCTGGTCTGTGAGGATTTTACACAGCTGCTCTGAAGGGTTCTCCCAGCTCTGACCCCTTCTCTGTCCTGACAATCCATGGGGTGGGCACTGCCCAAAGCAGGTGCTGGGGCTCCCATCCCCTGTGGAATTGGTGACAGTGATGTCCTAGAAAGGTGATAAATCAATAATATCCCCTCCAGCAGAAGGGAAAACAATCTGGAGAGGAATTTGGTCTGTGCCGTGGGAAGCAGGATGCAGTTTGAGCAAAGCACAGATGATGGCAGCAAAGTATAAACCCAGGAAAATACCAACCGTATTTAATAAAGAGCTGAGGAACTTATTAAGAAGTTTCTGGGAAGTTTCTGATGTTTGGGATCCCTACTGGAAATAAATCCTTCTGAATACACCTGCCTGCAGGACAGCAATTTTCTGTCATTACAACAGAACCAAGAAAAATATTTTACAAGAAAAATATTTGCTTGTAACAGGAGCTCACAGTGGATAGAGAGGTGTAATTGTTCCCGTGCTAATTAACACAGTTCCAACACAGTCCCCAAGGAACTCATTCCCATTTTCTTTTCTGTTGCTAGAAGCTTGTGACTGTCAAAATCCTCTTGCTTTCAGAGGAGTTACAACTTTGGGAATACATCTGGGATCACTGGGAATGAGTTTATTCGTGGACAACGGAGTGAATTGGTGTTGTTTCTTGCCTGGGTAATTTCTCCTGAGTTCCCCTGCATTGGAAGTGTTCAAGGCCAGATTAAACAGGGTTTGGAGCACCGGGGTCTCATGGAAGGTGTCCCTGCCCATAGCAGGGAGTTGGAACTGGATGTTCCTTAAGAATTTTTTTGGGTTGGAAGGGATCTTAAAAGGCATCTTGTCCCACCCTGCTGCTATGGGAAGGGACATCTTCTACTACCCCAGGTTGCTCCAAGCCCTGTCCAACCTGGCCTTGGACATTTCCAGGGATGGGACATCCACAATTTCTCTGGGACACCCGTGCCAAGGCCTCCCCACCCTCACAGGGAAGAATTTCTTCCCAATATCCAATCTAAACCTACCCTCCTTCAGCTTAAGGCCATTCCCCTTGTCCTATCACTGCATGTCCTTATCCAAAATCCCTCTCCTGCCTTTCAGGAGCCCCTTGAAGCTCTGGAAGGGGCTCTAAGATCATCCTCAAGTCTTCACTTCTCCAGGCTGAACATCCCCGACTTAAAGGGATGAGAATTAAAGGAACTGTGCTCCTCCAGCAGCACAGTGGGATTGTGGGGACAGTTTTCCAGAGATGCAGAGCCTTTGGAGCAGTCATTCCTTGCTGGATACCCGCAGTCCCGTGGCTCGGCAACCAGCACCAACTCCCCGAGCTCCACTAACAGATGTAAAGAGCCGCCCTGGAGCTGTCAAGTCACTTTGCATCTCCATGATGTGGGATCATCGGAGAGCCTGCTCACTGCCTGGCAACCACAATAGGTGTTAAGAGCTGCAGTGAAAGGGCTGCTTAACTTGACAACCAACAGCACCACCCCCCCCGCGGCCTTTCTGTGTCTGTCACTGTCTGAATAAAACATTTTTTTGTCAACGGCGTGGTTTCGTGATTTCGGAACAAGCTGCCCGTGTCACCGGCTCGGAGGCAATGCCGAGGGAAAGGCTGGGAGACAGAGAAAACTCCTGCTGGAACAGGAGCTGAGTCAGCCTTAATTTTGGCAAGGTAGGGAAAAATCTGGGTGAGAGAGAAAGCTTTGGGCGAAACATGAGAGTTGTGTTTGTATGGATGATGGATGGATGGATGGATGGATGGATGGATGGATGGATGGATGGATGGATGCATGGATGGATGGATGGATGGATGGACAGATGGGTGGATGGATGGATGGACGGATGGATGGATGGATGGATGGATGGATGGATGGATGGATGGATGGATGGATGGATGGATGGAAAAAGGCATGGGCTGGTCCAAGGAGAGGAGCAAATGGCACCACTTTTCAGAGGAACAGATGGCTGTCATCAGTGATGTCACAGTGGGAGGGTGGGATGCTCAGCCCACTCTGTCCTCCCACACGGGATCATTCCTGGAATGAACGTCAGATCTGAGCTGCTCTGGCTGCTCCAAGAACCTCGGGGACTGCCCCAGACCAGTCCAGGTCCATGGCTCAGCATATCAGGGGCCAAGTCTACAATAATACAAGTTCATATCTCTTATCTCCATTGACACCAGACGATGAAATCCAGCTGAAGGCCACCCTCAGTCCTCACTGTTAGGTGAAGTTAGTCCTGGGTTTAAAGTTGGTCTTGGGTCCCTCATTTATTTCAAGGCAACAGCTGAAAACAAAGCCAGAGCAAGATCCCAACAGCCCTCTGGGTTCCTCATGGTGGGGGGAAAAACCAGAGCTCCTGATGGAACAATTGCACACTGCTGGAAGCTGGTCCAGCTGAACATCGTGTTCCCAATAAGTCAGAGTCACAGAAGAGTTTGTGTTGGAAGGGATCTAAAAGATCATCTTGTTCTAAGATCCTGCTGTGATGCTTTCCACTATTCCAGGTTGCTCCAAGCTCCATCCAAACTGGCCTTGGACGTCCAGGGATCCAGAGGCAGACACAGCTTCTCTGGGCAACCTGTGCCAGGGCCTCACAACCTCCTCACAGAAGAATTCCTTCCCAATATCCCATCTAAACCCATTCTCTGTGAGTTTAAAGCTGTTCTCCTTTGTCCTGTCCCTTCATCCCTTGTCCAAAGTCCCTCTCCAGCTCTCCTGGAGGCACTTCAGGCACTGGAAGGGGCTCTGAGGTCTCCCTGGAGCCTTCTCTTCTCCAGGCTGGACATTCCTTGCTCTCCCAGCCTGGCTCCAGATTAGAGGGGCTCCAGCCCTCCGAGCACCTCCAGAGACTCCTCTGACTTGCTCCAGCAGCTCCACATCTCCCGATGTTGCAGACCTCAGGGATGGACGCTGTGCTCCGTGTGGACCACCACCAGAGTGGGTGGGAGAATCCCCTCCCTCACCCAGCTGGTCCCATGTCCTTTAATGCAGCCCCTGACATGGCTGAAGTTGGGCTAACTCCCATTCCAGCTGTCTCTGGGCTGCTGCAGGACATCCACAGCCTCTCCCTCTGGAAAACAGTGACACCCACACTCCTCAGCCGTGTTCAGGTTGCAGCCATTCCAGAGGAAAGGTTTTTCCTCCTGGCAGCTCCTTGCCTCGAGCCCAGCTGATGTTTCCAGGTGCCTCTGTTATAAAAATACCTGCCAGGAAGTGTCAGAAAAAGGCAGAGCTGTGCTTAGGATTTGAAGTTTGCATGGAACCTCACGCAGTGGTTAAAGCTGAGGGCTCTAAAAATCCTGCCTGGATACTTCCAGCACTGCTAATGCTCCCCAGCTATTAAGGAATCTCCATCTGCTCCAAGGTCCTAGATTTCCATATTACTGGAGGAGGAGATAAGCAAAATCTATCTGAGGAGATTTTATCCAAACCCTTAGAAGTAGGGAGGAAAAGAGACTCGAGGCCTTCTCATTTCCATGATGCTGAGAAAGCTGATCTGTGGCAAAGGAGTAGGGAAAGCACGCTTGGAACAAAGACATTTCTGCTTCAGAAGAGGCCTTTGTCCCAAAATTCTGACTGGAACAGGACTCACCTCTTGTCACTTTGGGGAGTAACTTCTGGGGGTTTATAGTCAACCATCTCTTCTCAATTTTGGCAGAGCGACTGCTCCCAGCTGAGCTGTCTGGGGTGGAAGGTTGGGCTGCAGATTGTCCAGAGAAATTGTGGAAGCTCCATCTCTGGAAGTGTTCAAGGCTGACTTGGACAGGACTTGGAGCAGCCTGGTCTAGTAGAAGGTGTCCCTGCCCATGGCAGAGGGGTGGAATGAGATGATTTTAAAGTCCCTTCCAACCCATGACATTCCATGATTTTATGATTCTCTACAAAGCCAAGCTGTTTCTCAGAGCATCAGGAGCCCTTTCTCACCCTGAGATCCAAAATGCCAAAGGTGCAGCTCCCCTGTAGATCCAGATTTGGAACCCTGGGCAGCAGAGGAGCTGCAGTTGGGTCACGGCTCTCCTCCTCTTGTGGATGAGATCCACAGTCCTCTCTCTCCCTGTCACATTTTCACAACTCACCATGGAAGGGATTTTCACGGCTGGGAGGTGGGAAAGCACCAACTTAGACTTGCTGCTGATGCTGTGAGTGTGTCCTCACCATCTGAGGTGGAAATCCCTGGAAATAAGAGATGGGGACACCATCACCTTCGCTGAAATTGTATATTTGGCCTCATATTTAGACTGCAGTGCCATTCCAAGAGTTTTAACTCTGAACAGGTCTCAGCAAGTAAAGCAACAATTTCCAAGACATCTAATCCCCCTTTTCATATGGCCAGGAAACACTCAGGGCTTTTCAAATTGCTCCAAGTGCTCCTTTATTTCATTATTTTTCACAGAAAGCCTGTGCTGAGAAACCAATGTATTACAGGGATCTGATGGATTGCTGAGTGTTTAGGGAATGTCACCTAAAATAACTCACAGCAAAGAGGTGTTTGCCTGTTCCCGGGGTGCAGCAGGAATTGCTTCCACACTATTGTGCTGCTAGGAGATACAAATGGCAATCATTTAAACCAAATCAAGGCTTTAAATCACTTAACACATTTTCTTTTACTCCTTTGCATTATTTTTAAAGGCAAAACTGCCTGAAACATCCAGACTGGATTGGCTATTCATTACTCCTGAGGAATGATCTGCAAGGCCAGGCTGAATGGGCTTGGAGCAACCTGGTCTAACAGAGGGTGTCCCTGTCCATGGCAGGGGCTTGGAATGAGATAATTTTGAAGGTGCTTTCCAAGATAAACCATCCCATGAATTTACGCAGAGATTTCCTTGAGCATTTCCATAAATTTAAACACACACACAAACAGAGAAAATTTTAATAATAATAATAATAATAATAGAACAATTTGGAAGGAACTTTCGGGACAATTTGCTCAGATCTTGCCTTCTAGAAACACCATGAGATGTCAAAGGGGGAGCCTGGGAAAGCTAGATTTCGTGGAAGGGAAGATGAAGCTGGGAATGAGGTCATCAAAGATGGACTCTTGCTGTTCCCGAGGCTGTGGAAAAAGGTTTGTTGGATCAGGCACCAGATCTGGTCAGATCAGGAAGAATTTTCCCCTTATAATTTCAGTCATCCGTGTCAAACTGGCTTTTATTTTTACTTTCCACCCTGCCCAAACTAAAAATAACGCAGAAGACAAATGACAAAATAGTCCTCAAGTGCAAATGCAGATTTAATCTCCGACCTCTTGCTTCATTTAGTAATAGTGATATTTAACTTATATAAAATCCCTGACTAAACTGGGGTTGTTAAAACATATTTAAAAAAATTCTCTCTGCATCCCTCCTCCTTCCCCAGCACTGAGTTTGAGTCACAGGATCATTTTAAAGTCATTTTTAGGTTCGTAGCCTGGAGTGTTCCTGGCTCCTCACGGGGTTTGCTGCATCCGCGACAGGATAATTTTGCACCCCCAGGGAGGGGCTGTGATGAGGAGCAGAGCCCTGTTCCTTCTCCTGGTGAAGGACTCCAAACCTGTGTGATCCACGTGGATGGGAAGCTGGGATCACCGTGTTCTGCAGGAGAGCCTTGGCTGCTCTGGCAGCACGGGTGGCTGCTGCTGGGACAGGATTGAATCGCTCCAGGAGCGGACCAGGAGGAGGCACAAACACACAGTGATGAGGTTCCATCCCTCAAAATGTCACAGTGCAGGTGCAAGGCAAGGGGAAACAACAACAACAGCAAAAAACCACAAAAAACCCCACCAAAACCAACCAACCAACCAAAACCAAACAAGCAAAAAACCAAAACCAACCAACCAACCAAAACCAAACAAGCAAAAAAATCAAAACCAACCAAACAAAACCAACCAAGCAAAAATCAAAAACAAACAAACAAAACGAAACCAGCAAAAAACCAAAAACAAACAAAACAAACAAAACCAACCAACCAACCAAAAACTACAACAAACCACCAAAAAAAATCCACAAAAAAAAACCCAAACAAAACCAAAAAAAAAAAAAACCCAAACAAAACAAAAAAAGAGGGAAACCAGAGGAACTCCACAAGGAATACCAGTCAAGGCTCTTTGGAACATCAGTGGTCATGGCATGAGGTGGTGTTTGTTTCATCTTTAGGGATTTGGGGCTGGAAGCAATATGAACATGAGGTGACAGTGATAAAACTAATAAAAAAGGAAGAAATTGAGGGGCTGGAGAATGTCCAGAAAAGGGAAGGAAGATGGTGAAGGGGCTGGACCACCAGGAGTGGTTGAGGGAGCTGAGTGGGCTCAGCCTGGAAAAACGGAGGCTGCGGGGGGAACTTTTTGCTCTCTGCAAGTCCCTGAAATGAGGTTGTATAGTCTCTTCTCCCAAGTAACAAGCAACAGGACAAGAGGAATCAGCCTCAAGTTGTGCCAGGGGAGGTTTAGTTGGATATCAGGAAAAGCTTCCTCATCGAAAGTGTTGCCTCAGTGATTTGAGCATGTCAGGATATCTATTTGGGCATCTTGAAATACAAAGAAATGGGAAAAAAACCCTAAACCTGGTTTATACGTTCTCAGATAGAAATGCTTGAATTTATGTCTCTGTAGGTCCAGGATAAAACATTTCCATTTTAAGTGGAGATGAAACTGTTTGAGAGTGAATTACCTGAAAAAAAATTATTTTTTCAAGTCCCATTGCCTCTAATTTCCCCAGTTACTGCTCCCCACGACAGCCTCTCCCTGAGTCAGTGCAATCTTCCAGGAGATCTGGGGATCCCCGTGTGAGCTTAAAAAACATCAGGGAAACCCTCACTGAGCACATCTGGGGCTGGTTACAGAGATATTTCCTCTCCTGGTGTTTCTGCTCACTCCATGTCATTCCAAAACTTGGGTTGGAATGGAATTCATTGTGAGTTTTTTGTTCAGGCCTTTTCCATTCAGACTTGTCCATCAAAATCCAGGTCAACGGTGGGTTTAATTTTGTAAAAATTGTGTGCCTGAGTGTTCCAGACAACTGGGAGAGGGAAGAGCCCATTCCAGCTCCCAGTGCTGGGATTTCACAAATTTGCCATGAAAACCTTCATCTCCCACCCCTGCCACCTGCTCCTCTGGATCCATCCCAGGGGAATCCCTCTCAGCAGACCTAATGATTAGGGCAAGGCCAGAAAGCAAAAGGATTTGTCAATTCTTTCACATCAAAGCACTGAGATATCAAAGGAACTAAAGCACCTACAGACACAGAAACAATTTTTGAAGAAGCCTCCTGTGTCTACAAATTTATCTTGGCTTCTTTGTTTCGTTTGATAAAAAAAGGTGTGCTGTGATCCCCCATAACCCAAAGCTGTTCTTCAGAATTTTAATTCAGATTACCAGGCTCTACAAAGAGTTGAGAGACATTGTCTGGATGGGGAGATAATCCCAAGCCCTCTGGAAAACCAGGGATGGGAAAGTCTGGGCTGTTGGTTTGGTCTGTGTCATCTGCAAGTCAGGAGTGACCATAGGGATTTAGATAAGAACATCTGGACAGGGTCAGGAGAAAGTCCCTGTAAACTGACATCAAATATTCACAGTAAATAAGAGAATGTGCATAGAAAAAGCTACAACAGGGTGAGTGTCATTGAATCCCCAGATGGTTTGGGATGGAAGGGACCTTCAATACAACCCAGGTCCAGCCCTCTGCCATGGGCAGGGACACCTTCCCTTGGACCAGGTTGCTCCATCGAGCCTGGCCTTGAACACTTCCAGGGATGGGGATGTAGTGATATATTCCCCTGAAGTGCTTGTCCTATGTCAGGACATCCTGGCCCAGGGTCTTTGGACACAGACAGGGGAATTTTTGTGTTGTATATTCCTGTTTTAATAGCTCCTCCCTTCCTCTCTCCCCCAGGAATTTATCCCATTTTTAACCACTTTAAGTGGATGCAATACTCTGTGGGAAGAATTTCACCTGTTCCCTGTGTGTTGTGTCAGGAAATGGACACTTTGTGCCAGAGGAGTTACCTTTGTGTCACAAGCCTGGATGAAGTTTTTAGGTCACAAGGATCATCCACAATAAAATACAAGCAGAGTTTGGATATTCCTTATTTATTCCAGAGCCTGGATGCTTAAGCATGGATCAAAGCCCTGTTGTGCTGAGCACTGTGGGAACACGAAAAATCTCTTCTGCAGCAGAACAGAACACCAGAATGTCTGCAGGGCACTTCTCCTTGGCGCTGCTCCAAAGGCTGGACAAAGGAGCTGTCTTTGCAGAAAACCATGGATTCATCTGCTCCAGGCCATGCTGGCAGAGAGGGGAATAAACCTGGGGAGCTTCCCCTCCACCAGCCTTTGCTATCCCTGCTGAGAGACCACAGATATTCCTTATAAATAAGGAAACATCAAGGCTGGAAGCTCTCAGCTCTCACCTTGCACTCTCAGACTGCCCAGCATTTCCCACAGTCTGGGGTGGGTTATTAATATTGACATCCCAATTAATAAATAAGACCCCGAATTAAGTAATAAATAGGGAAAAAGAAAGAATTTGAGAGTTTGCTGTTTGTTTACCTTCCTTCAATCAGACACTTGGGATCAGACCCTTGGGACATGTGCACCTGGGATTATTATTGTGTATTGAAATCAACCAGAACCAGAGGAGTTTTATAGGGGAATCAGGGAAAAATGTTATTTAAAGTGAACCTGGACAGTCTGGGCAAATTCACCTCACAGACAGAGAACAGTCCCTGCACTGATTTGTTTCATATCACAAACAGAGACTTGTTAAAAAACCATGGAGTCATGGAATGGTTTGGGCTGAAAGAGAACTGAAAGATCATCTTATTCCAACCCCTGCCGTGGGCAGGGACACCTTCCACTATCCCAAATTGCTCCAAGCCCCGTCCAACTTGGCATTGGACATTTCCAGGGATGGGCAGCCACAGCTGCTCTGGGCATCCTGTGCCAGGGCCTCACCACCCTCACAGGGAGGAACTCCTTCCCAATATCCCATCTAACCCCACCCTCTGGCAGTTTGACGCCATTCCCTGTGTCCTGACATTCCATGCCTTATCCAAAGTCCCTCTCCAGCTCTCTTGGAGACCCTTCAGGCACTGGAAGTTCTCCCTGGAGCCTTCTCTTCTCCAGGCTGGACATTCCCAGCTCTTCCAGGCTGGCTCCAGAGCAGAGGGCCTCCTCTGGACTCACCCAGCAGCTCCACATCCCTCTGATGCTGGACCCCAGAGCTGGATTCTGTGCTTCAGGTGGGGTCTCATGAGGGTGGAGTAGAAGGGAAGACTCTTCAAACAGATTGTGAAGAATTTTGTGGATCAGGAATACTCCTTGCATCTAAACTTCCCACCTCTGGGATGAAGACAATGATCCTCTTAGGTAGATAAATTCCTTGATAGTTGTCACATCTTTCTATTCTTCAGAGTAGACGATGCCTGAAACTGGACTTTTTTGTTTGTTTGTTTGTTTGTTTGTGTTTGTTTGTTTGTGGTTTTTGTTTTTGTTTTTGTTTGGGGGGTTGGTTTGGTTTGGGGTTTTTTTGTTCATTTTGGGGTTTTTTGTTTTGTTTTGTTTGTTTGTGTTTTGTTTTTTCTTGTTGGGGTTTTGTTTTGGTTTTGTTGGTTTTTGTTTTGTTTTGTTTTGTTTTGTTTTGTTTGTTTTGTTTTGTTTTGTTTTGTTGTGGTTTTGGTTTGGTTTGGTTTGGTTTGGTTTTGGGTGGGTTTTTTTGTTTTTGTTTTTTTTTTTTTTTTTTTTTTTTTGTGTTTTTTTTTGTGTGTGTGTGTGGGTTTTTTTTGTTGTTTTTGGTTTTTTGTTTGTTTTTGTTTTTGGTTTTGTTTTTGTTTTGCTTTGTTCTTTTGTTTCTAAATGAAAAAAGAAGCATTGTGTAATATTGGCCCTGTGTGAGGTATAAAGCCATGGACACAGACCTTGGCTCCTCTGATGGATTTATGGCAGAATTCCAGACTAAAGCTGACTCACATCTGTCCGGATCTGAGGACAAGTGGTAAATTCCTCCTTTGGCTGCATCTGTCACAGCAGGACACCTTTCCCTGCTATCCAGGCAGAAAAACTTTCAAACAGCACCTGCCAAGCTGGAGCAGGGAAAGCCTCCGTTTGTTTTTGGATGATTTGCCAGAGGAATAAAATGCAGACATGACTTGTTTGACTACGGCGCAGAGTTAGCGAGAAATGAACGGAAAATGGGATGGAATTGTGCTATAAAACTACACACTGTGGCCTCCCTTTTCCCTACAGGGTTTATTCCGAAAGAGAAAGTGCACAGCAGAATCTTCCTGACATTTTTAATGGGCAGTGGTCATTAGAGCCTTTCTCCTTGGGTGGACAATTAACCTCTCACTTTATGCAAGGTGAAAATGGCCATTCTCCATTTCGAGCATACAATTTGCCTTGCATTAAGGGGGGGAAAATAAATCCTACAGTGCACAGAACAAAATAATCAGGATGAATAAAGATCTGTGAGGAATTGCTCTGCCAAATGATGATGGGACTCAGCCAAAGATTTCTAGACAGGTTAAAAAGAAAATCAGTTTTAATTCCTTTCCCAACTCTCAGCACTGTCTGCCGCATATTTGAGTCCTGAATACTCATGAGCAAAGCTCCTTAATTCAGCTGTTTTCCAATTTTTCAGAGATTCCAGGTAGCAAACTGCACTCAGGTTAAGTTGCTTTGCATCTGTGACCTGAAAGCAGCAGTGGTTAATGAGTGCCACTTAATGACAGAACTGATGATGGAAATCTAAAATCCCTTCCAAAGAAAAGGAGCTCACATTCACCTGTGGCTCCCTAAAATATCGAGATTTGGGCTTTCCTGTAGAGAAGGGAGGCAAATTTGCCAGGCAAGGTGGCTCTGGAAGTGCTCTGAGGCCAATTTCTCTGGAAGGTTAAAAACGAGCTGATGGTTTATCTCCTCCAGAGATTCCCTTCCTAATCCTTTCCTTATCAGGAACAAGTTTCCTATCAGTTCTCTACAGGGACATTAGTAAGGAGAGAAGAGAGAGCTCAGCTTTCCAAACAATCCATGCTGGAAATGCATACAGTTCCCAACAGCTCTGCTATTTTTTACATCCCTTAGAGGCCAAGCTGTACCTTCCTCCAAGATACAATTAAGATCCCCTTTGTCCTTTGCCTTCTTTCTCCTCAGAGAGAACAAGGCTGGAGCAGGATAACAGTTTTCATATTTCTACACCACTTCTTCCCTTCTCACTTCTGTAAATTCCCTAGAAACATGGAATGGTTTGAGTTGGAAGATCATCTCATTCCATGGGCAGGGACACCTTCCACTATCCCAGATTGCTCCAAACCCCAACCAAATCTGCCTTGGACACTTCCAGGGATCCAGAGGCAGACACAGCTTCTCTGGGCAGTCTGTGCCAGGGCCTCACCACCCTCTCACAGAAGAATTCCTTCCCAATATCCCATCTAAACCCATTCTCTGTGAGTTTAAAGCTGTTCTCCTTTGTCCTGTCATTCCATTCCCTGTCCAAAGTCCTGAGCCAGCTCTCCTGGAGCCCCTTCAGACACTGGAAGGGGCTCTGAGGTCTCCCTGGAGCCTTCTCTTCTCCAGGCTGGACATTCCCAGCTCTCCTAGCCTGGATCCAGAGCAGAGGGGCTCCAGCCCTTGGAGCCTCTCCGTGGCCTCCTCTGGACTTGCTCCAAGAAATACACATATCTCCAACAGAGATACACGAACTCCTGAGACAGTCTTGGCTGAATTTGGGGACGAAGGTGGAAATCCCAGGGTTATTTTGATGATTCAGTGCTGTCGCAGCAAGGTTGGGCCATTCCCTGTGGGGCAAAATCCCCTTCCTTGCACAAAAGAAATTATCAGTCACGCAATTCCTGGTGTGAACAGCTCCTCTCCAGGGTGGTGTGACTAAGAACTGCTCTCTCCTTTTCACAGTACATATATTTAGATCTCTGTGTGCATCTCTATCTATACCATACAGATCAGTATCTATAGCTACATCTATCTACATGGCAGAACCATAGAATGGTCTGGTTTGGAAGGGGTCTTAAAATCATCCACTTCCAACACTTTCCACTACCCCAGGTTGCTCCAAGGCCTGCCCAACCTGGCCTGGAACGCTTCCAGGCATGGGGCAACCACAGCTTCTCTGGGAATTCCATTCCAGGGCCTCACCACCCTCACAGGGAAGAGCTTTTCCTAATATCTGATCTAAACTTATTTTCTGTCAGTTTGAAGCCATTCCCCCTCATTCTGGTGATGCCTTGGGAAGTCTCACCTGGAACAGAGACTGGACAGAGCTAGAGAATAAAGTAGATATTTATTAAAAGGCCTTTAGGGTGCACCTTGGGCAGCACAAGAGCCTGGCCAGGGCTACACCCAAGATGGACCCAAAATGGTCACAGAATGGATGACCGGTCATGAGATCTCACACTTTTATATGTTTGTTTCATTTGCATATTGGGGTTTAACTGTCCAATTACAGCTTCAGGGTGTGAAGTCCCATCCTTCCGTTTTCTCTCTTCAGTTCACCACTGTTTGGGCTTTTGGGCCTGAAACTTGTACTCATTGTCCTTGGTCTCCAGCAGGAAAAGGATTTATTTGGTCTCCCTACTCTGTGAAGAGAGCTGAGTGACAGTGAATGTGAGGCTCAGAGCTGCACCCCTGGGCAGCACAGAATCTGAAAAGCATGAAAGCTGAAACTTAGGGCATCACTGGCACTCCATGCTCTTGTAGATAATCCCTCTCCATCTTCCTTATTGTCTCTTTCAGGTCCTTGAAGGCCACAATTAGGTCACCACAAAGCTTCTCTTTTCTGGGCTAAGCGATCCCAGTTATCTCAGCCTCTCCTCATAGCAGAGCTGCTCCATCCCTCTGATCATCTTAGTGCCTCCTCTGGACTCTCTCCAGCAGCTCCATGTCCTTCCTGTGCTGGTAACCCAGGGCTGGAGACAGCTCTTCAGGTGGGGTCTCACCTGAACGGGGCAGAGGCACAGAATTTCCCCCTTTCCTGCTGCCCAAACTGTGGGATGAACCCAGGACACATTTGGATTTCTGGGGCTGGAGCACACATGGCTGGGTCATGCCCAGCCTCTCACCCACCAGCTCTCCAAGTCCTTTTCCCCAGGGCTGCTCCATCTGCTCATCCCCAGCCTGGACTGATGCTGGGATTGCCCCTGGAGCAGCACCAACACTTGGCCTTGTTAATAAAAGCTTCATACAAACACAATATTAATGCAATTACAATATTAATATTGATACAATAGACAAAATACTCATTTTTTAATGCAAGCCTATTTCCCACTCTCCCTATTTTTTTATTTTTTTTGTACTAGGTATGGAGATAAATTCCTCTTAAATCCTTTTGTGCTTCCAGACCCTCTTTTTGCAGCAGCTCAAGAGCAGAAAATTAGGAATTGTCTCCCACATCCCCCTGTATCTCCTGTAAACCACGGCCTGGAAGGCATCCCCTGACACAGCAAACACAAAACAGCATTTTCTTCTCTATTCAAACTGCTATGCCAGGAGGGTGCAAATCCTGTCTACAGCCAACCTCAGCAAAGGTTTCTCAGCAGGAAGTGTGGCTTTTCTTACTAGCTTCACTCCATGAATTACCTTTCGACAGAAATAATTTGAAAACAACAACAACAACAAAAACAACAACAAAAACACACACACACACAACCCCCCCAAAAAATAAAAACACACACACAAAAAACCAAACCAAAACAAAACAAAAACCAAAAAACCACAAACCAAAAATAAAAAAAAAAAAATGAGCCAAGAGAGTGACTTTAAAAACAATGAATTGTGTAAATAATGAGAGAAGCAAATGCCCTTGAACAGGTTCTCACCTGCTTGTACCTTGCTGAGGTTTTAGCAGGAGCCAGTGTGAGTTTAATTAACACCTTCCTTGGCCCAGAATCACTGCATTGTTCTCAAAGACGGAGCGACCCTGGGTGAGAGCCTCCAGGTTTTGTTGTGCCTTCAGAGCCTTGGTTAATCCAGGTTTTGCTCCATTTCCTGGGACAGCAGGCTGCTCACAGTGCTCTGCTTGCAGCAGAGTGCCTGGTGACAGCCCTGATGACACCAGGGCCTCCCAGATGTGCCCGGAGTCCTGGGAACCCCAGGACACCACTGTGCTGGCAAACAGCATCCAGTGGCTTTGCTGGATCTGTGCCTCTGCTCCTCCTCCAGTGCCAGGGGCACAGGAGGGAATTTCTCCTCTGGATGCCCTCCCAAAGTTTTAGTGACAGACAAGAGGATGATGTTTGCAATGCTGGAGTGGAATTGGAGCCTTTTGGAAAACGAGGGAGGGCAGCAAGGTCCAGATGCTGGGGGAGCCTTGGTGGAACTCTGAGAGCTTTTCCTTTAAAATCCTCCTCTTATCTCCCGTTTTTCTGAAAGGCCTGGAAAGGGATTAGACTTTTGATGTTGGCCCTGCTGTCACCTGGGAGCTGGCTCACCCCTTATCCATTTTGGTCCAGGCTGTAGGATTTGACTTTGCTGTGAGGTTCATCCCCTGACTCCCTGCCCTGATTTGTGGGGTCGTGGGAAGGACACTGGACATGGGATGGTCCTTCCTGCCCATGCACAGGATTTTAAACATATTTAACATCTTCATTCCCAGAGATCCAGGCTGGATCGTTCACCTCTAGATAGGAACAAACAAAAAAAACCTGGGATTGGAACTTAATTATCATTAAAGTCCCTTCCAAAACAATCCAATCTCTGCTACTACAATTATTAATTGTTTTCAGACCTTTCAGGAATCTGTCTTCCATCACAATTTCCATAGGAGACAAGTTCAGACTGTGTCTTCCAACAAGTCTAAAACATTTTGAGGCAGAAACCTTGCCTTTTTTTAAGGGCAATGTGTGTTGAGGCATTTATTTTCAGTAGATGCAGGATTTTACCCGCTGATTTCAGCTTCCAGCAGACTGAGTCATCTCCTCAAGATCATCTTAGAGATTATGATTTCTGAAGGGTGAAGAACTGAGATGAACAGGGAGTCTTGGAAGCCAGATGTTGCATTGAAATTGTGGAATTAGCCCAGGTGCAGTCACCTTAACTCTGACCCTTTCCCATTTCTCACAGCCGTGTAGATTTTGTGTTTCAGAACCAAGCTCTAGGATGTCATTTTTGGTACGGATGACTGCCAGTCCAAGTGTGCTGTGCTATTTTTATGGCGTTTTTTAGCATAATAATATATTCCGTTCAAAACTGGTGATGTATGAACATAAATATATCTTATTTGCCTATTAACGTTAGACAGGAAAAGTCATTCTTAGTGCAACATCTGTAATGTGATCATTTCAGTTTTATCCTCTCCTTTTAGGTGTCTGAGCAATAAACCCTGAAAGACATTATTTATGGGATTTGGTGCAATACCATCACTGTTATTACAGAATCAGGATTCTTCTGCTCAAAGAAGTTCTAAAGGTTTTTTATTTTACCTCTAGAATTGTGGAGTGGGAGGACTCTGGTGCGTTTCAGAGTGGAACGGTTTGGGTGGGAAGAGAGCTTGAAAATCATCTCATTCCACCCCCTGCCATGGGCAGAAGCACTTTCCACTATCCCAGTTTGCTCCAAGCCCTGTCCAACCTGGCTTTGGACACTTCCAGGGATGGGGCAGCCACAGCTTCTTTGAGCAACTTGTGCCAGGGCCTCACCACCCTGACAGGGCAGAATTTCTTCCCAGTATCCAATCTAAACCTACTCTCTGTCAGTTTGAAGCCATTTCCCCTTATCCAGTCACTCCAGGCTCCTGTAAAGAGCCTCCCTCTTTTTTCAAGGAGAAACCTTGCTGCAAGAGAGAGGGAAAGCATCATTTCCATGTCTTTGGGAAATGGTTTTTGAACGAATCGGCGCCATGGCCTTGAGCATCATGAACAGAAATTAAAACTTTACTAACAAAGAGTGGACTTGTCCTGATTGGAGACAGTAGAAAATCCAGCCCTAAAAAATGCACACATTACATTGGGGTGAATAAATAAAATCTGGGAGGGAGGTTTTTGGGCTCCAGGACCCCCTGATACAGCATGGATCACATCCAGGGGTGCGACCTCTCACCCTCATCCCCATGAAAGAAGGAACACTGCTCACTGCAGCTGCTGGGAAGAGCCCCTGGCTTGTGCTCTGTCCAGATCATGACAAAAAACATTTGAGCCATTAAGAAATTCTTGACTGAGAGGGTTGTGAAACACTGGAATTGGATGCCTAGAGAAGCTGTGGGTGCCCCATCCCTGGGAATGTTCAAGTCAGGCTGGACTGGGCTTGGAGCAACCTGGGATAGTGGGAGATGTCCCTGCCTGTGGCAGGGGATGGAATAAAATGGGCTTTTGTCACCCTGTTCTTCTAAAGTTTTTCTAAAGTTCTTTCAGCCTTCTGATATTTGTATTTTTGAGGTGCAGTTTCTCGCGCACTTTTCATGTAAATAATGATTGGTTTGCATTCCTTTCTGGAGGAGGAGAGAATTGATGGACTGTTGGTTTGACCAGAGTGGTTGGAGAGGACAATTTTCTTCCTCCAATCCATGGTCACTGTTGCAATTCTGTAAATGTCGAGGTCTGTAAATAAAGTTCCCCTTTTTTTGCCTTGGACATCTCAGTGTGAGAGTTTCATTTATTTGTGTCGCATTGTGACACCTTCCAACCCAAACCATTCCATGATTCTACCCTCAGTGGGTTTAACCTTTTAATTATTAGCAGAGAGATCACCTGTGAAGACTTCTCACCACACCTGAAGGTTCTTGTCTCTTCTCCATGTCCTGTGCAACTGCCCAGCCCAGTCACCAAAAATCAATGTTTAAGTGGAAGCGAATATGAAAATTATTGCTGCTGCATGGCAGGGAATAAAAGACAGGGGAGGAATATCTTTTCTAGTGATGACATGTGAATAAATCCCTGTGGCTTATTTTGATATCGCTGACATTTTTCATAAAGACATTCTCCAAGGAGCCAAAGACATCTGTCAGCACAGAGCGAAGTGTGTACAAATGAAGCACAAATCCACCCTCCTGAGGAATGACAGAGGTGTCGATAATTTCAGTAGCTGGGAGGGAGCGATTCTGATGCAAAACCTGGAGGAGTGAATCCCAGCTCGAGGGATTTTTTAGCTCAAAATGTGATCACAGTGACGCAACCACGGAACAGCATCACCCTGCGCAAGGAAAGCTGCAATCCTTGAAAACGCAGCAGGGCGTGTGGAAAAGAGGAGAATTCAGGATATGGCATCATGCCTGCTTTCTGCTGTGCTTCTAAAAATTTGTCTTGCAGGTCTCATTTGGGAAAACAATAATTTTAAAAAGGATTTTCTTCTTTTTTTAAAATTTTTTTTAAAATATGACAGAATTCAGCGAAGCTGCAGAGAGTACCTGGTTCCTGGTGTAGTGAAAAGTAAGGGAACCGTAAGGAATGAATCAAAGGGAATGCCAGGGGACGAAGGCAGGGATTGTCCCTCTGTGCTGGGCACTGCTGAAGCACCTTGAGTGCTGTGTCCAGTGCTGGCTCCACATGACAAGAAGGACATTGAGGGGTTAGAGCGTGTCCAGAGAAGGGAACAAAGGTGGGGAAGAGTCTGGAGCACCAGGGGTGGCTGAGGGAGTTGAAGGGGCTCAGTCTGGAGAAAAGGAGGTTCAGGGGAGGGCCTTCTCACTCTCCACAACTCCTTGAGAGGAAGGTGCAGTCAGGGGTGGGTCAGGCTCTGCTGGCAGGGAACGAGGGACGGAACCACAGGAAACAGCCTGAAATTGCACTCAGGTTGGACATCAAGAGGAATTTTTTCATGGAAACAAAGGTCAAGCACTGAAAGGGGCTACCCAGGGAGGTTTGGAGTCCTGATTCATGGAGGTTTCCAAGGAAGGCCTGGACATGGCACTCAGTGTTCTGGGCTGGTGACAAGGTGGGGACGGGTCACTGATTGACCTTGATGGTCTTAAAGGTCTTTTTCAATCTAAATAATTCAATTCTCTGATACTCGATTCTCTGATAATTAAATGTCTCTATGAACCTGTCTCTTCCTTTGGAACTTACAGCAGTGATTTTTAGCCTGTCTGTCCATCTATTTTTCTGAAGCAGAAATTTGATGGTAACCCAGAAAGAAAAGCTCCAGGACAATGACCTTGACTGCAAACATCAGCTACAAAATATTTAAGGGCTGTTAACTCGGAAATATTAAGCTGCCCTAGGGCAGTGTTGGAGGTGATGTGCCCTCACATTAACCCAAGAGCAGTGCTGAGTCACACTTGGAGGACTGCAAAACTGAGATTATCTTTTACACCCTCCAGAAAATACTCAGGAATTTTGTTTCCTTTAGTGCAAATCCTGGTGCAAATGTGCCAGGCACTGAAACTCCCGCTACAACCCTTGGGAGATTTTATTGTGGTGTAGAAAGTTCCTTTTTCCTTCTGATACCTCAGAACTTGGGGCTCTGTGTGGCTGGGGACAATTGCATCCTGCAGGGATGAGTCTCCCAGGGCAGAGCATCCATTTGGGATAACTCAGGGAAATGGGAAATGCTGGTGTTCAGTCATCACAACTGATCCTGTGCTTCCCAAAGTTGCAGGAGAGTCTCACTGGCTACAGGGGAAGGTCTCCAGGATAGTGTTGGTTTCTCATCTCATCTCCCTTGGACATGTTTGGTTTTCAGGGATTAACCATCATGCTGGGATCACACTGGGAATACAGACAGATTCCAGGCTTTTTTGAAGGAGAAATTTTTTTTCTTGGTCTTGGCATTGAGATCTTCAGCCAGGCAATGGAAGCTGTTGGGGTAATTGGGGCAGTCACCAGCAGGTCCCAACAGGCAGCAGCTCTAAGGAAGGGAAGTGCAAGAGAGGGATCTCAGGGCTGGAACTGTGCTTTTGCCTAGTTCACTTTGTTCTTTTCCATATTATTATCCTCTCCTTTCCTTTAAAATCAACCCCATCCTGGCGCACAATGGGTAATATCCAGTTAATTCAGCTTTTCATGGAGAATCTGCATCAAAAAAGGGACATAGGAGAGCTTAGAAAGATCATTTAACCCCTATTCCACATAACCACGAGACATTATCCAGCAAAAGGAACCCCTGTGGACAAAAACCTATATAATTCCTTCAAAAAGCTTGGAATTATGTAAATAGCATCGTTCACATGGGAGGCCACAAGGAGTGAAACACATTTTTGCATTTCTAAAGGCAACTTTCTTAAAGGCCCCTCAAATGTAAAGGAGCCTGCGAAAAAAAGAAAAGTCAAATGTTGGTTATTCCAAGCTCCACCCAATCTGGTCTTGGACACTTTCAGGGATGGGGCAATCACAGTTTCTCTGGGCAACACGGGCCAGGGCCTCACCACCCTCACAGCCAAGAATCGCTTCCCAATATCCCATCTAAACCTGCCCTCTGGCAGTGGGAAGACATTCCCTGTGACCAAAGTCCCCCTCCAGCTCTCCTGGAGCTCCTTAAGGTACCCAAAAGCCACAATAAGGTCACCCCAGAGCCTTAAATTAAATTCTATTCCTATTTTTTTTGGCTGAACATGAAAGTTGTGGGGTTTTAGGATGTGAGGATTGATGGTATGGTCAGCTCATGGAATCATAGAAGAGAGTCATGGACTTGTTAGGGTTGGAAAAGACCTTCAAGATCAAGTCCAATCTTCACCACCACCCTGTTCACTACTAACTCATGTCCTCAAGTGCCACATCCAGAGGTTTTTGAACAATTCCCGGCTCCAGGTGCTTCCACCCCTGCCCTGGGTAGCCTGTTCCAATGGTTTACAAACCTTTCAGTGAAAAAAATCCCCATTATCAAATCTAAACCTTTCCTGGTGTAACTTGAGGCCATTTCCTCTTGTCCCATCCCTCGTTCCCTTGGAGAAGAGACTGATCCCACCTCACCACAACCTCGTTCCAGGGAGCTGTGGAGTGTGATGAGATGTCCCCATGCCTGGTGTGACCCTCCAATTGTTTTTGAAGTTCTGTTTTGCCTCCATTGTGTTGTTCCCCAAGGCCATGAAGGAATTCCGGAGTGACTGGTTGGATGAAAATGTTCTTATCACCCATGGAAATCCAGGGATTAACTGAGCACTGTCTTGGACTATGAAGGAAGTTTTACTTTCCTGCTTTTTATTTTTGTTTTAAATCTCCCATCAGGATCAGCTCTCCCCCCCAGCTCCAGGCTGATGCAAGTTCCAAGCACGCTGGGGTTTATCCTTTTTTTAAAACTCCAGTTTTAGGAAGTGGAGAGGGGCGGCTTTTGCAATTCCTGAATCATCGTGGAATTCAGTCCTGCCTACACACTTAAAAGCTTCTCCTCTTTTCCATCAGGGACTTGGTTCCCTTTTTCCAAAGAGTTTGCATGATAATGCAATTGTTATTTTCTCAAGGTTCTCTGTACTTAGATGAACCTCAGACAGAGAGAGGAGAATGGTTAATTAGCCAGACTAATGAGACCTGAGATCCTCAGTTTCAGTGCAGAGTTAAAGAGGGCTCATTAAAGCAAAAACCTCGTGGAATGAGCCAGCTCCAACAAAAAAGGAGGAAAATGAAAGAGTGTTAACCCTTGAGGAGGCTTTGATTTCCATCCAACATGGATAGAAGAAAGAAATAGCACAGGGAATGGCTAATTCCACCCTGCAGTGGATTTGCTTGGCTGCTGAGAGGGCAGATTCCCCATGGAAAACAAACCAGCACTGTTCAAATAGTGACAGTTTTCCCATGGGAAAGGAGGAAGAGGAATAAAGGGCAGGAGGCTGGGTGAGAATCCATTGGGTTTTTTTGGAGGGGTACAGAGAGGAGCCCACATAAATCAAATGCCAACAAAAAGGGAAAAAAATAAGAGTTATCTTTTCCCTGTGAAATTCAGGGAGGCAAGGACGTCATTCCTGGTTGGCTGGGAATAATTTCTCCAGCATTAATTAATAATTTCTCCAGTAATAATTTCAACCAAATAAATGATGAGGCACAGCACAGTCATGGAGGTTGTGCTTTCCTCTCCTCTTTGCTGCCTTGGTCATTGCAACCTTTGGCACATTTGGGTGGTGATATCCAGGTTCAGGTTAAATATTAAGGAAAATTTCTTCAGTGAAAGAGTGGTTAAGCATGGAACAGGCTTCCCAGGGAATGGTGGAGTCACCATCCTTGGATGTGTTTCAAAATTGAGTAGACCTGGCATTTCACCATATGGTTTGGTGGGAATGGTGGCACTTGGTTGAAGGCTGGACTTGATGTTCTCAGAGAACTTATCCAGCCTTAATAATTCTATGATCCTCTGATTCATTGTCTTCATTTCTGTTGCTCTCAAGCCCTTTTGCTGACAAAAAAGAAAAAAAAAACAACAAAACCAACCCAGCTCGAAGGGAGCAGTTTTTATATATTTTATGTATATTTTTATCTACTCTACTGTATACTAAAGTTCCAAGGGAACAAAAAATTGATTTACACAAAGCCCAGGAATTTACAGAGAAAAATAAACAGACTGAACCTTTGCCTTGCACTTATGGTTGTTACACTGGTCTTTTCTATTTATTAATCCCTGTTTTGAAAAACAGAAGGGGTAAGAAATGGGGGAGGGGGGGGAAGCTGTCCAGAAGTTAATGAAGTGTTTTGTTTTGCTGCTCTTGCATCCTTTTTTCTCATCTGCTTACAGAAAAAAAAAAAAAAAAGAAAAAAAAATAAAAGAGAGAGAGAGAGAAACACAAAGAGGAGCTGGTCTTTATACACTTTATTCTTTGGAAAATATTCCATAAGCTGCGTGCAAAGCCAAGCTAAGCCTAATTTTTAATTCTGCCCTCATTTACAGGGACACACCTCATTGACGCAAATCCCCGGTGGTGTAGAATCCTTTTCTCTGGAATACTGGATCCAGCTCTGGGGAGGTGGGTGGGAGCTGCTTGGATGAGCACAGCAACAAAGCCTGAGTGATAAGGAAGATGTAAAAAACATTTGAAGGAAGCAAAACTGTGGGAGGGAAATTGGGGAGTTCTAGAATTCCTGGGGAATTGGGGGGTTGTAGAATTCCTGGGACTGCGGCAGCCAGGGCTGGACATGGTGGTGAATGGCCTTGTTTAGGTTAAATGTGATGAAAATGGCACAAATTGTCCAACTTTTTCTCCTTTTCTGCTGTCATTGGGCGAGAATTAGTAATGGGCAGCTCAGCTGTGTTAATTGCAGTACTAATTAATAGCATGCTCCTCGTGTAGATCACCTCACGTGGTAGAAATGGTCTTGGTCATTTCTCCAGCTTAATAGATGGAAAATATTGATCTGGGAGCTAAAACCAGGAGCTCTGCTCCACTCAGCTGATGGAATTTCCGTGATGGATGGGACAAAAATGTTATTAATGAGGCTTTTTGAAAGGACAACACATCTACAGAGCATAAACACACAGAGGAGCAACAATGATGAACCCCAAAGTGATTCCAGTGCGAGATGATGGAAACCACCAAGAACCTCACACTGACGGGATGCTCATGGAATGTTTGTGGAATGTTAATGATCTGAAATGAGATGGAGAAGTCCTGTTTTGGTATATTAGTGGGAAGGAAGCTGAAGCAAGGAGCCAAATGGTTTATTTGGCATCTGAAATATCCATTTGGAAGGGAAAATAATCGATGGATGTGACCATGAATAAAATACATCTTAGCTTTCATGAGCTACAGAATGTGTTTGGAAATCTCACGGATCAGAAAAACTCAAATATAATGAAGAAATAGAGAGATTTTATAATGTAAAAGTATATCTACCCTGTCTCACTTTATTCATGGCCAATTCCTCTTGAGTAACAATTTTTTTTAGAAATTATTTCTTTAGATTATTGAGTGCCCTCTTTCCAGTTCTGAACTGCAATTTTAACTTTCAGTAAAATATTCAGATTTGAGTAAATTACTCTGTCCAGAGATCTTGTAGATTCCCCATCCCTGGAAGTGTTCAAGGTCAGTTTGGATAGGGTTTGGAGCAACCTGAAATAGTGGAAGATGTTGGAAGGGGTTGGAAGTGGGTGATCTTTATGGTCCCTTCCAACCCACACCGTTCCATGATTCTGTGATTCCCAAAGGCAGAGAATCAATGGATGCCGTAAATAAACTCAACTTTTTTATGCTTTGACCTTTTTACTTCCATTTTTAATAAGTTCTGTCTTGATTCAATTTCAGGGAATTGCTGGTTTTTACATCTTTGTAAAACTAAAATCCCATAATATTCCCATTGTTTCTCATCCTTCCTGTTAAGTAAATACTGGAGAATGGGAATTGTTGGCTTCACAGGGAACAGAGTGGGAAAAGAGACAGGAATTGTCAACAGGAGTACAGGTAGAGGGTGAATACCCACTACACATTTTTCTGATCTCTTCCAAAAAATCCCATTAATTCAAAAAATGCTAACAGGATGATTTAGCCTCTTCAGCTTTTATGGAAGATTTAGTGCAACCCAATATTGAACAAATATAAGCCCATTTCAGCCCAGTTTTAAGTGGTGCTGAGTTAGCATGCAAATGAGTCACTAAAAATCAACAGGAAATTACAGCCTGGGATATGAATCATCCATCGATCCCACAACCGTTCACCAGGGATAAGTGAGACATTTTGGAGAACAGTGTGGATCCAATGGAATGATGTCAGAGAAAAATGAAATTGCTGGAAAAGATAACCAGAGTAGTTAAGGACATAATTTTTTTTGTTTGTTTGTTTTTTGATGCGCACAGCATGGGAAATAAATCATATTGCAACCTCCAGAAATGGCCTCTTGCCTGCTTTTCCCAGAAAAAATGGAAAAATAGTGGAAATGGGTTAAATACCAATATTGCTGACTCCCAGCCAGGCAAAAAATCCATATATCCTGAGGAAATGTCATCTCTATAGAGGCAATTAAGTCTTTGTTTTATAATTCAGGATTATCAATATCTCATGTCAAGACTGCTGCAGCACTACTTAAAACCCTGATTTGTAGATGAGATGGGACATCAGGAAATATGTTGTATTTTCAGGGCAAGGAATAAAACAAGATGAAGAATAAGCTTTTTTTTTTTTTTTTCCCTAAATGTTATTACTTCAGGAGTAACAGAAAATTGAACAAACCCAAAAAATATATACCAGGTGATTGGGGAAAAATTATTTATTTTGCTTCCTATTTGTTTTCAAAGGGAAAAGAAAAAGAATTTTTTTTCTGTCTAAAAATCTGTCACTTTGACGAGAAAAAGTTTAGGAAAAATTAAATATTAATAAATACAGCCTTAATATACCTATCTCCAAAGGTAGGGAGATGCTACATAATCTTGGCTGAAGAGCTGAAGGAATATCAGTTCTTTAGGAGACTTAAATGCACCTTGGATCTTGTGTCCAGTTCTGAGCCCCTCATCCATGAGAAAGACATTGAGGGGGCTGGAATGTGTCCAGGGAAGGGAACGGAGCTGGGGAAGGGTCTGGAGCACCAGGAGAGGCTGAGGGAGCTGGGAAAGTGGCTCAGCCTGGAGAAAAGGAGGCTCAGGGGAGACAAAAACTCCCTGATAGGAGGGTGGAGCATGATGGGTGTCAGGCTCTGAGAGGACAAGAGGAAATGGCCTCGAGTTGTGTCAAGGGATTGGGTATTAGGAAAGATTTCATCATGGAAAGGGTTGTAAAGCTTTGGAACAGGCTGTCCATGGAGTATTGTTCAAAAACCTCTGGAAGTGTTCAAAAACCACTTAGATGTGGCATTTGAGGATGTGGTTTAATGGTGAGCATGGTGGTGGTACTCACCTGAAGGTTGGATTTGCTCCTAGAGGTTTTTTTTGAACTGTAACCATTCTGTGATTTCCTGATTTTCACATTCACAGCCAATTGTTTCTTTTCCTGGTGTGGGTGACAACTGCACAAAGCCCCAACAGCAAAGAGCTGGGATGCAGTGGTTTGGTTTGTGTCCAAGGCAATGAAGCCAGATGTGGGCAAATTAACTCAGGTGCAGTGAGAAGAGTTTTCATTTTGCCGTGGCATGGCTGGTTGGTGGAGCAGTGCAGGAACACCGAGTCTCTCAGAGCTGCTTCAGGTATTTTTACACTTGATTTTCACCCTGGTGACCTTGCTGTGCCTGACATCCCAACTCAACCAAGCAAACCACTGGAAAAGGCAGCAACAGGCTGCATAATGGGATTCAAAATGGTTATCCAACCATCTGTAAAAACCAAGCAAATAATTTTCCAAATGAACAGGATCGGATAAGGAGTTCATATTTATATTGCAACAGCGTTCCTGCTAAGAAGAAATAAAGATCATCAATGATTTACCAATAATAGCAGTGAGTACAGAAGGAGAAAAGGTTCATGGCATGACCTCAGGGCTTTAGAATAGCCTATCCTGGCACAAATAATAATTTTAGAACTCCAGCATGGATTTGTTTTCACATTTTAATATCCCAGAGTATTTTTTCCTCCCTTCAGATTGCCAGTGTCCCAAAGGAAGACTCCTAACCAAAATCACCACTTTTATCTTAATTGAGACATGCCATGAAAATTAAAATGATCTATTTAAATGGGTAAAAAGGAAACAAAGCTATTGGCAAAGCTTCTAAGATTTTTGTTCTACATCAGAATAGAACTGAATGAAGATATGAGAGAAGTGGATCAGTGGAGCAACCCACAGGGGTGATATGAGTCAACAATGGGTCTAAAAATTTATTTTAGTGAAAACATTCCTGATTAAGCTAATGGAGACAGAAGGATTTGAGGCCCTGAATTTTAATGTTTTATAGATCCATCAATAGAAGAGATTGAACACGTCTGATGAGGAGCAGCTGAGGGAGCTGGGGGGGCTCAGCCTGGAGAAAAGGAGGCTCAGCGGGGTGTTGTCTGGATTTTCGCTGTTCTCCTCTGCCTCTTTAAGAAGTTTTTCTAAAGTTCTATTTCAGCCTTCCGTGTTTACCTTTTGCAATGGAGTCTCTCACGATTTTACATAAACAACTTTCTTGTTATGGTAACTGTACACTCATGTTTACATTCTTCTCATAAGGAGGAGATTGTTGATGGACTGTTGGGTTGACCAGTGTGGTTGAAGAGGAAGATCTTCTTCCTCCAATCTGTGGTCACTGCTGGAATTCTATAAATCTTGAAGTCTATAAATAAACTTGCCCTTTTTTGCCTTGGACATCCCAGTTGGGTGAGTGTCATTTCTTTGTGTTGAATTACGACAGGGGGATCTTCTGGCTCCCCACAACTCCCTGAGAGGAGGGGACAGCCAGGTGGGGTTTGGGCTCTGCTCCCAGGGAACAAGGACAGGAGGAGAGGAAATGGCCTCAAGTTGCATCAGGGAAAGATCAGGTTTGATATTAGGATAAAATTCTTCACTGGAAGAGTGGTCAAGTATTGGAAGAGGATCCCCAGGGAAGCCACGGAGTCACCACCCTTGGAAGTGTTCAAAATCAGCAGATGTGGCACTTGGTGATGTGATTTAGTGGGAATGGTGGTAATCAGTAGAGGGTGGACTTGATGGTCTTGGAGGTCTGCTCCAGGCCATAATTCCCCAAATGCCACTGAGGTCACTCACCAGTGACAGGAGTGGGAGTTTGCATTCCTCATATCAATGCATCTATACCTTTACCTCCAGCTGATTTCACCCTCAAGGCTCAAATAAAAGGTTAAAATGGGTATTAACCACTTGCTTATCCGGCTCACACTTTCAAATCCGTGTACCACAACTTTTAACCTACAAATGGAACAAACTGATAAGCTGAATATTCTGCAATTATACTCTTTTTTTCCCACTTTTACTCTCTTTGCAGGCACCTTCTTCCAGCTCCAGTGTTCCCCCAGGGATGCACAGCCTCTCAGTGGGCCTGGGATGCTGCCAGCAATGATTTAAATATTACAATAATTTAAAAATTACAATAATTTAAAAACTACAATTAATATAAAATTATTACTATTATATAAATATAACCTGCCTACACTGGCTGTGTCTGTCAGACTTTTTTTCATGTTGGAGTATTATTTTCCACAGGGTGAAATTATTAAACAAAACACAGGTTTTCCTTGGAAAATGAGGGGATCAGTTTAATTGAATATTGTGGCAGGAGCAGATTAAAGGGTCAAGAGCCTTTACAACAGAAATTATCTGTTCCTAACAGAGATTTTAGAGGAGACCAGGTGAACCATACCAGAAAATTGCCTGGTTTTTATTAACTGTGAAAGAGAGCCAAGGAATTATTTGATAGGCACCTGAAGTGATATGAACCTCCGAAATTTTCTCCCGTTTGGAAGTCTTTTTTTTTCATCTGTTTCCACTGGCAAAGGGAATGTAAAATTTGTGGGGAAGCACTGAGCTCCCCAGCCCAGGGAATGCTACCCTCTGCTCGGGCAGGGGTTAATGAATGCAGGGCTTTGTGCACAACTTCCCACTGATTTTCCTGATTTTCCTGTGAGCGGGAACGCGGAGTTAAGCCACTTACTGCCGTGTCTGATAGTGTCAGTCAGGGGAGATAAGTGGTGTGGAACATGATAAGGTTGTGGGAGTGGTGGACCTGAGTGTAATAACAAGTGGGGTTTGCTGGGATGCTCCTCTCCAGCAGGATACAGGAAAGTTGTCATTGCCCTACAAGTGTTGCCTTAAAAATACATGCATTAATGCTTCAGTTTCCTCTAAATCATTTAGAGGAAATGAAATTATTTAGAGGAAAATCTAAATCTAAATTTAATATCAAACAACTAAAAAATTGCTGTCTAATTTCCACTTAGGATGCAGCAACAGGGAGTGAAGATGGAGTGGAGTTTTGTTAATTAGGCAACACTCAATTTTTGGAATTGATGAAGTTTAGAGAGTGGCCTGTGTTACAGATATTGAGAGTCCAATAAATACAGAATGGATTCAGTTTCTAGCTTTTTCAGGATCACGGAATCACAGAATGGTTTGTGTTGGGAGGGACCTTTAAAATCATCCAGTTCCAACCATTTCCATTGGACCAGGCTGCCCAGAGCCCCAGACTGGAGGCTTTTGGGACACTTTATGGCACCTTCCAGTGCCTGAAGGGGGCCTGAAGGCTGAAGAAGGACTTTGGATAAGAACATGTCGTTACAGGACAAGGAGAAATGTCTTCAAACCGACAGAGGGCAGGTTTAGACTGGATATTGGGAAGGAATCCTAATGATAAGGCACTGGAACAAATTTCTCAGAGAGGTTGTGGCTGTGCCATCCCTAGAAGTTTCCAAGGCCAGGCTGGATGAATCTTGGAGCAACCTGGCCTAGTGGAAGGTGTCCCTGGCCATGGCACTGGGGTGGAACTGGATGATCTTTAAGGTCCCATCAAACCCAAACCACTCTATGAGCCATTAAAAAAAGTTAAAATATAAAAATCAAAAGCTTGATGGTTACTCAAATCAAGCCCTGAGGTCCTTATGAGTGACAGCTGGTGTTCAGCTGGGTAGGAAAGAAGCTGAAAAAACTCCTGGATTCTGATAGATCTCTGCTGATCAGCTCCATAGATTGCTCCTGATCCGGGGTGGGATCTCACAGAATAAAAAGTATCTCCAGTCTGACAAAACACAATCTCACAGCAGCAATGTCTGACTATTTCATTCCAAGTATGTTTTAGCATTCCAACTGCCTGGTCCCATAAGCTTCAGAGAAGTTACAGCTACTTGGGATTCCAGAGGAATACTCCCAGACTTAATAAAACTGTCTTGGGGACTAATGAATTATTTAAAGACTGCATAAAGAAAATGTAACCTATGCATTTAAAGTAGGAAAATCCACTTTAAAGTCATCATTCTTCTGTCTTTATCAATCTTACAAGGTTTTTTCTTCATATATTGGTATTTTGTTTGTCTAGGCTGGATGAATTCCGAATGGGAAGTGTTGTCATTTAATTTAGGCCAATACTTGGCTCTGCATAAATTTATATTGATAATAAATATAAAGTCTTTTGTTTTATGTATGTATTTGCCCTATTAAACAATAAAAAAGTGCTTCACACAGAATTGGAAGGAATGACACAGAGGAATCACACACTCAGGTGTAACTGCCTTGGGGGTGTAGATGTTTTTATCCCAGAGCTCACCTTGACCGTGAGGATCGAAGATCTTTTCCTTTTTGCATCATAATGGGCTTGAATTTCAAGTGGTGAGAAAGAGAAGTGTCTGGAGAGAAAACCAAGTAGCTCAACAGCACCTTGAGAGGTCAGAAACCTCCAGTGAGCTGACTGTGGAGGACTGAAGAGGGAAGAGGAAAAAAAAAAATAGGAGGTAGAGAAAAACCTCAGAATAATGTGATAGGCATGAAAACTGTGGAAAATCCAGGCTCTGATGCTTGCAGCTGCTGAACCTGCTCACAGAAATGAGGAGAAAGTGCTGGAAAGGGGGGGGGGGAAAAGAGAAAATTCCATACTGGGGTCTGAGATGAAATCAGCAGAGGCCAAAGTGCACAAGCAGAGATAGCATCCCTTGGTGCTTTTGAAGCTTTTGTTATTTGCAAAACCTTTGAGATTAAACGCCACCTCCCTCATGAGGCAGCTAAGGAGGGTGGCAATGTCCCTGGAGCTGGAGATGCTTGGCATTCCCACATCCCCTATGGGTCATGGAATTATCGATGTTGGAAAAGATCTCCAAGATCATCCAGTCCAACTTGTGACCAAACACCTCCACCCCCACTAAAGCACATCATGAAGAGCCACATGAACTCGTTCCTGGAACGATTCCAAGGATGGTGGCTCCACCATTTCCCTGGGGAATCTGGGCACTGGGGATGGAAAAAGAGGGGGAAAAAGTGAGGCAGGTGAAGTAGGAAGCTGAGAAGGGAGGTATTTTCTGTGTTATGCACAATTTTCAGCTGTGAGTCCTTCCTGAAGCAGGATTGATTTGGTTTACCCAAAGTTTCAGTTCCTGTGATGGAAGCTGCCGTGTCCCCACTCCAACAGGAGCAATCCAGTGGGCAACTTCTCCTTGGGAAACTCCCTCGACTAGGCAAAAACATGAGATGTGTGAGGAATAGCAGATATTGCCATTCTTCAGCAGGTAAAGGTTTGTTTCCCCAGGTTTTCCAGTGCTGGATTGGGAACAAACAGCAAAGATCTTTTCCATTCAAATCTATTAATCTGCTGTGCTTAAAATCTCCAGGAATTATTCCCACAACATCCCGGGAACAGCTTCACCTTTGCTGAGCCGAGAATCACTGTATGAGGACACAACTCCTTCAGGTGATGTCCTGCTCCCCGGAGAGAAATCCCAGCTGGAGAATCCGGGATGTTTGGGAATGGATCACGAGTTTCGCTGTCATTTTAAATCCAGCCAGCTGATGGCTGTGTCGGGCAGGAAATGAGCTCCCAAAAGCAGTGGAAGCTGCAGTTTCATCCCTGTGGGGAAGTCGGGAGGGTGTCAGAACTTCCAGAAACTCAGATTCAAGCTCCAAAGAGCACCCGGAGCGTCCGGCTTGGCTCCAAGGGGAGCACGGGATGAAATCTGGTGGGCGTTGGGAAAGGGGAAAGGTGAGGAGGGGACTGACAGGGGAATTTGGGAGAAGGAGGAGAGGGGACAGAGGGAGCAACTGTTTTGGAAAGAGCAGCTGGGATTAGTCCCAAAAAGATGAGCTGCTGGTAAAGACTGGGAATATTCTGGGAAGAAAAGGATTTGCTGACACTTCTCCCTAATGATTTACAGGACTTCTAGAGGCAGATTCCCTGCCTCTAGAAGGGTGATTGGAACTGGATGTTCTTTGAGCTCCCTTCCAACCCAAACCATTCCATAATTCCCTGCTAATTCTGTGACATAAACCACCAGCCCCTCTGCTTCCCACCAGCTGTTCCTGTTCTGCTCAGGAAAACTTTTGATTTTGGATTTTTTTTTTTTTTTTATCCTGTCAGAACTCACCCAAAGGTGTCAGTTTTACTGAAATGTGTTCAGAACCACTCCTCCTCCTCCCTGCAAGACAGGATTTTGATAATACTGTCAACAACTTTTTTTGAGCTGGTGCAATTGGATTTTGGGAGCACTCTTTTTTTTTTTTTTTTTCCTCAAAAAAATAGTGGTTATTTTTGTTACTTTTAAGAGCTAAAATGCAGAAAGAAATAATTTCTAATCAGCCTTTTTTTTTCTGTTGGTTTAGTTTCTAACTTTGGTTTTTGGTTTGTTTGTTTTTTTTAAATATTTCTTCTAGTTCTTTCCATCCAACCTGTATTCTCCTAATCTTGGAAGGGAAATCACCTTCAAACTGCAACATTTCACACTGGAAATGTCTGGAAAAGTCCTTGATAAACTCCACTGCAATTTAGTGTTAAGGACCTCTAATCATGGGTGTTGGATTTTTCCTGTGTGAATTCCAGGAGTAATTCCCTCAACTTGCATGATTGTCTTTCCCTGCACCACTTCTTCGTACAGACAGGATGCTATTTATTCTTTATTCTTTATTCTTTATTCTTTATTCTTTATTCTTTATTCTTTATTCTTTATTCCTCACCCCTGGAAGTGTTCCAGGCCAGGTTGGATGGAGCTTGGAGACCCCAGCTCTAGGGAAGGTGTCCTTGCCCATGGCAGGGGGGTGGAACTGGATGATCTTGAAGGTCCCTTCCAACCCAAACCATTCCGTGATTCCCTGATAAATGCAAAAATAAGGACTTGAGCGGATTTGGCTGAGCTGTTGCTGCCTTTTAACAACTGGGTGTAAATTTTTTACAGTGTTTACATCAGACAGTGCTCCCTCAAACCCCTCTGTTATTTATTTGATGTGTTTATTTGGGATAATTTCCTGATGCAAGGTCCTGTTGACCAAACAGCTCATCCCCAGCAGGAAGCCAAGAATTTGCTCTATTACCAGCTCATTCTTCCCCTTCTCCCCAGTACCAGAGAACAAATGAAATCATCAGGGATTTCAATCTGGAAATGTCTCCTCTAGATAATAGTAAGGATTTCTCTGTGAGTGTTTTATCAGTTCTTCCAGCACAATCCATCACCACAGGCATGCACAGCTTGTGTCTATCTTTATAGATATCACTATATGTCAACGTCTTCTTGAATATATATTCATAAACATTATTGAACATATATGCAGATTTATATAAGGATCCTTAAATCAATTTTTCTTTCGATGGCAATTTCAATTTGGCAATAAAAAGTCTATGTGATGGATGTGGCTCTCTTTTCCGTGCAAAAGCTCAATATAGATCTTTCAGTATCAATAATTCCAGCTATAAAATACGTATGTATAAAACACTCAGTGCTCAAGACTGGATTAAATTAGTGAGATTAATTCTGATACCTATGAAAAGAAGTTAAAAGGAGTTAACTGTAAATTTGGCTCCTTTTTTTTTTCCCCTCTCTCCTTGCCCTGGCAAAGAGAGACACATTTCATTTCCCACTGATCCGGCAGCCAGCAGTAATTGGTCTGCAATTTATTGTGAGCGGAATAAGAAAGGCAGGAGAAAGGAACTGCAGAGGAGAGCTGCTCCTGGTTTGCCAAGAAACCTTCCAGGCAGCCTCACACAGCTGGAATTATTTCCTTTCACCACCTCCAAGCACTTGGAGAATATGGGAATACAGGAATCCCCTCCCAGAGCCCTGCAGTGGGTCCCAGCCAAGGGAAGTCCTACACTCAGAGCTGTGTAGGCCTGGAGAGATGATGTCAAACACGTCCAGAGAAAGGCAAGGAGCTGGGAAAGGGTCTGGAGGAGAAACTGGTGGAGCTGAGGGGCTCAGCCTGGAGAAAAGGAGGCTCAGGTGCCTCCTCACTCTCTACCACTCCCTGACGGGAGGCTGTCTTGAGGTGGGCATTGGTCTCTTCTCCCAGGAAAAAAGCAACAGGACAAGAGGAAACCACCTCCAGTTGTGCCAGGGGAAGTTCAGGCTGGATATTAGGAAGAATTTATTCACTGAAAAGGTTATCAATCCCTGGAACAGGCTGTCTAGGACAGCGGTGGAGTCACCATCCCTGAAGAGAATTAAAGGATGTGCAGGTCTGTCACTTGGGGACATGGTTTATTGGTGGCCTTGGCAGTGCTGGGTGAACTTGATGACCTCAGAGGTTTTTTTCCAGCTGGAATGATTCCAGGATTCTCTGGAATTTGCCCTAAACTGCCTCTCATTCAGTGCCTCTATCTCTGTGTTTCACAAACAACTCCATCAGGCCAGGCCTGAGACGTGACAGGAGACGATGACACCAATGGGAAGAGACCTACTTGGGCTTGGTGAAAACTGGGCAAGAACCAAAACCTGACTTACTCTACAGCTTCCAAGCAGAAGAGGAAAGGGAATTTTAGGGAGCTGTAGCCTCTACAGCCACATATCCTGATGCCATCATCACCAGAGGACTGGGCAGGTGTCTCACTGGAGAAGTCAAGAGGGTGCCTGTCCTCCCAGGAACTCAGAATCCACCTGCAAAGGGCACTGAGAGACCTTGGCTTGGCTCCAAGGGAGGCAGAGGAAGAAAACTGGTGGATTTGGGAAACTGGAGTGCGAGGAAGAGGAGACCAACAGGAGCATTTGGGAAGAGGAACAGTCTCCCGGGTGGAGGAGGGATGAAAAGAGCACCTGCAGCACCACTGTCCACATCTAGAACTGTCTTTCCTCTGAGCAGAAGAAAGCCACAGTGCCCAGGGCAAGCTTGTTTCACAGTCCTGGAAAGTTAACATCTAAAAATTCTGAATAATTAACAGTGTTTAATCAACAACAATTTTGGTTTCTGCTCAGGATAGGTGAGGGTAACTCCACAGGATGATCCCAACACAGGAGGGCAGAGGGATTTTTCACTGCATAAAAAGGGAATTCAGTTCAATCTCCAGGTGTGTTGGAAACAAGCTGACAACTGGAGCTGAAAGCAGCTGAATCCAGTCATTTTATACCCTGCAAATGCATCCCATGCTCTTAATGAGTCCTGATCCACATCTGTGTTCAAATTCCCTTGTCAATTCTGCCGCTCCAGCAACCTCCAGCCTCTGGAACAACATTACACCAAAGTCATGGATGGGATCTACCCGAGATTCAGCAGCTGCTGCCTCGTGCTGAGCCCTGGGTTTCCTTCCATGGCTCATTACAATAGGTTAGATTAGAACTACAGCTAATTGCTGTTGCTGTTATAATTTACAGGAGATGTTGTTACTGTTTGTACATCATGGAGCTGGCATAATGACATGTTGTCTCTCCTAATTATATCAGCCAAATAATTCCCACTAAGTACTGGCATAGTGTTTTAATTAATATTATTACTCCTGGATCTGTCACAAAGCTCAAAACTCTGGAGCTGGAAAATGACTTACTCTGTTTTCTTTTGTACTTTGAGGAAAGTTGAATGGAAATCTGGAGGTCTAGGATTTTTTCTCCAAGCAAGAGAGAGCTGGGTTTGATTGTTACCATTGCCAAGGGCATAACCGTGGGCAAATGAGGTGGAATTTCACTGCCTCTGTGAAAAGGGGAGAGAATATTTAAATTTATTTCTTTTGTCTTCAGCAGATGGGATTTTAAAGAATTCCTGACTTAGAAAGTGAGGCTTTGGTGAACAGGAATTAGCCAGCAAATGGGTTTGTGCTTCAGGCCTAGGCTCATCTCCGCTTGGCTGTTTAAATTAACAGTTAGCAATTAGTGACTGGATAAATTGGGATTCAGTTACCCAGGCTGTTTGCAGGTGAAGGGAAGCAGGAAAGCATCTCTGGAGGTGACCTTGATCATTAGTTTGCTGTTTTTCGTTATTTAAATAGGCTTTAAAGTTATTTTGTGACACAGTTAAATAACTCGAATAAGGTGGGATGAGGTGGAGATCCCAGGAGCTTGTGGTCAGTGGTCCAGGACCCATCCACATGTGCATTTCCAGTCCCAGGTACACTTAGGTGGGATTTGTGTTCCTGTGCTGGGAACTCCATTGATTCCAGGCCAACCTTCTACACAGAAATTGTGTAACTGAACCATCAGCCATGGATGAGCAACCTGGTCTGGTGGCAGGTGTCCCTGCCCTGGCAGGGGTTTGGGATGAGATGATCTTGGAGTTCCTCTTCCAACCCCAGCCATTCTTTGATTCTAGGATTTGGTGATTCACAGAATCACAGGACGGGTCAGGTTGGAAGGGACCACAGTGGGGCACCTGGTCCAAGCTCCCTGCTCCAGCAGGGCCATCCCAGAGCAGATGGCACAGGATTTTTTCCAGATGGCTCTGGAATATCTCCAGGGAGGGAGACTCCACACCCTTCTGGTCTCTGTTCAGTGCTTGGTCACTACACAGGGAAGAAGTTCTGCCTCATGTCCAGGTTGAACTTCCTGGTATCAGTTCCTGCCTGTCCCTCCTGTGCCATTGCTGGGCCCCACAGAGCAGAGCCTGGGCCCTGCTGAGAGCCCTCCCTGCAGACAGGGAAGGACAGACAGGGATGGGGTCCTCTCTCAGTCTTATCTTCTTGAGGCTGAACAGCCCAAGTTCCCTCAGCCTTTGCTTATCAGAGATGCTCCTGTCCCTTCATCATCTTCATAACCCTCCTCTGGACCTGTTCCAGGAGCTCCATGTCCCTCTTGCCCTGAGGAGCCCAGCACTGGACACAGCACTCCAGACGTGCCTCACTGAATCTATATTTATTTCTCTTTGACTTAGTGGTGTAAGTTCAGAAGTGACAAAACTGGCCTGAAAACCAGGAGGGAACATCCCGAGTGCTGAGGCTGCTGTGACTCCCAGTGTGGAAATGCATTCCCTGAGTGACGGGAACAGCCAGCTACAGGAGCTTGGTTTTTTTCACAGCTCCACAAATATCTGCTCCATAAAAAGCTGCCGACGGTTTTGTCACGGTGTGAGCACTGCAAGATGTGCAGGGGACAGTTTGAGCTCAGGATTTTGTACTTTGGGGATGAAGCACCCCACGGTCCATTAAGGCGGGTTTTAGAGCCAGCTGGATCTCTCTGACCTTCTCTGGGGAAAGGTCTGCGTTGAAAGTGCATTGTCACCTCTAAAATGGGGACAAGGATACGCTGAGAGAGGGAGGTAGAGCTGAAATAAGGATGAGACAAAGCAGCTCCTGGCTCAGGGTGTCACGATCCCCCTTCTGACACCAAAATAATGTTATGATAACTGAAATAATTTTAAGGTCTGATTATTAAAAGATGCCTCTGCCTCAATTAAGGTGCAAACGAGACCATGAAAATCAAGAGTACGGCTTTTATTTAACAGCAAGTGTGATGTAAAGGGTGGGAGAAAAAGACAAAGAGATGTAGATTAAATAAAAAAAGAGTCATCCCTGCATGGGTCCCTGTGGTGTCCCACTGGCCCTTCTTCTTCTGGTCTTCTCAGTGTGGACATCCCCAGGTGTTCTTCTGGAGGTACCACTTTTATACAGCCCAAGTCCCAGGTTTCCAGAGGCATCCATTCCATTCCCACAACTTGGGATGGCCTGTGTGTAGGCAGTTGCTTCCTTTTCCCACAGTTTGGTGGGAATTTTTGTCTGGATCAGGTACCCAGATCTGCTTCACCAGGCCTGGAATTTTCCCATTGTTGCACCTGCCCTGTGGAAATTTCATCGGGTGGGCAAATTCCAAACCCTCGCCTCCAATTAGGCCTGGTATTAACACCCTCCCCTTTGACCTCCAGGCCTACTTCAAGTTCCTCTTATGGTGGGAATTCTTGTGGGAATTTCCTCCTTTGGAAGTGCCTTGGGATGAGTTAACTGAATTCTTTAAGCCCTGACAAAGGCAACAATGGGAAGAAGTTTGGGAGGATGCGGTGGCTTCACTCCCTTGTTGACCCAGCTACTGCCTTGAGGATCAGCCCTGGGTTCTACACAGACCACATGAAAACAGATCTCCTGCCACAAAGAACTTGTCCTCCCCGAGAATATAAATCATATTCTGTGACTGTTTTTTCCATCTATCCAAAGAGGACAGACAGTGGATTTTCTGTTTGTCTAGAATTCTTTTTTCAGTTCATTTTGAAGCTGCCTGGAAAAAAAAACAAAACAACAAAACAGGTAGTGGCAAGGTATCACACAATCTTTGGAGGCCAACAGCTTCAGTTAAATCAAAACATTTCATTTAACCAAAGGAGAAATGGAGTCCTTTGATTTTTACTTTTTAATTTCACTCTTTATGATTTAACAGAATATACAGTCAGTGGGAGGCAAAAACTAAGGATAAAAGTAATTTGGAAATGAAGAATGAAAATGTTATGTGCTGGAAAGGTCAGAGAGGCAGTTTCAGCTTGATTGGAACATTTTGTTTGGGTTTTTTTCGGTTTCCCAAGAGATACTTAATAAAAATCCACAGACTGTTCCCTCACCAATGAATCAGCAGGGCAGTTCTAACCCATCTATTTAACATGATCCACTTTCACACATCGGCACCTGAGCCACAATCGTGTCACAGGAGGGGACAGTGACTTCATTCTGACTGAGGGACAGAGCCCAAGTGCTTTTAGAGAGGGCACTGCTAAGCCAGGCTGATAAAACAGCTGATTCAGCCAATTAGCACCATTAGTGTGTCTAGGTGAGATTTCGTCTGATCCAGAAGACTCCTGACGTTTTCCACATTTGCTCTTATCACGCAAAAGGTGGTGTGATAAGCAGCCCAAGAACATCTCCCAGGCTGGTACCAGTCCAGATGGAAGCAACAGTGGGGAACTTTTCATAGAATCATTAATGTTGGAAAAGACCTCCAACATCATCAAGTCCAACCCTTGACCAAACCCCACCATGCTCATCGTGAAGTGCCACATCCACTCATTTTTCAAGACTTCCAGGGATTGTGATTCCGTCATTTCCCTGGACAGCCCATTCCAATGTTTGACCATCCTTTCAGTGAATAAATTTTTCCTAAAATCCAATCTGAACCTCCCCCAGTGCAACTTGAGCCCATCTTGCACCATTTCTTTGTGTGCAAGGTCTTTGATTGCGATGGTTGACTTCCACTGAAACTGGGATAAAGCACAGCATGTGATTTGGTGAGAAAACTGCAGTGGAATGAAAGTCCTGAGACTGGCGTGTGCCCAGTGAGATTTAGAGAGCTCTTGGAAGCCCATCCAAGAGAGGAGGGAATCTGCACTCGCTGTGGTTTCCAGCTGCAACCACATGTTCAAAAAGCTAGACAGAAAGTAAGTGGAGAAAATTGATTTTTAGCTCAATCCCTTACATCTCCGTGTGGCTGTTGGACATGAACCTGGCCAGAAAATAATGGAATCATGGATTGGTTTGGGTTGGGAAGAACATCAGATATGATCTAATTCCATCCACCCTGCCTTGAGACACCTTCCACTATCTCAGGTTGCTCCAAGCTCTGTCCAACCTGGCCTTGGACACTTCCAGGGATCCAGGGCAGCCACAGCTGCTCTGGGCAACTTGTGCCAGGGCCTCACCACCCTCACAGGGAAGATTTTCTTCCTGTTACCACATCTACATCTACATCTACATCTACATCTACATCTACATCTACATCTACATCTACATCTACATCTACTTTCTTTCAGTTTGAACCCACTTCCCCTTGTCCTGTTTCTCCAGGTCTGTGTAAATAATCTCTCTCCATCATTTTGTTGCCTCCTTCAGGTAATGGAAGGCAGCAATTAGATCATCCCAAAGCTTCTCTTTTCCAGGCTGAACATCCCCAACACTCCCCATTTTTCCTCATAGGAAAGGTGCCCCATCCCTCTAATCTTGGTTGGTGACACTGTGCCACCGCTGAGCTTCCCAAGGGAACAAATTCCCTCAACAACCTGCAAAGAGCTCGATGCCACTAGAAATTAGAGACTGAAAATAGAATACAGCTCATCCTCTTTCTTTTTAACACCCCAAAATCTCTGTCACTTTTTTTTTTTTTTTCTGTGGGCCTAGGGGACAGCTTTAACTCACAGAGAATTCTTACAGCTCATCAAAAACATTCTGGGCTATCACAGGCACTGTGCTGCGGTTGAGAAAAATACTTATTTATGAGTCTTGCATATTGTTAACAAAATAACATCTTTCATTTTGCTTTCATATCCCATGATTCAGGGTGTTTACAGAATAAGCTGAATCTCATTAAATTTTGAACTGAGCTGGCAAAAGACCAGCTTGGCTGAGGTTCCACTCTGCACAAAAGCTGAGAATGCACCTCAGAGGTAAACAACAGGCCTTGACTTCAGAAAAAAGAACAGAAAAATTGAATGTTTGCTGGTTTTAGGGGTCACAGATTTCAGCTGAACTGAACTAAGTTCAGTTTTTACCCATTTGTGATGTTTTTTAATGACTGCTACAACAGACACGGATTCAGGAGATCTGGATTTTATTCCTAAACTTGTTGGAGATACTCTGTACAAAGCACTTCCCCTTAGCCCAGCCATTAACTGGAAGTGACAACCCTGATTTTAATAAGGTCCCCTAAAAGCTGCTGTCAGGCAGCCTGGCACTGTGATTCCTCCCTGCTGGAATAACTGCTCAGAAAAATAACAGCACCAGGCTCATTTGCCTAAAACAGGCTGAAGGCTTTTATCCCAGCGCCTGAGCCAGGAAATCAATCAGGAACTGATTTCCATCAGGCTGCACTGAACAGGGGAGGTTGTGGGTCTGTCACCTGTGTGAGAAAATCCCAGGGATAGAGGTGTTCACAGCTCTTGGAATCATGGAATTATTTATGTTGGAAAGGACCTTTAGGATCATTAAGCCTCGCTGTTAGCCCAGCATTACTAAGTCCAGCACTAAACCACGTCCCTAAGTGCCAAGTTTTTAAACACCTCCAGAGATTATGACTCCACCACTGCCCTGTGCCAGAGCTTAAAAGCCATTTTAGGTCAAGAAACTTTTCCTAATGTTTGACCTAAACTTCCCCTGGTGCAACTTGAGGCTGTTTCCTCTTATCCAAATGCTTGTGACTTGAGAAAAGATCCTGACCCCCACCTGGCTGCACCCTCCTGTCAGGGGGATGTGGAGAGTGATAAGGTCCCCTCTGAGCCTCCTTTTCTCCAGGCTGAGCCCTCCCAGCTCCCTCAGTCTGTCCTGGTGCTCCAGACCCTTCCCCAGCTCCATTCCCTCCTCCGGACATGCTCCAGCCCCTCAAAGTCTTTCTTTTCATAAGAAACCCAGAACTGATCCCAGGATTTGAGGTGTGGCCTCAGCAGTGTCAGTACAGGGGGACAATCCTGCCCTGGTCCTGCTGGCCACAATTTTGCTGTCACAGGCCAGGATGTCACTGGTGTTTTGGATGCCTCCTTCATGTCCCTGTTACCCAAAGCTCGGCCCTCAGGTGTCTCTACCAGAGCCAATGGGTTGGAATCACAGCACAAGGGCCTGAAATTTGCACACCTCATCACCCCAGGCTGGAAAAGACATCTGACTCCCTTGACATGATCAGGATCAGTTTGGAAATGGACTTTGGACAAGGGTGGAGAGAATATGAAGTGGGTGGTATGTACAAGGAAGGAGAAGGAGAAGGAGAAGGAGAAGGAGAAGGAGAAGGAGAAGGAGAAGGAGAAGGAGAAGGAGAAGGAGAAGGAGGAGAAGGAGAAGAACAAGGACAAAAAGGACAACAAGCACAAGCACAAGAACAAGAACAAGAACAAGAACAAGAACAAGAACAAGAACAAGAACAAGAACAAGAACAAGAACAAGAACAAGAACAAGAACAAGAACAAGAACAAGAACAAGAAGGATCTGCAGTGAGAAAATAGGGAGATAGAAAAGAATGAAAAATAGCAGTGAAGGAAAGAAAACAGCTAGGGGCAAAAGGATTTGCAGAGCAAAATGGAGCAGACCAAAAGAAGGAAAAGGTTTGAGTGGAGGTGAGAGAAAGGTGTAGAGCAATGGGCACAGGCAAAGCAAACTGAAACCAAGCAAAGCAACCTTGAGCAAATGAGGGGGAAAAAAAATTGGTGTCAGTCTAAAGAACTTCATTCCATCCCCAAATTATTGTTGTTGTTCAATGTTGTTCATTTTTCTTCACAGTAACATTTAAAGGACCAGTATAATCAGAATTCAAAATGTGCTCAGAGTTCAAACACATTGAAAGGATCCAAATGAAATATTTCAGCATTTCTGAACCCAAAGTTTTTTACCTGCAATATATTAGATCACACTGAAACACTCAAACACTTTATTCATTGCTTCAACTTTCACCCATCTGCATTTTCTTACATTGCTTTGCAGAGGGAACCCTTGATTCATGCAGGCATAATTACTCACTTAATTACAGCCATCCTGAGCATCCTGTCTTAAACCAAATTTGTACAAATTTATTACAAATTTATTTATTATCAGCTAGAAATAGTGATGTTTCCACAGACACCCTCCATCCAAAGGGCTGGATTGGTCCTGTTTTGAGAGGGATGTTTCCAAACTGCTCTCTCAGAATGGTGTTGAGGGATGCAGGGGTTGATGGGTGTCACCTCAGCTGGTGTTAATTGCAGGGCAGGGTGAAATCCAGGCTTGGTAAAACACCCTGAACAGTGGGGGAAATGGGATATAACTGGGTTAAATGCCTGTATTGACACAGCCAAGTAAGCAGGACCATGGGATGGGATGAAAAAAACCAAACCAACAAACCCAGGTGTCGTTTAGGACCTAAACCAGCTGTAAACCTTTTGTGAGAGACAATTGGGATTAAAAAACTCTGTTTTATGGGGAAGGGTTGGCAGCATGGAGTCAGGCTGTGTCATCCCAGTTGGAGTTAGAGCCAGAGAAGAGCTCCAGACCCTTAAATTTTCTTGTGCTGCTCTGCAGCAGAGCACAGCTGTTAGCAGGAATCCTTTGGGGGGAGAATGTGGGTTTTTTTTTTTTAACCTGAGGGCTGTTTGTTCTATGTTTCTGCTGCAGTCCTAGCCCAGACTGGGACACATCCTGACATTGTGTCCAAAAAACCACAAAGGGAATGCATCCCCTTCCTAATATCCCATACCCTGCTGTCCTTAGGCAGGGAAATATGGATATACCCTCGGGGTGTCCTGGTGTGGACAACTACAAGTGAGGCTGGGCTGCCCTGTGGAACAATCTGGTGCTGCTGATGTTGAAACAGAACCCCTGGAGATGGTTTTAATGTGAGAACAGCAAAATACTTCAGGGAAAAATATCTTGGTGGAGAGTCAGGACATTCGCTCCAAACTCTGAGTGCTGCTCTTGCAGGAGGAGATGAACAACAAAACGCCTTCTTTGAGGAATCACCATCTGTTTTCCAGTGAGTTTTTGTCTGACCTTTACTTTCAGTCCTTTGCTTTCAATCCTCACTTGTCCAAGCAAGTGCTGGCTTTGCTGATCCCTGGGATTTCTGGGGAAGATGACTTTCACCAGGATCATGTTTTCAATCTCTTCAGGGAGCATGGGAGGCTGAACTCCTGCTGGGAGTGAATAAGTGACCTCAGTTGTGCCAATTTATAGCCTTGGAAAAGCTGCAGCAGGATGTGAGGCCCCATCTGGGCTGTGCAAGGTTTGCAGTGTCAGGAGGGTGCACAATTGATTCTCCTCCATCCAAACCCACATCTAGATTCCACACACTTCCCTGGCACAATACAATAAAAAATCCATTTTCTACTCTGCTCAACCACTGTATTTTGAGTCCTTTTCAGTGCTTTATGGACTTCAGATATAATTATGTGCAAGAACTTGCTTGGGAGAGACCATCAGGCACTGAACTCACACGGAAGTGCGACTTTGAAGTTTAGAAACATATTAAACAAGCAAATGGAGATGTTCTTATTCAGGGGGAATTCTGACCTGATTTATTTTGATTCTCTTTCAGTTTGAACTGAGAAAGCTTGAGCTGAAGTCAAGTTGAACTTGTGAACACGAGCTGGTGGTCACAAAAACAGTAAAAATAGTCTTAGGTCCAGACCTAAGATCAGAGCTGGGTCCTAACCAAATGACAGACTGTGCAGCCTAAGGAAGATCTTCCCAAAGTCTGGACTCCAACACGTTAGTAAATCCATTGTTTCCCCCATTTAAGCACCCAAAGTGTAAAATCCATGTAGAGACACTGAAATCTGGGTCATTTTTTTTCTGCTGTTTATTCAAACTTTACCTAGAGGTAATAATGATTAATACATTGTTTGATACATATTTCACCAGTGGTTCCTGAATTAATTCAGCTTCTTATAAACACAGAGAATAATTGAATACCCTTGTTACTCATGTGTTCACAACCCTCCCATTGTTGTAATTGGGTCACCCCAGTCCTCAGATGAAATCAGGTTTTAAAAATAAGCCATATTCAAATGGGGTAAGAGGGAAATCGTGACATCAAACCTCAGCAGAAAGTGCTTGTTAACAATTTAATAAACAGCCTGTGTGCCATGCTGTTGCCCAGTACTTGGATAAGGATGTAAGAAATTAATTTCTGGATCAGAACTCTGTTCTTCTAGCACAGGATTCCCTGTCCAACACCGAAATTTGGAATTAGGGAGGGTAAAAAAACCTCATCCCCTTTCTGCAGTTTATTGCCATGCACCCACAGCTGTTGTATTAGAGGAGGTAGAGGGAACAGTTCTGCCAGTTCCCCTTTATGTCTGTTTTGAGTGTCTTTTTGCCCTTACATTTTGTTGTCTGACTTCAGTGATGTGGAGAGCAGAGAGTCCCGTGTTCTGTCTGTTGGATTAAGAAGCAATCTGGCCTTTTTTTCTGTTCTTAATTTTGCAGAAAACCAGTCCCCATTTGATTATCCCACCCACTTTGTGATTTTTCAATCCTCAGCCTCGTCCTCCACATCCTCAGATTTCTTCTCTCCAGACTGAAGAGTCTCTGCAGCCTTTTCAGTCTCTCCTCTATAGGCAGATACTCCATATTCCTGATTATTTTACTTTATCTGGACTTGCTCTTATCTCAGCTGGGTCTGTTTTGAGAGACAGAGAACAGAACTGCACAAACAACTCAATATGAGAGGACATAAAAATTCTGTGTAACAGAAAAATCCCTCCCTCTGTCTGGTTTCCAAAAACCTCCTTGGTGATTCCCAGCTTTTTGCCAGCATTTTTGGCTGCTGTGGCACACAAAGCCAGGGGTTTCAGGGTGTTCCCAGTGACAACCCCAGGATGTCATTCCTGAGTTTTCGCAGACACTTTGGAGCACAGCAGCGTGCAGGCATGGTTTGGATTGCATTTCCATGGACACAAAATATTTATTTGTAGTCATTTGGAACAGGTTATTTGGGAATCCATCCAACCTGGGCTCAACAGCCACTTTCCTATTCATTTTTTCAAATTTTTTTTCAAATCCTTTCAATCCCTTCGAATCCCTGTGAGGTTCCTCTGGAGCTTCACTTGGAATTTCATCCCACTCTTGTGTATCATGAGAAGCAACCACTCAGTCCTATTTTCCTTTTAAACCCTCTGGAAAAGGATTGGATCCTCTTCTCCAATCCTGTAGTGTGTTATATTTTTAAATGCTCCTTTTTGAAGGAATTTTTGGAAGGGATTTTGGGTTTTTTGAAAGTCCAAACTGGATTTCCAGCAGACTCCTGCTGAACTGCTGCTTATCTGCCTTTACAGAGCCACACTGCCTCTTTCCCAACAATCCATATTTGCCATAAACTCCTTCTTTCCTAGAGAATACTGATTTTCCAGGGAACCAGGCAGTGATTGCCAAGACATTATCCCATATTTTGTAGATGGGAATTAGATCAATTGTTTCAACCTCTGGGAGTTGTGGCCATTAGTAATGCTAGGTTCTATATCTCACCCAAAATCTTATATGTGAGTTTCTTCAAGATTCCAATCCAGAGGATACTTTGGCATTGAGGTGAATTGTTTAATTTGTGGGTATCAGGAATTAACAGGTAATTATAGATGAGAAAGTGGGATTGACACAGGTATTTTTGGTACGAAGGCAAGAAGTTATCTAAGGGGAGGTTTGGGTGGGATATTAGGAAAGGATTTTTCATCCAGAGGGTGGTTTGGCTCTGGAACAGGATCCCAGGGAATGGTCAGAATCCCAAACCAGAGCTCCAGGAGAGTTTGGACAATGCTCTCAGGCACAGGGTGGGATTGCTGGTATGTCCTGGGCAGGACCAGGATGTGGACTGATCCTTGTGAGTCCTTTACAACGGAGAATATTCCATGATTCTGTGATTTTTCAGTATTTTCAAAGCTGCTCAGCCAAGCTCGAATACAGCAGGACCCTCTGTTCTTAAACTGAATATCAGTGCATCCAATCTTTGGTAGACAATCATAAAACTGATTATAAATTCATTTAGAGCAAACATGGGTATTTCTGTTTTTCATTTGAGCACCCAACAGTTCCAAATAAAAATAAATTCTTACAGGCATGAATCTTTACAGAATTAGGCTGAATTTAGAGGCTTTTTCACCCAAAATTGCAAACCATTAACGTGGGAATATGTTTAAATGTCAGGGTATTTTCCCTTTATATTTTCTAAACGAAAAGTTTCACTTTGGAAATGCCAAATCCCTTTGTTTTGACATTTTTCTACGTTAGACCTTTTCACCCTTAATTTCAAAATAGCAGTTTTTAATTTTGAAAAATTGACTTCGGTATAAAATAAATGGTTGGCTTTTTTTAATAGATGGGCTAACTTGAAGAAGCACTTCTGAGTCAAAAGAAAGAGTTTAGCTCTATCTCAGGTGCTGTTTTACCCTTTTTTTTCCCCGCTTGGGAGGGAGCAGAGGTAATGGAGGGGATTTATTTTTTTCCATACTGATTTTTGTTTCAGTTCTCAACTGCGTCAATTGCCCTGCTCTATCTGCAATATCTGGAAAGCAGAATTTGAGATAAATTCATCTGGAAAACTCATGTAATGTAATAATCACAGAATCTCAGAATAGTTTGGGTTGTGAGGGACTTAAAAATGATCCAGTTCCACACTCCTGCCATGGGCAGGGACATCTTCCAACATCCCAGATTGCTCCAAGCCCCATCCAACCTGGCCTTGGACACTTGCAGGGATGGGGCAGCCACAGCTGCTCTGGGCAACCTGGGCTGGGGGGCCTCACCCCCTGAGGTGACCTAACACTGCTCAATGTAATCCTTGCTCCTCTCCAGGATGAGAATGACACCCAAAAGCCTAATTTGTGGCTCCAGGCTTCTACACAACAATTAGCAGGGCTGGAGGAGCTGCCAGAACCTTCCCTTGTCACCTACACCCATTTCCGGACCTCTGTCAGAGCAGGTGTACTGCTGGGAGCTGATGTAGCTCCCTTGTGAAGCCAGATCACCCTCTTAATTTCCTCTTTCTGAATCATTCATTCATCTGACGACTGTTAATTACCAGATTAATTACCTGTTGAGGTGCACAGGTAGCAACAACAGCTCCTTTTTACATCATCCCCACAAAGCGTTTCCTGTTCCTCTGCTCCTGGCAGAGTGGCGTACCTACTAATTGGCAGTGTGTCTCTAATTGTAATTTAACAATCACATGCCTCCCACTCCCACCTCATTTCCACATCCTGCATCTGCACCAGCTCTGTTTTCTGGGGGGATGGACCCTGATTCCAAACCCTGATTCCAAACCTTCTCCTTGGTGGTGAGTCAGAGAGCAGGAAGGGGTGAGAGAAGAAAGGGGTGATTTGCTTCTCTTTGCCTTCAGTGAAAGGATGGAACAACAAAGGAATTGCTGGAAGATGTAATTACAGGAGTGTGTTGTCAGGGAGAGGTGGTTTTGTTTGGATGTTTTGCTGGAAAGCACAGGCTTTGGAAGCACAAACCTCTGGGAGTCCCTGATGGAATAAGCTTCCTGCAATGTCTTCAAAAGGGAAGCTACGGAACTCTTGGAAAGGCAGGCAAAGGAGCCCAGGGCTGGGTTTCTGTCACCTGATTTCAGATCTCGGCTCTCCACACAGATTTCCTTTATTTTAATAATTAAAGAGAGTTGACTTGTTCGGCCTGGAGTAAAGAAGGCTCTGGGGAGAACTTAGAGCTCCTTCCAGTGCCTGAAGGGGCGCCAAGAGAGCTGGAGAGGGACTTGGACAAAGATCTGGAATGCCAGGACACAGGGAATGGCTTCCTGCTGCCAGAGGGCAAGGTTAGATTGGATATTGGGGATAAATCCTTCCCTGTGACAGCAAACTGGACGCGAGCACAGGTTTCCCAGAGAAGCTGTGGCTGCCCCTGGATCCCTGGAAGTGTCCAAGGCCAAGTTGGACAGGGCTTGGAGCACCCTGGGGTAGTGGAAGGTGTCCCTGCCCATGGCAGGGTGTTGGAACTGGATGGTCTTTAGGGTTGCTTTCAATTCAAACCATTCTATGGAAATGAAGAAGCTCCAGGGAGCTCCAGGATGTTGTTTGTCTCACCTTGTGCAGGTGTAGAGTGGAGATTGCATCCCAAACTCCAACCATCCCATTGCCTTGCTCTCCAGAGGTGGAGCAAGGAACCTCCAGTGGTATTTCCCAGCTGGAGTCACGTTCATCAGAAACACCCGCCCTGAATCGTAGAAACACAAAATCTCTGAATTATGGAATAGCCTGAGCTGGGAGGGACCCACAGGGATCACCAAATTCTCATTTCTTTCCCTGAACAACACCAGACAAACCCCCTGTTGGTTTCCTGATAAAAATATCCCTGGAGCTCAGGATCAATGTGGATCCTCTGATAGCAAATCAAGGTGAAGGAATGACCCACCTCACACCTCTTTGTGTTCTCCTTTCAAGCCACAGGTTCCACTGAGATTGGGAGTATTTTAATAAATCTTCCTCCTGACAAACGATATTGAAATTATCTGCTGGCTGTATAATTTATTAAGGAAGAACACAGGAAAAAGGAAGACAGAACAAATGGAATGCGAGGCAGTAAAACCCACGTCAGGTGATAATGAATAGTTTAAGTTTAGTTTCGTTTGGATTTCATGATGAAAAAGCAAACAGAGAAAAGGTTTTCTTTGAAGTGCCTGATAGTTCAGCTTTCTCAGAGGGATTTAATTCAAAGTTAGGCCATTAATTTTGTCTTAATTTTTAAATTAGCCCTTGTTATTTCCCTTGAAAAATGAATGGAACCGAAAGAAGTAGCATTGACAAAACGTCATGAAAATCACTTTCATTCCACTTCTTTTTTCTCGTGTTTCCACAGTAAAAAGACGGGAAGTGTGAAGTTAAAAAGTGAGAAATTTCACTTCTCAAAGAGAAGTGAAAATGTTCATCTTTTAAAAAGTCAAAACAAGCTGCAAAACTCTTCATTAAGTTGCTGGTTAGAATGTTTTTCATAACAACATGGAAAATGCCACTGAAACGGGTGTGATTTATCTGAATGTTTACATTTTAATGGAATTTGCCTTTTTTTTTTTTTTTTAATGGTGAAAAAAATTCGTTCCGTGGTTTTCCATTAGCAAGTGTAATACTAAAGACTAAACTCTCCTGAAATCCAGGAGTGGGAGTGGAACAGTCTGCTCTGGAGAAGATTTTACACATTGAAGGGGGAATTATGAGGCATTCCTCAATTTACACCATCTGCAGCATGTGGTTGCTTCTCATACTTTGCTGACAAAATAAGACTTGTTATAAATCTGGAAGAAGATAAAATGGCATAAAAAAAATTACCTTTTCTATTTTTTTTTTTCCTACAGGAAATTGGAAGGGAGAAAAGCAGCCAAAACCAGACATGTGTTAGACAAAAAATAGATATTTCACTCAGAAGATGCTGAGGAAAAACAAGTCTGTCAGCAGGGTTATGTCACCTCAAATGCTGTGCAATACCAAATACCTGATCCTCGATTTAAGCAAAAGTTCTCAAAGAGGCCAAAGTAAAGAAAAGCCTAAACATTTTATTTTTAATTTTTTAATTATTTATTCTTTTCATTTTGTTGCTGAGATAGAAATGAAGATGGAGTGAAGAGAGAAATAACATTCTTGTTACACACCCAAGCTCCATCTGACAGTAACTGACAGGATTGCAGCTACTGGAAATCACGGGGAATTTCTTCATTAGGAGGAATTTCTGCAGGGAAAGGGTGGCCAGGCACTGCAATGTGATGCTCAGGGAGGTGGTAGAGTCCCCATCCCTGGAGGTTTCCAAGGAATTACTGAACGTGGCACTCAGGGCTGGTGACAAGGTGGGGATCAGGCACAGCTCAAACTTGAGATGGTCGTGGAGGGTTTCCCCAACCTCAATGATTCCGTGATGCTGTGAATTATCCAAAGAGAGAGGCATTTAGGAAGTTAATTAAGCTGAGGAGACAGTTTAGCATTAAGTGCATCATTAATAATTTAGTTTCGTGTTCTACATTTTTTGTAACAAGTCCCCATGATGTGAATCACGGAGTGCCTGAGAAACAGCTGTGAGACTTTGAAATCACTCCAAAGGTCTGGAGTGACAGGAAAAGGGGGAAGTTTAGATTGGATATTGATAATAAATTCTATCCTGAGAGGGTGGGGAGGCCCTGGCACAGGTTGCCCAGAGCAGCTGTGGCTGCCCCTGGATCCCTGGAAGTGTCCAAAGCCAGGCTGGACAGGGCTTGGGGCACCCTGGGACAGTAGAAAATGTCCCTGCCCACGGCAGGGGTTTGGATCTGGATGATTTTAAAGTTTCTTCCGACCATTTTAGGATTCTACACCTCTCCAGTGTTAAAGCTGGTTTGAGTCACCTGACACACAAGGAATCCCACACAGAAGTTTGTGGGTGGCCACAAACACAGTCCAGAGGTTCTGCCTCCCCCCTCCTGATTCTTGAGGTCTCCATGTCCAGTTCTCTGCTCCAGTTCTAAAGGCCAGAACACAAAGCAGCACAATTTTGCTTTTTCTTGTTTCCTCTCTGAGGAGACCTGCTCCAGCATTGTCACTGCAATGAAAAATACATAACTGGCATTTTTAACTGAGATGAGCTTATCTGACAGAGCCTTTTGGGTAGAATATTTATTAGAGATGTGGACTATCCATGCTGCAAATTATCAACTGTAAGACATAGGATAAACTGGGATTAACAGTGGCCAGCTGAGCTAAGGGATCTGCTGGGGTAGAGAATCATGGAGTGGTTTAGGTTGGGAAAGACCCCAAGATCGTTGAATCCAACCCTTCCCCAGCCCTGCCAGCTCCACCACTAACTCATGTTCCCACATCTACACTGCTTTAAAAACCTTCAGGATGATGATTTAACTTTTCCCTGGGGTCAATCCCAATCCTTTCAAATCCAAGCATCATTAGCAGACCTGGGGCTTGAACTGGGGTCATTGGAAGTTTATCCTGTTTGGGACAGCCTTTCCCCACAAACCCTGAGGGCAGAAAATGCTCAATTCCAGTGCCAGTGGAAGACAAAAAGGGAATTCTGCTGCTATCTCTGCTATGCTTTTCTTCTTAGCATGAATTTCCTGGAGTCTTCAGCTCAGACTTCCACAGAAATGGAAACAAAGGGAAGGGAAAATGTTGGGGTTTTTTTCTCTCCTGTTTCAGAAGCAGATAAAGGTACCTATTTCTTCAAAATATCAAATACATTTTTGTGTTTTACGGGAACATGTTGGCTGGAGCTGTAATTCATTCAGATAAATCCATTTGCAATGGAAAATGAGATCCAGAAGTGAAAAAAAAAAATTCTCCTGCTTTATATTGGTTGTTAGGAAATTTCAGGAGTGTTGCTGCTTTCTCCATTGACTGTCAGTGCATAACCTTGGAAAAATAGTTCTACATCCTTGCTGCCTATCATTAAAATAGGATAAAAACCTTTATCCATATGCTTTATCTGATTTATTTTCCTAATTTGTAAATGCTTGCACATACTGACAGTCTTTGATTAAATATATATAAATAAATGGAAAATGTTCATAATTTTTAATTTTCCTTGCAGTGTTCCAGCTGGTATGTTTTTGGTCAATTGATCAATAAAATTTTGGTCAATTTTATTTTGGTTAGTAAGCACCACTGCAGTGATTTCCAGCTGAGTTTTGAAGAGACACCAAGGATTGTGATGGTCACTGATCTCTAGTAAGCGTGGTGCTCACTCGAAAACAACTTTTACAGTGGAGGAAATCAATATAATTTGGAAATTTTGCCTCCATGATAGATGCAGGTGACAACCGAGCAAATGGAAATTCCTATCTTTGCTCACATGTGCAAAAATACCTTCATTTTCTGAGGAAATCAGGTTGGAAAAGCATCTCTTGGAGTGTCATTTAGCCCTCAGTCACTAACCTAGAGATTTCAGGAGACAGGAATTTCACTGAAGAATCACTGAGACCCCTTAATGCTGCCTAAAGTTCATTATTGGGCTTTTTTTTTTTTTTTCATTGATCATGTTGTAGAAAGAGGTCTTGTACATATTGGTATTGATGGTGGGGATTAGAGATGAGCTAAAGTTAAAAGGAAAAAAAGAACAAATCCAAGGAAACCTGGGCTGGATGTGAAATATCCCATCAGCTCTGTAAATGAGATCCATTAAAACAATAAAAATACCAATCTTTACATTCTGAGGCGTTCTGGGCAATCAGGAAATCCATCAGAGGAGCTTCTTCCTCATCTCCTGCTGTCTTTTTCCACATAAAAACTCATATTTCTCTTGGCTGGGGTTGCATCCTGCCCAGCCTTCCTATGCCAGGAATGAAACTTCCGAATATTTTCTCTTCTGTCTGCTAATGAATTGCAGTTTGGCTAATTGGTCTTGTTTGTTGGATGGTAGGGGTGGTTTGTTTGAAGATTTTGTTGGATATATCCTTTTAAATAATTATTTTCCTGGTTTTTGGATGTGATTCTGTGTTTGGTACATTTTTTTTTGGCTGTTATTCAGGTGGTGGCATTTCCTTCTCACGTGGATTTAGTGTCTGCTATCAATAAACCCCTTCTCTCATGAGATATTTTCCAGTTATATTGCTTAGGAAACCAAGGATTGGGGGATGGAAAGCAGGAAAAGAGAGAACAAAAATCAGAATTGACATGAATAAACATAACTCCACAGGCACAGCTGAGAAAAAGAAATTCAAGTACAACTGCAACCTCAGTTGGGAGAAAGCAGAAATGTCACCCTGTGACTAAGGAGACCCTTGAATGTCCAGACAATTTGAACATTTAAATTGAATATTGAGAACAAATCCTTCCCTGTGAGGGTGCTGAGGCCCTGGCACAGGTTGCCCAGAGAAGTTTTGGCTGCCCCATCCCTGGAAGTGTCCAAGGCCAGGCTGGATGGGGCTTGGAGCACCCTGGGATAGTGGAAGGTGTCCCTGCCCATGGCAGGGGGTGGAACTAGATGACATTCCAGTTCCCTTCCAACACAAACCATTCTGGCATTTTATGAAATGAATCCTACAAGTGTGAAAAATCCCATTGCATGAGAGTGAAGGGAGAAGATGGTCAATAGGGAGATGCCATAATTGTGGATGTGCTGGTTTGAAAGCAAAACCAGTGAGACTCCCAGTCAGAGATACAATTTTATAGGAGAAGAGAGGAGAAAAAAAAAAAAAGTAAAATAAAATAAATGGAATAATACAACCTAATACCCTGTTGGTCAGGGTGTTTGGAGCAGTCCAAAAGTAAGTCCTCCTGGAGTGGCAGACATGGTTCTGCTGGAGCAGAGATGATCCTGATGGAGAAGGGTCCAGTGATGGCGAGAAGAGTCCAGTCTTCCTCCAGGAATCCAGTGAAACCAGATGACTTGTGCTCCTGTGTCTCAGCTTTTATCTAGGTAGGAATGGCTGGCTCCTCCCACTGGGTGGAGCATCTCACAGTGGAATATGTCATGCCCTTAGGGAGCCTTAATGGCCCATTAGCAGAAAATATCCCCCTGGAAGGAGGACAGGTGGTGAAAGAGATAAGAAACACTGCCCCACCTGGTTTTAACAGTTGGCCCATTAGCAGAGGGCATCCGCCCCCCTTCCCCGAGAGTTACAAGAGATAAAGAAAGAACATCTCCCCAGCTGCTTTCAGTAGATAGAATACACGTCTCTGACTCCATAACCCAAGACAGTGGACAAAGTCTCACTTTTACCGTGGAATGACCACTGGTCTGTAAGTATGGGGGAGCAAATCACCACTGTCATTATTTACAGCGACGTCTTTCCCTTGTGCCTCACGGAAATCAGAGCATCAATGGGCCATGAAAATCTCAGCGTGATCTTCCATTGAGGAATGACTGAACCAGCAAAAAAAAGGGAGCAGGGAATAGATGGGGAATCGATTCTGGGTGGGAAGTTTGCTGTTCCCCCACACCTCGAGTGAGGAGAAACTCAGTCCCCAACGACTCCAGCCCAGCATTTTGAGCCAAACCTAAGTGCTTTCAAAAGGATTTGTGCACTTGTTGCCTTGTCACTGACAGAACACCCAGCCTGATGTGATCCACGCAAACCTGCAGGCAGAGGGACCCTTTCACAAGGCTGCCATTGCCTTGGGAGGGTTGTTTTTTCCCTTCTGTGCTGTTTTTCTTCATCCCAATCCAGCGCCACAGCTTTGCCAGGCATCTTCAGAACACCTCAGAATTTGTTGTTTACCACTGGAATGAAAGTTCCTGTCATGGCATTTTTCCTGGGAGAACCCTGGGAGGCAGCTGGTTGCCCACAGTAACAAAACAAGAAAAAAATCTTCCAGTAAAACACAAATGAGTCAAAAACCTTGAGCCTGGTTCTCCAGGAGCTGAGAGCTCTTTGTAAAAGGAGCTGATGTTATCCTCAGGAAAGTTTTGCCACACTGTCCTCAGGATAAGGATGTGTGGTAGAAAATGATCTGAGCTGGGTTTAATGTTCATATTTGTGAGTTTTATAAGCTCACAAAGTGGGACCTGGTTCAGGATGCAGCTGAGCTTGAACTGATGATGAAGAAAATCCCTGTTTTTTCATCATCCTAAAGTAAAGGTGTGAATTTAATGTAAACTTATTAAATATCCCAAACCTCTGCTTATACACAGACATTGCACCTTAATTCCTCCTGGCTTTTGTCGTTGGAATTCAGCAACAAATGGGGAATGAGTCTGAGCTCTCTGAAGGCCTCAGTGAGGAGAATTCACTGGGCATCTCTCTCCATCAACCCCTCTTTGTGGGTGTGTGGGAACACTGACCTTCAGGGGATGCTGAAAAGGGCAGCAAGGGAGGGTTCCCAGCACAGGAAGGACCTGGAGCTGCTGGAGTGAGTCCAGAGGAGGCACCAAGGTGATCAGAGGATGGAACAGCTCTGCTGTGGGGAAAGGCTGAGAGAATTGGGATTGTTCTGCCTGGAAGACAAAAAGGTTTTTGGGGTGATTTAATTGTGGCCTTACAGTTCCTGAAGGGAGCCTGCAGGAAAGAAGGAGAAAAATGTTTTACAAAGGCCTGGAGTGACAGAAGAAAGGGGGAATGGCCTGAAACTGAAAAAGAGTAGGGCTGGATTGGATATTAGACAGAAATTCTTCACTGTGAGGAGTGGGGAGGCCCTGGCACAGGTTGCCCAGAGAAGCTGTGGCTGCCCCATTCCTGGAAACCTTCCAGGCCAGGTTGGATGGGGCTTGGAACAAACTCATCAAGAGGAAGGTGTCCCTGCCCACAGCACAGGAGAGGAACTCAATGAGCTTTGAAGTCCCATCCAACCCAATCCATCCTGTGATTCTGTGGAACCAAAAAGGAGACAATTAATTAGAAGAAACACAGACCACAGAATCATGGAAAGGCTTGGTTGGAAGGGACCTTAAAGATGATCTAATTCCAACACCCCCACCATGGGCAGGGATCCACCCACTAGACCAGGTTGCTCAGGCTGGATATTCATGCTCTGACTGCTGGCCTTCAGCAGAACACTGCATTTACAAGGCAGTTCATGATTTAAGAACTATTTCCAGACTTCTAACCTCCAGATCAGAAATCTGGATCCGTTCACCACAGAGAAAATGAGGATGCAGATGGCTGGATGCAATAAATTCATTAATTCCTGAGGAGCTTTCTCGGCCAAGGTTTTGTTTTACTGCCAGAACAGGTAAGTTGCAAATTGATGTCCAGGGAAACTTTCTTTGCTGCTACTTGAAACAAATATGGGGGGCTGATAATAAGAATCATAATTTAATGGTTGGATATCTCTCAGCTCTTTTCCTCTGAGGAGAAAGAGGAAATTGAGATATAGGATGGATTTAATGCCAGAGTCTCCACAGAGATCTGCAACAGATCACTGTGGGGACAGAGTCTCCTTGCTGATGGTGCACTGTCACCCCTCATCACAAATTCCAGCTGCTTTAGAGGATGATATTTTCCTCTCTCTGGCTCACCTCATGTTGTCTCATCCCTGATCTGTTTACAATGAGCTTTAAATCCTCCTGGAGTTCATCAAAGGACACTCGCCTCACATGGATTCTCCAGGAGAATCACTGGTGGTTACCTTGACATTTGTGCTAAGAAAAAAACCTCTCCCTACCTTTCCCATGGTGCTTCTGTTCACATTTGAGCATTGCCAGGAGTGGATTGATTCATAAAACAGCACTTGGAGGGAACAAAGGAGGGATCGAGGCCTGTTGCTGAGGAGTGGGACCCATTGTGCTTTTCCTGAGGCTCTAGAGGCTGAGCATAAGATTATTCCTGGAAATTGTTCTGTACTGAGGGAACAAATGGTTGTTTAAAAGTTAAAAGAAGACTTCTTGGCTGTTTGGACCTAATCCAGAAGATTTTCTTTTACCTCAGCAGAGTGCTACACCGTTGACTTGTGCTGGCTTTAGGGTATCTCCAGAAGACACTTTCACCATCCTTTGTCTGACAGACAAAAAGGTTCCTGACACTGCCTGGCACATGGGAATTGTGCAGGGATAAAAACCAGCCAATTCAGCCATTTTTAGGGAATCCAAAGATAAGTTTTGCAACTCAAAAATGTGCATTAATATGCAGACCTTTTGTGCATATTAATATGTGCAAGCAAGGCCTCTTGAAAACAGCATCAGCAGAGCCATCACCTTTGTGCCCCCCAGAGCAAGAAACTCCCAGATCTAATCAGTGTTCATATCCTTGGGAAGCAAAGAGAAGGGAGAGAAAAGGAGGGATTAATGTGAAAAAGATTTGTCCAGTGTCTCAGACAGCAGCTGGAGCTTTAAACCAGCCAAACTCAATTTCTTGCCAGAAGTAGTTTGTGTAGTTATAATCAATATTTATTAATTCAGGGTTCACCACACAACCCCAATCCATTGATCAGGCACATTTTTACAACTCCAATGAGCTGAAGTGGTCTGCTGGCACTGGGCCTGAGCAGGGCTCAACTTGAGCTGACCTCCCTCCCTATTTGCTTTGGAATGTTATATTTTCTTTACTCAACCACATGAGTAAAATTCTGCCTTTTGTGTGTTTGTTTTTTTTTTTTTGGTGTTTTTTTTTGTGGTGTGTTTTTTTTTTTTTTTTTTTTAGTTTGGTTTGGTTTTTGTTTTTTGGGGTTTTTTTTTGTTTTTTTTGGGTTTTTTTGGTGGTTTTTGGGGGAAGGTGATGGTTTTTGGGTTTTTTTGGAGTTTTTTTTGGTTTGGTTTGGTTTTTGTTTTTTTTTTTTGGTTTTTTTTGGGTTTTTTTTTTAGTGGTGTCTTTTTTTGGTGGTTTTGTTTTTTGGTTTTTTTTTGTTTTTTTTGGTTTTTTTGGTGGGTTTGTGTTTTTTTGTTGTTTTTTTGGTTTTTTTTTTTTTTGAGGTAACAGATGAGTTAACTGCAAGTTGAGCAAGAAATAAACCAACAGGTTTTGGGTTTTGGTTATTTTTTTCCCAGTCAGTGAAAGAACCATGAACACGGTAATTAATTATCACTAGAAGTTCTGCGTGGAATGGCAAGAAATCCATCTGATCAGCTTTATGGATTAACCAGTTCACCTAACCGTGTACAACATTTCTCTCAGGGAACCCTGTATGGGAGGCCCAAAATATGTTGGCAACTCTGCCAAAATTGCTCCAAAGGAGTTTCTGCAGAAGACACTGAAGCCTTTTAAAAGTGCTGAGTGTCACAGTCAGATTTTGTCCCATGGGTTTATTAGACAAGGGGACAAGATGGGAACGAGATACTTCAGAATTAAATACACAAATCCTCAAGATGATTCCAAAGCCGAAACAAACAGTCAATGTTCTTATCTTCCCACAGCATTCTTACCAAGTGTTTCCATAGGATACTGCCACTGTATGACAAAACAAAAGGAAAAAAAGGAATGGACTGGGTGCAATAAAATGGGTGGTTGACAGTGGAAAATCTTACAGGCTTAATAATACTTCCCCTCAGCTCCTGAAAAACGCAGGAAAACACAAGAAGATATTCAGCTAAAGTTAGGTGGTCTTCCCTCCTGTGTTCAGGAACAGGTACTCAGCACATCTGTCTGCTTTGGTGGTCTCAGTATTTCTGATATTCCTAAGCTTTCCTGATATTTGTTCCATAACAAGTCCTACAGGTTTAATAATCCCTCATTATTTCATGTTGTGGAACTGCCACTGAGAAATTCCAGCTTTCAGCCCAAAAGGAACTCCAGTCTCAAACTTCTGTCCTGCCCCAGGTCTCAGGTCTATCCCTGCTCTCCCACATTCTTCATGAATTACTGTAAATCAACTGTTTCTATCAATCAACTAATTAATTGCCATAAATCAATCCTTGCCAATGCACATAAGGGTAAGAGCACTGCTTTCCTAAGTAATTCAGGAGATCACTCAGGTGTTAATGATGATGTTCATTAGCACAAGACTAATGAGTAGGACTAAGTTAATTGTTTTGCAGCACTTTTGGAATAAAGAAAGAAGAAATCTGAGACTGAATTCTCAACCTTGTTTAATTTCCTGCCTCTCTTCCCAAAACAGTTCTCTGAATATACAAACTGCTTAGGGCGTAGTAACTGCTTGCAAACAAATATTGGGAATTGCTTGCAAACAAATATTGGGAATTACTTGAAAGGTCCCAGGCTCAGCAGCCATCCCTCAGGGCTGCTCTGCCTGAGAGGGACCTGTGCACCGTAGCAGTTGAAGGATGGCTTAAATCTAGACAGATTTTTCAGGATCTGATGTTTTCCTCAGGCCATCTTAAATGATAATTCAGTAAAATTTCATTTCATTCTGCATGAAAAGTAGAACAAGAGGAGGAAATTCCAGAGAAAGACTTTTCAAGCAAACGTGGATAAAAGTACTATAACAACCCTTCATCACTGCAGATAACTCCATCACCATGCTGAGGGTAAGGAATAAACTCCAGTGATGCTTTAAAAAAGATCTGGGTTAAGATGACACAATTTTGGGAAATTCATTTATGCTGAAGGCAACTCCCAAAAAAAAAAAAAATAGAGTGGAATTCTGAACTGGAGAGAGCTGCACAAAGATTCATCTCAACTCCCAAAGAGGAGCTTTTCAGACATTTCCACCCCAGCAAAAAAGAAATCTTGCAAACTTGTTCAGATTTTGTGAAGTGGAGCAGGGCGATCCCAAGTGATGTCATGGATGTGTGGCTGAAAGGTGATGCCAATAATCTGCCTTCTCCTCTTTTATTTCCTCAAATACCTGGGGATAAACTTCCATTGTTTTTGCCTTTGCTGTTACAGCCATGTATCAACTGCGGTCAAAATAATTGGGGTAAGGGGGCTGTTTCTCTTCTGGATGTCTTCAAAATGCCTTATATTACCAGAATATTTAATAATTTTAATTCATATGCTTGAAATGACCGTGTTTATGAGCAGAATTCCCTAAAGCATTATGCACCTGTGAGTGTGGGATGTAGGGAAAATCAGGAAGGATATTGCTGCTATGTACAGTGAGACCCAGGAGAGTGAAAATAAATGGCCTGAAATTAAAAATATGCTCATTTGAATCATTTTCTAACAAACTACTTATGCTGTTAAGTCCTTATCCAATCAATACATCACTGACTTCACTTTAAATGATGACATTTTTTCTTCTTATATATTGTTAAGTCTAATTAAAAGGAATTAGTCACGAGAGTGACAAATTCGAAGCTCACTACAGAATTACTTCATGTGGCATTTATTAGATGTCAAACACGGGAAGAGTTTGAACCAAACTGGCAAATTCAGCAAAAGTTGTGTCTTGGCATCAAAATTCTTTCTTAAAATTAAGTAATTTGTTATTGGGGGAGTCTTTTTTTTTCTCAAATAACTTCTTTTTCTGTACTTTCTTTTCGTTAGGACTGGAGAATACAGAAATTGTATAATAGTGAGTAATAAAATCCGTCATTCTCGTGAGTAATGCTTTGTAATTAGATGAAATAAAAGTAAAGTAAGTTGAACTGTGTGGAGCGCAGGGCTGGGGGTGGAGTGCTGCACTCAAAGGGTTTTGAATTAATAATGATGCTGAACTTTCAGTGCTGGAAGGTTCTGCTGGGATTAACATCAAGAGCTGCAGTGGTTTGCCTGTGCTTTGGGTTCCCAACGCTGCCCCAGTGACAGGAGTTTGTCACACAGGGAGGATCGGGATGAACGCTGGTCTCTCATCGCTGCCAGCCATGAGTGTGAAAGTTTTGTGTCTTGGGTTATGGAACCAAAAATGTGTATTCTATTTCATCTGTTGAAAGCAGCTGGGGAGATGTTCTTCTTTATCTCTTGTAACTCTGGGGAGGGGGGGTGGATGCCTTTTGATAATGGGCCAGCTGTTAAAACCAGGTAGGGCAGTGTTTCTTTTCTCTTCCACCACCCGTCCTCCCTCGGGGGGATATTTTCTGCTGATGGGCCATTAAGGCTCACTTAAGAGCACAACATATTCTATCATCCCCATTGTGAGATGCTCCACCCAGTGGGGGGAGCCAACCATTCCTACCTGGATAAAAACTGAGACGTAGGAACACCAGGGATCTGGTTCCACTGGATTCCTGGAGGAAGACCAGACCCTTCTCACTATCACTGGACCTTTCTCACCATCACTGGACCCCCTTTTCTACAGGATCATCTCTGCCCCAACAGAACCACATCTGCCACTCCAGGAGGACTTACTTTTGGACTGCTTCCAACATCCTGACCAACAGGGTGTCAGGTTGTAGCTCTGACTCTGTCAGGGTTTTCTAGGATTGTTGTTTGTTTGTTTGTTTGTTTGGTTTTGTTTTCTGCTACATTTGTATTGTTACTATTCCTAATAAAGAACTATTATTCCTATTCCCAAATCTTTGCCTGAAAGCCCTTAATTGCAAAATTATAATTTGGAGAGGGTGAGGAGTTTACATTCTCCATTCCAAGAGAAACTCCAGCTTTCCCTGGCAGATACCTGTCTTTCAAAACCAAGACATTTTGGGAAGAAAACCCCTGAAAGTCCAAGTGGCTTTGCAATCCAGCCACTGCATGGCCGAGTCCCCCTCTCAAAGCAACACCAGGGCCTGCTCTGCCACAGGCACCCAGGGAATTATGATTTCCCTCCTCCCAGAATCAACTTTGCTGCTCCCATTGCGTTCCTTTTGCCACAGAAAAAAACCCACAGAAAATGACAGAACCTTTGAACGGAAGGTTTTATTTAAAATTTTCTCCAGGTTCATAGAATCACTGAGTTTGGAAAAGACCTCCAAGACCATCAAGTCCAACCTCCAGTTGAATTCCCACCACGTCCACTAAACCACACCACAAAGTGCAAGGTCAGCCTGGTTTCTTTAAACACTTCCCAGGATGGTGAAGTGTTCCAGCCTTTCTCTGGGCAGCCTCTTCCACTGTTTCAGTGGAGAATTTTTTCCTAATATCCTAATATCTCGTTTCCCAGGAGAAGAGGTTGACCCTCACCACACCACAATCTCTTTTCAAGGGAATTGTAGAGACACAGAAGGTCCCCCCTGAGCCTCATTTTCTCCAGGATGAGCCCCCACAGCTCCCTCAGCTGCTCCTGGTGCTCCAGACCCTTCCCCAGCTCAGTTCCCTGCTCTGGACACACTTCAGCCCCTCAATATCCTTCTTCTCATGAGGGCCCCAAAGTGACCCCAGGATTAGAGGTGCCTCACCAGTGCCCAGCATTGGGATTCCATGAACTTTAATCAAGTCCAGAGCTGTTTTTCTCAAAACCAGGAACAGTTTTCCTCACATTATGTTGGTCTTTTCCTGGATTTATCCAGAGCTGGGTGTTTTATCTGTTGTGCCCTCTCCAGCTCTGGAGCAGATGGCTCTGACAGGGCTGTTCCAGAGCTGGGGGTTTGGGAAGATGGATATTTCCCAGCCCTGGGCAGCGAGATGGAGGATCTGCCCCAGAACTGGGAGTGCCGGGAGCCACCTGCAGCTGCTCAGTGCAATCAGCATTCTCATTAACCAGCATTTAATGGGCTTGCTAATTGCCAGCTAGTAATGAAGTGTACAGGAGTGTCAGATTTACTGAGCAACTTCTGGGATCTGTGAGCTTCCAGTTTCATGGAAATATGGATGATTCTTGCTTTTTTCCTCATTTAGGAGATGTCTTTCAAAAGAACCAACACATGGTAAATCCTGATTTTCAGCAAACTCTGCTGTCCGTTTCTGTCTCAGAGATTCCAGGGAATACTCAGTCCACTATGTCCACTTTTAAACTCCCAGTGAATATAATTATTTCCACTTTTTGGAACTACTGTCTTATTTCAAGCTAATTCAACTAAATTCAATTTCCAGCACTTTGATTCATGCAACTTTCTCTTGCGTAACTCAAAATTATAAAGTTTGCCCTCCTTGCTATCTCAGATATTGTGTTAAACGCTGAAAAACTACACAAGAAAACTGTTCCTTATTCACTTGAATGAACTGATGCGATTTTGCACCTTACAATTAATATAGGATCATGGAATCATGGAGTTCTTTGGGTTGGAAGGGTCCTTATATCATCCAGTTCCACCCCCCTGCCATGGGCAGGGACACCTTCCATTATCCCAGGTTGCTCCCAGCCCTGTCCAACCTGGCCTTGGACACTTCCAGGGATCGGGGCAGACACAGTTGCTCTGGGAAACCTTTGCCAGGGCCTCACTACCTTCAGAGTAAGGAATTTTTTTGCAAAATCCCATCTAAACCTACTCTCTTTCGGCCCATTTTCCCTTGTGATAAAAACATTGAGCAATATTTGCTCAGAATCTTCTCTTAATGTGATTTCAACAAAGATAAAAATCACTGCAGATCCTTCCTCCACATTCAAATTAGTATTTGCTGGACTGAGACAGGTTTTAATTGATGTAAGATGTGTGGTTTTGTTCCTTTCTTTGGCAGAGGCTTCAATCCTGAAGGCACCTGGTTACAATCCAGTGGAACCAAAGTAGGTTTTATCATCATGACTTTCTTTATCACTCAGACATGAAATCTCCTTGAACAGATAACAGGTTTCTCTGATGAGCCCTACTTTCCAGGGAACAAAGTCATCTGGTGCTGGAGAGATATTTTTAACTTTGAATTTTCTATTTTGGTGAACTTCTGAGTTAACAGGGATTTTGCTTGTTGAGGATCAGACTTTACAGTCCAGCATGTACCACATAGAATCACAGAATATCCTGAGTTGCAAGGAGCTCACAAGGACTTGATGAAATGTCCACAGCCCCTCATTCCTTTGGAAGGTCTCCAGTTTTTGAAAATGTGTTGAGAGGAATTCAATCCCAAAACATCTCCTAAAACTCTTTTAATTTTTCTAAGAAGTTGGAATATCAACTTCCATGCTGCTGAAATTCTCCAGTACTTCATTGCAACACCTGTGGCCTCGGTTGGTAAAAATTGAAGTGGAGTAACCTAGTTTGGGAAAGTGTCCCTGCCCATGGCAGAAGGCTGGAATGAGATGATCTTGAAGAACCCTTCCAACCCAAACCCTTCCATGATTCTATAAATGCTTATAGGTTAAATCTGTTGGATATTTACTGCCATAATGGCATGAACCAATCCAAGTGCACTGGGAACATTGCAACACTCAGCCTATGGATTTTCAGTGCAAAACCTGGGGTTCACAAATGATGGGAGAATTTTGGTGCCTCCAGGTGTTATGGCCCTTCTCCTTCTACATGAAGGGATTTACAGCTCCATTTTGTCAGCCCAAATGTGTGTTTAGGCAGTGTTCTCAAACAGTGGCTCCCCCACCATGCCTAATAAAATGTAAAATATAAAAATACACAGTCATTTCCGTGATATGTTCTCTGCAGCAGGAACACCGCAATGTTCTCTGAAAATTCGGGAAAAAGGGGTTATTTTCTGCTTTCTTGTCCCCACGATCCAGAAGGCAGAGCAAAGGTTGACTGCTGTGCCACTTCCAGCCCCTGCTTCTTCTCCGTGCGCAGAGAGAGAGAGAGAGATGCAATTTTCTTATTGGCACAGCAAAGTGCTGAACTCCTCAATCTGTTTGTCCTTTTCTGCAGCAGCACCTCCGCTTGGTAAATAACCCGGGGATGGGAGCAATCAGAGCAGTGAGGCAAAGCAAAGTTATTATGAACTTGTTGAAATGTATGAGGGATGTAAAATGTGAGACGGAGAGGGAAAGGAAAAAAAAATAACGTCCCAGGGGCACATTTCATTGCTCAGGAGGCATCAGGTTGAATAAGTTACAAATAAGCTGTCATCTTAAAAGGTACCAGACACTGACGCAAGTGGAAAGTTAAAACAACAGCTCTTTGAGTGTTACAGCCAGCAGCTTTTGGAGTTTCAGTGCAGCCCTGAAAATTGAATTGTGCATTGTGCATTGGCAGTCACTCCTCTGCTAGAAAACTCATATTTTGTTTCTTTGGTTTTTTTTAAGTTCTGGATGGTCTCTGGTTCTGACTAAACTGGGGATACTGGCCGGAATAAATTTCCAGAACATTGTTGCTGGTAGGTTTGTGGCCTAAGAAGGTCAGCTTAACTTGTGGTGACCATCTCACTGACTGCACACAAGAAAGCATGGGTTTATTCCAAGCTTTGAAAAGAGAGTTGAACTACAAGTTGCAGGAGTATTTGTAGATCCATCCCTGGAAGTGTCCAAGAGGTTGGATGTAGCTTGGAGCAACCTGGTTTAGTGGAAGAATATCCCTGCCCATGGCAGGGGCTGGAACCGGATGATTTTCCAGGTCCTTTCCAAACCAAACCATTCTCTGATTCTTTGATTCTCTGAGTCTACTTTGAACCCTGTTTTAACACCTTTCCCTCTACAGCCATTTTTCCAAATTTCCAAAATTTCCAGTCTTCATCAAAAGTTCCTCCTAAGTTTGCTGGCAAATACAGACAGAGACATAAATCAGATTTAATCTAAAGATTTTAAATGCTGTCCTCTCTCAGCTCCCTTCAGGATTTGTCCAAGGGCTGAACTTTTATCTTGTCTCACTCAGGAACAGGGAGCTCAGTGTGCTCCAACCCCTTATGCTCTAATCCTTAACACCAGGGCATTTGTCTGTGTAAGAGAGCCCTTTCTCCAGTTTGGAACAAGTTTTGGAACCTGAATTTGGATGTAGAGGGACTGTGGCGTTCATGGTTCCAAGGTTCTCTTCACTGAGTGAGAATTACTGAACCCTGGAATGGGAAAAAATGGAAGAAATGGTTTTATTTCCAGACCAATAACGTGTGATCAGAAGGTTGAGAGACCCTCAGCCTGGAACACTGTCTCCATCTCTGGGGATCCTGACATAAGAAGGACATGGAACTGCTGGAGCAAGTCCAGAGGAGGCCCTGGAGATGCTCCAAGGGCTGGAGCCTCTCTGCTCTGGAGCCAGGCTGGGAGAGCTGGGAATGCCCAGCCTGGAGAAGGGAAGGGAGACTTCAGAGCCCCTTCCAGTGCCTGAAGGGGTTGCAGGAGAGGTACTCTGGACAAGGGATGGAAGGACAGGACAGGGGAGAATGGCTTTTAATTGACAGAGGGCAGGGATAGATGGGATATTGGGAAGGAACTCGTGGGTGTGAAGGTGGTGAGGCCCTGGCACAGGTTTTCCAGAAAAAGCTATGGCTGCTCCATCCCTGGAAGTGTCCAAGGCCAGGATGGACAGAGCTTGCAGAAACCTGGGACAGTGGAAGGTGTCCCTGCCCATGGCAGGGGTTGGAATTCTATGATCTTTAAGGTCCCTTCCAGTCAAAACCATTTCATGATTCTGTGACTGTGGAAGGTACCACAAAAAGCCTCAAGTTTGCCCTCCAGAAGAAAGTTGTGAAGAAACTTCCTAATGCTGAGATGAGTCAAATGGTGGCATGGATTTCCCAGGCATTTCTGTCTCTTTGAATAGAATACTTAAAATCAGCTTAGACTGATTTTTCCAGGAATGAGGAAAGCCACGTAAACATGACAGAAAGAGACAAACACCTTCATAAATTCAGGCTCTCAGATTTAGGCTCCACTCAGATGAAAACTGCTCTGGAAAATAGAGTCACGTCTCACTAGTTATTTATTGGGGCTGAACCAAGGGACCAGATCAGTATCAAATAAAACCCTCAAGGTGAAGCTGAATGTGCCAGGCACCACTGAGTACAAAAAGATTATTTTTTCCATTGTTTCGTAGTTCACAAATTTGATTTCCTGCTCTGCAGCACAGAGCAGAAGTTGCCCTTTTTGGCTATAAACAAGTTAGGGAAAGAAAAAAAAGATAGCTTCTTCCCCCCAAACTCTGCTCTCAGGCTCATCAAGACCAATCTGGGCAGCCCTCAGGAATCTGCTTTCCATTTCTGCAGTGGATACATATTCTTAGCTATTTTCACATGCATTTTAATATGCAAACAGCACCCTTCTCATCTCCTCAGCCGAGACTCTGACATTCCCAACTCTCCCTGTGAACCATGGATGTGTTTTCCTGGTGTGGTGCAGGGATGGCTCGTGCTCTACTTAGCAGTGAGGCAGAAATAGAGGTGTGCACACGCCTGTAAATCCTCTTTTAGAAGGCAGAAAATCCCAGTTCCTCCAGCACCTCCAAGTCCACTCCATGAATCTCAAGTGGGAATTCTGTCTCGGAGAGGCACAACTTTGGAAATTATCTAGAGACTGAGGAACTTTGCTGGAAAAAGTGGGGCAACCCAGTGTTATTTTAAAATTATGTCTTTGCAAATTGCTGACTTGCTGTGATATTTTCTGCAGCTTTCACACCTTTCTGGCTGACCAATTTATTAAGGACTGTGCATGGAATAATGAGAGGAACTTCTAACCACTCTGAATATTGATGTTCCATGGAGAAATAGGCTTCCAAATGCTTTCTGGAAGTGGGAAACTTTATCAGGGCATTTATAAAAGTATCATGAAGTCCCTTCAGATCCTGCATCTTCATGTCTGATAAACATAATTTCCAACCCATCAATGAACCCCTTAATAGGAGAATTTTGTGTAACATGGATTTATTATTTTCCTTGTGGTCTGCAGCAGAAAGAAAAAGCCCAGTACCCTATTTTGCATAGAGTCTGATCAAACATTGTTTTCCTCTGGTAAACTGGAAAGTTGATAATGCTTTCACTAGAAGGGAATGTTTCACTTCAGTGCCCAGATTTTGATTTATGTTCAAAAGTACTTCTGATGGAATAAATGTCATTTCGAATCAGAAAATCAAAATATTTTTTAAATGAGAGGATGCATCTCCCACACATTTTCTGCTTCCTGCTGTGGTTTTTTTTGTTTGTCTGTCTGAGACCGACTAATTTGTGAAACTAAGACAAACTCTGGAATAATTTTGAATTTACAAAATAGGCATTTTTCATCTGTTTTTAGCATGAGAATTTAGGTTCAGTGGAAACTTTTAGTGGCAAGAGTGACTCAGCAGCGACCAAATGCTCCTCAGAGCTGTGACCTCACATCAGTGTGTCTGGCACATAATATTGGGACTATCAGAGGTACTATATTATCAATTTAAAAGCCCATGACACTCTTAATTACCATTTAAATATGCTTTAGTTAAATTTCTTACCATGTTAAATTGTAATGAGAGATGAAAATCTTCAACCAAAGCTCTGTTTTTAGTAAATTCCAGAAGGTCTCTGATTTATACACAAGAACTCTGATTAAATGTGGCCTTCGCTCTCTCTCTCTGTGTCAAATGAGCTGATGCCAAAAAAAAAGGAGCATTTGGAGTTGCTTCTAAATGCAAATTATCCCCAATTCCAGCTTTAATAAAGATCCTGTCATCCGAATTAGTGGTTGATTGAACTAAACAGAATGGATGCAAATCCACTGCCCCTTTCCCAAACCATCTCTACAAAAAAAATAAAAAACAACAAAAACCAAACCAACAAAAGAAAAAACCTTCAAGTTGCCTTTGAAATCCCTGGAATTCTTCCTTTTTAAACCCCTGGAATGCATCCCTTAGAGAAATACTGGCTCTTGCTGTTTTCTGGTAGGTTTGTAGCGTGTCCTCTGGACAAACAGGACTTCTCCAGAGATGGGATGGTTTCTCCATGATTTTGGTGTCCTGAAATGTGTCTGGATTTTCCAGGCAAGTTTATAGGGAAGGAAGGCAGTTACTTATCATGGAATCATGGAATAGAATCGTGGAGTGGTTTGGGTTGGAAGGCACCTTCAAGACCATCTTGTTCCCACCAGGTTGCTCCAAGCCCCATCCAGCTTAGCCTTGGGTGCTTCCAGGGAAGAGGCAGTCACATCTTCACTGGGCAACCTGTGCCAGAGCCTCATCACCCTCTGGGTACAGATCTTCCTCCTAAAACCTGATTTAAACCTCTCCTCTTTCAGTTTGCTGGCACCTGCCTGGATGGAGCTGGGTGCCCTGAGAAAGTGGGGTGAAGGTGCCTTTCAGTTGTTTCCAGAAGCACTTGGAGTTGGACACCCAAATCATTGGCAAGAATTTATCCATTGTGGGTGGGCTAAGTCACACCACGTCTCCTTGTGCCTGAGGATTCCCACCAGGTCCATACTTGGGTGGGTCCCTTGAGAGGGGACAGGGAGTTCCATAAGGAAAGAAATAAAACTAGGAGAGGTCAGGACCTGGGTTGGGTAGACAGATGGGGAAGACCTAGGAACAAAAGCAGAAGTGTGATACAAGGTACCATCAACAAAGATATCCATTTTTATTTTTATTTTTTATTTTTATTTTTATTTTATTATTTTTATTTTATTTTTATTTTTATTATTTTTATTTTTTTTATTTTTATTATTGTTCTTGTTATCAGTTGTATTATGATCTATAAATTTGGAAAGTTTCTTATCCTGTAATGAACTAATTTTCAGGGATTTTATTATTTATTATCTTGTTTTAGAGCTGTGTGCCCAACACAGTGTCTGGGCTGGACTGTGGCAGGTAAGAGAAAGGAAGATGTTCATGGGCAAAGGATCACATCAGGAATTCCACATCCTTAATTTTATAGCCAAGCTGTCAAACCCATCAGAATGATGGGACATTGTAGCCCTGGTTTTGCCTGAGATGTTTTGGTTTTTTGAAATTCTTTTCCCAGGTAATTTTCTGTAAACAAGAGACATGTTTTTGTCACTGTAACTTTGTTTACATTTCTTTCCCTAGGAGGGACTTCTCCTTGATGTCCCTCTGGTCTGACCAATGTGATTGAAGAGGTTTGTCTTTGTTTCACCAGTCGAATTGGTTTGTGTAAAATTGTATAAAAAGGGAGACACATCCCCAAAAATAAAGGAGTCATTTTCAGCCTTCTGAAGTCAGAGCCTGTGTCGTTGGGATGTACAACAGCATCAGGACATTGCAGACTTTACCCTCTGCACAGGAGTTTTAAGCAGTTTGGATCTGTGGGGGGTTTTTGACATCCAGCTGGAAGTTCTTAGGGCAGGCAGGGTTTAACCCACCTCAGTCCTGCCTCAGTTTGCAGCAGTCAAAAAATGTTAACAGCAAAAATCTCTGGTCCTGTGAAAGAAATCGGGAATGGGGTCACTTCTCTGTCTTTAGGGAGGACCTTGACTTGGCTGCTTTCTTGGCAAACTAATGCCATTCAGGATGGACTGTGTCCTTGGAATTATGAGCTTGGAGGAATTTGGGTTCCACCTCATCTCATTTCAGAGAACTCCATCTGAGCTGGTCACATTCAGTCCCCTTTACAATAGAATCATGGAATGGTTTGGGTTGGAAATAAACTTTAAATGAACTTTTGGTCAAGGTCCAAACTCCTGCAATGATCGGGGACATCTTCAACCAGATCATGTTGCTCAGAGCCCTTCCAGCCTAACCTTGAATGTTTCCTGGGATGGAAATTTTTCTGGATAACCTCATCTGGTGTTTAACCACTCTCACCCCAAAAGATTTATTCCTCAGAGCCAATCAAAGAGTCTCCCCTCTTTCAGTTTAAAATCATCACTCCATGTCCTGTCCCTACACACCCTACTAAAAACTCTGATTCCCTCTTTCTTATAAACTCCCTTTAAGTACTGAAAGGCTTCAATAAGTTTTTCCTGCATCCTTCTATTTTCCATGCTAAATAACCCCAACTCTCTCAGCTTTTCCTCACTGGAGCAATGCTCCATCCCTCTGAAGAAACCAGATAAGTGAAACTTTTAGGATTCCTCCAGCACTAGAACCTTTTCCAACGCCCATATGGAAAAGGTTCAGGCTATTTGCATGCTGGGAATCACAGGATCTTTTAGGCTGGAAAAGACCTGGAAGAGCCCAACCTTTGACTGATCCCCACCCTGTCACCCAGCACATGGCACTAAGTGCCACATCCAGGCGTCTCCTGAGCACCTCCAGGGGTGGTGACTCCTCCACACCCTGACCCTGCAATGTTCTTGCCCCAGAACGAGCTGAAAAAAACCCATTTAGGTGTGAGGTGCTCACCTCGCTCCAAATTCTCACCCAGCCCTGAGTTTCACAGCCTCAACTCTTCTTTCTTGTCCTAAAATCCTAGGTGCCATCAGACAGCCCTGGTGGTGATGGTGTCTGCCAGACTTGCTGGGGCTGCAGGAGGAGACACTTGTCACTCACCCAGCAGGAAGGTGGCCCTCACAAAGCAAAGCTTTTTTCTGCCGTGACCTACATTGCCAACAGCCACCCACCCCACGTGTGGGCTGTGTCTCCTGCTGGGGGAAGCCCAGCAGCTGCGTGGGGGTTTTATCCCAATTAATCTTCACGTTGTCAGCGAGACAAGGAGACATCCTGGCATGTCCTGCATGACAGAATCCTGCCAGCAACAGAGACTCCTACTGCTGCCGGGGAAATATAATTTGTTAGCAAGGCTGGCCACCGTTTTACAGATATTTGTGCCATTTCGTGGAAAGGATAATTTTATTTTAAGAATGTGTATCTGCCTCTAAGCCTGGGTATCTATAGCTCTCGCTGCATACAATACTTGGCTGGCATTTCTCAAACTCAGACACTTAATTAACAGAAGTTTGGGGGGTTTTTTTAATCCTTATGTGTTATCAGTTACCAGCCTGTACCCTTCCATCTTAGGGAGGTAAAGATGAAACCCCAGGCCCATTCTCAGAGGTTCAATCATCAGGAGATTGGATTCCACATCCCTGGAAGTGCTCGAGGCCAGCAGGCTGGGCAGGGTTTGGAGCGAGCTGGTTTAGTGGAAGGTGTCCCTGCCCTTGGCAGGGGGCTGGAATGAGAGGATCTTTCAGCTCCCTTCCAATCCAAACAGTTCTGAGCCTGTTGCTGTTATTTCTGTGTTGCTGGAACCACGTGAAGGGGGAGAGTGGACTCTCACTGCCCACACGACCCAGAAGGAAAGGGCAATGTCCCAGAATCCACAAGATCCTCCCTACCTGTGGTGGGTCATACCCAGAGCTCCAAAAACACCACCTTGGTGAGGGCGTGGCCTGGAACCCCACCCAAAAATGGTTCAGGTTTCACTCTTAGGCTTCACCACCCATGGGAGATGCCAGCTGCTGCAGTCCACATTCCCTGTGGACAAATCTTCCTGTCCTGCCCTAATGGACACAACAACCCCCTGCCACCCACTTCTGCTTGCTTTAAGAAGGTGGGGAAATTACAGCCTTTCTACATCCTGGAGAGATTCTGGAAAGAGAGAAAATGGTTGGTTAAAAATAACCAGGCTGTGGATTTGCAGGCAAAGCTGTGCAATTAGTTGGGGTGTGTTACTCAAGGCTGTGAGAAGAAAGTGAAATGCAGCAGATGGGGGAAGACTCAGCACACACAGAGTTTTGCTTGTCTTCAAAACTTTCCAACAACATCTTTTTTTTTCCATTTTTTTTCTCCTTTTCCCTCTGGCTGTTGCTTGCTGATCACAGTCATATGTTTGGAATAAACCAAGCCTAATAAATGCACAGTTTATCAGCTGTTGGGAGGTTTTAGAGGTGGTTTGTCTTCCCTCTACCTTGTTAACCATCAGGAGAAGCTTTATTTGGATTATCACTGAACTTCACCCTTAATTTGGGGCAAAAAAAAAATCCACAAAAGGAGGGTAGAATAGGTTAGGTATTAGGAAGAAATTCCTCCCTGTGGGCATGGTGAGGAATTCCTGGTATGGAATTCCCAGAGAAGCTGTGGCTGCCTCATCCCTGGCAGTGTTCCAGGCCAGGCTGGCTGGAGTTTGGAGCAACCTGGCACAGTGGAAGGTGTCCCTGCCCATGGCAGAGGAGTTGGAAGTGGATGATCTTCCAGGTCCCTTCCAAACTAAACTATTCCATGATTACCTGATTAAATTAAAATCCTTTACTAACAGAAATATAGGGTTTGGAGCTGAAATAATTTAAAAATTCTCTGAGGACTTAACATTTCCCACCCCCCCCCTTCAATTTTCTCTGTATTAAATAAAAAAGAAGCCCTTTGCTTCACAACCTTGTATTTAGATTTGTTCTCCTGTAAGTGGGGGCCCTCAGTTCAAGCATTTTCCATTTTTCAGGGAAGGGATGAGGCTTTGAAATCCTAAGAAATACAACGCCCCCCCAAGGTTTCCAGCCAGCATTGGGACATTTCAATGGAGGCAGCTCTCAGTCAGAGGCAGAGGGATTAAAGAAGGCATAAAATAATCCAGGGAGCAATTGTGACAAAGATTATTCGCAGATTTAATTATGCCATTTGCATAATCATCCTCAGGGACACAGGTCTGTGGCTAAATCCCCCTTACACAGCTCTCGGGTTGTTCACTGATCCTGAAGGAATTTTTTTTTTTAATAGGGAAAAGCTGTTGGTGTGCCAGGAGGTCTGACCACCCTCCTGAAAACCTCAGGTGGCTCCTGTCTTCAGCCATCCCCAAGAAGATTCGGCGCCACCGGGCTTCCCAGAGCCAGGGGGAGAAGGACGGAGGCCTCTCCCCCAATTTCACCCCTCTGGAACCGTGCTGGGCTAAAACATCCTTCAAATGTCAGATGAGCAGGAGCTTGCAGGTGGCTTCACCTCCCTCCCTGGGGATGTTTCTGACTCCGCAGGGTCTCCTGACTCACAGGCAGAGCCCGGGGGGCTGCATCAGCCACCTCCTCGGCGGGGGAAGGCAGGTGGGCCAGGCAGAGCCCCGGCCCCACGGGGAGAGAGATGCTTTTAGCTCTGACTCATCCCTGTGCCGCCTTTTGGAGGGAGAGGCAGCAGCTTTTGGAGAGTGGGAGTCGCTCTGCTATTTTCTGTTTTTACCGGCGCTGCTCGCTGTCATTTCCCACCTGGGGGACAACGGGTTTGAAAGCCAGAGTGCAGCACTTTGTGCCTGGAACATTAGTTTTGGTTGGTTGGGGTTTTTTTTTGTTGGTTTGGTGGGTTTTTTTGTTTGTTTGTTTTTGGGGGTTTTTTGTTTGTTTGTTTGGTTTTTTTGTTTGTTTGTTTGGTTTTTTTGTGTTTTTTTTTTTTTTTTGTTTGGTTTGTGGTTTTTTGTTGTTTTTGGTTTTTTTGTTGTTTTTTTGGTTGGTTGGTGTTTTTTGGTTGTTGTTGTTTTTTGTTGGTTTTTTTTGTTTGTTTGGGGTTTTTTTTTTTTGGTTTTTTTTTTTTTTTTTGTTTTTGTTTTTTTTTTTGTTTTTGTTTTTTGGTTTTTGTTTTTTTTGGTTTTTTTCTCCTCTCCCGATGAAGGGTGAAAGTTTGGTGCTGTCAGGAGAAGCTGGAAAATGGAGAAGGGGAGAGGGGGAGGAAAATCTTATTTTGGGCAGGGAAGGGACATCACTATTATTTTACATCCAGACTGTCCAGAGGGTTTATTGCCACCTGTTAACTTGAGAAATAGGTGGAGAAGGGGAAAAATGAGCCTTCCTTGCCTCCAGATCCTGGATGGATGTTTGATCCCAGACACCAATGTCATTCCTGCCACCCAGGACCCAGATAAGCTACCAAAAGTCCCTTTAGGTCAATATTTCTATGCCTCAGAGCTGTCAATCTTCCCATCAGACTTGGTGTCACTCAAGTCCATTTCCCGCTGGATGCATTATCCGTGGAGAATCAATTGCATGGCTCGGGGCTGGGTTATCGATGCCATTATCTTGTTTATGGCTTGTGGATGTTTCTGGGTTTAAAGCAGTGCCCTGCTAACACCCAAGTCAAAGAAAAGTCCAATTGTTCCCACATTTCAGATGTCAAAATGGAGATGGATCCTGTCACGATACGACACGAAAGAACGAAACTCTCACAACTGAGATGTCCAAGGCAAAAAAGGGGAAGTTTATTTACAGACCTCGACATTTATAGAATTCCAACAGTGGCCATGGATTGGAGGATGAAAATTGTCCTCTCCAACCACACTGGTCAAACCAACAGTCCATCAATTCTCTCCTTCTACAGAAAGGAATGCAAAACAATCATTATTTGCATGAATAATGCATGAGAAACTCCATCACAAAAAGTAAACATCAGAAGGCTTAGAAGAACTTTAGAGAAACAGAGCGACAGGATCCACTCAGAGTTTTTGCTCCACCAGGCTTGATCCTATTCTGTGTTCTCTGGGAATGTTATAAAATGGTTTTGCTTGGAAAGGACCTTAAAGATCAACCTGTTTTAACTCTCCTGCCATGGGCAGGGGCACCTCCCACTCGACCCGGTTGCTCCAAGCCCTGTCCAACTTGGCCTTGGACGCTTCCAGGGATGAGGCAGCCACAGCAGCAGCCTGTGCCAGGGCCTCACCACCCTCACAGGGAAGAATTTCTTCCTAATATCCCATCTAAATCTACCCTCTCTCATCTTAAAGCCGACTCCCCCTTGTCCTGTCACTGTTGCCATTGCAAAAAGCTTTCCTGTCCCCTTTCCAGCTTTCCTGTATCCCCTTCTAGGTACTGGAAGGCCACAGTAGGGTCTCTAGGATACTAGGTAGGCAGGATCTGAAAGTTCTTCTCAGACAGCCTGAGGACTTGAACCTCACCTCTTGTCTAACTCCAAGAGCAAGCTCCAATTTACATCTCACATGTCTCCAGCAGCAGACTTTTATAGCAGTAGGCTGGCTTAGCCAGGAGAGGTTTTCAGACCTGGATCCTAAATGGAGACCTCCCAACTGCCTGGTGTTACCTGCCTGACTTCCAAACAGATTGGGAGGCTCATGCTTCCCCTTTTCCTGACAAGTCCTATGAAGCACCAGCTTCCAGCTGGCACTCTCAGTCTCAGATCTTGGCAGGGAATGCCTGTCTACCCAGGAAAGCTCATTGTGCATGGCAGCAGCTGCCAAATTCACAGCTGGGGCTTAGCTGTGAGCAGTAGCCGGATTTTGGAGGAGAAACCACGGGAAGTTGCAGCACACACCCCATGTGCGAAAGGGGTGAGTACCTCAGGAGTTTCCCGAGGTTGGAAGAGCAACTCCTGTCGCAGTTGCTGATGTGTGGCAGTCGACATGGACACTGCACTCGAGGTGCTTCATTAGAACCATCAGAAGGCTTCAAGTATCTTCATCTTGTTATTCAAAAAGTCTCCCATATCTTTCTTCTTTTAGCTTCTAAGAGCAGCTCCACACAGCCCTGGCTCTGTCTCTCTTCTTCAGTTCGGTCTCGCTCCTTCCTGTCCCTAGCACAGCCACCTAACCCTGTCTGTCCTATGTACAGTATCTTACCTTCTCTGGCCCTTGCACGACCTCTTGTCCCTAGGTCCTCACAGCACAGCAAGCAGACTCCAACTGACTCCATACCAGTTAACTCACTCCTTATCATGCCCATGGCTGTGAGGGCAAGGCTGTTTCTACTCTAGGATGATTAACACAGCTGTAACCTATCAGAGGGGAGACTGCCTTCAGCAGCATCTCCTTTTGTCTCCCCACAATTCCCCATTTCTTTTTTTAATTAAACATTTCTAGAAACACACACTTAGATAAATTAACCATTATAACATTCAAATACTACATACAAATACTATCTCCAGTTTCTTCTGTAAGTGGATGTATTAGGCACAGACAACACTGCTTGATAAATATCAATTTCATTTTCCCCAATTGTATTTTTTTCCCAATTGTATTTTTTCCTATTTATTTACAGTTTATTTTCTCATTTTTTTCTCTTTTTTAAATTTTCTTTTTTCTATTTTTTCTATTTTCTTTTTTACATTTTTTCGGTTTTTTTTGTTTTTGTTTTTTTTTTTTTTTTGTGTTTTTTTTTTTTGTTTGTTTTTTTTTGTTTTTTTTTTTTTTTTTTTTAATTTTCCTTTTTTTTTTTCTATTTTTTCTGGTTTTTTGTCCTTTTCTCTCCTTTCTCTGCTTCTCCACTGTAGCTATAATATCCTTTCTGAGCCATGTTTGATTTTTGAGGAAACAGTCCGGTACTGGGATCGGAGCTGTGACATCCATGAAAATGCAGAACCTCCCATCCTCCCATTTCATTGCCTTGGGCCATAATCCTTTTCCATCTCCCACATCCAGGTTTTTGTCCTTGTTAGCGATTACCTGGGTTTTTACAGACAAAGAATGAAGCTGAATCATTCACCCAGACTTAAGACTGCATAAAGCTTTGGATCCCACTCTTGATGCAGACAGATCTAAGGGGAAGAAGGATTCTTGAGTGCTGCATCCAGCTCTGGGGTTCCCAGCACAGGAAGGACATGGAGCTGCTGGAGAGAGTCCAGAGGAGGCACCAAGGTGATCAGAGGGATGGAGCAGCTCTGCTGTGAGGGAAGGCTGGCGGAATTGGGATTGTTTGGAAACAAAAGAAGGCTTGGGGTGACCTAATTGTGACCTTCCAGTACCTGAAGAAGCTGAACAAGGACCATGGACAAGAACTATTTACTAGAGCACAGGGGGACAGGACAAGGCTTCAAACTGAGAGTAGGTTTGGATTGGATGTTAGGAAGAAATTCCTCCCTGCCAGGCTGCTGAGGCCCTGGCACAGGTTGTCCAGAGAAGCTGTGGCTGCCTCTGGATCCCTGGAAGTGTCCAAGGCCAGGTTGGACAGAGCTTGGAGCAACCTGGGATAGTGGAAAGTGTCTCTGCCCATGGCAGGGGGTGGGAATGAGATGATCCTTGAGGTCCTTTCCAAACCAAAGCATTCCATGTTTGTTTCTAAGGCTGGATGCTTCTTGCATTGGAATGAAGCACATGAGTGAACTGATGACCTTCAGCTGCAGGAGGTTTCTCTGGAGGGAGCTAAAGATGCTCCAGCATTTTCCTCCATCTCCACATGTTCTGGAGCCTTGCAGGATCCTGGTGTAAACTTAGGGAAACTTTGTGGTTTCTCTGCTTTCCTTCTGAGCTGAGGTAAACCAGGGGGTGTCACCCCTTGGAGGTGTCCATTGCCTACATTCCCAGACTGATCCTCACTCTACACACAGATTTTGGAGTGCTTTGGATGAGGACCCTCTCCAGGTTCCCTCTGAAATCCCTGGCACAAGGAATGCATGGGAATGCTCAGGAAATGGAGCTGGATTCCCAAGCAGCAGTACAACCAAAGAACACACTCCTTGTTTTTTGCAGTTTTGGGGACTTTGATTAAAAGTCAAGTTGTTAAACAATAACATCTAGAAAATTTAGATGGGCAAATTTCTCTTATTTTTTGATCCCAAACCCTTTACATTTAAGCACAAATTTACCCCCAATCATTTCTAAATGCCTTTCTTTTTAAAACTATTGAAGACAGGGAAAATGAGGTGTTACTGGATGCACACTGGGGAGCATAAGTCTTATTTATTAGAGAGGCAGCAATGAACTACGTGTGTTACGTAATTACATAGAAGATAGCAGGATTGCAGCATTCTGAAACAAAAAAGTGCCAGCATTTGGAAAGAAGAGGGATGATTGGAGGCAATTGATGTAGTTTAGAGTGATTTAGGTGTAGTTAAACAATTGCACATTTTGGAAAAATGTATGACATAATAGTCCAAGAGAACTGAAAAGTTTTCCAGTCTGTTTTCCATGTCGGCTTCCCAGCTGATGCTCCACCAGGGAAGCCTCTTATTTGTGGGGAGATGCTGCTCCTGGGTTTTCCTGAGATTTGTTCTCTCTTGCTTTGTTGTGTGGTCAGTCACACCATTCCAACACTGGAATGGGTTGTCCAGAGAAGCTGTGGCTGCCCCGTCCCTGGAAGTGTTCAAGGCCAAGCTGGACAGGGCTTGGATCAAGCTGGGACAGTGGGAGGTGTCCCTGCCCCTGGCAGGGAGTGAAATGAGGTGAAACCCTTCCAAACCTTCCAACCCAAACCATTCCACGGTTCTTCTTGGAGTAGTGTTGGGCAAACTGGTTTGAATGGCAGAAGTTTGAAATCCCATCGGGTGTCCCAACAGGTTTTGGGAAAATTGGAGCCAGAGCAGAGCTGAAGTAGCTCAGCTGGGAGAGCGTTAGACTGAAGATCTAAAGGTCCCTGGTTCAATCCCGGGCTTCAGCAGAGTTTTCCTGCAGTTTTGTCTGCCCAGGGCTGGGCTCTCCAGCACAGGAGAGACCTGGACATCCGGGACAGAGTCCAGCCAAGGGCCAGCAGGACTGGAATGGACTGGAGGGGACTGGAGCATCTCTACTGTGGGGAAAGGATCAGGAGCTGGGTCTGGTGGCCTTGAGAGGGTGTGGAGTTCCCCTTCTTGGACATATTCCCAAGTGACCTGGAAGTGGTCCTGGGCAAGGGGCTGTAGGTCCTGCTTGAGCAGGGCTTTGGAGTGATGCCCAAAGTTTCAGCTTTCATGTTTTTCAGATTCTGTGCTGCCCAGGGGTGCAGTTCTGAGCCTCACATTCAGTGTCAGTCAACTCTCTTCACAGAGCAGGGAGACAAAACAAATCCTTTTCCTGCTGGAGACCAAGGAAAACGAGTACAAGTTTCAGGCCCAAAGGCACAAACAGTGGTGGAGTGAGGAGAGAAACAAGAAGGATGAGACCTGAAGGATACAAGGATACAACCTGAAGATGTAATTGGACAATTAAACCCCAATATGCAAATGGACCAAAACTTATAAAAGTGTAAAACCTTGTGACTGGTCAGCCATTTTGTGACCATTTTGGGTCCACCTTGGGTGTAGCCCTGGACAGGCTCTTGTCTTGCCCAAGGTGTACCCTTAAAGGCCTTTTAATAAATATCTACTTTATTCTCTAGCTCTCTCCAGTCTCTGTTCCAGGTCAGCCTTCCCAAGGCATCAGGAGCATAAAGGGATCTCATGGAGATCCCTTTGGACCTCAACCAGTCTGAGCCTGAGAAAGAGGGACAGGAATTTTACAATTTTACAATTTTACAATTCCAGTGCTTCAGAAAAAATCGTGATATAAAGGGATTTTTTGTTCCTTCCACTGCCTGTTCCCAGTCCTATGGCACAGACTGCCCTGAGAAGAAGTGGAAAGGTTGACCCACAGGTGTATGGCCAAGCAGGAAATCAGAACTGGATTTTGGGAACAGGAAAAACCCCTTATCCATGAAAGTGATTTTTAGCATCAATCACAACTGAACATGAAGCAACCCCGCTCCTTAAAATTTGTGTTTTCCAGGCTGAAGGGTTCCAGTATGTTTACCTGCTGTTTATAGGGAAACAAAAACCCTGAAATCAGGGCTGAAGTAGCTCAGCTGGGAGAGCGTTAGACTGAAGATCTAAAGGTCCCTGGTTCAACCCCGGGCTTCAGCAGAGTTTTAGGACTTGGAATCAATGATGCATCCCTGGAAGTGTCCAGGAAATGCCTGTACATGGCACTCAGTGCTGTTGCTCAGTTGACAAGGATGTGATGGGTCAAAGCTTGGATCTATCTTGGAAATCTTCTGCAATCTTAATGGTTCTGTGATTTTATCCTTGTGGGCCCTTCCAGCTCCGGGTACTCTATGATTCTCTGATGAAGTTTTCTACTCTTTCCTGACCATTTCCTGTTTTTACCCTGACCCTTGTCAAATGATGGTGTTCAATGTGCAGACACCCGAGTAAACTCTGAGTAACTCTGCTTTGTGTTTGCTCCTTTGTCCCTTTCTAATTCCTGTTCCAGGTCAGCCTTCCCAAGCCATCAGGAGCATAAAGGGATCTCATGGAGATCCCTTTGGACCTCAACCAGACTGAGCCTGTGAAAGAGGGACAGGGTTTTACAATTCCAGTGCTTCAGAAAAAATGGTGATATAAAGACATTTTTGTTCGTTCCACTGCCTGTTCCCAGTCCTATGGCACGGACTGACCTGTAAATTGGTGGTAATGTTGAGCCACTGATGTGGGAGGCTGTTTAGTCTGAAGTGAGTCCAGAGGAAACCACAAAGATTATTAGAGAGATCGAGCTCCTCTCTTATGAGGAAAGGCTGGATTTGTTCAGCTTGGAGAAGAGAAGGCTCCAGGGAGACTTCAGAGCCCCTTCCAATGCCTAAAGGGCTCCAAGAGAGCTGGATAGGGACTTTGGAAAAGGGCCTGGAGTGTTAGGACAAGAGGGAATGACTTCAGACTGACAGAGGTTAGATGGGATATTGGGAAGAAAATGTTCCCTGTGAGGGTGGGGAGGCCCTGGCACAAGTTGCCCAGAGAAGCTGTGGCTGTCTCATCCCTGGATGCGTCCAAGGCCAGGTTGGACAGAGCCAGGAGCACCCTGGGATAGTGGAAGGTGTTCCTGCCCAAGTCAGGGGTGTTGGAACTCAATGATCTTGAAGGCCCCTTCCAACCCAAGCCATTCCACGATTTTATGATCCTTTGAGGACAATCACTGGTGCCTGACCACCTCTGCCAGGCAGCGTTTCAGGCTTTCAGCAGCACCAGCCACAGCTGCAGAGTCATCATTACCAGCAGAGCTCAGCTGCTTGCTAGCATTAATGATTTGAGTCTGCTTAATTAAAGGTTTTTCCCCTTTGGCTAAATGTTAATCCCTTCTCCAGCCATGGAATTGCACAGGGGCTCTCTGAGCTCACATCTTGCCTTTAGTGGGGACATTTTGTGTCAGTGAGGCACTGAAAGAGGGACTGGATCTTCCTCTCCCTTCACTGCTGCCCTCTCCCCAGAACAGCAGAAACAAAGCTTTGACATCACATTACATAATTTTCATCTTACGAGCCCTTGCAAACACCTTTATTGCAGAAAAATATTTGAAAGAGTCTTGGAAATAACTTTTGAATTTCAGAGAAAAGGAAAAAGTGAAAGCCTGCCTGAGACAGAACAAAACTCATAGTTCATCAACGTCAGAGCTGAGCTGAGACCTGAGAAAGACCTGCTCTACCCCCTGTAACACATTTCTGAAAAATAAAGATGACAGGAATGCAGTGGTGAGTGACACTGTCGTGGAAAAATAGGTCTAAGTGCTGGGAAGACAACACAGTCAGGGAATACAATAATCCCTGGAGACCAGGACAGGCTTGGCAGCTCATTCCTATCCACTCTCATGGCCATCCATGATTTGGAGTGGCTGCGGGGGGCTGCCAGGTGGGAACTTTTGAGATATTTGAGATATTACCCCTCCTTTTGCAGAGCCACAGTGTGGTTCCAGATGGGTCTGAGTGTGGGTGTTGCAACGCAGAGAACTTGTCTCGCCCCTCAATTTGCAAAAAATCTGCAACTAAGAAACCCCCCAGAGCCCTGGTCTCTCCCACGGCAGCCCCTCATTCCATTTTATTTTCTGCTTGGCTCTCCGTAATCCCAAAATCTGGGATCATTTCCTCTCCAGACAGACTGAGCGTCAAGAAGGACAAAAAAACGCTTCAGGAGCTCCAGGGATTGCCGAGATTGGATTTTGGCAGGAAATGGAACAAATTTCCCGGGGCGGTCTCCTGCCTGTGGCTCGGATGCCCGGGAAAAAGGGATGGATTGACGGAGGAATGGTCGTAAGGCAGCAGAAAAGAGGGACTGACGTCAGAGCTCCTCATTTCCATCTCTACGTCACCTAGCAACACTCCGGTTAAGGACTGAACTTCCGAGTCGCGGATTCCCTGGGAATTTTCCCATTAGGTGGCACCACTGGCCCTGGGAAGGCTTTTCATCTGCTCTGGCTCCATCCAGCCAGATAGACCTGGATCCAAACGCGTTGATCTCCCTGCCAAAAAAAAAAATTCAGAAAGAGCTGCAAATGAGTCAGATTTGCGAAGACCTAAAAGTGCTGTGGGTTATTTGTTGTAATTAATTTGGAGAAAAACTTTTGGTAGGACCCAGCCTATCTTTGCCCTGGGCTTAGTGCGGATTCTGGAAAACCCCACAGAGAGACAAAACCTGGCTGTTCTAGGCACGAATTAAATGATCCTGAAGGTCCTTTCCTTCCAAAAATTCTATGGTTGGGTCAGTTGTAGATTTGCCTTTTTGGCCTCAGAGAAGTAGGTGAGATGAATCCCATCTCAGGAACCTTTTCAAAATTGCTGTGTTTTACAGAAAAAAAAAAAAAAAAAAAAAAAAAGTCATGCCAGATCTTCTCTTGTGATCTTTGTTCCCTGACACATGGATGTGTCCACCTGACCTTCCAGGAATTTGGAAATCATCACTGCTGGTAATGCCAAACAGCTCACAGCTCTTCAGGGAAGAACAAACCAGAACTATTTCAAAGAATTACAGGCACTGATGTTTCAAAATAGACATTGGTCTGTTTTGATTTGCTTTCAAAGACAGAATCTTTGAAGAAAAATTTAGCCTGGAGCAAGTCCACACTCCAGACATTAAAAACCCTTCAAAGCAAAGCCTTACATGCGAATAAACACTTAGGATAGACTCCAAAATAATCAGCTAAGAAATCATCTGGCTGTGCAATTCTCACTTTCCTTCAGCATCCAAGTGTGGAAAAATACACCAGGAAGAGTGTTCTGTTCCTAAAATCTGATCCAAGTTGTACTTGTAAGATCCACAGTCACTCAGCTCAAGAAATTGCTCCTTTAAAAACCTTCAGCAGATAAAAATAATCAGCCTTGCTCTCAACACACAGCCTTGGTTTGGGGATGATCTTGCAGAGGATGCAGTGCAAGGTTTTTTCTTCGTCCTCTTTCAAGGACAATAGGAAGAGTTTACTGGGGTCAATACCCAACTTCCTTCTTCTTACGGATCCTGAGGTCCAGGTGGAGATGGGAGAGTCATTCAACAGGATAGAAAAGGGTGTCTCATTCCCACTTCAGGGCTGAGGCCTAATTACCCTCCCCTGGCTCCAATTCCTGGACAGTACTGTAGATTCCTCTCATATCAGCAGCTCCACCAGACTCAAGATGGAATTGGTTTTGGGAATTGTTTTGGGGGTTGTGTTGTCTGTTGGCCCTGGCCTTTAGCCACACCCTGGATTTGTTACATGCACCTTTTCTTTTTGGCACCACTGAGCTTTCAAAAGCTGGATCTGGATGTTTTAGGGTCACATAGAGAGACAATTTATAAGTCAAGAAGCAGAAATTCTGTAGCACTGCTCAGCTGTCCAAAAATTCTCAACCTGACAAGCACAAAGATGCTGAGACCCTCAGCCACCCATTACCAGTTCCTCAGTGACCATGGGTGGGATCACCATTGGGATCCAGTGCTGGAAGTGTTTTTGGAGAAAGAAAACCCACTTGGGGAACGATCCTGATGTCTGAATGTTTCAAGAGATTGTACAGTCTTGTTTGGGAGCCCGAGATATCAGGAACTGTTATCTAATAAATCTCAGTGAGAAAATATCAGCTGCTGTCAAGCTGAACATTCAAACCCAGATTAAATATATTTCTGACACCTTTCTCTACCAGATTTTTAACAGACATGAAAAAGTTACTGTGCATTCCACATATGTATTTTGGGAAGATGTGAATTTGGAGCTGGTGAAAGATGGGAGGTTGTCCTGGGAATGAATTATTTTCAGGATAAGTTGGTGGGCTGGGCAAACATCTCCCATATCACTGCATGAAGATGCCTGGCTCCCATTCCTTAGGTGGAGAGAGACAGATTGATGTGAAAAGATTAGCCAGGCTGCATGGATAATTCCAGATCCTTCCGTGGGCTCTGTGAAAAGGTGTCAGGAAATTCTGTTCAATGCTACTGCTCCTGGCTGGCTCCCAGATCAGGGCTGCTGTTTAATTCCAGATTTAGCTGTGTTTTATCACAGAACCCCAGAATGTTTCGGGCTGGGAAAGACATTGAAATCATTTCTTCCCAATCCCTGGCATGGGCAGGGACATTTTCCACTGCCTCATGTTTCTCCAAGCCCCATCCAACTTAGCCTTGAACACTTCCACGTGTCTTGAGCCATTACTTTTGATCTCAGTCTGTCTCTATCCTGTTCCCTGAAACAATTCTTTGATTCCCAAGATAAAGTGGCCTGAAAAGGCTGAAAGATCCCCGTGTTCCAACAGGTTTTGGGAAAATTGGAGCCAGAGCAGAGCTGAAGTAGCTCAGCTGGGAGAGCGTTAGACTGAAGATCTAAAGGTCCCTGGTTCAATCCCGGGCTTCAGCAGAGTTTTCCTGCAGTTTTGTGTGCCCAGAGCTGGGCTCTCCAGCACAGGAGAGACCTGGACATCCAGAAGAGATCCAGCCAAGGGCCAGGAAGGTGATCACAGGATCACAGAATGGGTCAGGCTGGAAGGTACCAACAGTGGGGTCATCTGGCTCAACGTCCCTGCTCCAGCAGAGCCATCCCAGAGCAGATTGCACAGGATTGTGTCCAGAGGGTTCTGGAATATCTCCCGTGAGGGACACTCCACACCCTCTCTGGTCTCTGTTCAGGGCTTGGTCACTGCAGGGCAGAAGTTCTGCCTCATGTCCAGGTGGAACTTCCTGGGATCAGTTCCTGCCTGTCCCTCCTGTGCCATTGCTGGGCCCCACAGAGCAGAGCCTGGGCCCTGCTCAGAGCCCTCCCTGCAGACAGGGACAGACAGGGATGGGGTCCCCTCTCAGCTGTGTCTCCTCTTGAGGCTGAACAAGCCCAGCTGAAAGTAATGAAAGGACTGGACTCTTTCTTATGAGGAGAGGATGAGAGCTATTGGTTGCCCTAAGAGGTTGTGGAGTTTCCATACTGAGAGATTTTAAAATGCCACCTGGCTGTGGCCCTGAGTGACTGGCTCTGGGTGGCCCTGCTGGAGCAGAGAGTTGCACTAGAAGATGTCCAGAAATCTCCAACTCTTCAGCAAGTAGACAACAAAGACAAAATTTTATGCCTAGGGCAGGGAAAAGCCAGGCCAATGTCATCCTCAGGCTTTCCCATCAGCAGTGTCCACCTGGCCAATCTGCACAATCATCCTGGCTGACCAACCAGCCCGCAAAGAGCTGGGATCAAGATCAGGGTGTCGGAAGAACCAGGCCTACACATGAATAAAAGCAAATTTAAACATTATCAAGGTAAAGTTTTCCTCTTTTTCTTTTTTCTTTTTTTTTTTTTCCTCTTTTCTCAGTCTAATAGCTCTAACAGCACATAGAGACTCCCTCAAACTGAACTCCTCACCCTCTCTGAAATCCCGGCGCCTGTCATCCGCTGCAGGATCTGCAGCGCGACGTCACGCACAGAGCCCCCAAATAAACTTCCGCTCCCGTTTCAGGCACCATCTGTGTCCCACTTCTGCAGTGCCTGGCAGAGATTGCTTCCCTTCTATGGAATGTTCCTTCCCCTCGCCGAGCTGCAGACTTTGGAGGCGGGGAAGTCGGCGGGCGGAACGGATCCCAGCTCCGTGCAAACGGAGAGCGCGGCGCTGTGACGGCGTCCTTGGGTTGGCGGGAGGATTTTGGTGCTCGTCCTTGGCCAGATGGCCCCAAACCAAGCTCCAGGGCAAGCCAGAGGAGAGGTAAAGGCAGCACTTGGCCAGCTGGCTGCGAGAAATGGGAGAGGCTTCGCTGGGATGTTGGGTGTTAATGAGGGTGGGAGTGGTGAGGTGAGGAAGAGCCGAGCTGGAGGTAATCATGGAGGGGTCCAAATGCAGTGGAACATGCAAATGCTCTGGGTCACAGAACCACAGAACCACTGAACCACAGAATCACAGAATAACCTGAGTTGGAAAAGACACCCCAAGGATCCTTGAGTCCAACTCCTGGCCCTTCACAGGACACCCCAACAATCCCACCATGTGCCCAAAAGTGTTGTCCAAGCTTGTTCTTGAACTCTGTCAGTCTTGGTGCTGTGACCATTTCCTGGGGAGCTGTTCAATGCCCCACCACCCTCTGGGAGAACAACCTTTTCCTGAAATCCAGCCTAAACCTCCCCTCATACAGCTTCAGGCCATTCCCTCAGGTTCCATCACAGGTCACCACAGAGCAGAGATCAGTGTCCACCCCTCCTCTTCCTCTCAGGTGGAAATTTTAGACTGTGATGGGGTATCCCCTCAGTCTCCTCTTCTGCACCTGAAAAAACCCAGTGCCCTCAGCTGCTCCTCACATGGCTTCCCCAGGATGGAGTTCACAGTCTTGTCTTCCTCTTATGCAAATAAATTGAGCTTTAATGCATAATTCAGGCAGCTGCAACCCAAACAGATCATGGAGAGCCTTGCCTTAGGCTCTCCACCAAACCAGCTGAATCTTTGCCAATCCCTGTGCCTCAGTTTCCCTCGCTTGGAGCACTGACACTCACCTTCCCTCCCCAAAGAGTGGGAAGAATCAGCTTGCAGGTGAAAGTACTCTGCGTTCCTGGCTTGTTTTTGTGTGTTATCCCAGCACGTGTCCCCAGGGATGATGCTGGATTACTCACACACCTCTCGAGTCCTCTGTTTCTCTAATGCCTTTTATTTGCAAGAATTAGGAACAGTCATGCTATCCAGGAAAACACAGCCCTCACAATGCCAGCACCAGCGTCACAGAGCTGTGCTTGGCAGGCTGTTCCTAAGAAACTCCTGGGACTTTCAGGTGGGTTCACCTCAAAGTGGGGCGGAAATGGGGAGGGGGGAGTGATTAGAAAGGAGAGGACAGATCACCTCAGAACACTGCAAGATGAGGTAAATAACGAGGAAAAACTGTGTGGGAGAGCAGGATGGATGTGAGATTCAGAATCCTGGGTCACCTTCGATACAGAACATTTCAAATGGACAGGAAAGACTTTGGGATTCATCTGGAAAGGGAAGGGCTACTGGAGATGAGGAAAAAACCTTGGAATATTTTGCCTATTGTGACAAAGGTTAGCCAGGTTGGGTGTTGATGATGTGGATCTGGAGGTTGAAAGGATGAGGGTGAGGAATTTGTGGTCGAGCCAGAAGTCAGCATTGTAAGGAAGGGGTTTAAACTGGTTAAGGAAGGGGAAATTCCAAGGCTCATACCAGTCAATATAGGACAGCTCTGAATGAGCTCTTTCCTGTCCTCCAGAAAGAGCAACAGATGCCAGAAGAGGCTTGTAGGGACTTCTAGGGAAAGGGTTTTGCCATGTGGTTGCTGGGAACCACCTTCCCATCCCGAAATGTTTGTTTTTCTGCACAACTCTCTCTGTTGCCACTGTAGCTGATCCCTCTGAGGATGCTCATTAGACATAACAAAGTGGATGAAGGTCTGATGAATCAAAACCTTCTCTTCCCCATTCTCCTTCCATTATTAGTTTTTCAGTGTGGAAATTTTTTTTGTTGTTTATTTTCTTTTTTTTTTTTGGTGAAAAGTTGAGCCACAAAACTCAGGGAAACACCTGAGGTTTACCCCACTTTTGAAATTACGCTTCGACTTTGAGGTTGTAGCCCAGAACTCTGATATAGGGAGCTATGGAACAATCTTTGTTTTGGTTATCCCAGCTGTCAAAACAAGAGGTGTTCAGACATCTGTTGCCTTGGTGCTACCATGTTTAATAACCCTGGGTATTAAATCAATAATTCTGTTCGTGAAGATTTTGTCTGAAAGTGTTAAAACACTTTCTTGATCATTTTGATAACTTCTGCTTCATGGGCTCTGCTTCTGGTTGTGCACCCGTGCACATTTTGGCAGAAGTGGCTATCACACTGAAGCAGGAAAAGGAAAAGATACCCCTAAACCAATCTCCAGCAAGTTGAATTGACTGAAAGCCCTCTTTGTTCCATTCCTGCATTGGAGGAGACCCCCATTCCCTCAAATCCCAGTTATAAACAGGCTCTACTGGAAAATTTCATTATCAGAAAGTTTAAATCATTACTAAATCATTATATCAGGAACAGTGTGGCCAGCAGGACCAGGGCAGTGATCACAGTGATCATCCCCCTGTACTCAGCACCTCAAATCCTGGGTTCAGTTCTGGGTCCCTCATGACAAGAAAGACATTGAGGGGCTGGAGAGTGTCCAGAGAAGGGAACGGAGCTGGGGAAGGGTCTGGAGCACCAGGAGCAGCTGAGGGAGCTGGGAAAGGGGCTCAGCCTGGAGAAAAGGAGGCTCAGGAGGGACCTTCTCACCACAACTCCCTGTGATAGAAGGATGGAGCCAGGTGGGGATTGGTCTCTTCTCCAAAGTAAGGAGGAATGAGATGAGAGATAACGGCCTCAAGTTGCACCAGGGGAAGGACTAGGTTGGATATCAGGAAAAATCTCTCTGTAAGGGTTGTCAAGTGCTGGCACAGACAGCCCAGGACAGTGGTGGAGTCCCCATCCTTGAGGTGTTTAAAAGCTGTGAGGATGTGGCACCTGGGGACATTGTTTAGTGGTGACCTTGGCAGTGCTGCAGTGATCCTAGAGGTCTTTTCCAACCTAAATAATTCCATGATTTGAAGCACCTGGTATCATAAAAAGCCATGGCAGAGAGGAAAAAAGATCAGTAATCTCATTTTACAGCCTATCCCAACTGTTCCTCTCCTATCCCCTACAGCAGTTAAAATTCCTGGGAAAGATGGACATGGGAGGGATCTCGTGTCTCCTGGGAGTGAGAGCAGAATCCTTCAAACAAGGAGTGGGAATAACTCGTAACACATTCCAGAGCCCTGCCGTGCTCTCTGTCTGTGCCTCCCGCCCACCTGCCAGAGGGAGACAGGAGGGAAAAATTCACCTGGAAGGGAAAACAAGCTGTCCCTGGAGGAGGTGAGACGAGGAGGATCCTGTGAAATGCCACGGCTGCGTTCTGAGAGGGGCTTTCTGGATTGAACCTGACCTGGGGGCGTGAAAGGCGGGCAGGTGAGGGGGACAAAAGGTTCAAAGAGGTGTCTTAACACCTTTGTCAATGCAGTCCGGAAAGCTCGGCTCATTTGGATTAATGAATCTCTTGCATATTCCTCGGGAAGTCTCCCTCTCACACATTTTCAAACACTGTTTAATTTGCTGCAGTGTGTGAGACCGACTTTTAACAATTTATCTTGGCAGCTGGCAGCCCTGGAATGGGACAAACTCCTCAGCGCTGCTGGAGGATTGATGCAGATGGATCTGTGTTGCAGATGGCTCGAGTGTTGCAGATTTGCAGGTGTTTGTGAGGTTTTGGCTCCTTCTCCTGACATCTTCTATCTAATTTATCTTTTTTTCTTTTTTTTTTTTTCTTTTTTTTTCTTCCTTTTTTTTTTAAATAATTTATGTTCCACCTCCTCCAAGAGAAGATGTTTGACCCACGTGGGATGTCATTCCTCACTTCCCTCACCTGAGCTGAGGCTCTCAAAGGTCACTCTGGCCTCTGATTCATACAGTCACAGAATCAGAGTTTGGTTTAGAAAACACCTTAAAAATCATCCAGCTCCAACACTCCGTGGACAGGAAAAACTTCCACTTGACCAGGTCACTCAGAACCCCATCTAGTCATTTGGATTCTCCATCAGCACATGCACAAGCTGATAAATCATATTTCTGGACATAGTTTCTCTTGCTGTTATGTTCTGCTTTCTGTAAAATCTTCTTTAGGAAAGTCCTTGCATCAAACTCCAGGCTCCAGCATCTTGTGTTGCTGTGTTTCCAAAGCATGAACCTTTATAGGCCTGGCAGGAAAAAGATTTTCTATATTATTTCTATTTTTTATATTCCCCTTCTAAGCCAGACACTGCTGAGAAGACCTGAGACAACAATCCCTGTACAGGCCATTCACTGAAGGGTTGGACTTGATCCTTGTGAGGCCCTTCCAACTCAGAATATTCTGTGATTTTGTGAAATATCCAGAGCTGTCCAAGGCTTGGACGTTTTGATGGATGACCACAGGCCATCCGTAAACTTGGACTGAGGTTCTGTGCAGGTGTCTGACCTTTACTCTAAAATTATCAGGCAGCTGAGAGGTGTAATTCTATTTTTTAGGGAAATCTGACCCCCCCTTCCAAACCCTGAGCTGACAGGTTTTTCCCCAGAGAAAAACTAAAATTGCAAAGGTACTGAGTCTTACATCTACTGTCTATATTGAGAGACTGGATTAAAAAAAAAAAAAAAAAAAAAGAAAAAGCAGCTCAACTTAGAAACTTCAGTTCCGAGTTTAAAGTTAGAGGCGATGATCTGAGACCTTAAGAGCTAAAAAATCCTTGGGCTGAAACAAAAAAAAAAATTACACTCAGTGAATTTTCAAGCATTCTACTCCTGGTTTTATGTACATCTGCTCTTGGTTTTTATTTAAAGGATTGGCTGCAAGTGTAGGGAACTTGCAGGGCAAATCTGGAGCTGAGGGAAGGTCTGAACTCCACTTTTGGAAGCTTTCAGGTGGCTGCAAACCCAGCTTCCCTCAAGCAGCCCAGCACATCCATGGCCACCCTTTGGGATCTTTAATGGGGTGGCTTCAAAACCAGCAGTTGATTAAGCTCAGTCCAAAGGAAAAAAAAAATAAATTTAAAAAAAAAAAAAAAAAGCTGCTGCCACTTTCTATGCAGTGCCACTTTCTATGCAGATTTTATGGTTTTCTATGGTTTTTCACTTCTCCTCCTCCTCCTCCATAAAATTCTCCTTCTCTCGCTCCTCCTGTGGAGGTGCCAAAGCCTCCTCCATCAATTTGTGAGAACTTCTGCTTGAAAACTGGAGCAGAGAGTCACCCACGGCACCAGGCTGGCATGAAAATACCGGAGGCAGAGGCTCTGATGCGAAACGACTCGAGGAGTTTCCCCGTGTCAGGGTGAAAGAAATGGGAATGTGGAATCAAGTCCACCGAAATCCCTTGGGGGGTGGGACACCTGCCCAGCATCTTCTGACCACGGACAGGGATAGGGCTCATTATGAAGATATTTTTTAATTTCCCCCTACCGTCTTTTAATTCGCAATTTTATCCTTCTGCTGCTTGTCTGGGACTTGAAGTGTACCCAAATCTGCTAATTTCTTTTCCCCCATGGAAAAAAAAAAACCCAACTATTCAGCAGGCCAAGCATTCTCCTAAACACTTCCAATTGCTTGGGATGAGGGATTAGGAGGCAAAATTGAATTTCCAAAGCAAAAGAGAAGTTTCCAACGCACGCGGCACAAGTCAAGGAGGTTAAAAAGCTGATCTAAGTGCAGTTTAAAGCCTTACATGCTGTAGAGTAATTAAAATCACTTCTCTACTGGATCCTCATATTTTTTACATTAAATACTTTCCCGAATTTGCGGAGTTCTGCCGAGGATGTTTTCTGTGCTGTAGATACTTGCTGGGAACCAAACTGAAATCCACCCACCTTTCCGCATGGAATTTCAAACTCTCCCCAGGCTGTCGCCTCCTGGATGCTCCCAGAAGCTGCCAGAAGAGTTTTTACTCCTGTCCCAGCCTGAATCCCACCCTGGGCAGGGGAATAAAAATCTCCATATCTCATAAGTGACAGCAGGAAGCTTCACAATCCTATTTCTCTCTGCTTTTCTGAGCACAATTTGCATATTTAAATAGCCTACTTCCCCTTGCAAGTAGCAGTGCTTCACGTTCTCTCCTTTTCCTCCGCTTGCAACCTGCAGCCACAAATGAAATTAGATTTTGCTATTCAAACCTAAGAGAAAGGAGAACCCAAACCCCCCAAAGTTAACAGCCCCTTTAATGACCTAAATTGTATTTAGTTAATCAGCCACACATAGTAAAGCCAAGACCCTTTAAAGGTATTTTGACTATCTGTTTACTTTAGTACCTGTGAGGAATTGAGCTGGGTCCAAAATGTACTTTTTTATTCTCTAGGTTTAATGTTTGGTGTTCAGAGCAAGTCCTGGACAGTTGCTGCCTTTGAATGTTTGTCTTTTTCTTGTTTGTTTGTTGTCGGGTTTTTTGTTTGGGTTTTTGTTTTTGTTTTTGTTTTTTGCGGTTTTTTTTAGCATGGCATGTGTCCACACCCCACTTAAGACACAGTTTAGACAGTGACAGAAATCCTAACTCAATTTTTTTCCGGGGTTTTGTTGGATGACCTGAGTGAAAGAACCATTCTGATGCTCATGTGGAATAAATCATAGAATCCTGGAATAGTTTGGGTTGGAAGGGACCTCAGAGACCATCCAGTTCCATCTCCCTGCCATGGCAGGGGCACCTTCCACTGTCCCAGGTTGCTCTGAGCCCCATCCAACCTGCCCTTGGACACTTCCAGGGATGGGGCAGCCACACCTTCTCTGGGAATTCCATTCCAGGGCCTCACCACCCTCCCAATATCCAATCCAGCCTGGCCCTCTGTCAGTTAAAAGCCATTCCCACTGTCCTGTCCCTCCATTCCTTGTCCAAAGTCCCTCTCCAGCTCTCCTGGAGCCCCTTTAGGAACTGGAAGGGGCTCTTAGGTCTCCCTGGAGCCTTCTCTTCTCCAGGCTGGATAATCCCAGCTCTTCCAGTCTGGCTCCAGAGCAGAGGGGCTCCAGGTCATATTTGCTCTGCATAAGTCACCTGCAGCATCATCTTCACAGCTGAATTAAGGCCCTGTGCTTTTCCAGACATCCAGACAACTCACACTGCTAAAGGCAGGCAGGGATGGATTTACAGCTCTAAGCTCAGATTTTGGAAAAGCTGAGCCCTTAGGAGCAGCTGGACTCCCCTCTGTGTGGTGCAGGATCAGCTCCTAGGTCATGGAATCCTTTCTGAGGCTCCCTGGGGCAAAACTTCTCCTTAGCAGTAAAAAGCTTGGCATTCCCAGGGTCCCTCTTGTGGGAACTGGGGAGGATGGTGATGAGAGATCTCTGGAGTCAAGGCTGGTCTTGGAGCATGTGGTTTATTGCTCAGGGCCTGGGTGAAGGGGCCCTGCTGGGAGCTGCCAGCTGCAGCTGGGAGCAGAGAGAGAGAGAGAGAGCAAGAGCAAGAGAGAGGAGTAAGAGGAGTAAGAGGAGTAAGAGGAGTAAGAGGAGTAAGAGGAGTAAGAGAGGAGCTGAAGAGAAGTGAGCGAAGTAAGAGAGCGAAGTTCCCGTTACAATCCATTAATTCTTCTTCTGTACTGAATATTCTTACACCAACCAATCTAATACAAGATACAAATCCTATAGCATTTACATACAGCCTATAAGAATCATTACATTACCGTGCTGTGTTATATTTTAAACCCTAAAAATGACTTTTTGGACCCCTCCTGCCAAGCTGGTGGGGTCTGCCCTGACCCTTGGACTTTTGGTGAGGAGAAGGGCATTGTTTAACCAAAAGGGGATTAATTACCTTCAGTGGCCACACTGTTGTTCTCCAGTTGTCCAGTAACTGAGGCTCTAAACATTGAAACTTGCTTTCAATTCTATTTCACTTATAGGTTTCATATTCTCAAAACTTAAGTAGTCATATTTATAAGGCTTTCCTTTTTCATCTTCCCCAACACCTCTGAAGTCGTTCAGAATATTTGGTGCCTCAGACCTCGACTCGGCCTCCAGCCACCAAAATGTTGGGGCCCAACCTGAGCTCCTCAGAGGTGGGTGAGAGGGGGCAAAGCTGAACTTAATCTGCTGCCAGAGGGTCTGGATGGCAGCTCCTGCCTCCCACTGCTGGATCCTTCTCCTGATGTGAGCAGGGGTGGGCTCCAATCCCCCAAAAGTGGGAGCTCCCTCCCCAGCCCCGCACGAGCCGCGTGTTCCCGGCACAGCTCCAAGAGCTCCCTTAATGTCTTTGTGCCTGCAGTAGTAATCTCGGGATTATTGCTCCCAGGGTATGCAAATAATAATCCTCTCTCTTCCCTCATCTTGTAGCTGCCATGTAATTTAGAAAATTCATCTGCAGGGCTGGCAGTGTCTTTTCTTGTCTGCGTGTGCTGCCTCTGCCACGGCGAGATCCCTCTGGCAGATCCCAGAGTGCTTTCCCAAGGGTTCTGGGGAACTTTGCCCAGTTTTCTGAGGGGTGAAACTGAGACATAGGAAAGGGAATTGCCTTTTCCTCGTGCCAGCCACTGGCAGAACTAGGGACAAAGCAGACATGCAATTAACCCATTTATTAAAGCAGCTCTGAGCAACCTGGTCTAGTGGAAGGTGTCCCTGCCAGTGGCAGGGGGGCTGGAATTATGTGGTACTTATGGCCCCTTCCAACCCAAACCATTCTGTGATTCAATGAAAAAGAAAGCAAAAGCAAAAACACTCTGTAGGAATGCAAACTATCACAAAAACGAATGACTGTTTTGTGTGATTGTTTTGTGTGAACTTGAAAGTCCGAATTTCCTGGGTTTTATTAAGTGTTCTTTTCTTTTCTTTTCTTTTCTTTTCTTTTCTTTTCTTTTCTTTTCTTTTCTTTTCTTTTCTTTTCTTTTCTTTTCTTTTCTTTTCTTTTCTTTTCTTTTCTTTTCTTTTCTTTTCTTTTCTTTTCTTTTCTTTTCCTTTCTTTTCTTTTCTCTTTTCCCCTTCCCCTTTCCTTTTCCTCTCTTTCTTTCTCTTTTCCTTCCTTCCTTCCTTCCTTCCTTCCTTCCTTCCTTCCTTCCTTCCTTCCTTCCTTCCTTCCTTCCTTCCTTCCTTCCTTCCATTTTCTTTTTTAAATTTTTTTTTTTCCTGTACTATAAGATTTTGACCTCCTGCCGATGGTTTCCCAGATGGGATCTGTCTGGTCCTTCCATGCAGGCTTCTCATCTCATCCGCGGTGAGATGCAGATGCAGATGCGGTGCGGTGAGGTCGGGGCGGGTGCCTGGGGATCGATCCCTGCGCGCCGATCGATCCCTGCTCCGGGCAGAGGTGGAGAGGGAAGTTCACGGGGATGGGGGAGAAGGAGAGCAGCAGCAAGGACTGAAAGCAGTAAGAGACAGAGGCAGAAATCGCCAGAATAAAAGGCAAGAGAATCAGAACTCGAAGGGCACCGGCAGAGCTGTTTGTGGGGGAGAGCTGCGGGTTGGAGCAGGGGCTCGGGAAAAGATGGATTTCGGGATCTGATTGATGGGTGTGGGGGCCCCGGAGGGGCCTGAGCGGGGGTGAGAGGGGGGAGCTGAGTGCGAGGGGGCTGGAGGAGGCGCTGGCAGGGCAGCCGCCCCCGCGCTCCTGCCGCCCACCGCGGTTATTCATCCCGCTCCTTCCCTCGCAGCCTCCCCGGGAGCACGGGCAGGTTTTAACCCTTCTCTGGGCCAAATCCAGGGAGTCTTGGCAACTTCTGGCGCTGAGGTTTGAGTCAAAGCTGTTTCAGCCAGGAGGGGACTGGAGTTGTCAGGAGAAGGAGGAGGGGAGAAAAAAAACCCTAAAACCTTCTCTCATCTCCTCCAACAGCTGCGTTGTGATCTCTGGGATTTCTGTGGGTCCTGCAGTGGGAACATGGATCTGGAATGCTGACACCGGTGGGGGCATCCCCTGGTGCTGGCTGAGAGCAGGGACCCAGTGAGGAGGGGGAACAGGTCCCCCGCACCAGGTTTTGCACTGGCCAAAGGAAATGGAACTGGTCTGTCCTGTTTGTTGAGACTAAACCCACCTGGCAGGGCTAAAACCTCTTCCCCTCTCTGCCCCAACAGAAGTCTCAGAATCACAGATTCATGGAATGGTTTGTGTTGGGAGGGACCTTCAAATCCTGTAGTTCCGAGCCCCTGCCATGGGCAGGAACACCTTCTACTAGATCAAGTTGTTCAAGTTGCTCATCCAGCCTGGCCAAACATTTCCAGGGATGGGGCAGCCACAGATTTGCTGGGAAATATGTGCCAGAGTCTTACCACCACCACCACCACAGGGGAGAATTCCTTCCCAACATCCCATCTAACCCTGCCCTCTGGCAGTGGGAAGCCATTCCCTGTGTTCTGTCCATCCCTTCTCCCCAGCTCTCCTGGAGCCCCTTTAGGCACTGGAAGGAGCTCTAAGGTCTCCAAACCTTCTCTTCCCCAGTCTGAGCAGTCACATCTCTCAGCATTTCTTCAAAAATAGACCAAACCACTTCCTGGGAATAGTTCCTGGCTCCTGCTATGCCGGGAACTCTGTCTGGGCATTGTTTGGGAGGACACAGATTGTCACATTTAAGCCATTTGGGGTCACCATCAGGTCAGTGTCTCTGATATGGGGTTTGCCTCTATCCTTGGGGCTCAGGGCTGCCTTTCTCCAGGGGGTTAATGAGGTTGGAGCCTTCAGCACAGCCACGGTGTGTGAACTGTTCTAAAACCTGAGGGCAATACCTGGGATGTTCATAACACCTGAGCTCTGCTTTCACAACAAAACAAGGCCCAAGACATGCACAAAATTTCATATCATTTAATCCCACACAAGGACCATGCAGGGAGTTCTGACCTACTTTGATCCAATCTGGGGACCAGGAGGCTCCTGCCTAATTTAGATCCAGGCAAGGACAGCTGGAGTAAAGGCTAATTTCCAGCTGGTGCATCCCTGAGCCAGATGATCCTGCCTGAGAGGATCAGGTCTGCAAAGGTCTGCCCTGGGTGAGCAGCTGCTGCATTTGTGGCGTTGTGTTTGTGCTGTTGCATTTGAGGTGTTGTGGTTGTGCTGTTGCATTTGAGGTGTTGTGTTTGTGCTGTTGCATTTGAGGTGTTGTGCTTGGGTGGCAGCTCTTGGCAGAGGCATTTGCCCAGCAAGGACCTCTGGCACCTCACCAAGGCTCAAGCAGGTGATGATGTTTTTGGTTTATACACAGGTTATTTTATAACTTCTTGGCCAGAGAAGTCTTTTCTGGAATGCTGCAGGATCAGACAGACGGGTGTCTGCAGCTTTTAGAGCACCACCAGAAGGAAAAGGGGAAGGAAGAGTCCCTGTCCTGCTGTGAAGAAGAGATTGGATGAGCACTGAGGTTGATCACGAGAAGGTCAAGTGTTTGCTGTTTCTCACTCATCTTTTTGGACAACTGGCATTTTATCCTGTCTCTGGTGCTTGTCTGAAGGGCTGCATGGAACAGTGTAGCCACGGTTTGTGCCTGCCATGTTTTGATTTCGGAAAATTCTTTCCCAAGGACACTTGTGGTAAACAAGGGCATGTTATTGTAAACTATCATATTTTTCTACATTCTTTCCCAGAAGAGGGAATTCGCTTATGGCCCCTTGATGTGACCAATGGGTCCAAGGATCCCACCTCTTAGGTGGGCTCATTGTAAAAAAGTATAAAAAACAAGTGCTTTGATAATAAAGCAAAATTTTAAATCTTCAGCCTTCTAAGAGTCAGTGTCCTGATTTCGTGTCCTACAGTGACCGAACAGGAATTAGAAGGGGACAGAGGAGCAAACACAAAGCAGAGTTACTCAGTTTACTCAGGTGTCTGCACATTGAACACCATCATTTGACAAGGGTCAGGGTAAAAACAGGAAATGGTCAGGAAAGAGTAGAAAACTTCATCATAGAATCATAGAGTACCCGGAGCTGGAAGGGCCCACAAGGATAAAATCACAGAACCATTAAGATTGCAGAAGATTTCCAAGATAGATCCAAGCTTTGACCCATCACATCCTTGTCAACTGAGCAAGGGCACCGAGTGCCATGTACAGGCATTTCCTGGACACTTCCAGGGATGCATCATTGATTCCAAGTCCTAAAACTCTGCTGAAGCCCAGGGTTGAACCAGGGACCTTTAGATCTTCAGTCTAACGCTCTCCCAGCTGAGGTACTTCAGCCCTGATTTCAGGGTTTTTGTTTCCCTATAAACAGCAGGTAAACATACTGGAATCCTTCAGCCTGGAAAATACAAATTTTAAGGAGCGGGGTTGCTTCATGTTCAGTTGTGATTGATGCTAAAAATCACTTTCATGGATAAGGGGTTTTTCCTGTTCCCAAAATCCAGTTCTGATTTCCTGCTTGGCCATACACCTGTGGGTCAACCTTTCCACTTCTTCTCAGGGCAGTCTGTGGCACAGGACTGGGAACAGGCAGTGGAAGGAACAAAAATCCCTTTATATCGCGATTTTTTCTGAAGCACTGGAATTGTAAAATTGTAAAATTTTAAAATTCCTGTCCCTCTTTCACAGGCTCAGACTGGTTGAGGTACAAAGGGATCTCATGGAGGCCCCTGCTCCTGATGCCTTGGGAAGGCTGACCTGAAACAGAGACTGGAGAGAGCTAGAGAATAAAGTAGATATTTATTGAAAGTCCTTTAAGGGTACACCTTGGGAAAGAGAAGAGCCTGCCCAGGGCTACACCCAAGATGGACCCAAATTGGTCACAAAATGGACGACTGGTCATGAGGTCTCACACTTTTATAAGTTTTGGTCCATTTGCATATTGGGGTTTAATTGTCCAGTTACAGCTTACAGCCAATTACATCCTACAGGTTGTGAGGTCTCATCCTTCTTGTTCCTCTACTCAGCCACCCTTGTTTGTGCTTTTGGGCCTGAAAGTTGTCCTTGGTCCCCAGCAGGAAAAGGATTTGTTTTGTCTCCCTGCTCTGTGAAGAGCTGACTGACACTGAATGTGAGGCTCAGAACTGCACCCCTGGGCAGCACAGAATCTGAAAAACATGAAAGCTCAAACTTTGGGCATCACTCCAAAGCCCTGCTCAAGCAGGACCTACAGGTCCTTGCCCAGGACCACTTCCAGGTCACTTGGGAATATGTCCAAGAAGGGGAACTCCACACACTCTCAAGGCCACCAGACCCAGCTCCTGATCCTTTCCCCACAGCAGAGATGCTCCAGTCCCCTCCAGTCCATTCCAGTCCTGCTGGCCCTTGGCTGGACTCTGTGCTGGATGTCCAGGTCTCTCCTGTGCTGGAGAGCCCAGCCCTGGGCAGACAAAACTGCAGGAAAACTCTGCTGAAGCCCGGGATTGAACCAGGGACCTTTAGATCTTCAGTCTAACGCTCTCCCAGCTGAGCTACTTCAGCTCTGCTCTGGCTCCAATTTTCCCAAAACCTGTTGGAACACGATGAGATTTCAAACTTCTGCCACTCAAACTGGCTCAGTGGGCACTTGACTCTTTTTAATATATAAACACCTGGTCTAAACATCGACTATCAGACCCCAGAAAGGTCAACAATTATCAAGCATCTTCGAATGAGAATGGCTGTGGTGGATAAATACCCAAGACTGGAATTATTTTTGCAGCCACATTTGCAGTGGTAGCACCCAGCCACTCTGGTCTTTATGGAAAACAGGGAATGGTCTGGGATGGAAAGGATTTTAAAGGACCAGTTCCACTCTCCTCCCTGGGCAGGGACACCTTCCACTAGACCAGGTTGGTCCAAGCCCCATCCAACCTGCCTTGGACATTTCCAGGCATGGAGGAGCCACAGCTTCTCTGGGCACCCTGTCCCAGGGCCTCACCACCCTCACAGCCAAGAATTTTCAGTCCAACCCTGCCTTTTGTCAATTTAAAGCCATTCCCCTTTTTCCTGTCCTTCTATCCCTTGTCCAAAGTCCCTCTCCAGCTCTCCTGGAGCCCCTTTAGGCACTGGAAGGAGCTCTGAGTTCTCCCTGAAGCCTTCTTTTCTCCATGTTGAGCATCCCCATCTCTCCCAGCCCGGCTCCAGAGCAGAGGGGCTCCAGCCCTTGGAACACCCCCAAGGCCTCCTCTGGCTTCATTTCAGCAGCTCCACGTCCTTTTGAAGTTGGAGGCTCCAGAGTTTTCTCGGAGGCTGAACTAATCTGTCACTCCACAGAGCTGCCATCCTCCCTGTCCTGATGGCTCTCAGTGGGTGACAAGGATCCATCTGCAGGTTCTCCCTAGGAAAGGGAAGACGTGGATGCCTGGCTGACTTGGACTGCCTTTCCAGCTGTCCCGTTTTTGCTTCAGCAGCTTTCTCCTTGTCAAGGAAAGTGGCTTCCCACCACCTTTCCTCAGACAGGAAGAAATGATCCCAACATGGAAACTGTGGTATTTGACAGCCCACTCCGCCTTGCTGGAAATACTGAAGCTTCAGCTGGGTACAAAATTCCTGTGGAAAGCTGAGCTGTGCTGCTGCTTTGCAAATGCTCGGCAGTGTTGGTGGAAAGGATGGACTGAACGGTCTGATAAAGAACAAGCCTCCAAGGAAGTGCTACATTGCAGTTAAATTAGAACTTTGAGGAGCTGACTCTCTGGGAACTTGGCTTTTTCAGCTGGTGAAACACCAGAACTGAAAATCTGTGGGCAAAGTCATCAGAAGTCAGACTTGTGGTGCCAGTTTGACAAGTCACATGGAAGAAGCTGGAAGATCAGACTTTTCCTTATTGAGGAGGAAGAAATTAAAGCTGCTTTTCCAGCTCAGTTCAGACCTCAGGGCTGGAGCTCTGTAGGGAGAGAGTGAAGTGGAAGGAGGGGTGAAATATTGGGATATCTCCTGTTGTCCTCTCCTCCCTGCCCTCATTCCCCCTGAAAAAAACTCCTGTTTCATTCACATCTTGATTAATCTTTTGGGTGTTTTTTGGTGCCTTCATCCCATGAAGGATGTGAAAACAGCCCAAACTAAATAGGGGAAGGGATTAATAAAGTGCCTTTTGCACAGGGAATTGCTGTGTAAACCTTGTTTATCTAATCAAGGAAAAGAAAGAGTAACGGGAAGGATATTACAGGATCTAGAGAAAGAAAGGTATTTTAGGATCTAGAGAGGAATCATTACAGGTTGATGGCTTATTGATTCTTCTGATGCAGGAACTAAAGGTTATCATTGGAAAAGAGCAAGTGCCAAGCTTGGAACAAAGAAAAAGAAGGAATTTGCTCACACAGGTTCTGGTTATCTGGTGCAAATCCCTGCTATTATAGATCCCCAAACTGTAAAAATGTTTAAAAGATGACTGGGAAGATTCATGGAGGAAAAAAAAAATCTCTGTGAAGAGCATGCAAATCAGGAACTTCCTGCTTTGGTTCACACAGGGCCTGAGCCACAAATCTCTGGAGATCAGGAGAGCATCTGGTGATATAACACCCCACGTTTTTTTCCTTTTTTAGGCACTAACTCATGGAAAATGTTGCAGGCTGGGTTTTGAGCTGGATGTTTCTTCTGTGCCTCTCCTCTGGCACCTCCTTGTCCTCACGCTCCGTCTTCTGGAGGCACCAGGATGGTGTCAGCCTGTGAAACCCTGCTGGCACGCTGGGCAGAGATGTGCTGGAGGTGTCATTTCCCACCACCAGCCAACTGTTTCATCACCACTCCCACGCAGGTGTCTCAGGCTCTGGCCATGACAAACAGATGACAGGTGGTCCCTCTGTCCCCGCTTTCCCTCCTCCCATTATTTTTTTTTCCAGTTTTCCTGCCACTCCAGCCTGCTCTGCCTGTGCTTTCTCACAGGTCCATCTGGCATCAGGCAGCTTCCAAAGGTTATGGAATTACATCCGTGCAACCCGGGAAGCTGACTGTCCTGGGCTGCATCCAAAGAACTGCAGGCAGCGAGTGAGGAAGGGGATTTTGTCCCTCTGCTCCAGCCTGGGGAGATCCTACCTGGAATTCTGCATCCAGCACTGGGGTCCCAGCGCAGGAAGGACATGGAGCTGTTGCAGTGAGTCCAGAGGAGGCATCAAGATGATGAGAGGGATGGAACAGCTCTAAAAATGAGAGAATTGGGATTGTTCAGCCTAGAGAAGAGGGGACTATGGGGTGACCTAATTGTGGCCCTCCAGTACCTGATGAGAGCCCACCAAAAAATGGAGAGAGACAATTTACAAGGGCCTGGAGTGACAGGAGAAGGGGGAATGGCTCTAAGATGAAGAAGAGTAAATTTAGATTAGAGATCAGGAAGAAATTCTTCCTGTGAGAATGGTGAGGCCCTGGCACAGGCTGCCCAGAGAAGCTGTGGCTGCCCCATCCCTGGGAGTGTCCAAGGCCAGCTTGGATGGGGCTTGGAATAACCTGGTCTAGTGGAAGGTGTCTCTGCCATGGCATGGGGGTGGAACTGGATGATCCTTAAGGTCCTTCCCAATCCATTTCCAAGCCATTCTGTGATTCCAGGATTTGCTGAGAGTTACCACCAAACTATCCCAACCTTCCTGTCCCTGTCCAGAGCCATGCTGGCCTTTGTGTTTCAGTCTGGATTCATCACCTCCTGTGGAACTCACTTTTTTTTTTTTTAATTGGGGTCAGGGCATCACCCAGAAGGAGGCACAGAGAGGTGACCTTTTTCACTCAACCCAGCACATCAAATTTGTCACCCATATTACTTTTTCCTGCAGGCATCCTGGCACCAAAGCCTGCCCCTGATGGGATTTTGTCCCATTTCCCCACTCTTTCCCCAGCTCTGCAGCAGGGGGGTGACATCCAGCTGCAGGGTTGAGATGTGATTGCTTTTCACTCCCTGACTTGGCTCTGATGTGTCATAAAAAACACATGTTCTTCCTTTAGGCTTCTTGAAATTTTTCTGTCTCATTACACCAAGAGGGTTCCTGGTTTACTTGAAAATCATTTTTAGTTATTATCTCTATTTTGTTGTCACTATTTTCTCCTTCTGCTCTTTCCCCAGACTTTTATGAAAATGATCTCATTAAGAACATGGGATTCCTGTTTCTGAGAAAGGTTTCTCCAGGTTTGTAAAGGTCTCTCAGCAGGAAGGTTGCTCGGCTCCATTTTCCCCTCCGGTTGAACAGACCCCCAAGTGAGCCCATTAGGGAAAAAATGGACTGCTTGAAAATAAAATTGTACAATATATGCAACAGCAGCAGCAGCACCTCTGAAATGTAAGGCTCCAATAGGCAACAAACCATATTTGCAAAACTCCTCTTTGATGGCAGTTTAATGTGTTAGGGAAAGAAGGAGATAATGGCCCAAAGGGCACTGGGGGTGCTCACCACCACAAGGGCCGTGAGGGGATGGAAGATGAGGCCTGGGAGAGCATCATTGTTATTCTGCAGACACAAATGCAGCTTTGAAAAACAGAGTTAATGAAGCCCAGCTGCCAAACTCTGCCTGTCACACAGCCCCCCCCTTCTCCCTCCTGAGGTCTGATGTCTAAAAGATGCTGAGATTGTCAGTCCATCATTCAGGGGGGATGGCACTAGGGGTTCTTTAATTTTATATTATTATTATTTTTTTTTAAGTTAGGAGTTCAGGTTATGAATAACAGCTCTGCTGTCCTGAGTTGCAGTATCCCTGTGCTGGAAACACAGACCTTGGATGGAGGAACGCAGAAATAATCTGGGCCTGGGTGAATATTTGCAATCTGCCCTGTGGTGAAGTACCCACAAACCCACTGCTAGGGAGGCCCAGTGAGAACAAACCCCAGACCTGGAATTTAAATTCTCCCCAAGTTTAAATCCCTCTTTTCTGAGAAAACCAATGTTTTAGTGTTTTGTAGTGAATGTTCTCAAAGAGAGACCTGAGAGATCTTAGAACCTTCAAATGGTTTGGGTGTGAAGGGACCCTAAAAATCATCTCATTCCCATCTCCCTGCCACGCATCTTCCACTATCCCAGGTTGCTCCAAGCCCTGTCCAACCTGGCTCCAACCCCATCCAGGGATGGGGCAGCCACAGCTTCTCTGGGCAGCATCTTGGATGCGTTTCACTTGGAGTAGAAGAGCAAATTTGGAAAAGCAGAGGTCTGTGTTCACCAAATCGTAGTTTCAGACAAAGGAACGTTTGTCTGAATTTAAGGCAGAACTTTCTGAGCTTGATGAGGGCACCTCAGCTCTGTGTGGAAAGGAGAGGGCAATGTCCATGTCCTGCATGGACACAGCTGACCAGGCAGCAGGAGAAACCTCGTCTGAGAGTCTTGGAGCAAGCACTGAGAGACACAAGCCTTGTCCTAAATTTGTTTTGTGCCAATTCCCGAATATTGCAATTCTGCAGTTCAGCTCAAGTCCTGCTGCTTTCCCCAGCCTTAATAACAACTGGCAGATCCTGCTCTGCCCCCACAAACTCTCAGTGCCTGAGCTTTCCCCAGATCTTCCTTCCAATATGGATCACCCACTGCTATTTCAACCCAGCAAAACCTCATTTTCAGCAGAATAAACCAAACACATTCGGGAATCGCTTATTTCATAACTGTCAATAGACCAGAGGAATGAAATAGGTGCTAAAAAGACGGGAGAGCAGCACCAAGAAAATATTTGTAAAAATAACAGGTGCTTTAAAGTGTGTAGGGGTGTGTAATTATATTTATAAGATATTAATACACAAACCAGGTGGCCCAGAACCTCATTAGGGAACCAATTGTTCTTGCCAAATATTCTTTGGTGAGGTTCCCTGAGAGATTTCCCAGAAACTCCTGAAATTAGTAGTAAACAACCCTTCTTGGGGGCTGGGAAATATTTTTCTGCTTCTGCTTAACATCCCAGCCTCCTTCTGAAGTTTTTCATTGTTTTGCAAAACATCCAGAAGGTACAGGAAAAATAAATAATGGAAGAAAAGATGGGGGAAAAGATGAATACAAACAGAATCTACAAATAATGGGCTTCACATTGAAAAGCACAGAATGATTGCTTGGACAGTGATTGTGTCTTGATGTATAAATGGGTTTGTTACTTAACTCTGGTGATTCATGCTTCAGGCACAGGGATGAGGCAGCTGCCAAATTTCATGCTGGGAAGGAATTTTCTCTCCTCGAACAGATTGGCAGGGGATTTGTAAAGATGACAGGTCAGTCACACAGGGCCAGGTGTTGTCATCACGAACATGTGGGGAAGAGGGGGGACAATCACAGAGGCCAAAAACCTCTGTGTTTTATCTCATGCTACCAAGTGTCCCCCGAAATCAGTGCACAACCCTTTATCCCTTTCTCCCACACCTCCACCAGACCTGCAATCCACAAAGGAATGACTTTATTGGGCAGGGTGAGACCACTCTCCTGTCTCCTACGGATGAATCCTGGAGCAACTTGAAATAATCTTCACAACATTTATTTCAACTGTGTTTCTAAATAAAGCTGAGCTGAAGCTACGTGAGTTTTAGTTGTTGGGTGTTTGGGGTAGGGAGGTTTTGTTGGTTTTTTTTTTTCCTTTTGTCTTTAAAGACTGTCTAAAGAACGTGTTCCAGCTGTCTGGAAGGAAAGAACTAGAAAGGAAAAGAGAACAAAGGGAAACCAGTGGAGATATTTAATTGAGATAATTTTAGCTGCTCTAAATGTCACAGGCAATCTTGTACAAGTACTTGGGGAGGGGAGAGGAGGAAAAAATTTCTGTGCTGGTCATTCAGTGCCCAAATTAAGGAGAGGGGGGTGATCAGAGATCAGGCAGGACCCTACCTGGAAGCTCTTGGATAATTGCTTTTTGAGCCTCAGGGGCTCTAGACCCACAAGACTTCAATGCAAACCACAAATCCATCCAGACCAAATAGCCTGAGGGGAAACCCTCTGGTTTTGGGGCTGAGAAAAGAAATAAGGTGCTCTTAGGGGCAGTCAGTCTGGGTGTGGTGAGTTCAGATCCCTTCTTGGTCTGGACCTCTGTGCCTTAGGTGAACATCTGATGAGGCACTTCGGGGTCAGAGCATGACTTGGTCAGTCCTTGTGGGATCTCTGTGCGTTCTGTGTGACCAAATGTGCACGACCAGGGAGATGGGTGTTGGAGCAGGCTGCCTGTGGCACTCATGGAGTCCCCACCCCCCTGGAGAGATTTAACAGATGTGTAGATCTGGCACTTGGGGACATTGGCAGGACTGGTTTAATGGTTGGACTTCATGATCTTAGAGGTGTTTTCCCACCTAAACAATTCTCTGGTGTTGGCTTTCCTGTCACGTCTGGGATGCATAGCCTGGGGTGTGTATTCCAAGTTTTAAGACAGTCAGGTCTGGGCTGATGGGTGTTCATTATTATCCAAAATGCAAAGCCCTTGCAGAAGTTGGGTAGTTTCTGCTGTGAGGGTCAGAACTCTTCAGCTGTGAAGAAATCACAATTTCAGCCCAGTTAAAAGAGACGTGCTCTGAACATGGTTTCCCAGAATTCCTGGGAAGGGAACCCTATCCCATGTCTATTTTGGACAAAACCAGACTAATCTTTAAGGATTTGAGGGCGTGGTTTAGAGGGGAAGTCAGTGGTGGTACTGGGTTCATGGCTGGACTTGATGATCATTGAATTATGGAATGGTTTGAGTTGGAAGAGACTTTAGAGATCATCCAGTTCCAATCCCCTGCCATGAGCAGGGACACTTTCCTCTATCCCAGGTTCCTCCAAGCCCCATCCAACCTGGCCTTGGACACTTCAGGGGTGGGGCAGCCACAGCTTCTCTGGACATTCTGTGCCAGTGATCTTAGAGGTCTTTTCCAACAGTAACAATTCTATGATTCTATGTAAGTGATAAACATGACTTTAATACAACCTCCACCACCTCATCCCCACTTAAACTCAAGCTTTGGGCAGAGATTTCATGTTCAGTAAACTTCCTGCATGACCACTGACAGAAACCTGGGGGTGCCCTGGTGAGATTGGGTCACAGAACTTGGGGAGGGAGTTGAAGGATTTTGGAGAACCAGCAGTGGATGGGAAGAAAAGATCTTGTGTCACAGAACTTGGGGAGGGAGTTGAAGGATTTTGGAGAACCAGCAGTGGATGGGAAGGAGGGATCTGCTTGTGTTCATTGTGGAGGCCACAAAACCCCAAATCTTAGGGTTTCCCCCTCTGTCACAAATCCCCCAAACATTCTTCTGAACAGCCTGGTCTAGAGGAAGGTGCCCCTGCCCATGGCAGGGGGTCGGAATGGGATCATCTTTTATGTCCATTCCAACCCAAATCCAAGGATTCTAGGATTGTATGATCCCTTCAGAGACCCTTCCTAGCTCTGAGCAAAGCAGCACTGCAGGGATTCTCTCCCCCTCCCTGATGCATCTCCAAAATAAAAAAACCTGGCTCTAACCACCACCCCCCCGAGAGTAGGCACCACATTTGGGGAGCCATGCCCACAGCATCCCTGTTTTAGCAATGCCTCGGGGGTGCTGCCGTGGCTCATTTTCACCCCCTGGAAAGCTCACCCGGCATCTGCCCCCCTTCCCTGTTCGCAGGCAGGTGGAAGAAAGGCAGGAGCGTGCGGCAGATCCCCCGGCACACACACACACACACACACACACACTCTACTCATCCCTTTTGTCTGCCCCTCTCCCTGCTCCCACTCCCCCCCTTCTCCCCCGCACCCCCGCCCACCCCGGTGTCTCATCCCGGGATGGCTCATGGCTCTCCAGGTACCTGCAGGGATGGATGCTCTACCCTCGGCTTCTCCTCAAGGAACCCATTAACGCCGAGATGCCGCTGCTCTGCCTTGCCCTCCCCTCCCTCCCTCCCTCCCCGGCTGCTGGGAGAGAGAAAACAGGGGGAGCGAGGTGGGAAAATCCAGGACAGCGAGCGCATCCTTCCCCCGCAGCGGGGGCTGAGGCTCCTCCAAGGGAAGGTCAGCGCGGAGGTCCCGCTCTGTGTGAGAGGGGAGAGAGGGCAGCGATGGGCAGGGAAGCGTTGGCAGGGACGGACAAACGACCCCGGCATCCCTCCCCCGAACCCTTCCCTGTCTCTGCTGCAGCATTCCTGCGGGGATCCATGCGGAGAGCTCGGTGCTGCTGTGCGGGGAGCGAACTGCCGCCGCCTCCCCAGCAGCCGCCAGGCTGGGATCGGGAGCCCAGCTACAGGGAAGCGCTGCCCGTCCCATCCCGAGTGCCCTGCAGCGGGATCATCCCGGCCCACGTCGTGCCTGAGGAACACGAACAAAAAATTCTGCAATCCTTAGGGATCTTTCAGTAAAATCAGGCACAAGTAACTCTGGTTGACACTGTACTGTTAGATTTTTCTTTTTTTCCTTTTTTCTCCTATCTTCCTTTTTTCTGGGTTTTTTTTTTTTTTTTTTCTTTTTATTCCCCTCTTTCTCTTATTTATTTATTTATTTATTTATTTATTTATTTCGGTTTGGTTTGGTTTTTTTAATCCCTTTACCTCCTTGTTTTCTTTATTTTCCTCTCCCTCTTTTTGGTCTTGCTAAGACTCAACAGATCTATGGGGACAAAAATTTCCATCAGCAGCTTTTTTTTTTTTTTTTTTTTTTTTTTTACCCAGATATGACCAGCCCTCTTGAAAGATAACCTGAGGAGAAGGGAGATGGAATAAATTCCCGTGATCTTGTGGGGGAAAGGAACAGATTGGTGTCAGGATCACCCCTGTCCCAAATTTATGCCTCTAATCCTGTGGGTATCCTATCCCTGGAAGTGTTCAAGGCCAGGTTGGATGGGGCTTGGAGCAGCCAGGACTAGTGGAAGGTGCCCATGGAAAAAGGTTGGAACAAGATGCCCTTCAAAGGTCCCTTCCAACCCAAACTTTTCTGGTATTTTATGGCCTCCAGCCTGAGACCCCCAGGGACTCGTGTCCAGTGTTGGGGAAGTGATGCACTGAGGACTCGTGAGGGGTTTTTGTAGCAAGGAACTCCTGAAAATCTTTCCACAGCAACTCACTCCCCAGCTCCTCCTACCCCTGTTTTAATAAAGCTTTTAGTGACGTTTGGGGCCTCCTAGATCTGGAAGGAAGAAATTAGCGCAGTCTGCTGCTGGTTTCTTACATTCTTCTGTTTCCCTCAAGCTCCCCTCCCGGCCCTAATTATCCATCTCCCATTTACAGGTACTTAAATAAAGGAAATGGGAACGCTGGTAGAATTGGGCTGGGATGAGGATGAGCTGATTGAGGCTCCCTTTATTCCAGAAGTGACCTCGCATCACCCCTGCTGTTCTTGGCCATGCAGGAGCCCCTTTGCCACGTGAGGCAGCTGCTCTGTTGTTTTCTTGGGAGGGGACAGTTTCTGCACTGACTCCAGCTGTGGCTCCCTGTGGATGGGTGAGATTAGCAAGGATGCTTAGAGGAAACCCTTTGTTAGCAGCAATGCTTGGTGGGGACAAAAATTGGGATCTTGAGTTTGCTCTTACATATTCTCCGAGGGTCCAGCCCTGTTTAGGGGTGCTGGATTAATAATAATTAGTGGGACAGCATGATTGGGTGTGCTTTGTAACTCAAAAAGGTTTAATAAAATAATGAAAATAATACAAAAACAGCAAACAAAGATCAAAGCCGTGCACAGTGTAAGGACAGATCCTACACCTGCTACACCACCCCGAAAATGCCACGAGACCCTCTGTTCTGTCACCTTTTCTACTCAATGATTGAGGATGGATCTATTGGCAAACTCCCAATAGGGAGGGGCACAGGTTTTGAGGAAAAGTGACAAGGGCCAACAGGTGCTCCTCTCCTGGCACTGAGCCAATTACAAAGAGAAAAAACACAGAACTTCCTGGCTAAACTTCCTAAAATGTCCAAAGGTAAACCAAAACCCGCTCCTTATACAGAGCTACCCACTCGGGAGTGGGGGGTGCATTATTACATTGGGAAACAGCTTAGGAGAAGGAGAAGCAATATGGAAAGGTAGAAAAAAATAGGAAAATTGAGTCACAATTTGGTGATAGAGAAAAGAGGAGAGCAGTGGCCTAGTTTGTGTCTTCACAGCGGTGATGGTGAGAGCAGGGAGCTGAGAACTGACAGAGCTCTGGGGACACAGATTGGGCTGGGAACAGCAGCCTCCTGTCCTGCTGTGGTCATGGAAAGGCTCCGTGTCCCCTTAGTGTCCCTTGGAATGCCCCGGTGGAGCCCAGTGCAAAGAGACAGACACACATCCCTGTTCAGAGATAGGTACAAAATTATGCCCACAAAATGAGTTATAATACAGCACTGAGGTCTTCCCTTCACTTTTAGGAATGTCCCAGCACTGAGGACACTTGGGTTGAAACCCTGGTGCCAAACTGGGCAGAACGTGGCTTTAAACCCGTCTGAGGTGTTGTCCAAAGACACCTCTGTGGCCAAATCCTGGACAGGTTTGGAAATGCTTTGGATTTCAGCCCAAATGAGGGAAAATAAAGCATTTAGGGGGTGAGGGCTTAGGTGTTCCTGAAGAAAGAAAAAAACATCCATCCATCCAGCAAGGCAGTAACTGATCAGTGGTTCAGAGAGGGAGGAAAATATTTGGATGATACCTTGGAGGACAGCTGCATTACCACCTGCAAAGCCTTCCCTGAGCATTCCTTAGCTTTCTCAGGCATATTCCCACATGGAAACAAGGATGTTGCCACTCACAGGAGCGGTAGGACTCTGTAATTTGATGTGGAAGAGGGGCTGTGGTGGATTCTCCATGGAGTTGGTTCTGCTCACCACCACAAGGCAGGATTTTCTCTTATGGCCACAGGACAATCCCATTTCTCCATCCTCCCCACAGCCCATAGCAAGGAGTCTGAAGATGGAAATCTTCCCACCAGCCAGTCTGACTTCACTGATGGAAAACGAGGGTCCCACCACCCCTAAAGTCCTTCCCATGTGCTCTAGTCCAGGAGGAAAATTCCATGTAAGTGCTGAGAAAAGTGAGAGAGAGGCTTAACACGGATTCCCCCATGGGAACAGCAGGATGAGCAGGAGCAGGAAAGGTCTGGAGCAGCCTGACCCCCTCACTCCTCATCTGAGTAGCTGATACAGCCAAAAAACCAGTGGCAGCACAGCTTCCCTTGGTCACCATGAGAATCATCATCAAGGGAAGGATTTGATGCCCCCAGCAAGGGCCATGCCCCATTTTCCTTGTGCGGCTGTGACATCCCAGTGCTCCACCACCACAACCACCACCACCCCTCTCACATGGCCTTGGGGGTGTCAGTGATGCCTCAAATTTTAGCTTTCCTGTTTTTCAGATTCTGTGCTGCCTAGGTATGCAGGTCTGAGCCTCACATTCAGTGTCAGTCAGCTCTCTTCACAGAGCAGGGAGACAAAACAAATCCTTTTCCAGCTTGAGATGAAGGACAACTGTTCCAAGTTTTCAGGCCCAAAAGCATAAACAAGGGTGGACTGAAGGGAGGAACAATAAGGACAGGACTTCATGACCTAGAGCTGTAATTGGACAATTAAACTCCAATATGCAAGTGGACCAAAACTTATAAAAGTGTGAAACCTCGTGACCGGTTGTCCATTTTGTGACCATTTTGGGTCCACCTTGGGTGTAGCCCTGGTCAGGCCCTGTCCTGCCCAAGGTGTACCCTTAAAGGCCTTTCAATAAATATCTGCTTTATCCTCCAGCTCTGTCCAGTCTGTTTCAGGTCAGCCTTCCCAAGGCATCATCAGGGTGAAACCCAGATTGAAATGGGATGCAAGGGAGGAGCAGACTGGCTCCACGGGCCAGAAATGATCTGTAGATCTCCGTGGGAGCATCATCCCAGCAGATGATGAGGAGCAGACCTCCCCTGGCCTGGTGGGTCTCTGTCAGCCAAGCCACACCAGCAGAGGAACCAGGTCTGCTCTTCACAGCCACCCCACTGCTCTCCCTTTTTTTAGCAGACCTGTGATTTGCAGCGTTTGCTGCTGAGGAGGAGTAAAAAAAAAAAAAAGGCATTAAAATCAGAAACTTTTACTAGAACACTTAGAGGGACACCCTGACGGTGTGGGCAGGTGGGCGAGGAGTCAAGTGTGAGGCCCAAAGTGGGCCAAACTCAGCTGCAAAACGTGGCAGAAGAAATGTCACCAGCCAGTTGTGAACCAGGCCCTCTGACACGGTGACAAATGTGTTTTTCCAGCTTGTCAGGGCTGTGCAGGGGAGGAAAACAAAGTTCATTTGGAGATGTCTTTCTATTTGCGTTGACCTCGTGAGGGTCATAACAGCCAGAGCCAGAGTGTGAAAAATGCTGATACCTCCTTTGGCTCCCTCGCTTTAGCCTCAGGCAGGCTCGAGGAGGCAAAAAGCAGCACAAGGAGAGACTCATTAACATTTCCTCTGCCCAGCAAGGAAACCAAAATAACAAACATCTCATTAAATAAGGAGAGGGGAGGATTACAAAACACGGGAGATATTTTTAGTCGGAAAACAAAGCGCTTTATCTTCCCCTCAAAGTAGGGCTTTCCAGATGAAAAGGAATAGGGAGAGAATTCTGCACCAGAAGGAGTGGCACTAGTGAGAGTCATCATTATGGGGTTAATATTGATAGCAGGATGCCCTCAGAGTTCTCAATTGCTTCCACACCCTCCCAGTAAGTGGCGTGTGGGCCCTGGGCCTGGGGGAGGATGGGTGGCCAGGAACAAAAGAGCCCCTGACGTGTGAGCTGTGTTTTGAATGCAAAACTCTTGTGTTGTGAGTGCCAGCTCCAGTGCAATAAAGTGTTCCAGGGCTGGAGATGGATGAATAGAGACGTATGGTGCAGATTAAATGGGCTATTCTTTTCCCTCTTTCGTTCCTTGCGAGTTTAAAAGCCCAACACCTTGGTTTTGTCTTAATTTTATTTCCTTCCAAGGGTTTTGCTATCAAACAAATGACTGGGCATCTTTTTCTGGTGAGCTATAGGAGAGCCAATAGGGAATTAAAAGGATGTGGAGGCAGATGGGGGGGAAAAAACATGGTTTCTTATTTTCTTCTTTTTTCTTCTAGAAAGAGGAAGTAATTACAGAAGGGAAAGAGAAAATTCTAGCACAGGGAATATAGGGTAATGCAGAAAATCCCTTGTTCACCACTAGAAGATATTAGTTCCTGCAAGAATATGGGATGAATTGCCCACGTGGCTTCAGGCTTCCAATTTTAGGTGGTTCAAAGAGTCCTGGGTGAAAGACAGGCTCCTCCAGACAGCGATTCCAAGGAAGAGCACAATGCACATCTCAGTGCTCAGCTGGGGAGGGACCCTGGCAGCACAGGAGGGCACTTCAGCATCCGCCAGAGCTCTTCAGAGCACGTGCAGCACCAAATCAGCTGCACCAGAAACTTCCCCAAGTTTCCCTCGGGATCTCCCCCTTCTCGCTCACCCACCAGGTTCATCTGGCTCACAGCTCAGGCTGCTCTCCAAGGAGTGACATCCCTCTCCATAAGGTGCCTCTGAGCAGAACGCTCATCCAGATGAGGTGGCAAAGGCCTGTCAACCCCCAAAAAAACACCCCAAACCAAACACATTTGCTCTGAGGCGAGGTGCAGTGAGAGCCCACAGCCTGAACTGATGCCAAGGGGTGAGTGCCAAAGTTCTGGGTGCATCGTGTCCTCAGCAAACGGTGACAGCACCAGGGAAGGTGCCAGTGACTCAGTGTCCCTTTATTCTGGTCCCACTCCCCTCAGGGGAAGACTCAGTTCCTGCTCACTGCCACACACACTCCTTTTGCTGCCTTTAGTTGGTCTGTTGGCTTTTCCCTTCCTCTCTCCTCTATTTTTTTTTTTTGGATCTGATCCTAACCTCCGGTGCTTTAAAACTCTCCAGGAAGCTCTAGAGAGACAACCCACGTTGACACCATCCCTGCAGAGCTATGAGATGTGGCTTTTTGCTATTTTCTCTCCTTCCCTTGCTTCAGCTGAGCTCTTTTGGAGCAAACTGCTCGCCCTCATCCTCACTTCCCACTTTCCTTTCTGCTCTTCTTTCCCCTCTCTTATCTAGGGACATCCTGTGGCCGCCCAGAGGACTTCTGCCTCCTCCCCATCCTGTCCCAACCCATGGACCCTGTCCTTCTGTGCCTCTCCGTGCCTGGAATCTGCCTGTCTGCCTCAAATTGCCTCTCTCCATCACCTCATTCCACGTCTCCCTCCTCCCTTGGCTTCCGGCTCCCCTCTCCCCTCCTCCTCTTCCCACGCACCTCGCTTTAATTAGAAATACAAAGAAAATGCTTATCACACATGTCTTAATCAGCAACTCGTTCCCCAGCAGGTCCAGAAGGAAAACCCTCATTCGTCCTCGTTTCTCCCACTTCCCCCACCACCTCCACAGAATTAGGAGGAGAGTGATTAGGGGGAGAGCTCTGTGAAAGGAGGCTGAATGAGATTAACCCAGAGACCTGGAAAAGCTGGAGGGAAGAGCCAAGAGAAACGTGGTGACGTTCAGCAAGGGCTAATTCTGGGATTTCTGGGGATAAAAGAGTCCCTGGCAGCAACCAACTGGGAGAACTGGACCTGGGAGTGCTCAGCAAGCTGAGGATGATACAGCAGCGTGTCCTGGCAGCAAAAAAAAAAAATTAAAATATCCTGGATTGTGGGAGAATAAATACAGCCCTGTATTATGAGGGCAAATTATTATAATAAATACAGGGGATCATGGAAGTGATTATCCCCCTCCAGTCAGAGCATTTTAGATCATATTTAGCTGCTGCCCCATTGGGTTTGGGCTTCTTAATACAAGACACTGATCACAGGGAATGAGTTCAGGCCATTGGGATGGCCAGAGCTGGTGCCTGGTGTAGGATTAGACACTGGAGAAGTGATGGGTTTTGGGGGACCTAACAGCAGTGTCCTGTGTCTGTGGGGAGGTTATCAAGGAGATAGAACCAGAATCTTCTGGTGGCTGGTGAGAGGACAAGAGGCATCATGTCCAAATTCCAACAGGACACTCGGTTTAGGTACAAGGAAAAAGGTTTTCCCTCTGAGCAATCGCCATCCCTGGGGTTTTCAGTATCTGAAACCATCTCAGCTGACCCAGCAGCTGACTCAGCTTGGAGTAGGAGGCTGAGCTAGAAACCTCCTTAGTCCCTTTCATCCTTAATAGTCCCGAGATCCTGCGACAAGAGCCAAGTGTCAAACAAGGCCGTTCACATCCAGGATTCCTCCCCAGCTGAAAAGTAAAGGAGGAGCAAAGAGAGGCAGCAGGGCCTGGAAAGGGAATCATTTACTGGGTCAGGTTTGGGAGCCATTTCATCCCAGACTCTGGCATTAGATTGGACAAGGAGAGGCTGAAAGCAGCTCATCTTGCAGAGTTAATGCCACTTTATATTGTCCCCATCCTATGGGTCATTTCTGAGGTTCCTGGGTGGAAAGCTCTCCGGGGAATATTTTTGCACCATTCCAGAGATAACAAAGGTTGCAGAGTCTCTCCCAGTCCATGTTATCTCTTCCTGGCAGAGTAGGTTTGAGGCAGACCCTGGGGTGCTGAGACCACAGCATAAAAGCATAAAATCACCCCTCAGGTGATTGATGTTTGACTTCTGAACACAAACACAGCTGCCCCAAAATCTCGTGCTTAGGAAAACTGGGTGAAATTGGAGAAGTAAGCAAGGCAGAGGGCAGTCATGAGGGAAGAATTGGCATTGGGAGGGGCTGCTGGATTAGGAATTCTGTTTTACACCCTCAGAGTTTTGTCCCCTTCCCCACTCACTGTCTCTCCCTCCCTTCAACCAAACCATGCAGCACTTCTGGGTCAGCTGCTGCTGCCCTAAATAACTCTCTTGTTCCCTGAGAACCATCACCTGCTAGGGAACATACATAGGCCCTCCTGCACCGCATAAATTTCAGGGGAAAAAAGGAAATCCTGCACCCCTGCCCCTCACACCCTTCAACTTAACCACCACCAGTTTGTGATTCTGCTTTAACCAAATGCCTGGGCTCACCGGGACCTCCTTCCAGCAGGACTTCCCTGAAAGACCCTCTGCCTCCTCCTCTTTTTGCTCCTCTAGGGTGGCTGAATTCCCACCAGGAAACACCCAGCCAGGAGCTTTGGGAGTGAGGACCCATCCTAAGCCTCCCTGGCACACTGCCCACCATCCCCAGCACACGCAGGGCAGTGTGTCGTCTCCCCCCCCCCACCCCGCTGCCAACAGGCTCAAACCCCCTTTTTTAGATTATCCTGATGAATCAGCATCCCACTGCCTCCGGCCACTGGCACTGGGAAGGGATGAGAAGGCCCAGATGTCCTCAGCACCTCTCTGAGGGTGTTCCGGCGGGGAAACTCTCTCGGATTAGGGAATCCTTTATCTCTGGTTTATGTAAGACCCGGAGACTCCTTTTATGGTTGGCTTTTCCTGCCTTGTCAAGAGCGAAGAACAAATGTAGCTTCATCTGCGCTGGTGGGTTGGCTCACTGATTAAGCATCTGATTCAAAGCTAAGTACAGAACAGGCTTTTGATGGGCGGATTTAATTCGGTGTAAGAACCAGGATGTCGTCCCCCCCCCACCCTCACCCAGTATTCCCAAGATAGTGGTTGGTCTGGTGCAATTAAGCCGCGGGGATGACTCCCACCTACCAAAACCTGAGAAAGTCCAGAGCGCTCCAATTTGTGCTGAAGTGGCTCATTTGAGTGTTTCCCCCTCTGCTCCCCCCCTCTCCTCTTTGCTTTTCCTTTCTCTTCTCTCCTTTTTTTTTTTTTTTTTCCTCGCTGCTGATTTACCACCATTCCCAGGCGTTTGCATGAGGAGTGAGCTCACCCTGTGTGTGTGTGTGTGCACGCAGGGGGTGTGCGGGGGGCCCGTGGGCGTCTGACACAGCGGATTCCTCCTCATCCCGCCCTCCCCGAGCCCTGCCAGGGGACGCATGTTAATGATGACCTTGCTGAGTAAAGAGTTGTGGAAGGAATAAGTGTTTTTCCTGCGCTCCGAGAGGCGGAAGGTGCGATTACTCATCCATCTCTCCAACTGTCTCCAGCACCTTTCAAGCGCTTCTCGCGTCGAGTCTGGGGGCGTGAGCGAGGGGGTGGCAAGCGAGGGGAGGCTGCCAAAATCTGGGTTGCCACAGACACCGGCCTCGCTTTTCCTCCAATGAACGCTGCGCTGAGAGTGCGAGAGGAGGCTGGGCACCACCCACATGTTGAGCTGCGTGGAGTATAAGTAGATGGAGGAGCCTGGACTAGTGGCAGTTCAGACAGGGAGGAGAAGCAGCTCTTCGCATCTCCAGTGAAAGCGGTTTTTTGATTCACCAAGTTTGCCCGAGGAGAAACCACCCGGATTTTTTTTTTTTTTTTTTTTGCTGCAGCTTCCAGCTTCTTTTGTGCATCTTCTGTGTGATTTTCTCCGGCGGGGACTTTGCGGCGTTCCAGATTCCCGGCGGGATTGGACGTCTTATCCAACTCCTCTCCTTGTTCCTGGAGGATCCTGGTTCTCTCTGGGACGCCCCTGAGCACGTGAGACCGGCGCTTCCAGCTTGGAAGAAATTTGCCTACAACTCTCTCTGGGATCCACGTGGACCGACCAGCTCGCTCTGCGGTGATATCTGATTGGGTTGTGTTTGTGTCCAAAAGTCCTTGGAGGGGGGTTTAGAAGTCCCTGTGTGTCTTTCAGGAAGTGTTGTGGCAGGAGTTTTTGGGACCCAGCTTTAGTGCCAGGGCTTATAACCGAGTTCTCTCCTTGTTTGCCACTCGCACGGTCGGAGCCATGCAGCTGGACAATGTCACCAGCGCGGGCGTCCACTCCTTCCAGGGGCACCGTGGAGTTGCCAACAAGCCCAATGTGATCCTGCAGATAGGGAAGTGCAGGGCAGAAATGCTGGAGCATGTCCGGAGGACCCACCGGCACCTCCTGACAGAGGTCTCCAAGCAGGTGGAGCGGGAGCTGAAGGGATTGCAGAAATCCGTGGGGAAGTTGGAGAACAACTTAGAGGACCACGTCCCAACTGAAAACCAGAGATGGAAGAAGTCCATTAAGGCTTGCCTGATCAGGTGCCAGGAGACCATTGCCCACCTGGAGAGGTGGGTCAAGAGGGAGATGAATGTTTGGAAGGAGGTCTTTTTCCGCCTGGAAAAGTGGGCTGACCGCCTGGAGTCCATGGGAGGCAAATACTGCCCCGGGGAGCAGGGCAAGCAGACGGTGTCCGTCGGGGTGGGAGGCCCAGAAATAAGGCCAAGTGAGGGGGAGATTTATGATTATGCCCTGGACATGAGCCAGATGTATGCCCTGACCCCTCCTCCCGGAGAGGTGCCCAGCATCCCCCAGGGCCACGATTCCTACCAGTGGGTCTCCGTGTCGGATGACGCTCCAGCCTCCCCAGTGGAGACCCAGGTCTTTGAGGATCCCCGGGAGTTCTTGAGCCACTTGGAGGAATACTTAAAGCAGGTGGGTGGAACAGAGGAGTATTGGCTGTCTCAGATCCAAAACCACATGAACGGCCCAGCTAAAAAGTGGTGGGAGTACAAACAGGACTCCGTCAAAAACTGGGTCGAGTTCAAGAAGGAGTTCCTGCAGTACAGCGAGGGAACTCTGACTAGGGATGCTATCAAAAGGGAGCTGGATTTGCCCCAGAAGGAGGGGGAGCCCCTGGATCAGTTCCTTTGGCGCAAGAGAGACCTGTACCAGACCCTCTATGTGGATGCAGATGAGGAGGAGATTATCCAGTACGTGGTAGGCACCCTCCAGCCCAAACTGAAGCGTTTCTTGAGCTACCCCCTGCCCAAGACCTTAGAGCAGCTGATCCAGAGGGGGAAGGAAGCCCAAGGCAACATGGAGCACTCTGAGGAGCCCAGCCCACAGAGGACCCCTGAGGTTCAGCCAGGAGACTCCGTGGAGACCGTGCCCCCCTCAACCACCGCCAGCCCCGTGCCAAGCAACGGGACTCAACCAGAGCCCCCCAGCCCCCCAGCCACTGTCATATGAGCTCCCCTGAGGGGGGTCTGGGTTCTGTGGAAGGGAGAAGGGGGCTTATTTAGGAAGCTTCTCCTTGGAGGGGAGTTCTGGCTGAGACGAGACCTGAGGAGTGCTCAGTCCAACAGCCCAGAGCAGAGGCATTGACTTTGCTCGTGGGGGGAGGGAGGTGGTGGGGGAGAGGCGCCTCAGGATGGGGTTGCCCCCCTCACCCAGGCCGTGCCATGCGGTGGTGCTGGGGACCCTGCTGGCACCACTGCGGGGAACAGCCAATTTTATGAGAATTCCCTGACAAGAAACTAGAGACAATCCCCAACTTGTGAAAGCAGCCGCCCGGCGCTGGCAGCTCTCAAGGACTTCATAAGAGTGCAGCAGTTGGTGGAGGGTTCCTACCCATCTGGATCTCTCTTTTTTCCTCCTCTCCTCCCTCCTCTGAGAGGGTGGCCCTGTCCTGAGGAGACAGCTTTCTTTTGACCCTTGCCTGTTTTTGATTAACCTCTGGGTTTCTGTTCACTTGGCAATCTCCTGCTCTTACTTGCTCCAAAGGATTAAAATAATTTTTTGGATTATTTTTTGGTTTAAGAAGAAAAAAAAAAATCCTGTTATTTCAGGAGCTGAAAGCTTTAAGAATCTGGATTATTTTCTGTGGTTTTCATTTCACTGCACCTAATACCTGCATTAATGTGTTTCCTCTCAAGAGGCTCTTACTGGTTTACTTCTTGTCTTAGTTTCTGCTCACTCCAATTCAAGGCCACTGCAGTGCAGAGGCAAATTTCATCCTTTCTCTGCACATTATCCTGTGCATTCAGCAGGAAATAGATTTTCTAATTAAATTCTGAGCTCATTTATTGAAGGACCAGTCTCCTTCCTTCCAGAGAAGGGAGGGTGTTCAAGGTAGAGAGAGAGACACCAGAGCTCTTTTGAGAGAGACTTGGGGGGGGGGGAAGGGAAAGGAAATAAATCCTTATTCTTTGAATGAAACAAACAAACACACCCTAAATTCAGAGCAAAATATCCCCAGAGCAGCAAATCGAGTCCGTGGTGATGTGTGGAGACAACAGGAGCTTTTTGCCATATAAAAGCCAAAAGAAGTGAAGAGGGGATCTGTGTGCCCCAGCAGAGTTTTAGCCTGTGCATCGCTGCAAGGAGTTTCTGCTCACACAGACAGACTCCAAATGCTCTTGGAAAGCCTGGCACCCCTGTCCTGGAGCACCTGAGGACAGAGTGTTGTCTGCTCACAGAGAAATTCCTGCAACACCTCGCCACAGATGGAGATGGACTTGGACTTTGTGACTTCTTCCATGTTGAGACAGGAAATGCTCAGCACTCACCTTTGGCCAGTGTTTGATGATAGGACTGAGAGAAGAAGGACATTCCTGAAGTTTGGCTCTCCAAAGCTTCCTGAGGCTGGACACGTCTTGGACATCATCTGCATCCACCACCAGACCAAATAAACAGCAGGGATGCAGCAGCAGGAGTGACCCTGGGATGCTCCTGGCACTGCCACAGCGGTGACGTGTGGCACTGGTGGCTCAGAAGGCCTTTGCTGTGACTCCTTCCAAGAGGCTGAAGGTAAGGCAGCTCTCTGGCATTCTCTCCTCAGAGCTAAACTGGTCAGAGAATGTCCAGTAGAAAACTTGCCCTGGGTTAAAAACTCAGCCAAAATGGGATACAAAGCATTGGGGTTGGGAGAAAGGGGAAGCAGAGACAGCCAAAGGGAAATACAGGAATGGGAGAAGTTTCCAAAGAGGGCAGTATCCTGCACTTTCTGATTCATATCAGAAAGAATGGGAAAGAATGGGAAGTTTCTTAATTAGCCCAGCCCCAGGACCTGCCTTGTCCTTCATGGAGAAGCTCTGGGCTTGAGGCCCCACCTGAGGCAGCACATTTCAGGTCCATGCACAGCCCAAAGGAGCTGCAGGTCTGCTCTGCCTCCTTGCTGGGAGCTGGTCCCAGGAATGGTGGGAGCTCTCCTCTCACTTGTTCCCAGTTTGTCAGCAGCTCAGTGTGCAGAGAAAGGAGCATTTCTCACTAATGACCCGGGCTGGGTGGTGGGGGAGTGGGAGTCGCTGCTGAGGATGAGCTGGCCGTGTATTACAAGCTCTGTCTCCTCTTGCTTCCAGTGACTCACTCAGATCCTCCTCTGAGAAGGAATCACTTCGCAGCATGCAGCATTTGGGAGGAAAGCCACAGAAAAAGCTGCAAAACAAAGGCCTCAACATCAGACCTGCTCAGGACCCTCAGCCGCCAACTGCCAGATCCACCACCTGAAGGAAAGACTGGCACAGGTAATTACATCCCATAATTACCCTGTGGGCTTTCCTTAATCTCCCCAGTGCCCTGACCCAAGATATTGAACAGCCCAGGGTGCAAACACCTGTGCTGGTCTTGAAACCTCAGTCCCAGGGGCTGCAGCAGCCTGGCACCACCAGGGAGGTGGGATTTCAGCTTCTTGGTGTCAGAACCCAAGCACCAGCCCCAGTAATTGCTGCTCCAGGGACTGCACATCGTGGCTTTCCCTTGGCAGGACCATGGGCAAATCCTTAGACCCCAACACCTGGGGGGTCCTCCAGGCTGCAGGCAGAGCAAAATTTAATCCCAGCTCCTGAGAATTCCCCCTTTCTCCCCACTTTAAAAATCTAATTGGTGCATTTTTTTTTTTTTTTCCAGCAATCCCTGCTGCTGTTGCTGAGATTCCTTCTCTGTGTCCAAGAGCTTTCCCAGGGGAGAAGGAAGTGCTGCAGGAAGACAGAGGGCAAATCGTGCACCAAAGAGCCTCCCATGCCCGTGCAATGCCATGTTCAAGGTGCTGAGAGCCAGAAGGAACCTGGGAAGCCGCTTCCAACAGGACAAAGAAAAGCCTGAGCTGGTCCAGGTACTCCAAGCACAGAAGAAAGTGCTGAGAATGGAAAGGGAGGTCAGAACAGAAGAACCAAGTCCAGGCTTTGGGGACAGCGGGGACGCTGGGCTTGTGCTGGCTGTCTGTGGAGAGGATTCCGCACCTCTGCCATCTGGGGCCGCTGGGACTCACCTAAAGAAATCTTCACCAGATCACGGTCCTCACTGAGAAAACTTTCCTGATTAACTTTGCCAAGGGGCTGATCCTGCCTTGGCTACGAACCCTCCCCGCTGGCCATGCTGTAACTCACCTCTCCTGAGCCGAGGGTAGCTTCATTTCATGCGGGTATCAGTTCCAAACCTCAAAGGGCTCCCGGAGTTTGGAGAAGCATCCCACAGTCCAGATGCTTGTCTGAACTGTTGGAGCCTGCACATCTGGGCCAGCTGTCTTGCCAGCAAGGAGCCTTTGTGAGACAGCAGGCGCTCTCTGGGTCTGCATGGGCCAGAGTTACTGCAAGAACTGGGGTTCTTGTGCTGGCTTTGGAGTGACTGTTTCCATCCAGACCCAGGGAGAGCAAAAAAGAGCTCGAGTGAGCTGGACAAGACAGTTTTGGTTCATCTCTCAGCCGAAGAGGTCCAGTTGGTTCCTCTCTCTTCCAGAGCCAACTGTCCTGTATGTGTGTGTGTGTGTGTGTGAGTGTGGGGGGTGTGTGTGTTGAGCAAAAAAATCCACATTACTTAAATTCTGTGGTGTTTTGTTGCATTTGAATTAAGCCAGGGGGACCTAAGGTACATTCCAACAAGGCTCAGCAAAAATGCTCAGGACTGGAAAATTCCATAAAACCATGTAAAGGCAGATTCCCAGGCATCATCTGAAGGTCTAAATTACATTTTTGAGGTGCTTAATTTCCACAGTCTCTTCCAAGGGACTAGACTTCCTCAATAGGCAATTTTATTTTTCCTTCTTTTTTTAGGGAATTAGCCTGTCTGTGCTACTTGGTCGTTTGGTCCTGAGGTTTTTACATTTTCAGCTGGCTTTTTGGAGTGTGCGGAACTGAATCTCCTGGGCTGATTTGATTTCAGTTGTTGCTCCCAGCAAACTGGAGCTTTACTTGTAGCACCCTGGTTTTTATTACCAGCCTCTCCAGGAAGGACTGGTGGTTTATTTTTCTGGGGCAGAGTCACATGAATGAGAAGCGTGGATGTGTTGTACCTCTGGAACTTCAGCAGATTTCAACCACTGCATTTTTTTTTTTTCTCCTCCCTAGGCGATTTTACATTTACTGATGAAACTACTTTAGAGTTTTTATTTTTACTAGAGATATTATTAATTCAAACAAACTTGTACAAAAGGCAAACATGTCGAGTTGCTGCAGGTTGTAGGGGTTGAAGCCAAAAGGTCTTTGTAAGCCGACATCACCTGCCCTGGATCTCTGACTGGATCAGGCAGTTTATTCCTCATGTGTCATGTTGGAGTTACAAGATCACACCAAGCCACTAGAGCCTGTCAGTAGAATAGTGCTACACTCGATTTGCTGTTGTAGCAAAGCCTTTTTGTAGATTTATACAATAAAAACTTTGAAATATCCGCTTCAATTGCTTCCTGCCTCATTTTCTGGTCTTTCTTCCTTGGTTCATGGGTGACTCAAGTATCTACTGCCCTCTGAAAATTCGGGGTTATTGGGGTTACCTGGCTTATGAAAATCTTTCTTCTCAGCAAAAGAATGTGGTTGACATAAAAATGAAATGCACTGAGTTGTTCAGACCCTAAAACTGAGTCAGATGTAGCCCATGAGGTTGGGAGAAGTGGCCCTTTGTGGGACTGTGGGTCTTGTTGGGTACAGCTGAGAGAAGGAGCTTTGAAGTGAGCACAATCACATTCCCAGCCATGTTTGAGGAATTCACAGAAGAGCTGAGGCAAGACAGGACAGGGTAAAGAAATTAAACCTCAATCAGCTCTATTTGACAACCAAAGAGCCTTTGTGAGTGAGAAGCACCCACTCCCAGGAAATGGGGCTTCCTTATCTGATGCATTCTCAATTCCCTGGGTTCGTACCTCTAAAATATCCTGGAGTTTTCCAGGCTGGAGTCAGGGAACACAGCAGGGAAAGGAGCTCGGAGTGTTTTAAACAGAAATATTTATTTTTAGCAATAGATTGCTTCCTGGCCCCAAAGATGCTCAGCCCAGGGATAAAGGACTCTGCCTCTGCAAATCCTTTTCCAGAAAATCTTTGTGCTCAGATGGATTTAGCCCCATTCCCTGCTCCATCCCTGGTCTTTCTCCAATGAAGGAAAACAGGCCAGGGTGGGATAACACTGGCAATGTGCACTGGCAATTTAATTCAATTGCAACAGGCAATTCTCCAGCTGGAGAAACAAAAGGACTCATTCTGTTTACAACAGGGAATAAACGCCCAGTGGACCTCCCAGAGATCCCTTTTGAGCTCAGGTTGGAGAGGCAGAGATGATCTGGAGGCCAAAGATGCCTCAAGGAGAGCTGCTGACCCTGGAGTCTCCAGCTCTTTGCAGCTCATTCAACCACAAACTCTTGGCAAGAGTGAGAAGGAAATTTTGGAGCTGTGGTTTGGTTCCACAACTGAACTCTGCCTTTGTGCCCTTAACTGCCAGAATCAGTAAAAAAGTGGAGGAAAAAAAGCATTTAGGGGACAGACCAGTGACAAAAATGCATCCAGTGTCACCCCAACCTGTGACAGTGTAGAGAAGCTACAGGTGAGCAGGTTTAGACTTTTCATGGTCTATGGGCATGGCCAAAAGGGCCATGAACCACCTAATCCTTGCAGAACAAAACAGCAGGAACTGCACTAACCCTGAAGGAGTTCAAGAAGCATTTGGACAATGCTCTCAGCCACCTGATGGGATTTTTTGGGATGTTCTGTGCAGGGCCAGGAGCTGGATTCGCTGATCCTTGTGGGTCCCTTTCCAATTCAGGAAATTCGAGGGTACTGAGCCCAGCTGGAGGTGCTGAGCTCTTCCAGCAGAGGGGGGCAGAACTCCACTGTGGGAATTAAAACAGGAAAAACACTAAAGAGGGAAAAAAATCTGTCCTTGTCATCATCCATCCCCACATGGCCCATTCCCAGAGGACACAAGATCAGGGGTTGCTTCAGTGAGGGACTGAGAGAAGGGGCAAAGAGAGGTCGTGTGGAGAAGGGATGAGGACTGATGGCCAAAGCTCCAGTGGAGGAGCATGGACAGGATGGGGATAGGAGGTGGGAAAGGAAGATGAGGCTGGAAAATGCCTGCCTGTTCCGGATAAACTTGTAAGGTTTCCAGTTTTGTCCCAGAGTCTTCCAGGTTTGACTGTAATTATTATTTCCTTACTTTCTGACAGTTCCAGGTGAAAATCCCTAGAAAGTCATTGGACCTACACTCATTAAATAATGAAAAAATCCCTTGTTACTGCTTCTGGCTCTCAGAGTAGGGAGTCACCTGGAATAGATGTAGCCCAGTGATGGATTAACTGCCTCAAACTACTGAAATCCCCTTCAAAATCAGAGTGAGAACCATCCCTGTGTTTTCTGGGGCAAGATCCAAAATGCAGAGGTATTCACAGAGGAAACAGCCTCAGGTTGCACCAGGAGTGGTTTAGATATCAGGAAAAAATTCTGCACTGGAAGGGTGGCCAGGCACTGGAGCACTCTGGAATCACCATCCCTAGAAGTGCCCAAAAGCCTTGTAGATGTGGCACTTGGGGACAGGGATCTGTCCCCAAGTGGTGGATCTGGCTGTACCAGGTTAATGGCTGGGCTGGATGATCTCAAAGGTCTTTTCCAGCTGTAATGATTCCAGGATTCCGTAAATGGTGGAGAAGGCATGTGAGGCCAAGCATTTACAGCACTGAGAAAAGTATCATTAATTCTTGATGGTTTGTACTTGATAATTTTTATTTTCTTCTTTCTTTATTGTGACTAGATGGGCTCCTTAATTTGCTTATTCAGGACAGCTTAAAGAAGGAGCCAAGATGGACCTAATGCACACACAAACTATTTTATAGGATCACAGAATGATTAGGGTTGGAAGAGATCTTAAAGATCATTCAGTTCCATCCCCCTGCCATGGGCAGGACCACCTTCCACTAGACCAGATTGCTTTGTTTCTTTTTTTCCCTTGTTTTTAGCCCTTTTTTATCTTTTATATCTTTTTTTTTTTTTTTTAATCAAAGAGATTGCACTGCTCAGTGATGTAAATCATATTTATTGACTTTCCAGGCAGGCCTTTTCTGTGTGCACAGCCCAACTGCTCCCCTGGATCTCCTTTTCCCATGTAATTAAGGAAGGCTGTGAAATTTCCATTATTGACACAATGGGCTCTAATGGCTCCACTTATCACATCCAAACTGCTCTGGTGAGCTCTGGGTGCTCACTCCCATCATGGAGCAGGACGTTTTCCCAGACCTGTTCCTGCGACACTCATTTGTACCAAGGATGAGTTGCAGGCAGGTTTTGTGTGTTTACAGCTGATTTTTAATCATTAGGAATTGAAAGGAGGGTTGCTGTGTACATCTGGCTCGATTCTTGACACAGTTTGTGGTGATTTTTATGGTAGACTGTGGTCTTTTTCATTACTTTTTAGGATATATTTAGGGATTATTAGGATCCTGTTGAAATTAAAGTGAGCCTGCAGTGTCAGTGTGGTTTTCAGTCATTTCATCTTGGATGTTTATCAACTTTCAGCTCATGAATTCATATGCCTAGAAGGGAGCTGGAGAGGGAATTTCACAAGGGCATGGCATGACAGGACAAGGGGAATGGCCTTAAGATGAAGGAATTTAGATTTAGATGGGACATTAGGAAGAAATTCTTCCATGTGAGGGTGGGGAGGTCCTGGAATGGAATTCCCAGAGAAGCTGTGGCTGCCCCATCCCTGGAAGTGTCCAAGACCATTTGGACAGGGCTGGGAGCAACCTGGTCCAGTGGAAGGTGTCCCTGCCCATGGCAGAGGCTGGAATGAGATGATCTTTCAGGTCACTTCGAACCCAAACCATTTCCTGATCCTTTGAATTTATATCCCGTAAAACCAGGGATTCCCAAGCTCACTAAAAGCCTCCATGTTTCTGATATGGAGTTGATGAGTTCTTCCATGCCTCCCACGTGTGCTTGGAAAATACTGCTTTAAAAAAAAAAAAAAAAAAGAAATAATGTAGAAAGTCTGATTTTGTTTAGTCCTGAATCTTACAGAACCACTTGGTGGCATGAAGTGTTTTGTGTTTTTCTAAAGAAATCAAATCTTGACATTTTCAAAATTACCTTTTTGACTTTTACTTTCTGAAAAACACCACTTAAAAACTGACTTCATCTTGAAAAAAACCAAAACAAAACAAAAGGAAGAAAGGAAAAAGTAAGAAAAAGGTTAGAAAGCTCAAAAAAGAAGTGGAATTTACTGTTTTGGGACTCTGAGGCTTGTGCTGAGTTGGTGCAAGAGGAAATGTCTTTTTCCAGCTTCATTTTAATTGATTGAAATATCAGGAGAGTTTCTCATCTGACCTGACTTTGCCCTATTTTGCCCTCTCCTGATTTGATTATTCAACTAAATAAACTCAGATATTTCCCTTGTTGCAGGATTTCCACTCTCTCTGCTCTTCTGCTGTAGGAATTTCAGGGACTTAGAATATTCTGAGTGTCACTGGAATGGTGTGAAACCCTTCCTCACCCAGAACATATTTTCCCAATAGGGTCAAGGGATAATCCTTCTTTGTGACCAGGATTACAAAACCTGCGTTACACACTTGGACAATTACAAGTCCAGTGGAGGGCTCAAATTCACTGACAATTTTGACAGCAGGAAAAAAGCCAAAACTCAGGTTTTTTACCTTAAATAACAGCCTTAAAATCTGTCCTAGGTTTGGGCAGTGATGTTAGGGCAGTACACTGAGGAAGTCTGTGCTGATCACAGAATCCCAGAATAGTTTGGGTTGGAAAGAACCTCCAAGATCACCTCATTCCAGCCCCTGCCATGGGCAGGGACACCTTCCACTATCCCAGGGTGCTCTAAGCCCTGTCCAACCTGGCTTGGAACACTTCCAGGGATGGGGCAGCCACAGCTTCTCTGTGCCAGGGCCTCACCACCCTCCCAGGGAAGAATTCCTTCCCAACATCCCTTCTAAATCTACCCTCTGTCAATTTAAAGCCATTCCCCTTGTCCTGTCCCTCCAGTTGCTTGTCCAAAGTCCCTCTCCAGCACTCTTGGAGCCCCTTCAGGCCCTGGAAGGCCACAGTAAGGTGTCCTTAGTGGTGGCCTCAGCAGTTCTGGGTTAAAGGTTGGATTCAATAATCTTGGAGGTCTTTTCCTACCTAAACAACTCCATGATTCTCCAGTCATGGAAAGGCCAACAACTCTCTAGTGCAACCTGCATTCCCTGCAGTTCTGGAGTCACTGGGGACATTCCAGGTGGTGTTTCCTGGTTTCCCAGAGGAGGCAGCGGTTGGAGACAGGGATTTACTAAATATCCAAGGGTGAAGGCAGGAAGGAAAAGTGACTGCAGACCCCTCTGTTCTGTGTAGGACCCCCACCAATATCTTGTTTTCAGAGCTCACATCCACCTCATGCAGAGCATTCCCATTTCCTGGAGTGGAAAATGAGGGACATGGCTGAACTGCAAGTGCTGGAAGCAGAGGACAGGGTGGCCTCTCCCAGAAAGCAGCTCCATCACTGCTCTGTGCTTCCCCTACTCAGTTTCCTCAGAAATCACCATTTTGTTCCTCATGTTCAGTAAATGATCCTAAATCTCCATGCAATCAAGTAAAGGAGACACCAATTCATTATTTTCCCAAAGATCTTTGTCCCTGAGGACTCCCCTACACAGAGAGTTCCAGAAAAGCAAAATCCAAACTGAACTGAGGCATGGCCGTGTCAGAAATTACTTGGAAGACTTTCAGACCTGCGTCTTCAATCTATTTCAGAATTAAGGTGACCTGAATGCAGTGTGGTTCACTTCCCTTTGGCTTGATCAGAAAGGCGTGTCTGGGAATGAATTAAGCTTGGCTGAATTAATGCCACCTCTGATCCTCATTAAGTTTGGACACCCAGGCGTTTAGGCCAGCCTAAGTTCTTACACCGTAAAAATCAGTCCTGAGGGCTGAGGGAAGGCTGGAAATCTGCACAGAAACTGCTGGAAAAACATCCAGGCTGAGATAATATTTTTTTGCTAAAACCTGTCGCCAGAAAATTCTGCTCCCTGGCACCATGGAGACTTTTCTGGGAACCACAAAATGATTGGATGGGGCTTGGAGAGACCTGGGATTCTGGAGGTGTCCCTGCCCATGGCAAGGTTTGGAATGAGATCATCTTGGAAATCCCTCCCAACCCAGATTATTCCATGATTCTGTGATACTGAGAGAGCAGGAGTCTTGTCTTTCTCTTTCCCACTGATCCACGAGTGCCTATCCAGGACAAGACCTCTCAAATATTCCCAAATGCTGCTGAGCACCAGGATATTGCCTCCATCACAGTCATTCCAAATGAAATTCAAGTTAAACCTCACTTCAGCACAGACTGATGCAGCTTTGCACAATGTCTGTACAACCCCATCAACTGGAACGGCAGAGAAATGCCATGAGAATCCAGGAAGTGTTGCTTCCTCTGCACCTTTCCTACATGAGTTTGGAACAGCTGCTAACTTTTTTATTTTTTTTAATATGTCACATAGAATCTAGCAAGATCATGCAAAATCTACATTTTTCTTCACAATCCTCACTGGATTTTTTTTTAACTTCTTTTACCTTAAATCAGGTTAGACAAAGAGGCTGAGCCCTTTCAACATCCCTGATGTTGCCTCCTAGATCAAGACACCAAGAGGATGAAAAACAGGGGAATATCAATACAGCTGTTTTCTCATGGAACCACCACAGGAAATCTGGGATGTTTGTCACCCGTGTCAGCAGAGATCAGTGCCTGGCATCCTCTCTAGCAAAAGAGTGGAGCTGTGCTGGCTAAAATCTGCAGTGTGAAATAGGACCTGGGAGAAAAGGAAAACCACCAGGGGAAGTCTGCCTGGTGAGGTTATTTTGAATTCCTTTGACCCAGTGAACTCAGGCAGAGCTGCCTCTCCCAGGAGCTGTATATATTTAGTGCCTGTTTTCCAAAATCAGCATCCCATGGATGTCACAAACCTGGACATCAGCTCTGTTTGCCATCCAAGAAAGAAAAAGCTCCACTCAGTGGACCTAAATCATCCCAAACTTTCCAATGTGCTCAGGGCACAGAAAAAAAATCAAATTTTCTGCCCCTTTCCACACTGATGTGGCTTTAGGCATTCACCTTTTTCTGCTTTTGTGAAAGACTCTCCCCACAGCTCATGAAGTCACTGCTTAATCTGGATTTCCTTGCAATTCTGACTATCAGGAGAAATCAAGGAATTTTGTTTTCCCTCCCTGCTCAGCCCTCTGTCTGCAGCTTTACCTGTTTGCTGAAATCTGGGTGTGATCAGAGTCCAAAGCTGCCAATCCAGCACCTTTGCCATGGCAGGAGAGAAGCTTGGGGGGAGGAAATAAAAAGGAATAATGAATAATTTTAAAACTAAATAAAATAAGGAAGCCCTGAAATTCTCAGGCTCTGCCATGAAGGACTTTAATAAAATTCAGTGCTTGTTCCTGTGTTGGTGAGGCTTTACCTCTCAGAAAGTACAAGATGTCAATCAGGATTTTCTCTGCTGGAAGCAGGAACCCAAATCTCTATGGAAACCAGAAGGAGGTGACAGTGCCTATGGAGAGGTTTTCTGCATAGATTCCCATCCTCACAGTTTACATTTGCTGGAGGTTTTATTGCCACTGTAGTTCTGGAAAAGATAAAAAAAAATGTTTTATCTTCCTTGGACTGCAGATTCTGACGTTGTTCCCTCTCCTTTCTTCTCCCTCCTCCAACCTCAGTCAATGAATCCTTTGGTTTAACTTATTTACTGCCACATTCGAAAAGATTAAATTATTGATGTAGGTGAAAAATGAATGCAGTCCACAGAGGATGTCAGGAACTAATGAGGATTTGCAGCCTCCCAGGGTGGATTTGAGCAGGGAGGTGCAAGCAGAGGGGATATTTTGGGAGTAGACAGGGGCCCCACTGCAGCACAAGTGTCTGTGGGAGAACCTGATAAAGGACTTTTTCAATTCAATAAGTATCAGATCCTGACTTCATTCAGCCCTGACTTCTGGTAAACACAGCCCCAAATTTTCCTGTTTAGGCAGCTGATCTCAGAACCCTCCAGCATGTCATCCAGAGCATCCCAGAAGAGCATCCTGCTCACAGTTCCTTTTCTTGCCAGAAGCCAAGCCAGGAAACAAAGCCCTCGGAGCTGCTCTGCGGGTGGGTGGTTTCCCTTTCTCTTTTGTTGCTCAGTTTCCAGCTCTTGAGCGAGACAAAAAGAGAGATTGGTGAGTTATTCAAGATCTGAGGAGCTGAAGGGGTGAATTCACCGCTGGAAAAAAGTTCAGGAGTTGTTGTGCCTGCCATGCTGGAGCCTGGGGTTGGAAATGGAGTTTGGCTGTGCACAGGGTTGAAAGATTAGAGACAGATCTTCAAATTAAAAAGCTCCCATGCAGTGAATTTGTGGAGGGCAGAACTGGGGGGGTGCCAAGGGAGCACAGAGGGGACAGAGTGAAGGGTCAAGGGACAGACTTCACAAGCTGGATGGATTTAAAAAGCATCGTGACGTGTCTGTGACGACCATGCAGAGAACGTGGAGGTGACAAACCACGAGGACCTTGGCCCTGCTCCTCACAGAGTCATTAAATCCCTGCCAAAAACCAACTGCAAACCAACGGGAGCTGCCACTCCTGGGGTAGGGGTTTAATAAATGTCCCTGCAGGAGATACTGGAAATGGTGTCAGTGCTGGATCCTGCTGCTTGTTGGTCCTTAAACATGATTCACAACCTGTCCCCTGCTGGTGAAGATCTCCTTGTAGCTCATCCCGTGCCATGGGAAGGGAAGTGGCCACCCACCCGTTTGCTGTGTTACTGCCTGAAAGTGCCAGAGGTTTTCATGGAATCACAGAGTTGGAAGGGACCTTGGAGACCATCTTGCTCCAACCTTTCTGCCATGGGGCATCTTCCACTAGACCAGGCTGCTCCAAGCCCCATCCAACCTGGCCTGGGAGACTTCCAGGGATGGGGCAGCCACTGCTTCTCTGGGACACCTGTGCCAGAGCCTCTCCACCCTCTCAGGGAAGAATTACTTCCCAAAATCGCATTTAGCCCTTCCCTCTGGCTGTGGGAAGCCATTCCCTGTGTCTTGTCCGACCATCCCTTGCCCAAAGTCCCTCTCCAGCTCTCTTGGGGCCCCTTTAGTCCCTCGAAGGGCCTCTAAGATCTCTGAGGAATCTTCTGTTCTCCAGGTGGAACACCCCCAGCTCTCGCAGCCTGGCTGCACAGCAGAGGGGCTCCAGCTCTCTGAACATCTCCATGGCCTACTCTGGACTTGCTCCAACAGATTTTGTTCTGGCATATTCAATGGCATTGCAGAGGAATTCCAGGAAACTCGGTTTCCCTTGGGGAATGCTATTGTCTCCTTGCTTCATTAGGAACATTATTTATGGCACACTGCAACTCACAGATCATGTCCTAAACTATTTTAAAAAACCTTCAAGTAGTGGAGACTCACATTTTCTCAGTTTAGCTCATTTTTACCACTGGCTGTAGAGAGCAAGACAGCCCCTTCCTGCTTGCAGAAGCCTTTTCTGTGCTGGAAGTTTCAGGATTTGGGAAATTGGGTTGTAAAAATTGGTGTAAAGTCTCTCCACATTCCTTTCCGTGACTGACACTCTGCCATACAGGAGGTTCATTTTGGCACCTTCCCTGTTTGCTGATTGGATTGTCCATGGGACCATGTTCTAAACAAGGCTGCTGCTCTGATCCAACGTGTTTTCTTCGTGTTGTTATTAATTCATCAAAAATACCTTCTGCACCCGGAGTTTCTCCTTGCACATCCCTTTTCTGTCTGATCTGTCCTCCCACGCATCAGTCTTATTTCTCACCCAGTAATTCCCTGTTTTAAACTTTGTAAATGTCTCAACTCCACTTGGACCTGTCCTGTGTCTCCTCAGTAGGTGCTTGGCCAGACAGAGCAGCTGCCATGGGCTTGCATTTTGCTGATGGAATATCTGACCTCACCATCCATGATTTTGGAGGGTATTTGTCTATACCCTACAATTAAATCTCTCTGTTGTCATAACTTACACCCTTTTGGGGCCTCAGAGATTTTCCCTTTTGAAACCTGAATTTCACTGAGGAAATTCCATCACTGCAAGGACCACCCCTGAAGACAATTCCCCAGCTTATAACTGCAGCTGTCAGAGAATATTCCTGTGTCCATGTCTTTGCTGGGACTCTTTTCTGAACGCCAAAGCTGAGTTTTTTCAACCGATACATTTTCAAATGGCAACGCAGAGAGATTTCTGGTGGGGGTGAGCTCAGATCTGTGCTCAGGGAATTATCTGTACCCCAGGATGTGTGAAAAAATGCAGGAGCCAAGTTGTCCCTCAGGCAGGACACTGCTGAGAGTGCAAGGGACATGAATGGCTTGGGGAGCTAAATGAGATCCCAGCACTTCCATGGCTGCTGTTGCTACGGAGACGCTTCCTTGGCATCTGCATAACGAGCACTCCCCTACCATTAACTCCGGGGGAAATGAGGCTCCCAGGTACCAAAGTGATGAGGAGACAGAAAGACAGAGCCGGAATTTTAAGAGGGAAAACACCCTGGGAGACTTGAGCAACCAAACAAATCCAATGCTCTTCACACAGGCGAGAGATTGAGGAGGGGTTTCCACACCGGTGCTGTTCTTGTGTGATGGAGCCTCTGAGCCTCCAAATGCAGAGTGAGGATGGTGAAGAGAGATCTGAACCACTTTTTTTTTTTCTTATCTTTTTTTTTTTTTTCCCTGCATGCAGCAAATATATAGGTCAGGAGATGAGATTCTCTGCATTTGGGTGGAGTTTGTCTTTCCTACTCTTCCCAGCAAGGATTCTCTGTCATAAGGTATTTGGGGGACTAAGAAAGAGGAAGCATAAAATTATCAAATAGTTTGGGATGGAAGAGACCTTAAAGATCATTCACCTCCCCTGCAAAGGGACACTTTCCACTAGACCAGGTTGCTCAGAGGTCCATCCAACTTGGCATTGATAGGAAAGGTTTCCACAAATTTATCCAGGACATTACACACATCAAGCAAAAGATCCACACTCTGTGAAATGGGGTTTCAATCCAGGCCCTGTCCCTTCACCCCTCCAAAGAAGAGGTAATTCCACATGTGCCACAAGTGTGGGACTGGCTCAGGACCTCAGCAGATGTAGGACAGGAATGGCTGGGGCAGCTGGAGGAGATGGAGCAACATGACTGCAGAGAATTTAGAAGTTAAGACCTGGAATTTGCCCTCAAGGGGTTTTCAGACCTTGGAGAACCCATTTCTGCAAGATGTTTCTAAGAGGGTCCCAGCCCTGTTATCCTTTGTCTTTTCCTGCTCTCCTGCTCGGCCTGGCCTTTGGGCCAGCTCCAGAACCTTCTGGAAACATGGCTACCATGGTTAACAGTCCCTTCCATAGATTTTTTCCACTTATCTGGAGTGACATGCTGAACATTTTAAAATGTCTCTAATAAGTGAGTCCAAAGCTGCCCTTGGAAGAGAGAATTTTGAACTCCCTGATGTCTGTGTTTATCTTTTCCTTGGTTTGGGATTTTTCAGGGGAAAACAAAGCATTGTTCTGCAGCTCCAGTCTGCCTTAGCTCCCAGTTTTAATCAAAGACATCCATTCTTTCACCTCTAATTATCTGCAATAGTGGCTTAATTTGCATTGTGCCCTTTTCCTGAATTGACACAGTAAAAGCATTTTCTCATTATTTCCCTGACTTTATTCCCTATCATTAATGCTGCCAGTATGACTCAGTTCTAGACAAGGATTTTTGTCTGAGAACCTCAGGTTTCCTGTCAGTCCCTGAACCTTTCAGCTGCCTGTTTGGCATGATTAAAGATGCTGCTTTGTTGACCTGTTAATCACAAGCTTTTCCCGGTGCTGGACCGCTGGGATGCTTTTCAAACTGGGAAAATGAGGCTGAGAAGTCTCTGGCTGATTATTAACTGCTCACAGTGATGCTTCCAGAGCTGCTTGTGTTCCAATCACAGGTGCCCAGGCTGGCACTTCCAACCCTCCCACCCTCAACCTGCTCTTCTCCAAGACACAAAATCATGGAATGGTTCGGGTTGAGAGGGACCTTCAAGATTCTCTCATTCCATGCCCTGCCAAAACTTCCACTGTCCCAGGTTGATCCAAGCCCCATCCAACCTGGCCTTGGACACTTTCAGGGATGGCGCAGCCACACCTTCTCTGGGAAAAGCTACACCCTCCCAGGGAAGAATTCCTTCCCAATATCCCATCTAATCCCTGCCCTCTGGCACTGGAAAGCCATTCCCTCTTGTCCTGTGCCTTCATCCCTTGTCCAAAGTCCCTCTCCAGCTCTCCTGGAGCCCCTTTAGGCACTGGAAGGGGCTCTGAGGTCTCCCTGGAGCCTTCTCTTCTCCAAGTGAAAATTCCCAGCTCTCCCAGCCTGGTTCCACAGGAGAGTGCATGTTTTCCTTGCCACACAACCCTGATCCAGGTGTGGCTGCAGCATAACAAACACCTATTTCTGGCAGGGATTAAGAATTGTCTGGGATGATCTAAAACTCTTTCCCCCATGCCTTTAAAACAAACCAGCTCAACTCTCCTGCTTGGAGTTTTACAGACTCCTAATAAAACCTTCCTGAATATCATCCCAGGCTGGAGCTTCCCATTCTGTCTCTGAGGTCTTCTTTGCTGCAGCAGCTTTTATCTTGTCTGTTCCTTTGAAATTCCCCGTCTGCTGCCTGTTCCCAGCTCACTCTCAGCCTCACATATGTGAAGCTTGAACACTTTCCCTCACAGCTCCTGCCTGTTTACTGCAGTGTTAAAAAAGAAATAATAAAAAAAACCAAGCCAGGCAAAAATTATGATTAATGACCTCATGCAAAGACAGATCAGCCATCCACAATCTGTATCAGCACCATGGCTGAGCCCTCCCAGCTCTCTTTTTCCCTTCTTTTGTGCGTGTGTTGCCTTTATTTTTCTTTTCTTTCTTAGATGGCTCCTGAGGTCCATCATTATATTCTGAAACTCTCCCTTTCCCCTGGGAGAGATGGAGCTTGTCAAAATGATAAAGGAGAAAAGAGGCAGCAGTAGTTCAGCTCTGCTAATGGAAAAGCATCTCTGGATGTAATTGGGAATGTGAACGTGGAACAGGGACAAGCAGGAGAGGGAAGGGGTAAAGATACCAGGATACTCCTTCAGGGGGAAAAAGGGGCCTTGCCACAGCCAAAAAAACCAAGTGTGGTCTTTGTCCCCTCAGAGCCAGTCACCGAAAATGACAAAGACAAAACCAGGCAGGCAGAGCCCCACGGACGCCCTCAAGTTGAACATCCACCAGCAAAAGGCCTCAGAGCAGCAACAACAGCTGATAATGGATGTCATCTGACAGCCTTGGCCACCACCAGGCCGAGATCCAGGCCCAGCCTCTCTGGTTTGTCTCCCAGCTTTGCCTTCTCCTCGAGCGGGCAGGAGAAAGAGCAACATGGGAGCAGATGGAGCTCCAGAGGGAGCAGGCAAGCTTCCCTGAGGACAAGGACACATATGGGCCATGGCAGCAGGAGCTGAGGGGAGAGCCTGGAGGGCTTCCCTCAGGAACCCTCAGGCAAATCCCTTTGCTCCCTGGCTCTCCATTTCCTCCTCCATCTTGTCTGCAGGGTGAAGAGGCTTCTTTCATTGTTCAACTCTTGATCCTACAGAGCCTCGATTCTGTTCTGGGCCATGGGATGGTCCTGGAACATCAAGAGCAGCTGTTCCTGTCCAGAAGTGGGAGGAACTTCTTCCCAATATCCCATCTAACCCTGCCCTCTGACACTTTAAAGCCATTCCTCCTTGTCCTGTCACTCCATGCCTTTGTCCAAAGTCCTTCTCCAGCTCTCTGGGAGCCCCTTTAGGCCCTGGAAGGGTCTCTGAGGTCTCCCTGGAGCTTTGTCTCCTCCAGGCTGAACAGCCCAAGCCTTTCCCAAGCTTTTCTCGCAGGAGAGGTGCTCCAGGCCCCAAATAATTTTTGTGGTCCTCCTCTGGAACCGCCCCAGTGTTGGCAGCCCATGAGCCCACAGAAACCAGAGCTCAGCCTCCAGTGGTTACAGAGCACAGGTTCAGGTGGGAAATTGGGAAGAATTCTTCCCTGTGAGGATGGGGAGGCCCTGGAATGGAATTCCCAGAGGAGCTGTGGCTGCCCCTGGATCCCTGGAAGTGTTCAAGGCCAGGTTGAATGGGGCTTGGAGCAACCTGGAGTAGTGGAAGGTGTCCCTGCCCATGGCAGGGGTGGGACAGGATGATCTTTAAGGTCTCTTCCAACCCAAACAATTCCATGTTTCCATTGGTTTTAAGGTGACTTCAGTGGAGAAGACAAGAAAGTTAGGAAGAAGCTCCTATATTGTCTCCTTTTCTTATTCATTCTCTCTGGAGAAAAATAAAAATTGCAGCACAAATGTACCTGGTTCTGCCTGCAGATCTGGATTAAATCAGGATGCAGTTTATAGATAATAAAACCTCGTTTAGCAGCCAGGTCCAGCATGGTTAATATGACATCAAAAGGATCCTGTTTTGCAAATGGAATTTCCGTCTCAGGCTGGAAAACAGAAGGCCATGGATGGGAGCTCTGAAATCAAGCAGTGACCAGGAGACACAAACTCATCTGTTATAATCCAGAATATTATTTTTGGCTGAACCTTACATGAAAATTGAGTCTCGCTGGTGCTTTCTGAGTGTTACTCCGAGTTCTATGCAATTATTTTATATTTATTCTCTGCCTCCTCCTTTCAGGAAAGTCATCCACAGGGCAGAGTGAAAAGGCACTTAACCTTGATCCAAATGTTTTGGAGACAGTTGATATCTTCACTTATGAAACTGGGTTTGATTTTTGCAAATATATATATATATATAAAAAAAAGAATCTGCCTAAGGATAAGGTTTGTATTCAAGGAGAGAAAAGAGTCTGGGAAAAGGGAATCTGGCCCTGGAGTTTTCCACTGCATGTTTTTCTTGAGGAGGAAGAACAGTCAACGTGTAAATGCATTAATGAGATAAATAAGGACAGGAAATGTACAGGCTGTTCCAGGCTGGAGAGAGACATTCTTGAGGAGAGAAAAATACATTTTGTGCTAATAATTTGTGTATCAGTGTCAAGCACACCGTTCCAGCTGGGATCTTATACATGGGGAGGGATAGGGATTGCTCGGAAAAGGAAAGTCAGTAAAAAAGGATAAAAAAAATTATAGTAACAATAACAATAAATTATTTTAGTCACCTTAAATTTGTCGTATCTCAGAAGAAAAAAATAATTAAACAATGTTTACTGTTTCCAACCTGAATTTTAGATTTTTTCCCCCTAGTAAATGGTTTGATTATTTTTCTCTGCCATGTAAACTCCATCATTTTTGGCCAATTTAAACCACTGAGTTTTCCAGAAATCCAGCTCTAAAGCTGGATTTGATTTTAAATTTGGTGATTTGGTCGTTGTCACCAGCACTTCACATAATATTTTTCACTCCAAACTGGGGAATGAGCATGAGCTCAGCTGGCACTTACACCAAAGGGTCCCTGAGCTCTGGTTTTCCCAGAAAAGAATTCTGTGCTGATTCCAGAGGATCAGTTGTTCCTGACTGGTAAATGCAGGGCAATGCAATATCCTGAGTATTTGAAATGGCATTCGACACCTGAATTAGCTGCTGTTCTCCACTGGCTTTAAAAGAATATTTATGAAAATAAAACAGCCAAAGCTCACCTGAACCCTATAATTCAATAAAGGTAAATTCCTACCCTGTAGGGCTGAATCAGGGTGTGGCATAACACAAGAAACCCCACACAAACTACCAACAACACCAAAAAAAAAAAAAAGGCAAAAAAACCCCCCAAAAAACCCAAAAAACCCACAAAAACCAGGAAAAAACCACCAAAAAACCCACAAACATACCCCAAAGCACAGAAAAACAGAAGGAAAGGTGGTGTGGACTTTCATTTTAGGATCAAAGAGTCGGATTTGTTTCATCTGCACTAACAGGGGTCTTGCTTAAGTGCAGGGTCAGTTTGAAGTGGTTCATCCAGAAGGCTTTTACAGGTCATAGGCTCCATATATGAACTGGTTTTACTCAGATCCAGGACAGTGAAAAGCTGGAAAAGACTTTCCAACTTCATAACAGCCTCTCCTGACTCCTGCAAATTGTGGGCTGACTTACTTCATGGGACAGGTTATTAAATTCTCCCAGCGGTTGCTATATCTGCTGGACAGCCAGAGCTTCTGCAATAATTCTCTTCAGAAATACTCCTGACCTTTTCAGAAAGATCCAGCTGATAGAAAAGGGAATCTGTTCCCATGGTTATTGATCCTAATAACCCAACTTTGTACTGTATTTTTAGTTTGATAATATTTATGCTTGGCTTCCAGGCCCTGGATTTGGATCTGACTTCATGCAACAAATGAAAAATCACCCAAACCATTGAGCTGTTCTAGATCCCTCTGCTCCTCTTGGATTTTATCCAAGTTATAGATTCACAGAATCATTTAGGTTGGAAAATACCCTAAGATCATCAAGTCCAAACACTAACCCATGTCCCCAAGTGCCACATCTCCAAGTCTTCTAAATCCCTCTGAGGTGGTGATTCCACACTTCCCTGGGCAGCCTGTTCCAGTGTTTGACAAACCTCTTGATGAAGAAATTTTTCCTAATATCCAACCTAAATCTGCCTGGCACAACTTGGGGCTTTTTCCTCTTATTCAGTTTAGCATTAAGTTATAGATAGTTGTCCCTTGTCCCAGCACCACCTTGGGGTGGAAAGGGACATTCCTTATATCCAATCTAAAACTGTTCCCTGTCAATTTGGAGCCATTCCCCCTTGTCACTCCAGGCTCCTGTAAATAAATCTCTCCATTTTCCTTATAAACTCTGTTCAGGTACTGGAAGGCCACAGTGAGGTCACCCCAAACCCTTCTCTTCTCCAGGCTGCACAATCCCAATTCTCGCATTTTTTTCCTCACAGCAGATCTGCTCCGTCCCTCTGATCAGTTTGGCAGCAGTTTGTGCCTCCAGTTTCTAACAGGATAATGCAGGTGGGATGTCGAGCTGGATCCCTCTCACACTAAATGGGATGTGAAGGAGCCTCTCCTGGACGCTCCACAGCCCAAATCCTGCAGAGCCTGACACAACCTGGCCTTTGTTTTTTAATTGCTTTGTGTGATCCCTGTCAGCCCGGGCCATCCCGGCTGTGCTCAGCTGAACCGCGGCTCTTCCCCAGAGCTTCTCCCCTCCCTCCCAGCCCTGCCAGCTCTCATTAACACCTTCCCAAAGGTAATCCAGGCAGACACGGCCATCCCGGTGCAGCCCAACACGGGTCATTTCCATGGAACAGCAGGATTCATCAGGAATGAGCACTGGAGGAATCCGCGGCGGGCGGACGACAGAGGAGTAAATGGGGAGAGACTTCAGAGCACACCTCGTGCATCTCTAATGGGTTTGCTTGCCAAAAGGAATGACAGCTTTGATGGAATCGTGCTTTTTTTTCTCCCCCCCATTGGAACAGTGAGTCCCAGACTGTGAGCACAGCACAGCTCCTTCCACGGGCTCTGAAACAGAGATGAAAGCAAATTGTTAATCAATTGTGGGTTAGCAAAGGCGCCTTGCTGAGGGGCAGCTGAGGTGGCACCAGGCTCTGATGTTCCTCTGGACTTTCCAGACTGAAAGTTTTTCTTTTAAAGAGGCAGCAAGAAACGGGAGCTGACTCTTCTCTCTATTCTGCTCGTGGGAGCCCTCCTGGAGCATGGTGTCCAGTTCTGGGATGTCCATCAGAAGGACATGGAGCTGCTGGAGTGGGTCCAGAGGAGGCCACGGAGATTCTGCAGGACCTGGAGCCCCTCTGCTCTAGACCCAGGCTGGGAGAGCAGGGAATGTCCAGCCTGGAGAAGGGATGCTCCAAGGAGACCTCAGAGCCTCTTCCAGTGCCTAAAGAGACTCCAAGAGAGCTGGACAGGGAATTTAGGAAAGGGTCTGGAGTGCCAGAACAAAGACAAATAATTTTGAACGGATGGAAGGTAGATTTAGACGAGATATTAGGAAAAAAATCCTTCCCTGTGAGGGGGGGGAGGCCCTGGCACAGGGCCCTGGCTCCTCCTTGCCCAGAGGAGCTGTGCCTTCTGCATCCCTGGAAGTGTCCAAGGGCAGGCTGGATGGGGCTTGGAGCAACCTGGGATAGTGGGAGGTGTCCTGCCCATGGCAGGGGCTGGAATGAGATGATCTTGAAGGCCTCTTGCATTCCAAACCATTCCATGATCCTATGATTCTGACAGGGAGCCTGCAGCTGCTTGTGGAGCTGCTTCCAGAAAAAATGGAAATTTTTCTCTTTCCAGTGATAGCCAAGCTTCAGTCCAAAGTTCCTGTGTTGCTTTTAAAAAGTGATTAAGGAAAGACGAAATTATATATTTATAAAATCCAAGAGTTCCTGTGGATAATTCTGTATTCTTTAAACCTACACACTGGGAAGTTTCAAGGAAACCTCTCCTGCTCTGGAGAGACAAGGATCCAAAAACTAACCAGGCTAATGAGGCCAAGCCAATAAAGACATGGAAAAATTTGAAGCTCTTTATCTATAATTCATTGGGGTCACGCCATCCCGCCAGGTCCTTGGACAAAGATGTGTATTTTAGATCCTTTTGGGATTGTTTCCTGGGCAATTGGGCTCTGGTTTGCAGGGATGTAGGAGTTTGGAGGGTTTGTAGCCTTTTTTTAGCAGGAGGCTGGGGTAGAGGGTTTGTTCTTAGGCAGCTAATGACTGTCTGGGGACATTTTAAAGCCTCGGTGTGGCCTGGATAGGGACCCATTTACCCAACAGCTCTGAAAGGGCTTTATCAGGCAGGAACAACCCAAGCAATTAACGCTGCTACTTCTCATTAAAATGAGCCCCTTGAATGCAATTAAAGGGTGCACCAACCCCTCCGGCAAGGCCAAGGGGCTGCACGGGTGCCAACTGCACTCAGTGCCCGAACCAAACCCTTGTTTAAATCTCCAGCAGGCATTTTGCAACTCTCTCTCCCAGCCATCCTGCCCAAGCCCTGGATTTTGCTTGTTATTCCTGATTTTCCTGTTCAGAAGACAGTGCTCAGAGCTGTTTCTCTGTCTTTGCTTTGAAGGACACAATGCCTAAATTCCTGACCTCCAAGATACTCTCCTGCCTCCAACTGCTTTGTTGACTCACCAGCATGTCAGGATCTCACTGCTTTTTAGGTATCTGAGGCTGCAGGACACCCACACTTGACTATTTGCTTTTTTTTTTTAGTGCTAACACGGTGAGATGGACTCCAGGAAATGATAATTTCTCTCTTCAGGTTTGGACAGAGCTAAAACCTCCTCGTGGGTCTGCACCAGGTGCCTACACAGAGGAACAGGGCATCCTTTTTTTCATGTTTGCAGATTGCTTTGAGCTGTCTGACTGCAAAATATGTCCTGGGAAGCAAAGAGGCAGCCTTGGATGAATTTAACTACTTGGGAATAGGGAGAAAAACAGTGACCTGCAGCAAACGCTGTCATCCCCAAAGTCAGCACCTGTGAATGATTTTGTGGTTCAGTGTTATTCAGCCCTAATCCATGTACAGAAAGGTGTTGTAGGACTCTACTGCTCAGCTAAACCCCTTAACAGGGGGCAAAGCCAGGCATTTCCAAACATGATTAATCTCTCAGCATTAACTGGTTGCTTTAGGGTGAGAGGAATTACCCTCTGGAAGTGCAAAGGGAGCTCAGGGTGGCTGTCACAGATGGCTCCAGTTGAGGAATCTCATTCCTTGTTCACTGAGGCACAACAAGGCCTGGCCAGAGCTAAATGCTGCTGTAAAATTTGTAATAATATCCACAATAATAAAGGGAGCTGCTTCTGGGTGCAAGCTGTGTATTGGCTTCTCTGGGTGCTAAACTGATTTCTCGGTCCTGTGGCTGCTGCAGTTTGCATCCCCACTGTTTATCTCCAAAGCCTGCATGGAAGGCCTGGGAGAAGATGCAAGGTGATCTGCACACAAAATTGTAGAATCACAGAATATCCTGAGTTGGGAGGGATCCACAAGGACCATCAAGGCCATCTCCTGGCCCTGCACAGGACACCCCAAGAACCTCACCCTGTGGCTAAGTGTTGTCCAAACACTTTTTGAGCTCTGTCAGGCTTGGTGCTGTGACCACTTCCCTGGGGAGCCTGTTCCAGTGACCAACCACCCTCTGGATGAAGAATTTTTTCCAAGCTAAACCTCCTCTGACACAACTTCAGGCCATTCCCTTGAGTCCTGCACTGGTCACCAGAGAGAAGAGATCAGTGCCTGCCCCTCCTCTTTCCTTCATGAGGAAGCTGCAGGCCCCAATGAGGTCTCACTTCAGCCTCTTCTTCCTCATGTGAAAAACGAGGTTCACTTTTTATGCAAATTTACAAGTTTAATAGAAATAAAATAAAATAGACAATTAGGAGACAGAAAAACAAAGCTTCTTTGGCCGAGGTGCTGATACCAGCTGAGATCAGCACACTGTCCCTTTCAGATCCTTTGTTTTAAGGACATGTTACATGTTACATATTTAAAATAGACTAATGCATGATTCAAACATTCATTGTGGTTTCAAGATCCCCCCAAATATACAATTTTATCTGTGGGACTCCATTTAGTCTGGATAGATGTCGTAAATCTGTCTTCCCAAGATTCAAACCATCAAATGTTCAATTGTTCTTTATCAGAAATCTTCAGTTCAGGAATGTGAGAGTTTTCTTCTGCCTTCTGTCTGGCTAAGAAGTTACAAAAAAAAAAAAAAGAACAACCCCCATCTCTACTTTATTACAATCTAAGAATATTCATTTATTACATTTTTCAAACTCTGTTAATAAAAGAACATACAATACAATACAACCTTCCCGTATTATACATAAAGCAATCATCTTACTATATGCGAAAAGCCAACTCCAAAATATGCATTTATAACACTCAGCTGAACAAACCAAGTGACCTCAGCAGCTCCTCCTATGGCTTCCCCTCCAGACCCTTCACCATCTTCATGGCTTTCCCGTGGTCACTCTCTAGTTCCTTTATATTCCTTAAATTCATACATGGGCATTGTTCAGAGCCTGCTTTGAGAAAGCTCTCCAGGGTTGGATGGGGCTTGGAGCAACTTCTCACCACCAAACTCTCACTCCAAAGGTTCTTATCCATCCTGTTTGTGGATATAGGGATCTGACTCCTTGTAACAAAAAGGGCTCACTACTCACTGCTGCCGACAACCCAAGTTCATTAGGAGGGGGGTCTCTTTTCCCCCCTCAGTTTTATATGATTAAGAACTTTCTGATGGCTCTGCCCTGAGTCTTTGCACTGACTCAGTGGGGTGGATCTGTCTGTGGGGCCTCACCTGCAGGACACCAGCGTGAAGAGCATCCCTGGACCAGCATTTGTGCCAAGGCTGGGCCAGCAACAGGCATGGCCAAGTACCACCATGTGAACACAACTATTCCTCCACAGGAGGTGAAGATGTGGGCATTTCTGGCCAGCTTGAATCATATAATCCTGGAAAGGTTTGGTCTGGAAGGGACCTGAAAGATCATCTCATTCCAACTCTCTGCCATGGACAGGGACACTTTTAATTAGACCAGGTTACTCCAAGCTCCATCCAACCTGGCCTTGGACACTTCCAGGGATGGGGCAGCCACAGCTTTTTTTCAGAAACCTGTGCCAGGGCCTCACCACCCTCCCAGGGAAGAATTTCTTCCCAATATCCCATCTAACCCTGCCTTCCTCCAGCCTAAATCCAGTACCCCTTTCTTCCCTTGAGAGCTTGCTCCTTGAACTGAGCCAACCCCCCTGTTTTTTGCTTTCTCCTGCCTTCGAAACCTTGAGCTCCTGTTTATTTACAATCAGCTGTTCTGTTTAACTGCAATATTGCCATTTCCTCTCTGCTGTGCTCCGGGACCCCTTTCCTGGCATGCAACAACCCATTCTTTCCCTCCCTCGTTCCCTGTGCCAAGTTATTTCCCTTTAGCTCTCCCGCTACTCCCCCGTGGTGATTCTTTCACTGGAGACCAGCCCCGCTCACTCGGGCTGGTGGATCTGCAGCCCGGACTTTATTGAATGAATCTCTCTGAAGCTGTTATCAGCGCTCCCAACCCTCTGCTCATGAATATTCATGAGCCAAGCGACTGCTCAGGAGCTGGAAGGGAAGGCGACAGTGCCAGTCAGCAGCTGCTGCCGAGACGGATCCCAGCCTTCAGCTATAATTACACCCAGAGATGGGTTGTCAGAACAACCCTCACTCACGGATTAGGGCATTCCTGATTTTTCAGGCGTGAAGAGGGAATTCGCTTATCGCCAGCGACAATATTTCAGGCTCGATACTGCTCCCCTCACAAAAGCAACGCTGCCTGTTGCATGCTGAACATGACAGCAGTAATACAGTAAAAATAGAAAGAGCGCAGCCAGGGATGGGGCAGCTGCCTGCAGTGAAATGGAGTGATAAGAATTGAGTGAGGCACTGCTGGGCTCAGTTAGCCATCAATAAATGCTGTCTCCCTACACCCGCAAAAATCAGATAAGATCTGAAAACAAACATAAGCAATATTGATTTAATTTTTTTTTTTTTTTTAGTATTTCTTAAGCCTGGAGGGTTCACAGCAAGGCCTAAACCCCAACCCTCAGTGCCTCGGGAAATTGTTATCCATCAATTGCCCTGGGAAATGGCATTTTAGGGAAGGACATGGATATGCTACATCAGCTGCTTGGAGTGTCACAGGATAAAGACCAGCTATCCAACTGGAAATCAGCTTTGGATTCAAGGGAGGGATGGCCTGTGGGGAGACAAAAGGAGATGCTGCTGAAGGCAGTCTCCCCTCTGATAGGTTACAGCTGTGTTAATCATCCTAGAGTAGAAACAGCCTTGCCCTCACAGCCATAGGCATGATAAAGAGTGAGTTAGCTGGGAAGTTGGTCAGTTGGAGTCTGCTTGCTGTGCAGACCTAGGGACAAGAGGTCGTGCAAGGGCCAGAAAAGGTAAGATATTGTACATAGGACAGACAGGGTTAGGTGGCCGTGCTAGGGACAGGAAGGAGCGAGACAGAACTGAAGAAGAGAGACAGAGCCAGAGCTGTGTGGAGCTGCTCTTACAAGCGACAGAAGAAAGATTTGGGACACTTTTTGAATAACAAGATGAAAATACTTGAAGCCTTCTGATGGTTCTAATGAAGCACCTTCAGTGCAGTGTCCATGTCGACTGCCACACATCAGCAACTGCGACATCTGCAGATCTTGAATTTCTGGACTGAGACTTGAAGAGCTTCACCTCTACTCTGTCATCTTATTCTCAACCAAATCATGTGTTGCACTCCAGCTCGGTTTGTTTATTCATTTGCTGTGAGAGAAGGAGCAGGAGCTTCCCCCTCTTTCTTCAGATCCAAGGCTTGGAGCAACCTGGTCTCATGGAAACTGTTCCTGCCCACAGCTGGGGAGTGCAGTTTGGTGATAATCAAGTTCCCTTCCAACCCAAATGAGATGATCCTGAAGGTCCCTTCCAACCCAAACCACTCTGTGATGTTATGATTAAATAAAAAAGCCAGCAACACCAAGCTTGTGGCTGCCTTTGGCATGGGACAGCCCTCTGTCCTGCCAGCTCTCCTCTGCTCTCCTGCTCTGGTGATTGGTTTTTACCTCTGGCACCATAATCAGAAGAATTTTGGGCCTCCAAAAACCTCCTCTGTCTTCTGTAACTGGAGTTTTGGATTCAGGTGTTTGTTGTTGACCTGATTCTTTACCCAGTGGGTGGTCAGGAACTGGAATGGGCTCCCCAGGGAAGCAGTCACAGCACCAACTTTGCCAGAGCTCAAGAAGTGCTTGGACAACACCCTCGGTCATGTGAGTGATGTTTGGGGTGTCCTGTGCAGGGCCAGGAATTGGAATTGATGAACTTTTTGGGCCCTTTCCAACTCAGGATATTCTGATTGTAATCAAACAATCTCCTTAAACACCCTCCTATCCAGAAGATGTCTGTGAGATCATCACATTTTTCAGTAAAAAAATGTCTTTTGGTGAAACGGGGCTTCAAAATCTGGAAATGCTCATCAGGAAAGCACTGGAAAACTTGGATTCTCTTCTCTGCACTGTGAGAACTGGACTAAGTTTGCTGTGGGGTGCCCACCTGTGCTGAGTAAAGATCCTACAGGAAGTTGTCTGAAAACAGCGTCAAATACAAATTGAATTGGATTCTGGCAGGGGCCATTGGATCAGCACGTGTGGACTGCAAAGCTGAATATCCAGGAGCAGAACTCACAGCATGGATAGAAACCCTGAGGTCAGACTCATTCTGAGTTCACTGCTTTAGCCCAGGTTTGATAATGGACAGAGATAAATATCTCTCATCTCTGAGTGATTTACACCCCTGAGGGGAAGGTGTTGTTCCCAGCAAGAGCTGGGAATGAGTCACCACAGCCAGTGAAAGGAATGAGGTAATTCATGCCTGGTTTGACCACAGTCCATCGGGCTTTGGATGTCACAGCCCGAATTTGACTCCTCTCTGAGTCAGACCCAGGGAGGAGGTAAAACAGAATAGTTTAAACCGAGGTGTTTTAAGTGAATTGAACCACCCAAAACCAGCTGTGCCAGCAACTCAGCACTGCCTTGGGTGGCACAGCCCTACTACTGATTGGAATGACAGAGAGGCAAAGGGGGCCATGTGATATTTCAGGTTTCTTGTCTTGATATTCTTTTATCCTTTTTTTTTTTTTTTGTGGTTTTTTTTGTGGTTTTTTTGGTGTGTGGGTTTTTTTTGTTGTTGTTGTTGTTGTTGTTGTTGTTGTTGTTTTTGGGTTGTTTTTTTTTGAGGATGCATTTCTGTATCATCATGTCAGTCTGGTCCAGAACTATTTAATTTTGAATTTTCTTGTGAACAAGCAGAGACAAGACTTTCAAATCTTGTCTTTTGTCTTTCAAGACAAAACTGTCTGCCCTCACTTCAGCGGTTCAGAACCACCATCGATCCACTTTTGCTGCTAAAGGTCTGATCTGGATTTGATTTAAGATTTACCCACTGTCAGATGGAAGTGTCCTTGGTCTCACCAAGCCATCCAGCTTTGCCTCGCTCTGTGTGACAGAGATACTGAGAGAAGGTTCATGCCACAAATAGGACACAGGGATTCTGTGGATGATTAAAAATAGATTTATTGCTAATAAATTGCCTTAATATTGCCCATGTTGTTCCTAATTTATAAATCTGTCATACAGTTACAATGGATTATTTTATAATCAGGTTGTGCTCACATCTTGAGTGCTGTGTCCAGTTTTGGGCCACTCACTTCAAGAAAGACATTTAGGGGCTGGAGCATGTCCAGAGAAGGAAATGGAGCTGGGAAAGGATCTGGAGCAGCTAAGAGAGCTGAGAAAGGGGCTCAGCCTGGAGAAAAGGAGGCTCAGGAGGGATCCTCTAGCTCCCCACAGCTCCCCTGATTTGGGAGGGTGTGCCGAGATTTCGGCGCATCTTCACTGAAGACTAAAAGCTGGGTAATTGTAAAAGAAGCCCTTTATTGCATTGTTACATCAGTCCCATGAAGGCAAAGTTATCAGAGTCCATAGCAGCATGCAGATCCTTGTAACATAAAGTCTTTAAGTCCCAAGCAGAAGCAGCAGCCACAGCAGCAGCAGAGGCATCAGTAGTCTGTGTCCCGTGAGTGCCTTAGCAGCAGCAGCAACAGCAGCATCGGTGCTTTCCTGAGTCCTCTGTGTGTGTGTGTTCTCAGAGCAGTGCATTTTTATTCTGTTTTTGGCCAGTTAGGTACACACACAAATTTTCTACACCCTTGCTGGACCAATCCTAAGTTAAGATTGATGTGCGAAGACCAACGCAAATTCTTACACAAATTCTATGTATAGAGCTCTATCTGTTCTATTTAAGAATTTCTAGCAAGGCTACATTATTTTTATTATGACTAGAATTTAGCTAACTTTGCAAAAGGCAATGTCACTGAACTATAAACTGGGTACTAGGTCTCTTTCCTACTTACTAACACAGGCTCTCACTTTAAGGCACTTACAAATCCTCCATTTATTTAAGGCTAGGCTTGTATTTCTACTTCACGTCTGTGAGGATTTATTTATTTTAGGTTTTCTGGAGCTTCTAATTCAATTCTCACATCTCTGGGCATTCCTGGGCCTGTATGGATTTGGCCCAGGAAGGGTTCATACTCCCACAAGGGTGCAGTCGAGGGGGTCGGCCTCTTCTCCCAGGCAACAAGACAAGAGGAAATGGCCTCAAACTACACCAGGGGAGCTTCAGGTTGGACATCAGGAAGAATCTCTTCATGGAAAGGGTTGTCAAGCATTGGAATGGATTTCTCAGAGGGGTGGTGGAGTCACCATCTCTGGAGGTGTTTAAGGAAAAGCCTGGACATGGCGCCCAGTGCTTGGTGGTGTTTAGCCTGAGGTTGGAACTGATGATCTCAGAGTTCTCTTCCAACCCAATCGATTCCCTGACTCTGTGCCACACTTCTGACTTGCCCAGAGGCTAAAGAACAACACCCAAACCGTGTCCCATGACTGCCATGGTGCTGAGGGCAGGTTCTGTCTCCCAAAGGCTTTTCCTGGCTTACGCCCATTAAATCCTTTCCTCCTCTCCCCCCTGCACCAGCAAAAGATGCAGCTTGTGAATCATCCCCCAGCCCTGGCTTGTTTCCCCCGGTATTTACAGCCCTTTCTAATCTTTACAGCCCTCCCCCAGAGTATTTCTGGTTATGAAATAGCTGCTGCCGATTTTTTTTTTTTTTTTCCATGAGAAATAATTCAAGCCCAGAGGGGTCTCTTGGCACCCAGTAGAAAACATTGCTGCCAAAAAAGCATATCTAAATGCAAATTTAGACCCATTTCAGGTCTCTCCCTGCTGGCAGAAGCAGTTGGATCTCACTTCCTCTCTTCTCTCCATTATAAAACCATGGGTGTTTCCTGGACATCTCCAAAGAGAGCCTGGGAAGAGAGAATGGGGTAAAATTTTCTCAGTCACAGTTTTTTTTATCAACAGACAATGTTTATTTCTTACTGGCAGGTAGGGTGCTCAACTGGGAACTTAGGAAAAGGGGGAATGGCTTTAAGCTGAAGGAAAGTAGATTTAAATTGGATATCAGTAAGAAATTGTTCCCTGTGAGGGTGGTGGGGTCCTGGCACAGACAGGTTTTTGACATCCCATCCTTGGAAGTGTTCAAGACCAGGCTGGGGGACTTGGAGCAACCTGAGACAGTGGAAGATGCCCCTGCCCATGGTAGAGGTTTGGAATGAGATGACCATTCAGGTCCCTTCCAACCCAAAACATTCCATGATTTTATGATTTTATGAACTTTATGACTTCTATGACTTTCTATGACATTTCCCACCTTAGGTCTGGTCTTGCTGCATCTTCCTTTGCTTTCCTCCTTTGCTTGACACTTGGTCTTTGCTCCCCATGGTGGCACTGATGGGAAGAAGGAATGAACTCTGTATTTTGCCCTCAACTTTTCCTGGAAAGAAGACAAAACCACTGAGTTTCTGTTCAGTGCTGATGTCCAGACTTGCCTTTCCTTCCTGCATCAACTTTAACCTGATGCAGAGTCTAAACCTTTAGACCGTGCTTAACAGCAGGAGATTTATTCTCTATGGCTGAAGAATCATGAAAAGTTGAGCTTAGGACGAGCTGGTTTTGATCAGAAAAAGTCTTGGAGAATGGATAATTTTTCTCTCTGTGGCTTTCCAAGCAGTTTGGGAAGGTCAAAGTATCCTTTTCCCTCCTTCCTTCTTTGAAGTGATGGCCTTATTTATCCTCATGCATCTTGATAGGAAACAGGCACTGATGAGCTAAAGAACAAGGTAAAAAAGTGATAGATATCTGCCTAAAAAGCCAAGTAAGCAGAATTTGGATATTTATATTCAAGAATCTTTCATTGAAAGACCCTTGCTTGACTTGTCTATGAGCTTGAAGCATCTTAGTACTGAGGTTCTGGTGTCTGCAGTTCATTATTCACCTAATTCTGAGCTAATGAGAAGTGAAAGAGCAACCCACATTAGATGAGACCCAGAAGAAATGGTCTTGTGCTGATAAGTTTGAGTTTTGTGAAGTATTTGAGCTTCCAAGGGGTGGCACAGAGGAACAGCAGTGCCTGCACAGTGATATCTCCTGTGACCAGCTGATAAAAGACGTAAACAGACCTTTGTTTTCACAGATATTGAACTTTTCAGAGTGAGGAAAAATCTCTTCTAGGCTCAGCTCTAGAGGCAGGGAGTTCAAAACAACAAACTTTGGTCTCAGACTGGAGCGCTGGTTTTGTTTATCTTGGTTGCAAAAGGCAAATTTAAAAAAAAAAAAAAAGTTCTGAGCGAAAGGTTTCTTTTCCCTCTTGTGGCATTAAAAAATCATAACCTAACTCAGCTAATACACAGAGGAACCAAAAAAATCTCTTCAAAATAAGTAATTAAAAAGGAGGGGTTTCAAATGAGTTAGAGACAGGGGCTCAGCAGTTTGGGAACAGATTGTCCCAGTGCCCTGGTGCCAAGCAAGAAACCTTGGGAAGTGGTGTCTGCCTTGCTGCCCTGGGGTTTGCTGGGGTGTCTGACCCACACCATTCTGCTGGCAACTCTTCCCTTTCTCGTTTTCCGTGTGTTTTCCTGGCCACTGCCCAGTGACCTCCATGCACAAGAGGTTGGAGGGTGTGGAATTAATTGAAATTGTGCCGTCAGCAGGGAGCTGGGAGGACTTGGGAGCTGGCAGGAGCAGGTGGATAATGTGGGAGCTTGGGCCTTGAGTGAGATGATCCCAAGATCCTGAGATCCTCAACAAACGTCATCCTGAGAAACTCAACATTACTGGCAAAGAGCATTTGCATCCCAGAAAACCAAGAATGTCCCAGGAAACCTCGAGGGAAGCACCAGCAGGTTGAGGGAGGTGGTTCTGCCCCCTACCCTGCTCCTGTGAGACCTGCCTGGAGGACTGTGACAGCTCTGGGGTCTCCAAAATATGGATGTGGAGCTGCTGGAGTGAGTGCAGAGGATGCCACCAAGTTGGTGCCAGGGCTGGAGCCCCTCTGCTCTGGAGCCAGGCTGGGAGAGCTGGAGGTGTCCAGCCTGCAGAAGAGAAAGTTCCAGGGAGACCTCAGAGCCTCTTCCAGTGCCTGAAGGAATTCCAAGAGACCTGGAGAGGGACTTGGGACAAGGGGCTGGAGAGACAGGACAAAAGAGAATGGCTTTAAGCTGAAAGTGGGCAGAGTTAGATGGGATATTGGGAAGGAATTCTTGGCTGTCAGGGTGGTGAGGCCCTGGCACAGGTTGCCCAGAGAAGCTGTGGCTGCTCCATCCCTGGGAGTGTTCAAGGCCAGGTTGGACAAGGATTGCAGCAACCTGGGATAATGGAAGGGGTCGCTGTCCATGGCAGGGGTTGGAACAAGGTGATCTTGAAGGTCCCTTGTTGCAATGCGACACAAAAGAAACGACACTCACACGCTGAGATGTCCAAGGCAAAGAAAAGGGCAGTTTATTTACAGACCTTGATATTTATAGAATTCCAACAGTGACCATGGATTGGAGGATGAAAATTGTCCTCTCCAACCACACTGGTCAAACCAACAGTCCATCAATTCTCTCCTCCTACAGAAAGGAATGCAAAACAATTATTATTTACATGAAAAGTGCATGAGAGACTTTATCTCAAAAGAGAAACATCAGGAGGCTGAATAAAACAGGGCGACAGTCCCTTCCAACTCAAACCATTCCATGATTCTCTGAAAACATTCTGCAATTCCCACCAGCATTTCTTAGTTCTTTTAAGTAGAGGTTTGACAAGTACCTAGTATTGTCCAAAATACAGACGTGTATGAACACAAACATACAAACACAGAATGGTAATATTTCCATAAGGGGAATGATCCCAAAACAGGGCTACAGGAAGGAGCATCTCTTGGGTGAGTAGCAGGGATTGATCCTTTCTATTGTTTCTCTCTCCATTTTCAGACCATAATTTTATCATTTGTCGGGCTGGCCTGACAAAGCAAAGCTCTCAGCAAATGATCTTTATCACTGCCACCCCTGTGATGTTCAGAGTGTGCCAAGGGAATGCACAAACCTTGTGCAAGACCCCTGAGATGGGATGAGGGATCATGAGCCTCAACTGAAGCAAGGAGGATAAGGGGAAACACCCTGTCAGACACTCAGACAGCGATGGAGAAGAGATTCTGTGAATGGAGAATTTCAGGAAAAGCTTGGGCTAAAGGCTGGGGTGGGAAGCAGTGACCACCTCTGAAGGGCAAGGGCAACCCATCACGTTTTTTGGGTTGGCTTCAAAACAAAACCCAAGCTTTGTAAAGAAATCAGGAGTTAGCCTATGAGGCACTGATTTAATTCAGCTGAAGCAGCACCTCTGGTTCCTTCCTTGCCTTCCTCCGGTTCCTTCTGGGGTTTACAAGCTGAAAAGATAAAGAAAAATAAGCTGTGTTTACAAATGAACCACAGGGCAGTTTTGACCATTAAAGGTGTGAAAAAGGGGGACTGTGATGCTGCACCACTGCAAAGCAGAGAATGTTGTAGTGAGAGCAAAGTTTCTATATTTACACAAACTGGGAATATCACAAACCAGACCACACACCTTCACTCGGGAAGGTGGTGCAACATGAAACCCATGCAGACAGAAAAAGAAAACCTGCAGGGACTGTCAGAGCTGAAGAAGAGTTTCTTTTAATAGAAAAGACTGGAAGAGCTTGGCTGGAGCTGGAAGCTGAGTAGGAGTGGGCCTGGTCTGCAGACTCTGCCTCCAGACAAGCAGCAGGAAGGAGGAAGAATTATTTTAGCTGCAGGATGAAGCTGGCACCAGGACAAAGAGCTAAAAACTCGTCTCAAATGAATGTTGGCTGGAAATGAAAATATTTCTAAGCATGAAAGGCAAAGAAGGTTTTGGAACAGCCTCCCAAACGCCCACCAGGTTTGGGATAGGTTTGAGATCCACGTGTGAGCAGGACTACGGAAAAACCACAGAGCTCAAGGAGCAGAAAACTCTGTCAAGTCATAGATCAGCCTGAGAAAGACATCCTAGCAACTAAAACTAAAAGAGGAGAGTTTTAGATTAGATGTTAGGAAGAAATTCCTCCCTGTGAGGGTGGTGAGGCCCTGGCACAGGTTGCCCAGAGAAGCTGTGGCTGCTCCATCCCTGGAACTGTTCATGGTCAGGCTTGGAGCAACCTGGTCTGGTGGAAGTTGTCCCTGCCCATGGCACGGGGGTTTGGAACTGGATGATCCTGAAGTTTCCTTTCAATCCAAACCACTCAAGTATCTAAGACAAATCATGCTGTAAATGCACTGGAGGAACCCTCAAGGATTTGGAAATTCTCTCTTGTGTCATTCCTGCTCTCTGATCTTGTTCCACAAGGACATGAATCCTTCCCCAGAGCTGCCTCCATTTCAGTGCTGGGTGGGTACATGTGAAGGTTTAAGAATTTTCCTTTGAAAAAATGTCCTGGAGATATGAAAATAAAAACAAGGTTTACTTCAAATATATGAACATTCACTCAAAGAGTGGTTGAGCACTGGAACAGATTCCCAAGGGGAGGAGTGGAGTCACCATCCCTGGAAGCATTTAGAAAACGAGCAGATGTGGCATTTGTGGGTGTGGTTTGGTGAATGTGGTGGTATTGGATGGAAGGCTGGACTTGATGACCTGGGAGGTCTTTTCCAATCTTCATGGCTCTATAATTTACAGGCCACAGTTTCCCCACTCACAACTTTAATGTGTTTACAGGAGATAAATATCACAACAGTGTTTCCACCATATTTGATTAGGGTTTTTATAATGCTGCTTTTTTTTTTCTTTAATGTAATCTAAATTCCATTTATAATTTTGAAGGATGCTATTAACTATGGCAGCCATAAAAACCTTTTATTTCTCTAAGGCCTGGGTAAACATTTTCGTGGTGCTCAGCAGAACAGCAGGTTTGACTCTTTGGGGAGCATCCAAATGAGTCGCAGCACATTCTCTAATGTCACTAGAAAACTTAAAATTCTGCAAACTGAACGATTTTAAAGTTTCTCCAAGGAAGATAACAGTAAAAGTGGCTCTCATTTAAGTTGACTGCAGGCTGGAGGATAGCCCCCAGGAACAAAAATCCAGTCTGGGGAAGCAGGAGCAGGTTAATTCACTGCCTTGTTCCTTTGGTAAATTGGCTTTTCAATCGTGGTGGTTACAGGAGAAAATAAATCTTTTGCAAACACAGAATCTTGGAATGATTTGGGTTGGAAGGGACCTCAAAAATCTCCTCATTCCAAGCCCTGCCATGGGCAGGGACACCTTCCACTACCCCTGGTTGCTCCAAGCCCTGTCCAACCTGGGGCAGCCACAGCTTCTCTGGGCAACCTGTGCCAGGGCCTCAGCACCCACACAGCCAAGAATTCTTCCTAATATCCAATCTAAATGCACCTTTTTTCGGTTCAAAAGCGTTCTCCCTTTTCCTGTCACTCCATCCCTCATCCAAAGTCCCTCTTCAGCTCTCCTGGAGCCCCTTTAGGCACTGGAAAGAGCTCTGAAGTCTCCCTGGAGGTTTCCCTTCTCCCGGCTGAACAATCCCAGATCTCTCAGTATGCCTGCAGAGGTTTGGTTGGTTAAGACAACACAAAAACTAAAAAAGTAAAATCTGGATTATTAAAAGGAGGAGCAATTAATAATTTGGTTGTCATTGTCTCCTGTGCAAAGATCCCATCCATCACTGTTACTCAAAAGCGTGTTTGTGGGGAGATGAAAGTTTACATTCCTGTACCTATTTATCGTTTCCTGGGGAAAAAAATCCCAGCTGTGGATGGAATTTTTTCACTGCCCAGAGCTCAGTGTTCATCATCATGAAATAGAGGAAGGAGGAAGGCAAAGGGAGGCTTTGCCTGTTTTGTTTCAGGTTTTCACTTGGGGCTGGATGAATAATTCTGGAGTGTGGGATAAAATATCGGGTATGAGGAGCCTTTTGTTCTCATACACCCTGCAGGAAGTCACACAATATTCCCTATTTGCAAACACGAAGTAACAATTTGATGAAACTCCCTAAAAATCGTGTTTGCTTTTGCACACTACGGAGGAAAAGGGATTTTAGCTATGACTCCAAACAAACTGTAAGAAATAATAATTTTTCAGGGACGAAAAAGGCCTTTTTATTTCATCCAGGTTTTCATGCAAAGAGTTTGTATTTGTCAGAAGTATTCAAGTTTTAATTAAAACTGGGAAAGCCTTGGAATTGTATCTTAAAGATTTTGAAAAGAGAGAGTTTTCACATCTTAAAGGTGAGCAGTTTTTATTTTTTAGCAGATTTATCCAAAAAACTACTTTGTTTTTCCAATATCTGAGGACATTCTGGGTGAAAAATGTAAAGTGTTGTGGAAGGAGGGTTTTTTTGATGGAAAGCCAGGAATCATATGTAAAGAAATACTAAAGAAGGATTGAGTTCTTTCCAAATAAGATTAATTCAGCTTTTCTTTTCTTTTCCTTTTTTTTTCTTTTTTATTTTTTTTTTCTTTTAATTCTGAATCCTTTTGATATGGGGAAGCCTCCAGAAATATAAACTGGATTTACATATTCCCTTTTTTGTGTGTTTTCAAAAGTGAAATCTGGCTGACAAGCATTAAAAGAGACAAATTAGTAAAGAAAATATACCAATGTTCTTTCCACCCTCTATAAATAAATCCCTGGGATATGGAATGGAAATCTGTGAAATCATTTGCTGTAAATGTAAGTTCAAGGCAGCGAACATGAAGGAAAATTTAGATATCATCCAGCATATGCACAAAGAGAGATCTCCATGGTAAAATATCCATGCTAAGCAAAACCAGCCTGAGCTGAAATTCACCTCTAATGTGGAGACAGCCCAAAAAATGTTAAAATGCAGCAGAAATAGAAACAAAACGAATCCCCGGGACACCAGATTTTCCAAATCCTCTTCTCTTACAGGTTAATATATTAATTATGTCATGATGCATGACAGCAGTGATTAATGTTTCTATAAGGAATGTGCTCTGACAGCCAAATCATGATTCCCCACTCCTGGAAGAGTCCCAAGGCTGGGTTGGATGAAGCTTGGAGCAACCTGGAAGATGTCCCTGCCCGTGGCAGAGGGGTGGAACAGGATGATAGTGGACGTCCCTTCCAACCCAAACCGTTCTATGATTTTCCCATGTATCAATTGCTAATTCCACCAAATTTATGGAAAAGAGTTGAATTCGGAGATGAATGCCTCTCCAGGAGAACCAGTGTAGCCATGGTTCGTGCTGTGATGTTTGGGTTCTCTGAAACTTTTTCCCAGGCACTGTTCTGTCAACAAGAGACATGTTTTCCTAATCGTAACCATGTTTACATTCCTTTCCCTAGGAGGGACTTTTTCCTGATGTCTCTCTGACTTGACCAATCTAGTTGAAGAAGTTTGCCTTTCTCCCAGCCCTTGGGTGGTTCTTTGTAAAATAGCATAAAGGGAAGATATTCCCAGGGTAATAAACATTGGAGTAATTTCAGCCTTCTGAAGTCAGAGTCCGTGTCGTCGTAATCTTGAACAGCGTCACACCAGGATGCACAAAACCCAAGAGCTGGTTCTTCCCTGTGTGGTACAAGTGAGGAACTACATTGAAATGCTGCTACCCAGGGGCTGTTCATCCAGCTGGAGTGGGGAATACAGGAAAAATTTCTGCATGGAAAGGGTGGCCAAGCATGGGAAGGGGCTGCCCAGGGAGGTGTTGGAGTCCCCATCCCTGGAGGTGTCCAAGGAACCACTGGATGTGGCACTCAGGCCTCTGGGCTGGTGACAAGGTGTGGATTGGTCAGGTTGGACTTGATGACCTTGGAGGTCTTGTCCAACCCCAGTGGTTCTGGGATTCTCTGAACTGGGCTCCTGATGGCCACAGCATCAAAATTCCCTAGAGCCAGCTCCAAGAAAAACTCGTGGATTTGATTGAGACAGAGCCCACAGGACAAGCAAGACCACATGGAAAATTGCCAAAGGTTTTATTTTTCTCACAGAACTTTTTGGTGCTGACACTTTTTCCAGATGAAACATAAAACTTTGAGGGACTTGGTAGAAGACTGAAAAATGTCAGGTGAGGGTTTGGGATTGGAGTGAAGGGAAAGGAGGGGTTATTTAGTTTGTTCATCAAAGAAAAAAGACAAATCCCCTGAAAGGAGACATTTCTCATGGAAATATCACTCCTTTGAAACCAGACAAAAAACCCTTTTTGTCTGAGATAGAGATTGAGATCAGTCTGAAGCTAGGGTTGAACTGTGAATCCAAGACCTGCCTGAGCCACTGGAGGTTCACTGACTCACCTGGCACCCAGGAGAAATCCCATAATTTCTGGGTAGAGCTCTGAGCAGCCTGATTTAGTGGAATTGGATGATTTTTAAGGTCCCTTCCAACCCTTCTATAATTCTATAATTCCCTGTTTCTATGTGATGTTTATCACACAAGTCTGTGGTTGAGAGGAGCTGCAGTTACTCTCTTTCTCATGTGTCCAGAGTGGAGTTTACCCAGCTTTGCTGGCCAAGAACACAAAAAAATGACATCCTCTTATCCCTTCTTATCCCAGAAAAGACCCATTTTCCAGATGGTTTCAATACCATCCCTGAGTTTTCTCCATGCCCCATAAGCTCTGAAAATGCAAAGGATCTTCAGGAAAGCTGCCCTGGCGCACTTGTGTGGGATGAAAAGGCAGAGGAAAAGGTATTTAAAAATTACAGCAGACGTTCTGGGGGAAGGGAGGTCTGGAAAGGACAAGAACCAATTTCTCTTCTCGGTCCTAATTAGGATTTGAGAAATCTCTGTGGGTTAATGAAGAGCAGACATGTTGAAATGTCACTTATGTACACGGCAATTTAAGAGCCTCCCTTTCTGGAGAGAGTTATTATGGGATATTAATGGCCAGTGTCTCAAAATCACAATGGAAAACAAATCCTCACATTGAAACTGAAGAGTGAGGAGGAGTTTTCTGGATGGATTAAAAATGTGTTTAATACCTAAACAGTCCAAAAAGAGAAAAATTAAGAAAGAAATGATTGGAAGAAAGTGAATAATTAACAATAAGCACAAACTGTCATCCCACGAACCACCAGAGCACCTGCTTGACCAGCAACATCTTTTTCTCTAATGCATTTATTTTCTCTAATAACAGTTGCCCATTTTCTTTTCAAAGATCAGTTAATTGAACTTGGACCTTAATTTAGTTGGTTTTGACCCTTTAATTTCCTCTTTCATGTCCTGAAAGTGCAGCTTTGCTTTCTGCAAGGGTTCCCTTCGAGGTGCTGTGTTTAATACTCTGAAATGCTCTGTGCTAATCAGGATCACCGTTTTGGACCATGTTTTCAGTTCGATCAGGGTTATTTTATCTGTTCCTTAGACAGCAAAAAAATCTTTCCTGTGAGGGTGGGGAGGCCCTGGCACAGGTTGCCCAGAGAAGCTGTGGCTGCCCCATCCCTGGAAGTGTCCAAGGCCAGCTTGGATGAGGCTTGGAGCAACCTGGGATAGTGGAATATGTCCCTGCCCATGGCAGGGGGGTGGAACTCAATGGTCTTTAAGGTCCATTTCAACGCAAGCTTTCTGTTCTGTGATATCTGGAAAAATTAGAGGTAAGTAGAGGCAACTAAAAAAATTCGTCAAGTTCCCAAAGAGCAGTCATTTTGCATCTCTCATTTTCTTAAAATCTGGCAGCTGGAGAAGCAACATTCCCTCTGTATCATCCTCAAAGATTTAAGAATATACTCTTTTATGGTTTGGGGGTTTTTTTCATCAACAGTGAAAAAAAAAAATCATTCAGGGACTATAATTCCTTGTGCACTGAGTTTATTCCCAAGAACAATTTAATGTGAATTCCCCAGTTTGGATGCTCCTCTGTTCATATCCTTCTGTTCCGCTCTGGACTCTGCTGGGGGATATCTGTGCCAACATTCCTTGCACCGCGGCAATTTCCTGCTCTGGGAATTCCTTGAAATGACTTAGAGTGGTGTAACATTACTAAGCCCATTGCTCTCATCCCACAAAACTAGAGAGACACCTGCAAGCGGGTGGGATTCCCTGTTTACTGTAACATTTATTAGCTGGTACTATTCACAGGCTGTCTGTATTTAATCAGCACGTTCTGCCTCGATTCACTGCCACAAAATAAAGATCATAAAGCATCAAGGCTCTATGAGAAACAGAGAGCTTCCTTTTCTGCAAAAAGTCACCCTCATACGCGGGTTTTTAGGTGCACTGGGTACTGTGAAAGCATCAAAATTATGTAGAGTTGGTAAAGCAAGATATTTTTGGGGTGCAACAGTTGTCATGGTCGTGTTTGAAGATGCTGAGCAGGCAGCCGAAAGTGTCACTCAGTGACAGCACCCCAGCAGGGCCAGTGACACACAAAGAAGAGGAAACAGAATTGGGATCACTAAAAATAGAGCTCTCCTGCCACAAATGCCAGATTTATTTGCTTTGTAGGAAGGACAGAGCAAGGCTCTGAAGGTGCTATCCCTCTTGATCTTCTGCGCAAAGCAACCAGGGGGATATTTTTGTTTGGTTTGATGTTTACTTTGAGTAAAAATAAACTGGAATAGGAACACTGCTGCTTGTTCTGACAGTGGGCATGGTTAGAGAGGTACAGGAAGATGAGAACACAACAAACAGCTCCTTCTCTGGGCATCTTAAATCCTGTTATCTGCCGTGGGAATTGTTCTTGGAAATGGCTTTTGGTTGTCAAAATAAAGTAGTCTGGCTTCAAAAAGAAGCCCTCATTGAGACCAGTTTCCACAGAACATAGCAGGTGAGGCCCAGGCTCAGGTTGCCCAGAGAAGTCATGGATGTCCCATCCCTGGAAGTGTCCAAGGTCAAGGTGGACGGGGTTTGGAGCAACTTGAATGTTGGAGAAGGTGCTGAAAGATGTCCCAGCTCACAGCAGGGGGTTGCAGCACAATGATCTTTAGGTCCCTTCCAACCTAAATAAATTCTCTGTTCTTTGCACATCTCAAGGCTCTTTTTCAATTCTCACAGCCCTGACACAAGCTCTGACTTCTGCTTGTTTGCCAAGTTTTTTTTGAAGATGAGATACTGAGGATTCAGAGGAGGCTTCTCCAAGCCAACAGATTCTCCAAGTGGCAGATTCCCAAAATAAAGAGACAGAGCTCGGTGACCTCCAGGCTGTTGGGCTCAACTGATCTTGGAGGGTTTGGTCTTGAAGCCCCCTGCCCAGCCAGACACTGCTTTTTAAAGATTTCCATTTGGGGATTTAAAATGTGTGAGAAGCTGAGAAGCAAAATCCATGTTCAGAACCAGAAATCTGCAAAAATAGTGTTTAGGACTTGCCAGAGCTTTGGAAAAATCTCAGAGTGTGGGAAGAAAAGAAGAAGAGAAGAAGGAAGGGAGGGAGGAAGGAGAGAAGGAGGGAAGGAGGGAAGGAGGGAAGGAGGGAAGGAAGGAAGGAAGGAAGGAAGGAAGGAAGGAAGGAAGGAAGGAAGGAAGGAAGGAAGGAAGGAAGGAAGGAAGGAAGGAAGGAAGGAAGGAAGGAAGGAAGGAAGGAAGGAAGGAAGGAAGGAAGGAAGGAAGGAAGGAAGGAAGGAAGGAAGGAAGGAAGGAAGGAAGGAAGGAAGGAAGGAAGGAAGGAATCTAAGTCTGCCTCTGAAATCCTGCAGGAACCAAAGCAATTTCTCCAGTGAATCATTATTTTTGTGTGAGGCCAAAGGGCAGATTTCACCTCCTGTTGTCTCACAAGGGCTGGAGCATGGAACAGATGAGCCTCTAGTGCAACTCAAAAGAAACCAAAGTAAAAAAGCAAAGCTCACAAAATCTACCAATTAGGAGTGAACACAAATGTACCAGGTTATTCAAATGGTAGGGATCCATGGGGATATTTATGTAAATAAACTCACCAACACTTGTTCCTTGAGCAAACAGGTTTAATGGAAGGTGGCCTTGGGGCTGTAATGAGATCTTTCATGTCCTTTCCTACCCAAACTGTTCTGTGACTCCATGAACTTTCAGGATCTCTATCAAGACTATCCCCGAAGGTTTTTCCATTTATTCCTCAGTCTTCCCACTCCCTAATTCTAAGAATTATTACTGGGATACAAAAAATTGGATTCTTATCCTGACACTTAGTAAAACCTTTAACAGCTCCTGTTTTGCCTCTTGGCTCACAGTTATAAAGAACAGACTTGACACATTTGGTGTAAACAGGAATAAACAGATACCACTCATCCTGATAATATCTTAGAGCATGAGGCTGGTCCAGCTGAGCAAGGAACTGGTGACAAGATGTCTGGAAGGGTTTGGAGAGGCCCTTCAGTGCCACTGTAATGGGTCCTGGAGTCAGAGAGATCTTTGAAGTGGATTTTCCCAGATTCTGAGTTAAAGTGAGCACAAAAAAATCCTCGTTGAGTTGTCTTTGTTTCCCTAAAGGTTTGCATTGCTGAACTCCAGCTTGATGAATGTATTGTTTGAAGAAAGGTCTTTGGATCTAATGGAGAAAATGAGAAAAAAAAAGCCAAATTGGATCTGAAAACAAAGTTGTCCTTTGATCATTGTCTCATGAAACAGATCCATTTCTCCTATCATTAGTCCGGCAGCATCCAGTATTTTCTGGATTGCAACAAAACTGAATTTTTGGGATCCCTAGGGAAAAGCCTCTTCTTTTCTATATTTCATGAGGCTTTGTCACACACTTACTGTGAGTTTCCTCATTTCTGCTTATTCTTGACTTTCCCACCTGGCCAGGTCCCCCCTGTTTTGTGTCTGTCTCCAATGCACAGTTGGAATTGGAAAGTTCCCTTGTCAGAGTGTTCAGCAGAAAATTACTCAAACAAATTGCTTTTCTCCCAACTTCTCTGCCCAACACTTCCTAAGAAACATAAACACTGTGAAACAAAAAGGAACACAGGAACTGCAGTTTCACACCAGGGAATCATAACCTTTTTTAACAAAACTCAAATTATTTTTTCCAGTACCACTTTTCTGTTGTTTCTGTAGTGTTGCTGCGGTGGCTTTTGGGTTTTAGACACCTAAAAATGAGCATAACTTTTAACTATCCATTTACTGGTTTGTATTTTGGCTGATTCACTGTCAAGCAGAATTTTGGGCCATTCCACTTCTCCAGTGATGGGTTTCTTTCATGTTTTTGCAGAATACCTCATGTTTGACACACCACAGGTTGAACAACACTGATTTTCCAAACATCCAGGTTTTCAAGCTGTTATTACGTTCATAACCTGTGCATTACCCTCAATATAAGTTATGTTTCTGCCAGGACTTCCAAAACTTATCTTTATCTCAGGATAAAGATTTTCTATCAAAGCAAATATTATTTTAGTCATGCATTGAATAGAAGAACATTAGTGGGCAGAGGTTTTATCTTCTATCCTTTGCCTGGCAGCATGTAAAATAATATTTGTTTTCTTTATTTGAAGAGGAAAATGATCTTACTCACCTTTTTCTAAGTTAATAAAGAGAGTAGAACAATGGCACCATGAGTATCTGAGTTAATGAAGTTTATTTCCCTTCAGACTTGTGTCTTGCTAATTTTGAATCTTGTGGAAATACAACCCTTGAGAACTTTTGAGATCTCTGATCTTTTGCCAGAGGGATTTTGATTCAGAGGAATTCAAAAACTGTGAGGAAAACACACAGAAAAGGCAACAGCCACACACACAGGACAGCCAGGTCATCCCAATTAAATCCAGCTCAAAAATACTTTGGGATGGATCAGATCCTCAGGAATGGTCTGCCCCCCTTGGGGCAGGCATCAAGCAAAAATGACCCCCTGCTCTGCCTGCCTGTCTCCCACCAGGATCTCTGGGCTGTGGTTTGCATTCCTTGAGAGGGGAATGTGGGAATACGAGACTGGAGGGATTTGGGTCCAGATCCAAACACCTCTATCCTGGTGTCCTCCTCCATGTGCCAGCTGGAGACCTGTCAGTGCAATCAGCAATGACTTCAGAATTCACAGGATTACCAAATCATGGAATACCCTGAGTTGGAAGGGTCACAGAAGGAATACTGAGTCCAGCTCTTGGTCCTGCACAGAACTCCGAGAATCACCAAGTTCCTGAGAATATTGTCCAAGATTTACATGGGGCTGTCCAAGATCTTCATAAAAAGGGCCTCTCCAGTGGGTCATTCCACCCTTTAAAATTCAGTTCTGCCAGCCCTTGGTGCTATCCAAATTATTCTGGTTTGGAATGTTTAACATTTTAGCTGTGGTAGGATCCAGACCCGGAGCAAAATCCCACTGCAGTTAAGGACTGGAGGAACAGATTGTTCCTGCTCAGAGCAGGTTGCAAACAGCTTGAGGAGACTCAGACAAGCAGACAGCCCAAACCCAGGGATCTCAGCACACCATCAGTTCCAGTTTTCCACAGCCATTACCCACAATGACCATTAAGTTCCCTTGCCGAAATTCAAAGAACTGAATGTGTGTTCAAAAACAATTTCCAAGACTAGCTGCTCCATCAGCTTCCCAAGGAACTCCCTGTCCCGAGCTCCCTTTCTGTCCTTCTTGAAGACGGGAGTGGCATTTGCTTCCTTCTGCTCCTGGGAACTTCCATGCTCACCATGACCTTTCAAAGATAAGCGAGGGTGACTGCAGTGACATCAGATCCCACGGATCCATCCTGTCCTCATCCATGCATCCCATAAGTCTATTTTTCGTTGCATTGCATCCCCACACCCAGGCAAATGTTTCCATGTAAGGAAAAGAATTTCAGTTTTACCCCAGGACTTTTAAGGGAGAAGAACCAGAATATTCTGTGCTTCCCTCGTCATGATTGGCACAGGGGCACCTGTTGGATCTTTGAAATGTACCTCAGAACCTGTAGCTGTTTCTATTGGGCAGCTTGCCAAAAAAAAACATCCCCTCCTTGATCTTTGTATACTTCAGAACGAGTGCTTTTGGAAAAATCTCAGAGTGTGGGAAGAAAAGAAGAAGATAAAAAGGAAGACAGGGTGCTTTTTGGGGTGTCTTAGCTGGTGTGAGGGGCTTCCCTGCACTGTGCACGGCTTTTGTTCTTTTCTATAGTTTGTTATTTTCTCTTTAATTAAAACCTTGTTGCTTTTACAATACGCACCTGCTCAGCTGTCTCGCTAATTATTTATTAAGTCACTCCTGGGAGGTCGCTGGTCAACCTTCAGAACTTGATAAACCTTCATGGGGCTCAGAACACGATGGCCTCACGCAGTATTGTATCATATTTTGTCTTGGAGTTCCTGACTGGGTCCTCCTTCCCAGAGGATAAACCTTCCTTGCTCTGCTCCAGGAAACTGGGATTTCTGATTTTACCAGCAAAGACTTAAATGAAGAGTGCTTGGGCAATTTCCATGTTCTTTGCCACCAGAATTCCCACCCTGCTGAGCAGCAGCCCCACGTTTTCCTCACTCTTCCTTTTGCTGCTGATACTCCTGCAGAAAACTTGCTGCCCTTCATGGCCCTCACCAGATTTAACTCCAGATGGGCTTTGATTCCCCCCTCCAGTCGTATCCATCAACTCTCTTTTATTGTTTGTTGGGGGTTTTTTTCTGCAGATGGAATTATGTGGAGATCTACAACACAGGGAACACCATCCCAGCTCTGGAGCCCATATTTGTTGGTCCATCTCGCCAGGATTTTTGCAGCTTTGCCAGCTTACATCACATATGGAGTCTTTCTCCATGGGAAAACATGGAAATGTTTTGTCCAAATAAAGACAGGGAAACCTCACTGCATGGGGTTTGGAGGCAGAACTTGGTTTTGATGTATCCCACGAAGAGGTCACAGAAAAAAAGGAAGGACACAAAATAAGGGCTGGAATTGATTTTTCACTACGGGCTGGAATGACAGGAGTGGTTTCTTCTGTGTGAAAGTTTATGTAAAGACCTGCTGGGGTGTCTGCCAGGTCATATGGAACAAGAAAGATGCCTGTGCCACCCTACATCCCAAAAATGGGGGTCTCGGGAAGAGGAAAGGCTGGGAAGCTGAAGGGGCAGGACATTTCCTTTGGTTTTCTATTTAAATGTCTTGTTAAAAAGAAGCTCTGATTCATATTTTTTCATGGGGAAAGATTTCTATATCAGGACTACAAGACTCAGTCAGAGTCTTGGGCTCTCTCTGGGGCTTCTCAGACTCCACCTGATGGGTTACTCCTGGAAATCCCATTCCCTTCACTTGCTTTCCTCTTTTCTCTGTAATAATCTTCATTTCTGAATCAGTGACCTTTACTCTTTCCAAAATTCAGCTCGCCAACAACACGAGGAGGCAAAAGGGTCTTTCCTTTGCCACTCCCATTTCCACAGGTTGTAAATTTTCTGTTTTCCCGGGATATCATTGCCCAGCATAACTTTTATCAAGGACCATTAACACCTCAGGTTTGGAAAATTGCCAAATTTACAATTTTTGAACACTGATTTTATGTTACTCATAATTTTTTTTTTTTTTTTTGGTTTATATTCTTATATTTCTCCTGGTTATCTTCAGTTTCTCATTGGATCCTGGAGACAGGAAGCTGTTCCCAGAACACCCAGGTGACAACTGTTCTGTTTTAAAGCACCCAGACCATGGATAACTGGTTTGAAAGCCATAACATCAATGACACATGGTACGCATATAAAATTCCACTCCACACATCGAGGCACTTTCAACTTCAGAGAGATTTCCCACAGGAGAACTCAGTTTCTCCTGCTCTGATTTATTCTGATGCCTTATTCCTTTCCATCTCCATTCATCAAGGCTTGAATGGAATAACAGCCTTAATAGATGCTAATTAGCAATATAAACCATCCACTATGCAGTAACAGCAAAATCAGACTGAAAAAAGCCCTGTCAAAATAATGGTTGGGCCTGATGATTGAAAGGGGGAAAATGCAGTTGGATTCTTAATACTGGAGTGCAACTGAGAAAGAAAAGAGAAAATATTGCTTTTCCCATGTAAATTATAAGCAATTAAGAAGGGTGTTTAATATACCTTGGGACTGGAACCCCTTTGGCTTTCCTGTATCAGCTCCTCCCTGTGTCTCAGGGTGCTGCAGGAGCTGAAACACAATTTTTGTGTGTTTATTGTCAGCTCTGGTTTGATTTCGTGCTCAAGCAGGGAAGAACAGCCCCAACCAGCACAGATTTCCTGCTGGAAAGAGGAGACACATTCTGGATTCAGCTCAGGGCCCTCCTTTCGGTGAGTGCAGATGTTTTGCTTTCACTTGGAGGATTGGTAAGTGCTAATTGGGCAAAGAACAGTAATTAGTCAGGGTGTGTGGGAGGTGATTTGTCTGGATACCACCACAGAGCCTCCCATAAGGCTTTGAGGCTGGAGCAGCCTTTGTGAACTCCCTGTAATTGCCTGGATAACTGGCTCACTGCAAGCACCTGAAATCTGGGGTGTCTTCCTCCCTCTCCCCAAATCCTTCCTGCTCAAGCATGGAACTATTGTGGTCCATTTGGAAAACAGGCAATTTCCAGGGAAAAAGGAGGATCACTTCTGGTTGTGCTATGAGATTACATCAGATCACAGGATGGGATTGCAGCAGAAACTATTTCATCCACACATTCCCCAGGTTGTGCAGAGAAAACCGTTCCATCACACGTGAGCTTTACTCGATTTTTCATATATTTTATGCAGTCAAAACCCACAGAAATTCATTGGTTGAGCATTCATTGATCCCAAGTAGCAGTTCTTAGTGTTTGGGCTCCTATTGGATTTCTTTGCCTCTGATGTTAATTAGGTTCTCATTCTCTGTTCTTTTATCTCTCTTTTCCCAGACCAGGTGTCTCCGACATGCCAGGGATGATGGTTGGAATTGATGTTTGTTAATATTCATTAATTGTCCTTATCTTTTGTGTATTTTCTGTGTTACTCTCACTCATTACCTTGCCTAGTAAAACAATCTCTTGCAAAGAAACTTCAATTCCCTTCCCACGGGGCAAAGGCGAACAAAAACCCCCTGACTAAAGTTTTATAAGAGATTTTGGACTTGGTATCATTTCCAACAGTAGGACCCAAGGGAATGGTCTGAAGTCGTGCCTGGGGAGGTTTGGATTGGAAATTAGGAGAAATTTTTCACTCAGAGCTGGTTGGACACAGGAACAGCTCTCCGGGGAATCGGCACAGCGCCAAGGCTGCCCAAGAAGGGTTTGGAGAAGGTTCTCAGGCACAGGTGGGATTGTTGGGATGTCCAGGACCAGGAGTTGGACTTGATGATCCTTGTGGACCCCTCCCAGCTCTGGATATTCACCCTGGAAAAGATAATTCTCAAGTATTATCCCATTGCCCAGTGTTTGAAAGCTGAACATGTCCTTGCCACATTCTACTGGGTCATTTTAAAGGAGAAGACCAAGCCATGAACTGAACTTCACTTTTCACCAGGCTGTCCTGAAGTCCCCTGGCCGAGAGCAGAGTCCTGCTCCAGAACATTTGGATGCCAATCAAAGATCTGGCCATGTTGCAAGGATCAGCTGCTGAGATTATTCTGACTTCAGGAAAACTGCAAAATTCCCGTGGATTCGAATGTTAAAGCTCATCAGAAAAAGAGCAACTTTTTCCAAGTTGGTGTCCACTTAAATGTTGTTGGAAGAGCAAATTCCATGTTCCTGTCTCTCTGTTTATCCACCTACCTGCCTATTTAATCAGCTAATTTTCCTCAAGAGCTTCAGAGTTCCTTCTGGGTTGCATCATTTTGTGGGGAGGATCTTACACCTCATAGGATCAGGAAAGAAGTACCTCTCCCGCCATCCAGCTTCTGCAAGTCAGATTTGGGCAATAGGATATCATTTCCTATAAAATTCCATGTGAAAAGCACCGGTTCCCTATATATGTGTAAATACATATTTTTGTGTATATATAAATATACGTATGTGCATCTGTGTATATGAACATACACACACACGTATATATAAATATATAAAGTCTGGAAGGCACTGTAGATATTTTTGGGGAAATGTCTTTCTCCTGCATTGAGTGCTTTCCTGGGGAATTCATCCAATTTTCTTCTCTACCATCAAATTCCAGTTTGTTCTTCTTCATGGTATCTCTAAATTGGATTCAGTGTGTCTAGGGGAGAATTTGGTGTCTTCCTGCCTTTCCAAGAACTCAGGAATCAGGGTAAATTCCAACCAAAACTCTTATTACATAATCCTGTTTATTAAAAATTAGTCTACAGATGGTGTTTCTTTTCAAGTCCGTCACTGAAAGCTAGAATTATTTTTTCGGTTGTTTCTATTTACAAACAACAACAGTAGCAACAAAAGATGATTAATTATCATCAGTTATTCTGTAAAACCCCAGATATTTCTGGAAAGATGAAGTTTTTATTACAAATGTTACATAATAGGAATGTCTACAGAAGAATGCATTAAATTTCAAGCAGTTCAGGCTGTATTTTCTTTTGCTTCCCACTGCTCCAAATAACACTCCTTGTTCCTCTCTAAGCCAATCTTTCTCATTCTTTGTTGGTTTTACATTCTGCAAATGCCTGTGGACAGTTCTGGTCCCCTTAGTCAGGAATTAGACAAATTGCACACATTGTTTCCTTTTAATCTCATCTCCCTCCTGACTTCTGAAACACTCAGAGTTGTTCTCCACCACCCTCAGCAGTTTACCAACACTTTCTTGATATTTTGATGTGCTGAACCAGCACCACTCCGCAGTGGGAGTCGGATGATCCCAAAGCACTCAATCCTTTCTGCTCAGCAGCAGTTTTGGGGGAAGCACCTCATTGCTGATTGCACCAGAACGTCTGATTTTCAGAAAGCTGTTGCATTCAGATATTCTAATTAGAGACAAGGCTTGGCCTCTTCTCCCACACAATTAATGACAGGACAAGGGAAGATGGCCTTAAGTTGCACCAGGGGAGGTTCAGGTTGGATACCAGGATAAAAAAAAATCACTGGAGAAGTGGTCAAACATCAAAACAGGCTGCCCAGGGCAGTGGTGAAGTTACCAACTCTGACTGACATAAAAACCTTCATGATTTTATATTCTCAGTTGGCCTTGGGCTCTTGCAGCAGCCAAGTCTTTCCTTCCACAATGTCTGTCTCAAAGGAAGACTTTATTTTTTTAACTTAAAACTTGAAATTCATCACTGCCCTGACATCAGCTCTGCTTTTTCCCCTTCCCATCAGCTCTTTTTTTCCCCTTCCCCACAGCAGAAAAGGTCCTTTGGCAATGATATTTAAAGGAAGGTGCACACCTGAGACTGCAGAAAGTGCTGCTGCATTGTTGTTATGAAGAGAGTAAAGATGGGATGATTCATTTGGTCCAATTCCTTTGCCTTTCAAGACAAACCAGTTTTCCTGCTCTTTTTATGCACCTTTGTTTGCTGGAGGCAAACAGGGATCTCAAGGATTTGCTGCTGGTTTTGAAAAAGAATGGTGGAACAAATCCAGGATCTGGGATTTGATTGCAACGGCAATGAGCTATGACCAAAAAATTCTTGCAAAAGAGGAGTGGAGCAATTATTGCTGAGAGTTCCTGCTCTGACAGACGAGGATATTTCCGCTACCAGCAGTACTCAAACACTGCAGGGCTGCATAAAAACACTCTCAGTAAAAGACATCATCTCAAGGAATTTGCAGTATTAAAGTTATGAACCCTCACATGCATTAGGGAAAAAATGGTGCAGTAAAAAGATTGCTCTGGGTTTAACTGATGCAGCTGCTACCTTTTATAATTTTTGCCTCGTTGTCTTGCTTAGGTTTGAAGAGGATTTCTGAGTTTGAGAACCACAGAATTGATGGGTTAGGCAAAGACCTCCAAGATCATCACATCTGGTCTTTGACTGAATGCCACCATGGCCACTGAATCGTGTCACAAAGAGCCACATTTATTCATTTTTTGAACTTAGCCCATTGATCCAGCCTGTTCAGGTCCCTCTGTAGAGCCTTCCATGCCTGAAGAAGATGGATTTCAATCCCAACACTGGCACCGTGCCCCTGGCCTCACCCAGGGAGCCTGGTTTTATCCCCTTCCCCCTCAAACCCTCAGTCAGCCCCAAAACTCATGGCTCAGAACCCTTTTCCCCTTTGAGACAAATGAGACACACCTGTCACCAGCAGCCCTGGTGCCTGTAAAACACCGGAAAAGCCAAAATTCCACCTGAGCCAGGTTGATCCTGTGGAAAAATAAAACTCCACCTGAGCCAGGTGTTGATTAGTGGGAGGGGCATGAATAACCAATAGTGGGTGTTAGTCCCGGGGCTGGACCAGACCAGGGAGATTCCCAGGAATGTCTCTTACACAGGGAGGTAGCAGAATTCCCTGTGGGATGGCTCTGGCCAGCAAAGAAGTTGTCAGGAGTGGGATTCGAACCCACGCCTCCAAGGGAGACTGCGACCTGAACGCAGCGCCTTAGACCGCTCGGCCATCCTGACCCCTGTGATCTCCACCCCTGCTTCCTGAAATTCCTGGGAAATCATTTTCCATCGAGTGTGCCCTTTTAGCATGTGGAACATTTCCTTGGGCATCCAGGATTCTCCTCTGGGAAGCAAAGAACAGCCTGAACTCCAGACCTGACAGGAGAGTGCAGCCAGGTAGGGGTCGGTCCCTTCTCCCAAGTAACAAGGGGTGGAAGAAGAGGAAACGGCCTAAAATCTCACCAGGAATGGTTCAGCTGGGATATTAGGACAAATTTCCTTAGTGAAAGAGTGGTCAGGCATGGGAATGGGCTGTCCAGGGAAGTGCTGGAGTCACCAGTCCCTGGAAGTGTTCAGAGCTGTGTGGGTGTGGCTCAGGGATATGGTGTGGCAGTGAACACAGTGCTGGGTTAGTGATGAGCCTCGGTGATCTCAGAGGTCTTTTCCAAGCTTAATAATTCCATGAAAAGGCTTGGAGTTCTCCCTATTCTCACCTACAACCAAGTTAACAATTATTTAAGAGGTTAACAATTAGCTTAGGGTGGTCCTAACCAGTGCAAACACCAAAAAACAGCTTAATGAAGGAGGTAAAACCCTAAAGAACCCTGAGAATCAGAATAATAAAAGAGATACAATTATTTCTGGCATATCCTCTTACTTCTGCCAGCTCCTTTTTTTTTTTTTTCTTACTTTTTGATTTTTTTTTTCCTTCCCTGCAGAGTGCTGGAATCTGTCCAACAGACTTTAGATGAATTGACAGTAGCATATGCATGAGCTGATGGCTGCGTACAGCAACGAGGTTTTCCCTTACTGCAAAGCTCAGTGCAACTCCCCAGAGAGGATCTGAGCAAGGTCATCTCTTGCCTTTGAAGGTGGAAACAGCAGGACTTTGCAGTGTCCAGAAACAGGGCTGAGGAAATTCAGTTTCAATTGAAAAGAGAGGAGATTTTATTCCAAGAGAAAGGGAAATGGAAGTAAGTGACAAATCTTCCAGAGTGAGCAGGAGTGGCTCACAAAATATATCTCAGAAGGAGAAAGCCATGCAAAATAAATTTCACCCTTTATGCAACAGATGCTGGGGGATTGGAGCTGGATCTTTAAGGCTTCTTCCAACCCAGAGTGGTCTGGATTCTGTGATATTTTAAGGAGGTTCTGTACTAACATCCATAGCTCTGGACAGTGATGTTAAAAACGGGCAAGGAGACCTTCTTCTCCTTTTATAAAGCCTTTATTGATCAGCCTGGGTGGGGGCCCGAGGGGTTGCACTCACTGCCACTGCTCCCTATGGACAACGAGGAGGAGGCAAGCAGCTTTGCCTGAGAGCAGAGCTGGGGTCTCCAGCCTCACAGGAATCTTAGAGAAGACTCTCCCTTTGCCTTGTTGGAGGTCTAGGGGGGTGACCTTGAGCAAGTTCTGTTCGGTCATGGTGAGACACCAAATGGCTCGGCGTCCTGTCAGTCCCTCAGCGTGATCTGGTAAGTTATCTGGATATTGGCTTGCAGGCTTTAGAGGTCTACATGTGGTGGTCTCACTTCCTGTGGTCGCTCAGATTCGTGGGATTGGCATGGTTTGCATACTGGGTGGAGCCATTGGTTGCCATAGGGAAGTATAGGGGAGGAGTGGAGGCGGGGCCCGGCGGAACCAGGAACAAGGAACAGAGCACAGGAACAGGAACTAGGGATAGGGGTACAGTAGGGCTACAAGGTGAGTGATTTTCGTCTATTAACATTGTTTAACAACCATAGCAATCATTGATACAACAAAGAGTAACCACATGACAATAAACATGGCTAACGGCAACTTTTGACTCTTTGTTTCTAACAGTGGTGAGGGTCTTCATGAGGGTCTTCACAGGAGAAGAGATGATATTTATAGAGGCAGAGGGGGAGAGGCCTCAGAGCATTCAAGGTCCCTTCCATCTCAAACCATCCCATGATTCTACAATTCTCTATAAAACCCCATTTTAGGGGATTTTACATGGAACTCTTACAACTGTATCGTTACAGATAGAATCTTCAGCGTCCCTTTCAACTTTATCCTGCTGAAGAATTTCCTGAGCTTGTAAGGGAAGAGTTGCAGGATGTCCATAATTATCAGCTGTTTCTGCCTGCACTCCTGGCTGATGGGAAGTCATTAGTCTTGAGCCCTGGCTAATGGGCCCTGTTAGGGAGACAAGGGAGATTTTGGCACTACAAATTCGCAGCCCTGGTGGTTTTGATGGATGCAAAGTCCTGTGTCACCACTGCCCATCACAGGGATGTGGCCTTAATGACAATGACCCTTTGCCCTGGGAAGCATCAGTGGCAGAGAAGGGAATAAAACTCCGGGGAACTGAGCATCAACCCGCCACCAAAGCAGTGTACCTCATGTCTTTTATAAATCTAAAGGCAGAAATGGAGAAAAAGGGCAGGAGGGCAAGTCAGAGGCTTCTGAGTTGGCCTAAAAGACATCCTGGTCAACCCCTGTTCCTCGAGTTCCCTCAGGCCTGGTGGCATCTGGATGTGGGTGGTTACAAGTGAGTAAGGAAGGTGTTTTGCAGAGCTCCAGCTGGTAGAGGAATGAGCTGTGTGAGGCTCAGAGTGGGAAACACAATGCCAAGGTGTTTCCACCGGGGAAACATTCCGCATTTGGATTGCTTTGTATGAGAATAAACAGACGGCACAAAGGAAGCTGCCAACTCCCCATCAACACCCGTCCTTTTAAGGAGCTTCTTTTTTTTTTTTTTCTTTTTTTTTTAACAGCTTCTCAGACTCCCCGGCAGGATCGTGTAGCAGTTTTGAAATCAATGAGGCATTTGCCATTTCCCTCTCACCTTGCCTGCCTTTGGGTTGGCACAGCTCCACAGCTCGGGTTTTATGCCTGCGGATCTCTCTTGCTCCATCGTTAAAACAAACGATGCTTTGGCTGGTTCTGGCTTGGGAAAGGGAAGGTGCAGGAAAGTCTGGCCTGCTCATCTTGGCAGATGAGTCATGGAGTCAGAAGGAGATTTTGGAGGATTGGGGCAGCCACCACCTGCTAAGAACAAGGGCAGAGCCTCACTCCAAAGGCAGGCACCTTGAGGAGAGCTCTATCACTAAAGATCACTCATCTAGTGGGACATCTCCAGGGTTTTATGTCCCCATCCCACGTCCAGCAAGTGGGATCTTTAAGCAGAAGAGGCAATAGCTCTCGTTTCCCATGTGAGAAAGGATCCTTGATGAGATTGTCTAGCACTTTTGTCCAATTCCATCTTCGTGGATTCATAGAATGGTTTGGTTCAGAAGGGACCTTCAAGATTATCTGGTTCCAACCCCTGCCATGGGCAGGGACACCTTCTACTGGACCAGGTTGCTCATAACCCCTTCCAGCCTGGCCCTGGACACTTCCAGGGATGGGGCTTGAAACCCTTCAGGACTGGGGACTCCACCACATCCCTGGTCAGGTTGTTCCAGTGTTTGATTTTTCTCACTGAAAAAAAAAGAAATAAATATTTATTATCTCAAGATGGAACCTTTCTGATGTGTCCACATTCAATGCAGGCACCCACTGATTAGCAGAGATCTGTGACTCTAATCAGTGCTTATTAAGGGGAACTCTTTGCTTCAGAAATCTCTTATTTTTCATTTATTACTTGAGGCTGGGTGGAGAAAGGGTGTTCATTTCTTTAATTTTTCTAAGCCGTGGAGGGCTTTAAGTGCTCATCAAAAAGTGCAATTAAGTCAAAACCCACTTGCTTAAAAGTATCCAAATTCTTACCTGCACGAGAAAAAAGGGAGAGGCTTCTTGGCCACAGCTTGGGATGTTGGATGGGGTTTTAAATCACAGCCTGTGCAAACCAAGCTGCGGAGGAGAAGTTTCCTTTTGCAATTAAAATAATAATAATAATAATAATAATAATAATAATAATAATAATAATAATAATAGAAAGTACATGGATTTGTACCTGAGCCTGAAATGCCAGAGGCACCCGTGTGCAGTGCTGTCCATCCCAACGTGACCAGGGTGCTGGGATGTCACTGCCGGACACTCGGAAAGGAGCGGGGACAGCAGAGGCGCTGTGTGTCTGTCCGTGAGCATTGCTGCCCTCTCCTGGCTCCAAAGCACACAAAACCAGGGAAAATCGGCTCGGGAAGGATGAGGATGGCAGCAGGGAGAGCAGGGATGGATGCAGGACAGGCGGGACCTGCAGAGTTGGCCGCTGCTTTTAGGGAAAACGGGCTCATCCACGCTGCTGGAAGATGTCACCCAGCGATGTCACCCCAAATAATCCCAGCCACCCAGGTCCTGATGGCCAGCTCTGTCTTCCTGGTGGTTTTGTCACTCTGAAGGGATCACAGAATCATGGAATGGTTTGGGTAGAAAGGGACCTTAAAGATCATCTCATTCCACCCCCTTGCCATGGGCAAGGGCACCTTCCACTATCCCAGGTTACTCCAAGTCCTGTCCAACCTGGCCTTGGACACTTCCAGGGACAGGGCAGCCACAGCTTCTCTGGACAAGGCAAGGCAGGGTCTCTCTGCAGAGGACTCCAAAGCTGCTTTCAGGTAGGGGAACAGGGGTTTCAAGTGTTTCCCCACGAAGCTCAAGCCCTTTTTTGACCTTCCACATAGTTGCTCAAGGTTTTCCTCACCTGTCAAGCAGTTGGGCTTTGCTGTGACTTCCCCAGAACCCAGCAAAGGACTTGGAGCTTTTCCTCTGCCAGCTGCCACTGTCTGCCCCAGAACGGGTGTCTCTTCTCAGAGAACCCCAGAATGGGTGAGGCTGGAAGTGACCACAGTGGGGTTCATCTGCTCCCACCTCCCTGTTCAGCCAGGGCCATCCCAGAGCACCTGGCACAGGATTGTGTCCAGATGGTTCTGGAATGTGTCCAGTGAGGGAGACTCCACACCCTCTCTTGGACAATCTGTTTGGGGCTTGGTCACCACACAGGACAGAAGGTTTTCCTCATGTTCAGGTGGGACTTCCTGGGCATCATTTTCTGCCTGTTCTTCTTCTCCTGTTGCTGGGCCCCACAGAGCAGAGCCTGATCCATCCTCTGAACCCTCCTTGCAGATATTGCTGGACATTGATGAGGTTCCCTCTCAGTCACTTTATTTGAGACTGAACACGTTCAACTCTCTCAGCCTGACCTCGTAACAAAGATGTTCAAGTCCCTTAATCATCTTTGTTGCCATCTTCTCTTCTTCTCTCGTCACTTTCTCTGCTGCTGAATCTCTACAGCTGCAAGCCCAGGTCTAGAATATCAAATAAAAGAGCTGGCACACGTTCTTAATCTCAGAATCAAAGTGTATTAAAAGGGATTTTGGTCCATATGGACAAAGTCTCACCCTCCTTTTCACCCTTAAACCAGGGATTCACATCCCTGGCACCTCCTGGGACTTGTCTGGCCTGATCAAACTTACAAACTAGGCCAGAACACCAACAAGGAGAGGTTGGCAGAAAAAAAAATACCTTTGCAAAAACATCCTGAGAGTTTAGCTTCCAATGATGGAAACGTGGAAGTCTTATTTGGGTCTGACAAGCTGTTGGCTCAGAAAAATCCTGCATTTGCTGAACTGTTAACACGAGTGTCTGGAAAGATGTGCTCGGGTTTCTAACTCACGTGGCACCTTCACATGGAGCTTCAGGAAGAAAGAGGATCATCCCAACCTTTTCCATGGGAACAAGGTTACCTAGAGCACTGCTGTGTGTGAGGGAGAGGGACAAAAGTGCCTTGTTGTGGTGACAGGATGTCCCTCGGCAATCTGTCCCTGAATTTAGTGGGGTGATGTCTAAATATTCACAAAATTGGCTTAGGAAATGTTGCCTCTGTCGGGGGCAACTTGATTAATTCCATATTGGAAACCCCTCAGCTGAAATCCTCTCCCTCTCTTTTCCTTCACAGGGAAAGGAGTGAAACACTGGGAAATAAGCAACCACTTCCATTGACCATCACTTTTTCTCCAGTCAAGCAACGAATGAAAAATATCTCCCCTACCCTCACCTGAACCCTGCTGACTGCAGGCCAGTCCTAAGAGAAGACAGTTCTTTAAAACAGAAGAGATAAATGTTAATTAATCACATGAAGAATGAAAGAAGAATTAAAGGAAAGCTCTGAAAAATGGAAAGAAATTTCTGAAAAATAAGGAAAGCTTCCAAAATCAATTAAGGAATGCTTAGATGCTGAAGACCTTTGTATATGAAGCTGTGGAGAGCCTGCACCTCTGGATGAGTCACATCTCCAGCCAATAAACTTCACATTTCTCCTTTCCAAGTGCCTTTCCAGGAAGGTGTCTCCACCAATCCCAAAGCACAACTTCTTCCAGCACAAGTACTCCTTCCAGCAGCTTGGAAACGAGGAAGAAATTTATTCCTGCAGCAGACAAGGGAGACTTGGAAGAGCTGCAGAGCTGCCCATCTCTAACTGTGGGTCAGCTGAAGCCCAACCCTTCTCCCTCTGGGTTTTCTCCTGTACTCACCAACCTCCAGCAAATGCCAGGAGCTGCTGTCCCTGGCAGTGCAGCCAACAGTCGTGATTCCTCGGAGCTGAAAATAGGACGGTGCCGGCGGCAGCTGATGCTTTTGCTCACAGTTCCCAGCTGAGTGGGCTACCTCCAAAAAAGCAGATGGCCAGGGAGGAACTCCAGCAATTTGCTACAAAACAGATAAAAGTCCCCTCCACCCACAGCTCTGAGAGCTCAGCATTTCATGACATCTAGTGGGCAAGGCAGGCACAGTGAGTTGGGTGGAGAGAAAGCCTCGGAAAAAAAAAAAAACAAAACCAACAAATAGATTGGCCCTGGAGAAAGGCAGGTATGGAATTAAATAGGAGAATAAAGAGAGCTGATTTCCTCCCTTGAAAGAGTTACAACCTCAGCAGTAACTCCAGGGGGAGACAGGGAAGAAAAACAGAATTATGGAGAGGGCAAGTGATTTGAGAAAGATCAAACATCAGGTTAGCTCAATAAAGGCAATTATATTCAACCCCAGCCCTCCTCAGCTTCAGTCTGTCCTGTCTCCTGGCTGGAAGGAAAATGGAGTTCTCTGAACAGGGTCATCACCCAGAAAGTGCCAAAGAAAGGAGAAAATTTCCTGAGAGAAACTTGTCTATCTATATTACAAAATCAGAGAGAGAAACCAGGAGTGTTATCTCATAGGTAAAGTGTGACCCTGGAACACGTCACCCAAATGATGTAGGATGAGGAATCCTCATGGCAGGGAAGGTGTTGGGGGGCTGGAGAATGTCCAGAGAAGGGAATGGAGCTGGGGAAGGGTCTGGAGCACCAGGACCAGCTGAGGGGGGCTCAGCCTGGAGAAAAGGAGGCTCAAGGGAGAACCTCCTGGCTCTGCACAACTCCCTGAGAGGAGGGTGCAGACAGGTGAGTGTTGGTCTCTTCTCCTGGGTGACAGGACGAGGGGAAATGGCCTCAAGTTCCACCAGGAGAGGTTTAGACTGGAGATCAGGAACAAATTCTTCACTGAAAGGCTGGTCCAGCCCTGGAACAGACTACCTGTGGACATGGTGGAGTCACAGTCCCTGGAGATGTTTAAAAGAAGTGTAGATGTGGCATTTGGGGACATTGTATCATGGTGGCCTTGGCAGTGCTGAGTTGAGGGTTGGACCTGATGACCTTTGAGGTCTTTTCCAACCTAAATCATCCTATGATTCTCTGTTTCTGTGTTCCCTCATTGTGCTTTAGATACAGACTGCAACTAACCAAAATCACCTGCCCATTCAGTTTTTAAACCGTTTTAGATTCATCTTCCCTAGTCCAGACAGTATCATTAGTAAGAAGTGCCCAACTTCATAAAAATCCCAAATTCCCTTGATTTCCTTAAAAGAACTCACCTCCAGCCATTTATTTAGAGTAATCTGTCAACATCTGACCAGATGAAATCCATCTCAATGGACCAGGGCATCCTTACCTACCTGCCCAAGATTTTTTGCAAGTTTTAGCACAGGGTTATGTTGGAACTCATTGGATGTAAAAAAAAAAACAAAAATGGGTGAATGCAAGATGCATTTGCAGGTCTCTGGTTCTCCAGTGTTTTGCAGTTGAGTCAGAGGGGAAAGATTAACGCTGAAGGTACCAGAGAGGCTTCTGAAGCCATGGAGAACAAAATCAGAGTTGAGGTAATGCCAGTTGTTGAGGTGATACCAGTTTCATTCTTTAAGGCCCCCTGTGTGTGTTCATCCCATCCTGGTCTTTCTATTTTCTGTCTTTTTTTATCCCTGTGAGTGTCTCTACACACCCTCCCTCCCTCTCCAGTGGCTGATACACATCCACCCTTTTCCTTTCCTACTGAGTCACTCACCCCATTCTCCATCCTTCTGTAAGGAGCAAGAAGAATTTGTTCAAGTTGCAAAATGTATTTTTTTTTCCCCTTGCCCCAAGATTTTTCCCAAACCACCTATTTGGGAGAATCCCAGGAGCTACTGTTTGCTTTCAGTGATTACCTCAGTGATTGCTGCTGTGTTGTCTTGCTTTGCTTTCCTGGCTGTTCCTTCCCAGAGCTGTTTCTGTTCCAGGTTTTCTGAGTCGTAGAGGAAAAGAAAAAAAAATTTAAACAAAATAACTTCTTCCTTTGAGCCAAACACAAATTAGGCAACTGAGCAGACAGAAATGCTCACTGGTCCACGGGAGAGTGGATTTGTAATCTAAATTACTGTGGAATAAAAGCATCATCCTCCCTCTGTTCTCTAATTTAAACATTGTCTCCTGTTCTTCTTTCCTTTTTGTTTCACTAATTTGGTTGCCTTTGGTCTAAGGGCAAGGAAATCTCATTTGCATGTTGTAGAGGACATTAATTGCAAGTCCTTTTACTTCAAGCCCTGCTCCTCCTGCACTGACTGGAAGCCTCCATCTGACTGCAGCCCTGGTTCCTGTGAGGGTCGTTAATTATTGAGCCGGAACATAACGAGCTCAGGGATGAGCTGTGTCTCCCTGGGGGCCTGGCTGGGAGGAGAGGATGGGAAGCAGGAAGGGGATGAGCCAAAGCAATCCCAGTTTAGGAGAAGGTGTGACTGTGAGAAGGACAGAGCGGGCATCGACAGAGCCACAGAATCACGGAACGGTTTGGGTTGGAAGGGACCATAAAAATCATTGTCTTGGGTTATGGAACCAAAAATGTGTATTCTATTTCATCTGTTGAAAGCAGTTGGGGAAATGTTTTTTCTTTACCTCTTGTAACTCTGGGGGAGGGGGGCAGATGCCTTCTGATAATGGGCCAGCTGTTAAAACCAGGTGGGGCAGTGTTTCTTATCTCTTTCACCACCCGTCCTCCCTCCAGGGGGATATCTTCTGCTGATGGGCCATGAAGGCTCACCAAGGACAGGATACATTCCGTCATCCCACTGTGAGATGCTCCACCCAGTGGGGGGAGCCAACCATTCCTACCTGGATAAAAACTGAGGTGTAAGAACATCAGGGATCTGGTTCCACCGGATTCCTGGAGGAAGACTGGACCCTTCTCACCATCACTGGACCCTTTTCTCTCAGGATCATCTCTGCCCCAACAGAACCACATCTGCCACTCCAGGAGGACTCACTTTTGGACTGCTTCCAACACCCTGACCAACAGGGTGTCAGGTTGTAGCTCTGACTCTGTCAGGACTTCTAGGATTTTTGTTTGTTTGCTTGTTTGTTTTGGGTTTTTTTTACTACTACATTTATATTTTTTTAATATTCCTAGTAAAGAACTGTTATTCCTACTCCCATATCTTTGCCTGAAAGCCCCTAATTGGAAAATTATAAAAATTTGGAGGGAGGAGGTTTACATTCTCCATTCCAAGGGGAGCTTCAACTTTCCCAGGTGGATACCTGTCTTTCCAAACCAAGACAACCCCCTGCCATGGGCAGGGTCACCTTCTACTGGACTAGGTTCCACAATCTAAATTCCAGATCCACGGCTTCTCTGGACAACTTGTTCCAGGGCCTCACCACCCTCACAGTAAAGAATTTTTTCCTAATAAGGAAGTTTTTCCTAATATCTGACCTAAAGGTACCATGTCAATTTGAAATAATTCCCCCTTGTCCTGGATTGTTGGGATTTATTGGGTAGTGAGGCACAGGCACAGGTTGCCCAGAAAAGTTGTGTATGCCCCATCCATGGAAGTATCCAAGGCCAGGTTGGATGGGCCTTGGAGCAACCTGGGATAGTGGAAGATGTCTCTGCCCTTGCCATGGGGGTTAGAACAAGAGGGTTTTTCAAACCCTTCCAAGCCAAACCATTTTATGGTTCTGAGATTGGAAATGCCCTAATTCCGACTGAGATTCCCCATCCCACAAAGCCTGGAGTCACTAGATCCAGGACTCCAGCCAAGATCTCCTTTTGGCTCTGCCATGGTAGGGGGCTGATGAGACTCCAGCATAAAATGCTCAAAAAAGTTGTTCCTCTGTCAAAAATTAGCAGCTCTGGTCTCCCCTGCTTCAGAACTGGCTTTATGATAAACTTATTTTTCTAGAATAAGGTAATCTTCTATAAATTTCCTTCACCTATCTCATCCCCTGGAATTGTCTAAGACCAGGTGAGCTTATCAAGGCACAAAATCCAACCAAAAAAAACCAATATAGGCATCACTCCAAAACTATAATATCCCAAGACTTGGGGAACTTCACTTGAACTCTTCTCCCAAAGCAGGTCTTAGCATGAACTGCATCCTGCTTGGCTCCCCTTGGACTAACCAGGCCAGGTGGATGACCTAAAATTTATTTTGTAGGGCTGAAGAATATTCAAGCTTTTCCCTTTCTGGAGAACACCTGGGCTCTGATTGTCAAATCCTTCAATGCTGGTGCAGAGTGGATGAGTCTGGACTTTAGGCTGAACCTGGAACACAGCCTGACTCAGTGTGTGGATTTGTATTTTCTGCTGCAGGTCATGACAGATTTTAGCTCTTAGGGAAACACCCCTTATCTAAAAAAATTCCTTATTGGAGCCTTGCTCAAAGCCATTTGCAAGACAGCTGGAAACAGATGGAATTGTCTTTAGAGGTCATGTGGCAGCCCCCAAACATAGGAGGATCTGCCCTTCCTGTGCTCCACTCCTGGAGGTGCAGAGCTGCATTTTTGGTGCTGATAACTCCTGCCAATTCTCCTCCAGAAGATGGCAGGAGGCTGGATTTGCTCTGCAATGTCTTTTGGCACTGACAGCAAGCTGGGGATGTTATTTACAGAAGTTTGTTGTGACAGTGCAGGGAGGGCTGAGGGACATTTGCCTGTGAATAGCAGCAAAATTTAAGACTCTGCTGTGTTTTATTTATGGCGTGTTTCCAGATGCTGGGCACAGAAATAATTTGCTTAATAAATAACACAAATAAAGAGACATCCAACGCCTTGTGCTTGCAGCCCAGACAGCCACACAGGGAGTGACAGCCTGCCAGGGAGCTGGAGGCTTTGGAGCAGTTCTGTTTTCATGAAATCCTTCAGGTTGGAAAAGTCCTTTATTAAGATCATTTGGTCCAATTTTTTGGCTGAATACCACCACGTCCCCCAAAACACATGCCCAAGTGCAATGCCTACTCATTTTTGAATGTTTGAGGGCTGATAACTCCACCATTTCTCTGGGCAGTCCATTCCAATGCTTAAACATCCTTTCAGTGAAGAAATTTTTCACAATATCCAACCTGGGCCTTCTCTGTCACCGCTTGAGGCTCTTTCGCCTTGTTCTATTCTTTCCTGGGAGAAGAATTCAACCCTCACCTCACTCAGCCTCCTTTCAGTGGTTGTAGAGAGAAATAAGGTCCCCCCTGAGCCTCAGTTTCCTCTTTTTAAATTCTTCCTCAAGCCATTACTGCAATGAGTGACCAAGGGTTGGACAATTCCTTTTCCAGCTGTTTTCCTCTCTTTCCAGAGACCCATCAAATACCACAGGGCACAGTGAGCAGCACATTACCCCCAGTGCTGGATGATGTGATTTCAGTATCTTTAGGCACCAGAGCTAACCTTGGGAAAATTATCCAGGGCACTAAAATCTGGGAATTTGAATGGACATTGTCAAGCACTAGAACAGGTTTCCCAGAGAAGTGGTGGAGTCACCATCCCTGGAAAGTGTTCAAACAGGATGTGGATGAGGACAGAGCGTAGTGGTGTTGACAGCTGGACTGGATGAACTTAAGAGTTCTTTTCCAACCTTAGCAATTCTAGAATTCCATGATTTGGGTGTAGGAGGGAATGGGGCTCCTCTTGGCTCTCTCTCCTGTTGACCAGCAATATGTAAATGTATAGATTGGTTGACTGAAGTTTCAATAAATTCAGTGCCAAGGCAGCTGAATCACACTCAGGCTGTAGGGAACTGGAGGATCTTGAAGGTTTTTTCCAACCCAACCCATTCTGTGATTTATCTCATCCTAAACCAGATGTGCACTTTGTCAGGTGATTCACACTCCAAACTCCACACAGTTTGTTGATTGGATTGTCTTTAATTGTAATGAGAATGAAGATAATTAAATTAAGAGGACTGAGTTACAGACATCCCAAATTAAGCAGACGAATCCCAGTCTTCTCCTGTACCTCAGTTTCTCCACAGGAAGAATTTAATTAATGGCACTTTCTTATTGTGTAAGGCTAAATAAAAATATCAACATCTTCGACAGTAGAGAAAATGAGGTCAGTATTCCTCTGTTATGTCTTCATGGATTGAAATGACTGGTTGGGAGAACACACCAGGTCTGGCTAAGATAAGACAGATAAAAAAACATATTTGAGGCATGTTTTCCTCCTCACATGGGCATTCTGGATAAAGTTCCAGAGCAGAGTTTTTATTCCCTTCTTTTCCCCTTGGAAAGAACACATTTTCTCAATCCATGAGGATGAAGAAAGAGTCGTGTCAAGAGCAGAGTGGCTGTGGTAAATGGATAAAAAATGTTTTTACATGAACTGTTCCAGCTATGGCTGGGGTGAAATCATTCCAGGAGGCAGCAGGAACAGCACAAAGCAATTTGTAATCTTCAGCAGTGCATGTCCTGGGACACCCAAACCCAAAACACATGTTAACACCGGGACAGGGAGACTTTAAATGCTGCTGTTTAAAGTCTTTAAAGTTTAAAGGAGTGTCAGACAGAAAAAGGAGACAGAAGGTGCTGAGAAATCCCTAGGAAAGTGAAGGATAATAGAGAGAAATTATGGAGACTGGAAAAAAAGAGAAAAAGATAATTATTAATTCTTTTAAATATTTGATGTCCACTCTGGAGCTCTTCTTCTTCTGTTTGAGGTAAATATTTAAAGTTCCAACAAATGGAGGAATATTCAGTGCAGCTACTAGATTTTATGCCCAAAATTCCACATCCACTGGCTCTGGAGGAAGATTTTGGTGACCCAGTTCAGATGGAACCTAACTTCAGAATAATTTAGGTTGGATATCCTCTTTTGAAGTAATCGGTCCAGAAACCTGTTCCGAATAGGGCCAAGCAGTTCAGGTCACCCAATTTCCAGTCAAAATTTTAGTAACTCCAAGAGCTGGGATCCATCTTCTCTAGATCCTTCCCTTGGGGAGTTTTGTGCAATAACAAGAGTTTCCTTCACCTTGAGTATGGGCACATTTTCTACTCCCGGCTTCCCCTTGCAAATCCTTGTATATCCAGCTTTCCCAACCTTCTTGGGTGACTCAGTGTCTTTTTTGAACTGGAGAACCCCAAAAAGGACAAATTTTCTGTACTTCTCTGTCTTTCCTTAGGCAGCAGGAGGTCAGCAATGTGCCCGAGCCTTTCCAGGTTTAATTCTATTCCCTGAGCCAAGGCTGTGACAGGAGAAAATGTGACCAATTCCTGGTGTCTTCCCTGCCCCTCTAGCCTTTCTCTGGTGCTTGGCACTGAATGGCAGCTTCTGTTGACAGTGGCATCAGAAAGGCCAAATACCTTTTAAAATCTGTTTATAATTAATTGAACACAGGGATTGCGAGTCACTTTAATACGTGTTCATTATCACTTGCCCCCTCTGATACAGGTTACAACCTGAAGGAGATGAAATTAAAGGATGGCCTGAGTACCATTCATCAGTGATCAGCAGAAGCCACGGGATGTGTCAGAAGCAGTTTCCTTCACAGTATGAGAGGGAAGGGAAAGTTCACACTTTAAACTTCCATTTCGATACACTTAAAAGCCAGATTAGAATGAAAGAGGTGTTTTTTTTTTCCCTCTCAGCTTGAAACCTGAATGCAGAACAAAATAATTTGATTCCACATTTGAGGGCACTTCCCACAGAGTTATTCAGTAATCAAAACACATTTGCTGTTTTCCCTTTGCTTTTTGTGGATACACCTGTGGAAGCGTGTGGGTACTGCCTGAAATCAGCCTGGGCATTGAAGGAGCTGGCAAAGCTTGACCCATTCCCTGTTCCCAAACCAGCCCATCCAGGAGGTGGTGGAGTGACTCCACTGAGGCTTCTGCAGTGGCTGCAAAGCATCAGGCATCTGCTCCAGTGTGCTGGTGGAGAAGGAGAAATGTTCATTTTTCCCCCAGAGGGACAGAAACAGGCACGTTCATGTTGCTCTTTCCACCATTCTGAAGTATCCAGGCTGTTTGTTTATCCCATGCTCAGCTAATTCCCAACAATAACTTGTCCAGGAGGACTGACAGGGTTTTTTACAAAGCCCCTCTGCTAAACTGTTTATCTCTCTGAGCAGTGAAGGGTGAACTGTCTTCTTCTCTGGGTGACTAAAAGCCAGAGGGAGAGAAGAACAAAACTGGTGGCAACTTGGAAAGCTCAAGATGATGGAAGAAATTCCTGTTGGATGAAATCCCTCTACAGTTAAATGTTTGTATGCTGCAGACTTCTGTCTTGAGGGGGAAAAGAGTCTAGTCAGCCCCTGGATTTGTGCTACCTGGATTAAGAAATCAGAGCATCTCAGGGGAGAAGAAAAAATTCCTCTCCCCAGTCCAGAGCCAGTGTCCAGGAGACCAGGGAACTTCAGCAACCATCCTGGCAAATGTCCATGCCTGTTTCCAGCTACTGCCTCTCTTTTAGGCAGACTGTGATTAAAGACCAGCACGAAGCAGCTCACAGATCACCCAGATAAGCCTAAACAAGCTGATAAAATCACCTCAGGCCCTGAGAAATTAAATGTGTTGGTGTTTCAAGGGTGTTGGTGACATCAGATCTTCACCCACAGCAGGGATGTGCCACGGTGGGAAGTTTGCTCGCTTTGAATGCAGCTCCAGCCTGGTGGGACTGCCAATGCCAGGCCAGTAACAAACCCAGGATCACAAAGTCATTCATTAAAGCTGGAAAAGACCTCCGAGGTCATCCATGCCCACTGAACCACCTTGTGAAATGTCATTTCAACTCATTTTTTTCACCAATTCCGAAGATGGTGACCCCAGAACTTCCCTGGACAGCCTGTTCCAATGCTTGACCACTCTTCCAGTGCAGAATTTTTTTCTAATATTCAGCCTAATTTTTCCTATTATCCAGCTCATCACTGGAGTGGTGCTATGGACAGCTCACACAGCACAAAGCACTGAATTTCTGTTTTTCCTTCTTGAGAAGACCAAAATGTCTTCTGCCAACATTTTAAGGGATATTTTAGGGTACACTCAGGCTCCAAGGGCTGGGTTTTGAGGGAAAATCCGAATCTGAGAAGACAAAAGATCCTGTGCAGTGAGGAGCTGGCCACTTTGCTCTTATGATATGGAAATAGCTGTTCTTTCTTGCTGCTCTCTCCATTGGCCTGAGCAGAAATGCTGGAAATACAGCTGGAATTATTTGCGCTTACATAATCAAGCCACATCTATGCAAAATTGCTTCTTAATGACTCATCACAGCGCACTGTTTGTCTCCTCCTGCCAGCCAGCTGACTGAGAGGAGTTGTTAGACCTCAGATTCCTCCCAGGCAGCCTCTATAAACATTTGAGTTTTATTAGCTGTTTATAAATTATATCAAAATACATCAGGCACCCATGGCAGGGGCGGAACGGCGGTTGCGACACGCGATAAATAACAAGAGCACGGGATGAAAACAGATATATACATTTTAAAGTGCACCTGAGGCACATTGGAGCCGTTGCATAATACTTTTTGACTTAATAAGAAGATGCACTTTGCGTAAAGACAGCGCTTTAAAGTGGCTTTCCCTGACTGATTTATGAAATGTAAATGTTTACACATCCGCTGTGTATCCTGGGGCTTCGAGGAATAAAGTCAAAACAACCTTGGGGGTGGGAATGCATTTCACTGGGTACAGGAAAATCCTCCTCTCACTTCCACTGGCACATCTTTCCTGGCCAAGGTGGAATTGTGATGAGTTTTCCCTGAGATCAAAATGGGGCTTAAAAGAGGCAAAACGGGTGCACACAAACTCAAAACGCACATTTCTTCTCACATGACAGACAAAATAATGAGATGTTTGAGCAGCTTCCACGGGGAGATGATGGTTTCCCTGTTGTTTGATTCTGTTGAGATGCAATGACCTAACCCCCCCCAAAAAAGGAATAAAAATAAATGGTTTGTGGCTGTAAAATCAGACATTATGTACATGATTATGTGTATAGATTATACAGGTATATAGATATGTGTATCTCCAGGGAGGGGATGGAGCCATCATTCATGAAAGCATTGAAAAAATGCATAGATCTGGCACTGCAAGTTTTAGTGGCAATGGTAGCATTTGGTTGAAAGTTAGACTTGATCTTGGAGGCCTTTTCCAAACTCAAGGATTCTCTGACTCACTATATCCTAAGTCAGAGAGACAATTCTCAAAGGACCAAAGGAGAACAAACCAATAATTCCTGCTAAATCTGAAATCTCTGACTCTAGGCTGAACAAAGGACTTAACACTTACCCTTCTTCCTGGAAAAGACTTCCTCTAACTTTAGTTCTTCTGCAAACTTCTGAATGAACGGAATCCAAACCTCTCTGGGGAGATTCCCACTGATTTTGGCAGGGTTTAGATCGAATTCAGTATCCCTGAGTGGGAATTCAGGATAGACTCTCCTTTATTTAATGCTGATCTTTTAAAAATTGTGGGCTTACCTATGTATTTTGAGCACACACTTGTAGTTAATTATATGACGTCACCCACTTCCATATCTCAGATTATTTTCCAGTTATGGATTCATGTGCCCTCTGAGGCGTATTCAGTGTTGTCAGTTGGGCAGAATCCTCCATCCTTATCCAATAATAAATCTGGGAAGCAGGGTTTCCATACTTGTAGTGGTTGCACTGCAAGGCAAATATTGAAAACAGTGAACACCAACCTTCTCTCGTCCTTTTTGTCCTAGCTTTTGTTGCTGATCAGGTGTGCTGTGAGGAAAATCAACTCCATCCCAGCCAGACCCAACACGGGCTGCACCTTGAGTTCTGTGTCCAGCTCTGGACCCTTCATTTCAAGAAAGTTACTGAGGTGCTGGAGAAGTGTCCAGAAGTGTCCAGAAAAGGGCAACAGAGCTGGAGGTGAAGGTTCTAGAGAGTGAATCCTATGAGGAGCAGCTGAGGGAGCTGGGGGGAGCTTAACCTGGAGAAAAGGAGGTTCAGGGGAGACCTTGTTGCTCTTTACACTCATCTGACAGGAGGGTGAAGGCAGGAGGGGGCTGACCTTTTCTCCCTGGGAACAAGGGACAGGACAAGAGAAAACAGCCTCCAGTGGCACTGGTGGAGGTTCGGGTTGGACATCAGGAGGAATTTCTTCATGGAAGGCGTTGTCAAGACCTGGAAAAGGCTGCCCAGGGAAGTGGTGGGGTCCCCATCCCTGGAGGTGTCCAAGGAATGACTGGATGTGGTGCTCAGTGCTCTGGGCTGGGTGACAGCAGGGTGGTCATAGGTTGGAGTCAATAATATTGGAGGTCTTTTCCGACTTAAATGACTGGGATTTGTTGAAAGAGGCAGACAAGGCCTGGGTGGAGCAATAGATGAAAGCTGCACAAAGTGCACGGTGCACAAAGATATCAGAGCTAACTCAAACCCAGCCGTGCAGCACAAAGCCAACAGGAGCTGCAAAATCCCACAGGAAGGATAAATCAGCTCATGCTTCATTCCATCCTGGCTCAGTTAATACACTGATACTCGAGTTAATGAATTTAAAATCTACTTGAATGCATCTCAAATGCTCTGGGGTTTGTAGACCTGGTTCCACTTTTTAGCTCTCTGGAAGACACTCTGTGTAACCAAGCACGTGTCTGGGTCCAGGATTTTGCCCTCTGCAAAAGGCACCTTTTTCAGCACAATGCTGTGAGAATAAACCCCAGCCTCCTTGGGTGCTCAGGAAAGAGCAGATAACGCCTCAAGAAAAAGAGGAAAGCAACTGGTGCCACAGAATCACAAAATTAGGGTTGAAGGGACCTCTGGAGATCATCAAGTCCAACTGCCCTGCCACGGCAGGGTCACCTGGAGAAGGAATGTGTCCAGGTGGGTTTGGAACATCTCTGGAGAGGGAGACTCCACACCCTCCCTGGGCAGCTGTTCCAGAGGTCTGCCACCCTCCATGAAAGAAGCTCTTCCTCAGGTTGAGATGGAATTTGCCGTGCTTCAGTTTTTGGCCCTTGCTCCTTGTCCTGTTATTGGGCACCTCTGGAAAGGTGCCATCCTCTTGACATTCACCTTGGAGGTATTTATATGGATTGATGAGATTTCTCTTCTCTTCTCTTCTCTTCTCTTCTCTTCTCTTCTCTTCTCTTCTCTTCTCTTCTCTTCTCTTCTCTTCTCTTCTCTTCTCTTCTCTTCTCTTCTCTTCTCTTCTCTTCTCTTCTCTTCTCTTCTCTTCTCTTCTCTTCTCTTCTCTTCTCTTCTCTTCTCTTCTCTTCTCTTCTCTTCTCTTCTCTCCTCTCCTCTCCTCTCCTCTCCTCTCCTCTCCTCTCCTCTCCTCTCCTCTCCTCTCCTCTCCTCTCCTCTCCTCTCCTCTCCTCTCCTCTCCTCTCCTCTCCTTCCCCCTTCCCCCTTCCCCATCCCACAGTGTCTCCTCACCAGAGAGATATTCCAGACCCTTAAACAAAAGGGATCAGCCAAGTCATAGTGAAGAACTTGCACTGTGCCCAGAGTTTGCAGCCAGTTCACAAAGTGGACATTTAATTGGTGTTTTTATGAGTTTTCTTAAGCCTTCAGCAATGCCTAAATGTTTTGGAAATAGGAACAGAGTCTGAACGTGGAGTGACCCACGGCTGGACTGTCCTGGTATTGACTGGGCATTGGTCAGGAGGTGATGAGCAACTGTATTGTGCACCACTGGTTGCTCTTGAGTTTCCTTTCTCTCTCTCTCTCCCCTATTAATATTAATATTAATATTAATATTAATATTAATATTAATATTAATATTAATATTAATATTAATATTAATATTAATATTAATATTTAAATTTATATTTATATTTATATTATTTCATTATAATTATCATTTTTATTACTATTATTACCACCAGTGTTATTATCTTCTACTTTGATTCAATTATGAAACCATTCTTATTTCAACCCACGAGTTTTTGCTTTTTCCCTGATTCCCCTCTCCACCTCCTTTATCTCTTGACCTGGGTTTCCCTGACAGCCACATATTTAAGGCTAGTATTGAAATGAGCTGGAAATATCCGGGTTGCCAATACTTGCCATCCTTCTCCTAACCTTTGCCACTTCTTTTACTTCAAAAATTCACATTTCCAGCCATTCCCTCCATCCTCCTGTCACAGACACCGGAGGGGATGAAGAAAGAGGTACATGATTTTTTCCTTTTTAAGTTTCTTTAAGTCTTTTCTGAGGTGGGACATCAACCAAAATTGACATGAGGACCCCGATTTCTATTTCTTCTTTCTCAAATCAGCTTCTCCCTTCTGGATGAAAATGGGCAGCCTTGCTGAGGGCATTGAACCCAATGTTGGCTTGGGCAGGAATGCTGGAGAGAAAAGTTAGAAAGCACCCAGGTGTTTCCCTAAATTCCCTCTTGGAGAATCCTCCTGGAGTGTCAGCCTGAGTTTTCTATCCTACAGAGAGCTGTTTTCCCCAATCCCTATCCTGGAAACACAGGCTGTGAACAAACTGCTGCCCTAACTCTGGGAAAACATCTTTAAACCAAGGGTTAGGACTGTGAGGCCTGAGGATGGAATTAAACTCTGGCACAGAGGTGCAAAACTTCATCATCTTATTTAAAGGCAAGGTGTGGTGGGAAGGGCAAGAATTCCAGAGGGACATGGTTCATATTAAAACTGGAGAAAGCACATAAATCATGAAGAGAAAAATAGGAAACAGTCTCTGATAGCAGGGGGGGGAAATTAACAGGGGAAAGAAAAAAAAAAAGAAGGAATTTAAAAATAACCCCCACAAAAACAGACACAAAAAAACCAAAAGCTCTGGCATCTGCACTGTTGCTCTGAGCTGGTATCAAAATATCTTTCTCCCTTCTTAGGCTGTGACAGCTCCATTCTGCTCTGCTGGGACAGAGCAGTGCTTGAGTCGCTGGTGCCTGTTGGTTGCTGTTTCCAGCCTGCCTGGATGGATTTGTCCAGGAGGAAAGCAGATCTGGTGGGTGCTGCTTCCTCAGAGTACCCTGGATTTTTATATCCCTGAGAGTTTCACAGAGGGAAGACAGACCTGTCCCAAAGAGGGGAAAGATGTTTTTTGTGCAGGTGTTAGCAGAGATCATGGGAAGAGTTTTAGGCTGGATTTGAAGGGGCAAAAAGATCAAACCAGGCTCACTGAACCCAGCCATGAACCCAGCACCACTGTGTCCTCAAATGCCACATCCAGACAATTTTTATTTTTAAGTCCAGGGATGGCAGTCCCACCACTTCCTTGAGGTGTCCATTCTAATGCCTGACAACACCTTTGGTGAAGAAATTTCTCCTAATATCCCACTGAACAACTACTCAGCAAGCAGAGGAATAGCCTGGGAGGAAAGGGAGGTCTGGATGCATTTTCTCACAGGCCTTATAACAGTATAAATAAATTCTTTAATTTTTTTATTAGAGTTATCCACATTTTTCACCAAGAATGAGAGCAAAGATTTTGTTCTGTTTTTCACAAGATTTTTTTTTCCTCCCAGGCTGCAGGAGCGACCTCACTCTGCTTCTGTCACTGTCCCATGTTTTGTTGGGATGCACTGCAATCCCTTCAGCTTTTCAGTGATTGGGTCCACACCTGTTTGCATGGCCACACCTTCCAAAAAGTTTTAATTTCCCAAAAGGAGGGGCAGGAGACAGCATCACCTGGGCTGATTGGTGTGGAAAAGTGCTTTGCCACTGCTGTCACCCACGGACTCACTCACCCTTCACTGAGTTCTGTCTCTGAATTACTGCTGAAGCTCTGGCATCATCCCCCTGCTCTCTCTTTTTCCCTCTCAGGCTCGAATAAATTGTGAATTATTTGGGTTTTTTTCACCCACTTCTCCTTGCTTATCTGCAAAACTGCTCAAAGACAAAAATTCTTTGGCTTGTGTGCAAAGTGAATTGTGCTTCTCAAAGAAATAGGGTGATAAGGTAAAAGCAGGGAAAAGCACATTCTGAACAGATGGGGTTTTTTTGTGGCTTATAAGCAAAACCAATATGCAAACTCAATTTTCTGATACCCAGGCTGTGTCAGACTATTCATGTGCTGCCAGTGAAACAATAAAAGAAGGAAAGATGGTGAGGTGGATTGAACCCAAACACAATGGATTTCTCTAGGCTTCAGGGCTAATCAGGGACTGTTTGAGACCAGAAAAGATTCCTGACTACATTCCCTAAACACAAAGCCACCAAACATCCTGTGGCTTCTGCCTCGTGCCATCAACCACAGCCCAGGGCTGAGCAAAAGAGAGAGAAACCAGAGAGGAGGGAGGTGCTGGTGGGTTCAGGGGATGATTCTGATCTCCTCCCAGTGGTGGAATGGAACCAGGATGGTCTGGGGACACTTTCATTGGGATCAGGCTGCCCAGAAAAGTGGTGGAGTCACCATCCCTGGAAGTGCTCAAATCACCTGTTGGTGTGGCATTTCGTGATGTGGCTCATTGGGCATGGTGGTGTTTGGTTGAAGGCTGGACTTGATGAGCTTGGAGGCCTTTCCCAGCCTTAATGACTCAATGATTCCATGATTTTGTGACCTGCCAGCAGTCAGTTCTTGGCTGCCATTCCCCTCCAGAGACTGCTCCTTCCCTGTTGTCCTGGTAATTGAGCCCTGCCCAAGCATCCCACTGCCAGTGTGTTATTTGTTCATTTAGCACTGCCTGCCTATCTCCTTTCATTCTTCCTTGCATGTTTCCCACTGTATCTCTTCCCCTTGTTTGTCCTCAGCAGCTTTTGTTTGAATTAAATCTCTTTTATTTGCTCTCGAGGGGAGGGAGGCTGTTCAAGCTCCGTTTGCCTCAGAGCAGAGGCATAACAAGATGGGATGTGCTCAGCCAGTGGCATTTCATCCATCAGCACTATTAACTCAGGAGCAGAGTCCTTTCATTTTCATTCTTCCCGTGTTTCCTCCGCTTCCCATAACCAATTCTTCACTTTTCCCTACACCACTAACTCAATTTTTACATATTACCCCCCCCCCCCACCGATACTTTGCAGCCTCTATAAAAGATATTTATATTCTAATTATTGCTTTGGCCCCTGGTATAACTTCTAAGGAGATTAAACCTCAAACATATTTTACATAGTGCTGCTCCCTGCTAGCAAAGGTCTGTAGGGAACTTCACTGGAAGCTTTGTTCAACCCCAAATCCTGCAGCCTTTTACACGGACACAGCTGCCAACACCTCCCCAGCTTGGCCTGCACCTGGATCCACAAGACACATGCAAGGAGAAAGGGCCTCAAGCTGTTCCAGGGCAGGTTCAGCTTGGATATTGGGAAAAACTTCTGCACTGAAAAAGTGGTTGAGTGTTGGAATAGAGTGTCCAGGGGAGCAGTGGAGTCACAACCTCTGGAAGTTAAAAAAAACACTTTCCGATGTGGTTTAATGAGCACGGTGGTGTTTGGTCAAAGGTTGGACTTGAGGATCCTGGAGGATCCTTGCCAACCTTAATGATTCCATGAATCCACTGTCACAAAAAGCCAAGGCCTCCTTGTGAGGCTTTCTGGAAGAGCTTTGGAGGGGAGAAGTGGGAAAAAACTGCACCATGCTCTGAAAAACTGTGATCTTGGAGGCCTTTCCCACCCTTAGTGGTTCTCTGTGAAACAGTATTTCCACCAGGATGACAATCCTGAAAATCCTTTCCTCATACCTCTCCCTTTCCACTAGAGGGCTGGAAAAGCAAAGCTTGTGCAAAGTGCAGTAAGGCACACACACAGAGAAACTCATTTATTCCTTGTGCTTCTGTGGTTATGTAAACTAATTCTTTCTGAATCAGAAAAAAAAAAAAAAAAGAAAACTATTTTAGGTATTTCCTTATTTCATCTCCCAAAATGTCAGCCAGGAACCTTTGCTGTGTGAGTCTGGGATAGCACCACAGGCAGAATTTCTATGAAATAAAGCAGAATCTGTGGCACACTGGGAAAAAAACAAACAAAAAAACCCAAAAACCCAAAAAACCCCAACAACAACAAAAAAAACCCCAAACAAACAAACAAACAAAAACAAAAAACAAAACAACAACAACAAAAAAACAACCCACAAAAAACATTTGTGTGACTTGGAGTCTCCTGGGCCAGAAACAAGGTGACGTCTTTCTTATTTTAGACACATCTCTCATTCCTGTCCACCCATGCAGCCATCTATGTCCTCTGATGCTTTCATTCTATCAACTTACCTATTAATTTCCCTAATTATTTAAACAAAATTAGTTCCTGCCATCTGGTTGTCTGCCTGCTCATTCCACTGGGATTTGACTCCAAAGCTGGTGTGGCTGTTGTTCTCCTACTGAGATTTTCTGCATAAAAAAACAGCTTTGGGGTATGTTTGAAGTCGTTTTTCTTTCAGGAATGCTGCAGACAAACAATTCCTCTTCCTTACTAGCCATGACCACCTCTTTGGATGTAAATTATAAAATTCTCTACAGATATAAATTATAAAAAATAAAAAATATGTAAATATTTTGCTGCAGGCTGGTGTCTAAGGCTAAATTTGAGGACAAATTTAGCTGTTTATCTGATGCTACATTTAGATTGGACATTGAATAGAATTCTCCCCTGAGAGGGTGGCGAGGCCCTGGCAGAGGTTGTGCAGGGATGTGGCTGCCCCATCCCTGGAAGCATCCAAAGCCAGGCTGGACAGGGCTTGGGGCAGCCTGGGATAGTGGAAGATGTCCCTGCCAGTGGCAGGGGTGGAACCAGATGTCCTTTAAGATCCAACACAAACCATTCCACCATTCCATTAATTTTGAGGGCTTCTGGAGAATCAGTCACTGGGAGCTACTCACAGACTCAATCTCTGAGAGGCCCAGGGAAGGCAGAGTGCTCTTCTCCCATATTTCCTCATTTTTAGGGCAAAAAGGAGCATCTTCACCAGGGCCACTCTCTCCAGAGCTGCACAGAGACAAGCCCTGTTTACCAGCAAGAGATAAAGGAGCGTCGCTAATGAATTGCTGCTCTCTGATTCCTGTTCCCTCAAGCCTCCCAGCTAATGATGATATGAACTGTTGCTGTTCTACTGCGCTGACATTTAGAGAGCTCTGAAACTGGCACAGTGTGCAAAATGGGAGAATTAAGCGTGGGGAAGGCAAGGAGTGGTGGCTGGGCAAGGAGGGGAGAGATCAGCCTTTGCTGAACTTTCTCCTCTCTTTGTGATGTGCAGCTTGGCAGAGCTGGCTGGGCTTCAGCAGAAACGCTGCCACAGTGAGAGGAAAAGGCAGAGAAGGAGGGGATGTCATTTACGCACAAAAAAACCCCCAGAGTTGTTACTGAGTAAATCCACAAACAAGCACTAAATATTCCTGTTTAGGAATCACACAGCTCAGACTGAGCTAGAAGAAATGCAGATGGTATTTTTTTTTTTTTTTCATAGAATCATGGAATAATTTGGGTTGGAAGGGGTCTTCAGGATCATTTATTACCAACCCCCTGCCATGGGTCTGGATAAGAACAGGCTTCTCTTCCAAGCAATGAATTGCATGGACAGGAAGAAAGTAGCAGTGAAAAAATTTAACAAGAGCAAACAATAATTAAAGAGAAAAAAAGCCTCCTGAAGCTTTTTGAAACGTTCTGATTTGTATAGAGGGTAGCTCATTGTGTCCCTGTAGCTGACACCTTCTGACTTACCAGGCAAATTGGGTTTGCATGGCAAATTTTTGTTTGTGAATGGCTTCAAGGATGGTTTACGTGAGGAGCTGCCAGAAGCTTTCCCAATGTCCAACGGGGACAATGACTCTTGGCTCCAGGATGGATTTGCAGCTGGCCAAGGTCAAGCCCATCAGGAACAGCAGGAACACCTCTTGGATAACAAATTTTAAAAGTGGGAAAAAAAGACCTGCAGAAGTGTTGGCTAAGAGAGGAGTGAGAGAAACAGCCCTGCAGGCACCGAGGGGTGAAGAAGGAGGGAAGGGAGGTGCTCCAGGCACCAGAGATTCCTGCACTCCATGGTAAGGATCTTTCTGCTCTTTAACACTTTTCGGTCCATTTTTTATCCATCAAGTCTTCCAGTTGCTCACTGGGAAAAAAAAAACAAACAAAAGCCTTGTGAGTCAAGTTAAAGGACAGGGAAGGATCACTCAGCAATTCCATGATGGGCAAAACAGCCCTGACTTGGGGAAATTAATTTTGTTACCAACCAAAATCACATGAGAACCCTTCTCCATGCCTCCCCTCTTCGGGAGGGAAGGAGGGAGGGAAGGAGGGAGGGAAGGAAGGGGAAGGAGGGAAGGAAGGAGGGAAGGAAGGGAGGGAAGGAAGGGAGGGAAGGGAGGGAGGAAGGGAGGAAGGGAGGAAGGAAGGGAGGAAGGAAGGAAGGAAGGAAGGAAGGAAGGAAGGAAGGAAGGAAGGAAGGAAGGAAGGAAGGAAGGAAGGAAGGAAGGAAGGAAGGAAGGAAGGAAACATGCCATGCTTCCTTGCAAGCTTCTCTGCCTTGACTCAGCCCCCTGTAGGCTGTGGAGCATCAGGCTGACGTGGAAATCCATTGGTATCTCCATCCTGGGTTACCATCTGCAGTTACTGTTCTTTCAGATCCTCTTCTTCTCCTGGTTGAGATGGCACTGAAGCTCCTGTCAGGAGAAATGAAGATCAGCAGGCACTGACTTGCTTATCAAATCCTGCCCTCTGAAATTTCCAGGTGGATTGGATAGCAGGAAGAAATTCTTTGCTGTGAGGGTGAAAAATGTTGCCCAGAGAACCTGTGGATACCCCTGGAAGTGTTCAAGGCCAGATTAGGGTTTGAAGCAAGCTAGTCAGTGGAAGATGATTCTGACCATGGCAGGGGTTTGGAACTTGAATTACCAGAGAAGTATTTAGATGGATTTACTGCAATACTGTGTTATGTCTAATAGATTCCAGCACTGCTGTTGCCTTCAGCTCCTTATTCCAGTTGTTTCCAGCTTCCTCCCTTCTCTGACGACTTCTGTTCAACCTTCATTTTGCTCTCCTTGCCTCCCTGTCCTTGCTTCAGTGGAAATGCAATTCACTGTCCCATTAAATTTAACAAAATTTGATGCAACTTAATTCCGGCCTGTTTTCAGTGGTTTTTCATTCAATGTGCCCTAATTCAATCTATTTCGACTAACTGCAACACACTTAAATGCAATTCCAGGAATTCCATTAAAAATAATTTGCTGCAGAGGAAATAAATAGTATTTGCTCCAAACAACCACCAATCGATGGGATGTGATTTGCTTAAATGCAATTGCATCCAACGGAAGGAAATTAAATCAAAGCTATGCAGTGTGTTGCAATTAAAATTCATCCCTGAGAATCAGGTCAAAGTTTAATTACTGCCAGAGAGGTTTTATTTAGCTTTCTTGAATATATTTATGCGTGGGACAAATTAGTAGCCCTTGATATCCTTGTGTGTAACACTGCCATTGATGGAACGTTTCTGCTGTGATTTTGCACACATTGACCTACGAGGTTCCTTCCAGCTCCACTTTCTTCTGTTTTGTGATGCTTTTTGTCATGACAGCCTGTAATTGCTTCCCTGGGCTGCCGTGGGATGAAATCCTGGGATTCCCGAATGCTCAGTGTCTTGGTTTGGAAAGATAGGTATCCACCTGGGAAAGCTGGAGTTTCCCTTGGAATGGAGAATGTAAACCCTTCACCCTCTCCAAATTATTATAATTTTGCAATTAAGGGTCTTCAGGCAAAGATATGGGAATAGGAATAACAGTTACTTACTAGGAATATTAACAATACAAATGTAGTAGTAAAAAAAACCCAAAACAAACAAGCAAACAAACAAAAATCCTAGAAGCCCTGACAGAGTCAGAGCTACAACCTGACACCCTGTTGGTCAGGGTGTTGGAAGCAGTCCAAAAGTGAGTCCTCCTGGAGTGGCAGATGTGGTTCTGTTGGAGTAGAGATGATCCTGTAGAAAAGGGTCCAGTGATGGTGAGAAGGGTCCAGTCTTCCTCTGGGAATCCAGTGGAACCAGATACCTCGTGTTCCTGCATCTCAGTTTTTATCCAGGTAGGAATGGTTGGCTCCCCCCACTGGGTGGAGCATCTCACAATGGATGATGGAATGTGTCCTGTCCTTGGTGAGCCTTAATGGCCCATTAGCAGAAGATATCCCCCTGGAGGGAGGACAGGCAGTGAAAGAGATAAGAAACACTGCCCCACCTGGTTTTAACAGCTGGCCCATTATCAGAAGGCATCCGCCCCCTTCCCCACAGAGTTACAAGAGATAAAGAAAAAAACATCTCCCCAGCTGCTTTCAACAGATGAAATAGAATACACATTTTTGGTTCCATAACCCAAGACACTCAGCTTCCTTGAAGAGCACAGGAACTTCCTGTTCTGCTGCCAAACACTCAGAGTCACTTCTCTCTGCTCCCTCTTCCTGAAGAGCAGAGACGAGGATTAAAGGGAAGCTGTTTGAGCATTTTGGAAATGAATACAGCTTTGTATCGGTCTCCTGCCTGTAACTCATCCTGCCTCAGAGACTTCCAGAAAAAATGCCTTTCTCTGTGCAAGGGAGGTCATTTATAGAACCCAAATTTGTGCCTTTTCTTGTGAGGGAGGATAAGGGTTCTGGTGTCCACTTTCAGCACTTGTGATCTCAGCTGGAGCAGCTCCAGAGAGATTTGCCTGGAATTTGTTCATCAGCAGATTTTGGAAAGGGCTTCATCTCCTTTGGATGACATGGGAGCTTCCTTGTGAATGATTTGTCTTAAATGAAACACTGAAAATAACCCTAGTAAGTGGATTTCTCTCCTCTGGCTCAGAGGACTGGTTGAGATTTAAGTTGCACAAAGCTAAGTGCATTTGAAAGAATATTTTTCTTTTTGCTCCCATTCACTGTTTGATGAAGTGAAGTGTCCACTGTTGAGGAGGTGAAGCCACCTCCCAAAATTTATATCAATGTATTGTTTTCTTCTCTAACTGGACCAGACCTTGAAAACTTATTTCAGAACCACATTAAAGGCCTGAAAGAAACATTACTTTCTTATAATCTGTAAATTGTGGTGTGATTAATGTAAGGTACAACTAAAATGAAAAGGGAACATCTGAATGCACTACAGGAAAAAATTCCATCTGAAATTCTTCCTCTAAAATTCATTAAAAATCATTGCAAATAAGAGACACCTGGAAAACATTTCAGTGTTATCTTGACCAGAGGGGAAAGTGAATTCAGCTCTGGTTTAGTGGGAGATGGGTTTTGTCATGACTCACAAGGAAAAGAAAATCACAAATTTTGCCTGTAGTTTGTCCCCTTTAATTTTACTTCCTTTTTGCGGTGATTTGTTCACTTTCTTCCTCTTTTTTTCCTCTCTTGATCGACAACTTACAAAGCAAGGACTTGGCTTAGATCCCACAGAATATCTTTGAGGAAAAGGAGAAAAAAAGGTTTGAAGCTTCATTCAACTTTTGCAGAATTCTGGAATCTTTTTGCGTTGCAAGATTTTAATTGAGGCTTCAGCTCAACACACCCAAATCAAATACTGGGGGAAAAAAATAAATAAAAGTAAAAAAGCCCCAGCTTTCCAGACTTCCTGGGTAAACTGACACTGTAAAAAGCAACTCTGGGTCAGACTGCACTCATTAGTTTTGCAAATTAGTGAGCTCAACATTACACCAGCTCCAATGAAATAAGGTTAAAATGTGTTGGTTTAATTAGATTCTTGCCTGCTATTTTTTATGGAAAGTATCAAAATATTAACAAAATCAGATAAACTCAGATTTCCCCCAACCAAATTGCACAAATTAACAGGGTTTTGAAGGTCTCTGTAAAATCACTGAGCACCACAGGGATGTGAAGGTGGGGAGAAATGTTCTCCCACTTTCTGGGATCAGATCAAGTTTGTGAATCAGATTCATTTCTCCTCAGGCCTGAATCTCACATTTCTGGTGGTTTGACACTCATTATCATTTTCTGTTAGCATTTGTCTCCCTGTAATGAGCTGTGCTGTTCTGAGGGAGATGTGGTAGGCACAGGAATGATTAACATAATAAAAAGGCAGATTTACACTCCTTATTTCCTCCTGGTTGGCCTCAGGTCTACCTCAGACAAGATTCCTGTTGTGCAAAGCTCTGTAAAAACGTGGCACCAGAAATGAGGTCCAGCCAGAGAGCTGAAAGAAGGTGGGAAAGGAGTTGGGAAAACTGAACTGTGTCAGGAATTGGTTGGGTGAGAGATTCTCTTTGATTCAGGGATTTGTGGGGTTTCCCTACTCATCCAGGTTCAGTTCTTGTCTCTGAAGATATCTGTGTGGGCACAGAGTAAAAAATAAACAGAGTAAAATTCACTTTTTTGATTCTGTGATGCTGTGAGAGATGAGTGGTTTAAAGCCCATTCTGCATCAAGGGGAGAAAAAAATTGACATTGAATAATCTAATCCCCCCTTTCCAGCTGCTGCCACGCCTGTCAGAATAGACAATCCTAAATCCTCTGTGCCAAAAGGCAGGGAATCATGGATTCATAGAATCATGGAATCACAGTGTGGTTTGTGTTAAAAGGGACTTTAGAGATGATCCAATTCCAATCCCTCTCCCATGGGCAGGGACACCTTTGACTAAAGCAGGTTATTCCTGGTTTTATGAGGTTCCATCTTCACTCAGGGGCAATGAAGGTCCCATGGTGACTTTTCCAAAATCCCTTTCAGTATTTTCCTTTAATCTCACCTTACACAACAGCAAGGATTGTGTATTTCTCATTTTAGCCCCTCTTAGATTAGAGCCACAAGGCTCAGAACCACAAAAGTATTTACAAGACAAAGGATTTCAAAAGGGATTTAGCTCCTTAAACAGGAATTAAGTGTACAAATACTTCTCTGGGTTTCTGAGACTCAGATATGGCAGCACAAAGTGATTTATGAAGACAACAGAGGCTGGTTAATCGAAGAGACAGCTGCTCCTTTGGTTTTTTGTTTGGTTGTGTTTGGCTGTTGGTGTTTTTTGTTTGTTTGTTGGTTGTTTGGGGTTTTTTTGTTGTTTTTGTTTTTGTTTTTTTGTTTTTTGTTTTTTTTGCGGGTTTTTTTGTGTGTGTGTGTGTAACTTCCTGGCAAAGATTCATCCACATCCATTCATTCTTTCTTCTGCCCTAATCTTCTTTTCCTTCTTTTTAGGATCATTCCAGCACCGCACTGAGCAGTGGCAGTCTTTGCTAGCACCCACCAATGTCAAGGAAACATGAGCACAAGAGAGGAAACAGGAGTTCCTGTATTTATTGCACCACATGTTCTTGGAGATCTCCCAGTTTATGCAAAACCAGCCAGATTTTGCTGTCTTTTGGGGACTGGAGCTCCTGAAAAGTTCTAGGAGGTAAAACCTTGAGGAGACCCTTCTGCAGGAGGCTCCAGGTGCACCTCATCCATGGAGCACATCCCTCATCCTTGCTCTGGGGTCTGGGGGTTGGCAGGTCCCAGAATATTTCTCTTTTCTGATCGATGTGCACATGGAAACCACCTTGGATCAGTCCTAGAATGGCACAATCCAAGAGCACATCCATAGCCTGGTGGCTTTTCAGCAGCTTCAACAAATTCACAAATTAAGGGCTGCTGCTGAAGGCTGGATGTTGTTAAAAAGGAACTTCCTTTAAACAGTGGGAGAAAAACCAACCCAGGTTTCATTTCAAACCTTGCAAAGCCCTTCTGAGAACCTCATCTGGCCTACATAGCTCAGAGCACAAAATTTTGTCTCAGCAATATCCACAAACTCTCCCATTTATTTCTCTTAAACTGCATAGAAAACTTTTTTACTCTTTCTTTCTTTTTTTTTTTTTAATAGAGGAATACATAATTATCCCCCAAAGAGACTAATTGATGAGAGAATTTATCACGTCCACTGCTTGTCTGCTCTGAAGGTTGATTTAACCTCATGATTTAAGATGTACACCTTGAATTCAGTTCTAATTTCACTGACTTGAATTTCCAGCCACTGGAACTTGTTAGGCCTTTTTTTTTTTTTTTTTGCTTGACTCAAGAGCAGCATCTGATAAGTAATTAGAAACTGTAATCGAGTCATCTGCTAAGCTTCGTTGCACTTCACTGAAGAAATCATGTTCCTGATTATCACTGAAGAGCTCATCTTTCAATTTCAGATCAATCTCCCATCATATGTCCAAGCTATTCCCAACAGCTTCACAATTAATTTTGTTGCCTTTTGAAGAAAAAAAAAAATCTATTTATATATATATATCTTTTCTCTGACCATGTTTTCTATTTCACAAGCTGTCTTAAATTATAGTTTTTTAAAAGCAGGAATAAAAAAAAAAAAGTCACACACCTTTGGTGAAAAAAAGAGAGCAGGAGGTTGGGATATGCTAAGGAATGACAGTCTTTGACCTAAAATAAAGGTGCCTAAACACAATGTACTAAGGAACAAGAGATGGGAGACGTCCTTCGAGAAAGAGGACATTTTTCCCCATTTCCAGTTTTTTTTTTCTGAGCAGGATTTATCCTGTTTTTTCTGGATGGCCTGATGAGCAGCTGCTTTGCTGTTTGACCTCCCAAATATCTGTGCTGTCCAGAAAGGTGTCTCTGTTCAGATCCCTGAGAAAATGTGGACCTGTAAATCACAGGAGTCCAACTAAATAACTCTTTCCCCACATTAATCATATCCTAATTTCACATTATAATGTTAGAATTCTTCAGCTTTTATGCATATAACAAACCCCCAGTGATTAAATAGAGTTCAGTACTAAATTGCATCTGCATAATTGCTTTGTTCTTCTTTCTGTCTAGTTCTGTGATGCACTCCACGATTTTCAATTTTCTTCCCCAAGAAGATGTTGTCACCAGATGAGTTCTGGTGGATGAAAAAAATGTGTTTATCAATAATTCAGATTTGGTTGATTATTTGATACGTCCTGTAGCTCAGCTGTTTCTTGAGGCTGGGCAATCTGCCTGCATGACCTATAGGAATGCCCTAAAGATTTCTCAGATCTACACCTTCCTCTTCCCATCACCAAAGATGATTTTGACACCAAACTGTGCTGTTTTTCTAAGTCAAGGTGGCACAATTCCCTCCCACCTTATTCTTCTTTTCACCTGACCCTTCTTGCTCTGTGGTAGACATGGGGACCTCACACATGTGGGGAAGGAGCTTTTTTCCCTTCCCTTTTCCCCCTTTTAATTATTGTCTCTAGAACACAATTCAATTTACACATCCTCTCTGCTTGTTTGGCTTCTACCTTTGCAGCTCTCTGACGACAGATTGATAAAACTTGACCTTAATAGCATGAGAAATACTAACAACACTCAGAGCTTTGCAACGTTTTTCTTTCTTTGGGTGTCAGATACAGACTAAAGCTGACTTTAAAACACCGACCCTTCCACTCCAGAGAGTAAGAAACCCCGACTTCTACTATAGAAAAATTCAAGCTTGATTTTTTTGGGGGGAGAAGGAATATTTTTTCTTAGCGGAATAAGGCAGCGGTGCAAGAGGCCACCAGGGGTCTTGTGAAATCTCACTTCTTGGAGAGCTTAAGGATTTGATTACACAAATGCTTGGAGGCTGGATGAGGAGCTTCCAGACATTTTGTCCAGCTTGCAATTTTGGGATGGGGAGCTCTAAATGTAATTCAGAGTCAAGGTGGAGCCTTTGCCTGGAAATTCAATCATTCCTATGTCCCAAAACCACAGTTTATCACTCCATGAATCCCACTCAGGTTTTCCCATGTTTTCTTCTCATCTGTTCCTTGAGGTTCAGATCTGGTTCACACCAATTCAGACCTACCCAGCACCCTCCCAAATCGTTTTTAAATCCCACTGGCATTTTACCAGCACTCTGAAGGTGGTGAAGGGAAAAATCTCCTGTCTGGATAGTGAAGAGATCCAGAAACCTCCCACCGATAAGGGCAAGAGACAACAATGCCTGGGGTGATTCAGAGTTGCTTTAGGTATTGAAAACTGCTCTAAGATCTCTCTGAAATCTTTTCTTGATTCCTCCATGAGCTGTGTGCTTCTGACGTAAGAGATTCGGCAAAGGAAAAGTAAATGATTTCTCTGCCCCACCCTGGTGTAGGTTTGAACCTGAGTTATCCACAGAGAGCACAAGGAGCAGCTGCACCATCATTCCCAGCCACAAAGATTTGAACAGACACAGCTCAGCCTAATAATAAATAGGAGAGTTTAGGGCTAATTATAAGAGGCCTTTTAATTTCCATCTGGAGTCACAAAATCAATGGAAACTCCTTGCTTCATTAAATAATTGCAGTTGCCAATAGCTGGAGCTGGTCCATTTTCAGATGTGCTAAAAACCTGTTTATTTAGTGGTTATCTTGCTCCAAAGCCTTTTTTTTTTTTTCCCCCAAGGAATGAAGCCACAAACCTGCAGAGAAAAGGAGGACATGAGGAGGAGGAAGAGCCTTGGGCCGATGTGAGAGAAACAGGGTTTGAGCTTGAGCTGAGCTGTGTTGTCCTCCAAAATTCAAGTGTGATGGATTCCTCCTCCCTCCACCTCCAATTCTCCAGTATTACATGGAGAGATGGAGGCAAAGCAGCCTGTCTTGGGCTATGCAACCAAAAAACGTTTATTCTATTTTTCCATCTGTTGAAACTGGTTGGGGAGATATTTTCTTTATCTCTTGTATAACCCATTCCTCATAATTCCAGGGGGGAGGGTGTCTTCTGATAATGGGCCAGCTGTTAACACCAGGTGGAGCAGTGTTCCTTAACTCTTCCACAACCTGTCCTCCCTCTGCAGGGATATCTTCTGTTAATGGGCCATTGAGGCTCACTGCATGACTGAAAACATTACATCATCCCACTGTGAGATGCTCCACCCAGTGGGAGGAGCCAACTGTTCCTACCTAGATAAAAACTGAGACTCAGGAACACCAGGGATCCTGGTTTTCCACTGGATTCCTGGAGGAAGACCGAACCCTTCTCACCATCACTGGACCCTTCTCTCTCAGGATCATCTCTACTCCAATAGAACCACATCTGCCACTCCAGGAGGATTTATTTGGACTGCTTCCAACACCCTGACCAACAGGGTGTCAGGTTGTATTTCTGACTCTGTCAGGGTTTCTAGGATTTTTGTTTGTTTGGGTTTTTTTTGTACTACTACATTTGTATTGTTAATATTCCTAGTAAAGAACTGTTATTCCTATTTCCAAATCTTTGCCTGAAAGCCCTTAACTGCAAAATTGTAAAAATTTGGAGGGAGGGGATTTACATTCTCCATTCCAAGGGAAACTCCAGCTTTCCCTGGCAGATACCTGTCTTCCCAAACGAAGACACAGTTGTGGTTTAATGGGAGAAAAATTTGGTTCCCATGGCCCAATTCATTGTGTGCGTAAGAGCAATATTTGAAAATGAAGTCACAAAGATTATTCTGGTAGCCATGGACTAAATAAGATTCTGGAGGTGAAGAAATGAAGCAAAACCTGCTTCAAAACCACTTTTTTTCCTTTCAAAATCTGTTTTGTGTACTGGGGAAAAAAACAAAAACAAAAACAAAAACAAACAAACAAACAACCAAAACCAAAACAAAACAAAACAAACAGACAAAAAACCCACAAACAACAACAAAAAAACCCAAACCAGCAGCATGTCTTGAAAGTCCTCAATTCCTCCTCTCTATACAAATCTGTCTCATCATTTGTTATCTTTCTCCTATTGACTTGAAGTGCTCAAAATCCATTTAGTCTATTCAAAAAATCCAATTGGATTTGTGTGTTTCTGTAAATTTTACCTTTCCAGGATAGGAGGAGACAGTAAAATCTTCAAATAAAGGTTGGACTTTTGGTTGCAGATTGGACTTGGGGATCTTGGAGGTCTTTTCCAACCTTGATGAGTCCATGATTCTAATAGGAGCGAGCAGTGGATTTAAGGAGATATACTACAAACATCTGGAATTTGCTATGATAAACAAACTCCAAGTCTGCAGACTGATAATTCATGGATAAATTTGATTTTTTTACCCCTAACTCCCAGGAAACAGGAGTTGTGGAGGTGAGCACCACCAAGGGGAATGGCCTTCAGTGAAAGTGAGAATAAAATTTAGTTCCAACCTTAAAGCAAAAATCGAGCTGTCCCAGACTGTGAGATGTTCTGGCTGGAAACACTCACTGGTGGCTTGTGCTCATTCTCTGCTCTCATGAAACCAAAATTCTTTGTGAAAATGACCAATTATGGAGCTTCTTCAAAAATCTCCCTTTGCTAATGAACAGCCTGATGCTTCCCTAAACCAATCCAAGCTGCAATCTGTTCTCCTGCTGAGCTCCAAGCAAGTCATCAGGGTTTCTCAAGGTGTTTACACTGAATTGTAACAAAAATCTATTAGGATTAAGTGACAACTGTAACAAGCTGAACTGCCTGGCAAAACGGACAGCAGAATATATCAGCTTTCCCATCTCCCATCTAAATATTTATGAATCTGGTTTTTAGCAGCACCAGCTGGCTGGGAGCTGCCTGAATATGTGGATGTCTAAAAATCTTAGGTTCATTCCTTAAGGTCTGGATCAAGACAGACCCATGATTAGCTATAAGAAGGAATCTTTATTTTTGGGAATAAAATCTGGCAAAGCACTGGGCGTAAACAACATGAGCACTTTAATCAAATTTTGACTCACATATCTTCAACAAAAGAGAATGTCTGACATTTTCAAGGAGTAGCCAGGATGTGAGGGTGGAACCAAGGAAAGTCGAGGAGTGTCATGTTGGAACAAAACAGACAAGTGTCACCTTAGCATCAACATCTTGGAACAGCCAGGAAATATTCCCTGGCATGCAGCTTAAAATGAACATTTCAGTTGTTCCATTCACAGTGTGCCTAAGGCAGTCTGTAGTGAAGGGTATTATAGCATCTTTTAAAATACATTTCCCTCAGAATTGCTTGGCTTTGAGGGGACCTTGAACAAAAAAGTGGATTGGAAACAAAGAGAATTATACAGCTGATTTCAGCTTCTGTCTGAGCTGTTTCAAGTGTATGAAAGTGGAAGAGGAGACTTCATTCTTCCCCACGGGGAAGGGAATTTGCCAGCAGTGCTTGCAGCTGATGTTGGGAAGAGTGGTTCAGGACTGATCAGTGTTCCTCAGCTTTGTATTTCCTGTCCATCCATCTACCAGAATCTGTCATCTTTTCTGTCATGGTCCTGCTTTGAAAGGTTGGGGTTTTTTTTTGGTAGAGGCTTTTGGTTGATTCTACATGAGTTCACAGAATCATAAATTCATACAATAATTTGGGTTGGAAGGGACCTTAAAAATCATCTCATTCCATGCTCTGTCATGAGCAGGAACACCTCCCGCTATCCCAGGTTGCTCCAAGCCCCATCCAAACTGGCCTTGAACACTTCCAGGGTGGGGCATCCATGACTTCAGCAGATACAGGGCATATATTGAATGCTGCTGAGGGCAGGTGGAAATGAAGCTGCAAAAATCCACCAATATTGCACTCAAGAAGGAAGCAGACTGTGGGGACTGGAGATTGACAATAATACCCAAACCAGGGAGAAATCCAAGTGTATCTCAGACCTTAAGGAGCAGAAACAAATATTGCAGATTTGGGAGCATCTAAGGCCTGATAATAACTTGCCTTTTTTTATGTGTGTAAGTGACCAAGACCAGGCTGGATGAGGGTCTGGGCAACCTGGTCTAGTGGAAGGTTTCCCTGCCCATGGTAGGGGTTGGGAACTTGATCTTCCAATCCAAAACGTTCCACGATTCCATGATTCTATGTCTCTGTGCCTCTGTGGTTCTGTGACTCTGTGACTGCAGCTCTCATGTACTCTCAGGCCTGGGTAGTTCCAGGTCATGTCAGTCATGGGCTGGTGAAGTTGCCTCTCTTCTCCAAACAGTTTTTCCCTTTAAAACAAGGAGCTATTCTGCCCCCACACAATGCGCAGGAGGCCATAGGAGACTGGAAGATGAATTGTGTCAATCCCAGGCTGTCCACCCATCCAATCCTTGTGCTCCCAGCCTTGTCAGTCTCACAGGTGTGTCTGGACCAGATTAACTCGAGTTGCCCAAGCAGAGCTTGAAAATTGACCCTGTTCAGTGAGCAAGGGCACTCAGCCCTGCAAGGACAGATGGTGCAATTAAGGAGAGCAGCTCTGCTGCCACATTCAACATGGTCACCCTCACTTCCATATGTGTCCTGTCATCTGAAGAGGGCTGGAGGCCAGCCAGACATCCCTGTGTTTGTGTTTCCTTGGCAGATACCTCAGGAATAAGATTAAACAGCTCTGCTGGACCCAAAGGGTTGGGTCACCTGTGAGGCTGGTGATGAGATGGTGACCCTCACCTCCTGCAGACCAAGCAGCCTGAATTTGTATTCACTCTGGGCTTGATTTCCCATCTTTATTGCTCTGTGGGAATTGAGGATCAGTGTAGATGAAGATGGTGTTCCTCTTTTTGATAGCTGAGTGGCAAACTCTCCTGTGCCAGAGAAATAATCAAGGACTGACAGCACAGAACAAATGTGCTGCAACAGCCAGGTCAAGGATAAGGGTGACGGACAGCTGTGGAGAAAGATGAGGATTTTTGAGGTTATCCCAATGGGATCCTGGGGTGCATTGGGAAGAACACTGCCAGCAGGTCAAAGGAGGTGACCCTGCCCCTCTGCTCAGCCCTGATGAGACACATCTGGAGTGCTCTGTCCAGTTCTGGGTTCCTCAGGACAGGAGGGACATGGAGCTCCTGGAGTGGGTCCAGTGGAAGGCTGTAAAGGTGATTTGGGACTGGAGCATCTCTGCCAAGGAAAAGCTGAGGGAGCTGGGGCAGTTCTGCCTTGAGTGGAGACACAGCTGAGAGGGGACCCCATCCCTGTCTGTCCCTGTCTGCAGGGAGGGCTCTGAGCAGGGCCAGGCTCTGCTCTGTAGGGCCCAGCAATGGCACAGGAGGGACAGGCAGGAACTGATGCCAGGAAGTTCCACCTGGACATGAGGCAGAGCTTCTTCCCTGTGTAGTGTGACCAAGCTCTGAACAGAGACCAGAGAGGGTGTGGAGTCTCCCTCACTGGAGATATTCCAGAACCCTCTGGACACAATCCTGTGCCCTGTGCCCTGTGCCCTAGGATGGCCCTGCTGGAGCAGGGAGCTTGGACCAGATGACCCCACTGTGGTCTCTTCCAGCCTGACCCATCCTGTGATTCCACGACTTTGTGATTTTGGAAAAATCTCCTGCTTCTCTTATTTTGGCCCAAATGAGAATGAATGGATGGACACAACCCACAGGCACAGGTCTGTGCCAGTTGTTGAACACGCCCACATTTCTCCACAAAAAATTCAGCAATATTTGACCAGCTGGTTTTTGTGCTGGGAAACAAATCTGAAAATCCAGTCTGGCAGCTGAAACCGCAGGAGTGTAAACAAGGGATGGAACAGTGAGATGAAGATTGAAAGGGATCAAACAGATCAAACAATGGTCTTGCCTGTGGGAAAATGAAACTTTAGGTGGGGTCAAACTTTGATTCAAAAATATTTAGAACCTGTGTGCTATGTTTCAATGCCACAGGGACAACTACAGTGAAGACCAACAGAGAAATTGGGAATTAGAAGCCTCTCGTATCATAATATTCCATTACATTCTCCCTTAATCTGGCTGGTTTGTTCATTTGCTGTGGTATGTTTTGGAAGTGATAAAGGTGTTATTTGAGGATCCCCAAAGCTTCCATGCTGGAAAGGGAATTTTTCCATTATCATTAGGGGAAGGAGGCTGGTGATTGCTCAAGAGCACGTGTAAGGGCAAGCAGGATGATTCAGGGAACTCGTGGTCTTTGTTGTGAGAAAATGTTATCCAGACATGACCTTTAGTTGGTTCACCTCAGATGAATAAAGGCACTTCCTGCCTCCAGCAGGTCCTGGAGGCACAGCCATGGGGAGATCTTTTCATGGCAGTAACTAATTCAGAAATAAGACCTAATAGGTGAAAGAAGAAGGAGACTGATAGAAGCCCCAGGAATCCTCAGGACAAATCACAGTGACTTATTTTGCAGCAAATGCCACCAAAGGCTCTCATACCACCCACCTCAGACAAGGGATGAAATGGTTGGTGGCCACCTCAGCCCAGAATGTGACTGCCTAGGACTTGTAGTGCATTAATGATCCTTTAGAAAACTTGATTTAATTGTCCTAAGGGTCAGGGCTTGGTGGAATCAAAGGTTGGCCTTAAAGCCCATCTGGTTCCAACCTTCTGCCATGGACAGGGACAACTCCCACTATCCCAGGTTGCTCCAAGCCCTGTCCAACCTGGACTTGAACACTTCCAGATATGGGGCAGCCACAGTTTCAGCTTCTCTGGGCACCCTGTGCCAGGGCCTCACCCCCCTCATGGGAAGAATTCCTTTCTCATATCCAATCTAAACCCACCCTGCTTCCATTTAAGGCCATTCCCCCTCGTCCCCTTGATGGCAGTTCTGGTGAAAATCTTTCAGACAGAAATCAGTTTTTGTTCTGACAATATTCTTGAAAGAATTTTAATGTTTATCCACAATTCACCTTGGGAGAAATTGGAGATTTTGCCTTCTCAGGTTTTTGGGTTTTTTTTCCGCTGAATTTTATTACCCAGCTGTCTAAAAGTCCAAAAGAGGTGAGGACAGTTACTGGTAAAGAAATGTATCTCTCCAAGATCTCCGTGTCTCTCGTTATGACTGGCACAGGGATTGAAACATTTATTGGTTTCCTGCTAGTTCAGATCCCACAATCCCCCATAACTCTTATTCTGACTGCTTTACAGATGCTGCCCTCTTCAAAATTCAGCCTTGAAGAGGGCATGTGTTGTTCCCTGAGATATTTAATGATTGCTGAGCCCAGGTAACTCTTCCTACCTGCTATAAAGTTGGGTTTCAGCAGCCATCAGCAAGAATTTGCAATTTAACGCCTCGCCAAGGCATTGTTTAATTGGCAGTAACTCTCTGAACTCAACACTGCGATATTGAGGAATTAGACAGGAGAACAATTTGTGGACAACAAGTAAGTGCTGAAGCCTCTTCCTCTTCTGCTGTTTTGTCACTTCAAGCTGTCATTCAGAACGGTCTCTCATCTCACTTCTCCTCCGCTGCCTCCTCTGGGTTCACCTTGGAAGGGCTAATTAGCTCCTTGTCAACTACTGCCTCCTCCTGAGCCCTGAAAAAGGGAGCTAAAATCAATTTGTCTTTCCAGAAACATCAACCAGGAAGGAAGGAGAAGGCAGGCAACGGAATGAGTGGCAGGGAATAGTGAAGCCCCTCAAAATAATTATAGGGAGAGCTTGAACGAGTTTCTATCAGTTTGATGAGGAGAGTCTAGACTGAATTATTCTATGCAAAAGAGAGAAAATGAGGCACAAAATGGATCTGCTTGTGGTAAACCATCAGCAGAAAGAGGAGTTTGTGGAAGTTTTTGTGGATAACTCCCCTGGCAGTGCTGCATTCAGTACTTTGGTCCTAATTGTGGGTAGGTCCTTCCTGAGTTTGTGAGGCCTGAACTGCAAAGGCCACAAAGAAAGGGGATTTCTGCTACAGAATCATGGGATTAGGTAGTTATTAATGTTGGAAAAAACCTTCAGGTCCAATCTTTGACCAAATCCAACCATGTCCACTAAACCATACCAACAAAGTGAATAATCTAGAAACCTGAGCATCCCAGATATCCACTATGAAAGGCAGGATCCCCAGAGAAGACAACTTCCAAAAAAAACCCAAACCCTACTAGTGGTTTTTTAGTTTGTTTGGTTTTGTTTTAAATTCTTGAGGAAGTTTTAGCATTGCCACAGTATTAGAGTGATTTGGGTTGTTGGATTCATCTTGGGGAACTCTCTGAGGTCAGAGAATTTTCCAGTTGTTTGGGGAAAGAATTTTCTAAGAGTCCTCAGACAGACTGTATTTTTTTAGGGAACACAAGCAATTGGCCATTCCAAGAAAAAAGGCAGTTGCGTTTCATGGGATGCCTTATATATAACAATAAAGATTCATTTTTCTCTAGGTGTTTTGCCTCTGTTTTTTCCTTCATTCTACGAGTCCTTTGGGAAAGTCACTTCGGGAAAAAAAATAACTTTGAGGAAATTGCTAATACTGTTTAATACCTGGCTCACCACATCCAGGAAACCTGCTGTGCTATTGCCAGTGGATTTGAAATGGGTATTAAGTCCAATTTTTGAGATTTCTGCTACTGGAAGTCATTATTCTTAAGCATAAATATTTTCAGAGTGGATGATTTTTGTGCAAATTAATTACTTGTTCCCATATTGTTTACCACAGGCCCGTTTTCCTCAAAGGAAAACAAAACCCCCTCTTTCCAAAGGCTTCTAAACAGTGATAATTCATATTTGGCTTTTCTTGGGCTCAGTTTGTTGCTGGGTTCAGTTAAATCTCAGGGTAACAGAACTGTTCCAGCTTCAAAGAGCAAAATCTTTGTAGACGCTCCCAGGGAAGGCTCCAAAGCCAAATGGGAATTTTGAACTGCTCTGCTCTGTCTGGACCTCGAGGCAAGGCTGCAGGCAGGATTTTCTCCCAATTCTGACCTTTCCTGGTCACAGATCTTCAGGTGCTCTTCACCTTCCAGCGGGTTTGGCTGTAGCACCACAGTCCGTGCAAGGAAACTACAAAGGGTCACATCCATCCACCCCTTTCCCAGGTAAAACTTTTTCCTGTGTCTTATTTAGATTATTCCGTGCCCTATTTAGGTACTTCCACAATAACTTGCAAAGTTGGAAAGAAAGAGACAGGGACATTGAGCTCATGTAAGATGCATGGCTGAGTTTGTGAGCAGGAATGGAGATTGCCCCACTTATTTCCTCTGGAGAGGTTGAAAGTGCCTCACACCCATTTAATCTTATTTTTAACTCTAAGTGGGTGCCTGAATTGCATCACTTTCAATGGGAAATGAAAAGGGTTTCAGTTTCCTTGCTGAACAAGAAGGAGTCAAGCCCAAAATCAGGGCATTAAATTTGAAGGAACTGACAAATGAAGGATGGGATTTATTGTTTTCTGTTTCGATCATTTGGCTTATTCCCTGGATGTCACCCACTGAGTGTGATACATAGGATAGATCCTCATCATATTTAAGATCTCAGACTGGGCAACCTCCAAAGGCTGTTGGTTCTGTTTTCATCTTTTTGGAGTGCCTGAGGAGCCTCTGTAATTTAGGCAGAATATCTGGTACAAACCCATACTTGGTGCACTTTCAGTCTCCACCACTCCATCTTCTCTGGGACAAGAATTCCTGAGTGTATCCAGAGTTCTGCCCTGAATCCAGGCACTCTGTTCACCTGCCCCCAGGTAGCCTCAGTCTGTCCTTCTCCTTTTTAGGTCCCACACATTCTCCTAGACAGATGCCACCTCAACTTGTGTAAGTCCTGAGACCTTCCTGGAAGTCCTGAGACTTTTCAGGGTGAGATCCCCACGAAGACCCTAAATTTCACATGTCTGCAACAGATGTATCTTTATCTGAGCCAGCTGGTCGTTTTCCCACCGTGGGCAAAGGAGGTGCAGTCAAGAGAATCAGAGAATTCACCCCGTGCTTCCTCTGGCCAACCCAAGGACCCTCCTCTATGTCAGGATAAGATGAATCATAGAATCGTGGAATGGTTGGGGTTGGACCTTGAATCTGCATAGTTCCAAGCCCTCTGTCATGGGCAGATTGTTCCAAGCTCTGTCCAACCTGTCTTTGAACATTTCCAGGGATGGGGCAGCCACAGCTTTTCTGGGAAACTTCTGCCAGGGCCTCACCACCCACAGAGGGAAGAATTTCTTCCCAAAAAATCCAATCTAACCCTGTTCTCTCTCAGTTTAGAGCCATTCTACCTCGTCCTATCATCCCTTTTAAGAAGTAAAGGACAAAACATTTTCTCCTGAATCTCTTCATCACTTTTGGGAAGTCCATGACTTTCTTCCTTGTTTCCTTGACATGAAAGATGTAGACATTGCCTGTTAAGAAACCCTGCCCATATCCCTGCAAAAGAGCAGGACTTTCCAGACTCCTGGAGGCAGCTCCCACTCGTTTGAGCATGATGGGGATCCCTTCGAGAAGGAATTTTTAAGGCTTCCAGGGATGGTGACTACACCACTTCCCTGGGAGCCTGTTCCAATGCTTATCCACTCTTTCAGGGGACGTGGAGAGCTGTGAGACATCAGGGCCAGTTCAGATTGGTCATAAACCAACCTCTGACAGCTGTGGTCCAGCTCGTCTTTCATTCCCAGGGCAGTGCAGCAGCTGGATGGAGCAGGAGGCTGAGCCCTGTACAACTATAACTTATGCCTTGACATGCAGGGAAATCTGTGTAATTTATGATTCTTCTGCTGCAAATGTGGCCTGTCTGAGCAGGACCCACTTTTTGAAAACTGAATTTCCTGAATGACTTTGTAGATTATGCTTTCTCCAAACATTGTGTTTGGTGTCTAAACTAGAAAGATGTCTTTTGATTTCTCTTTGCTTTATTTAAGTTATGCTAAAATATACATTTTGCATGGAGAAGGAAAAGTAAACAAACAAGGCAGCACTCTCAAGGAATATTCCCTGGCTGCAGCAGCTACTTCAGAGCTGGAATAACTGGAATGTTACAGTTTCCCTCCTCTCAAAATCTGATCTCAATTGAGAATGGGTCTCAAAATCTCCAGATCACTCCAGTTTCATGCTATTTCCAAACAAGAAATACTAAAAAGATAGTGATTATTGTTTAATAAATAGATATTTGATAGCTGTAATGTGGCAGTTTTGCCAGCTCCAGAACTTCATGATGGTTTGTACTCATAATGCAGAACATAAAAATACTCCTGGTCTAAACACGTGAACCCCAAACCTGTTCACAAAGCAAAGAAAACCCAAAACCATCCTGGCCAAATGGGTGAGCAGCCACTGCTAGATTTTATAGCCACCTCTTTGTAAGATGTCTGTACCTTCAAGTCCTTTGTTACACATTTTAATCTCAAATTCCAGGTAATAATGAAAGATTATCCCTCCTTGGTGTATCCAGAAAAACTTTTTCCACTCTTTCCCTCTCACCACTTGGTCCAACCAAGCAAACCCACCCTGATCTGAGAGATTCTTGCCAAGAGCAGCAGATGGGAGGTCACCAAATGTGCTATGTTTGCAATCTTTTTTCCCCCCTCTTTGGTGTTATCTTTCCCTTTTCTAACATTTGACAGAAACCAGTGTGATAAAGAGGACAGGAAAACATGATGGTGTTCAGGCCTCTTTGGTGCTGCAAATATGAAATTTTATGGTGCTGGAAAGACAAAGTTTACTCTCTCTTCCCCTCTCTCACCTCCATTTACATTATAAATCCCCCCCCTTCATGTATAAATTGAGGAGTGTTGCTTACCAGTAACCTCCTTCCTTCAGAAAGGTTTTCAGCTGCCTTGTTTAAAATTGGATATTCACAAACTACCAGGAGGTTTCGTCTTATTTTCTAAAGGTGTGTGAATAAATTACCACAAGTGAGGTGGAGCAGGCAGCACACGGGGACCTGTGAGTGGGAGGTGAATGCCACAAGCATCCTCTCGTGCTGTGCTCTGATGTTGGTGCCCCACAGCTCATCTCTTAGGCTTCCATTCCAACAAAAACTGGGATTTGTGTTACTATTATTATTATTATTATCATCTCTTTTTTTTTCCTGGTAATGTTTTGTAAGTTACAGCAACAACACGATAACAGCCAGCTCAGCCTGTTCAACAATATGTAAATATTTTCCTATGGGAAATGAGATAGAAAATTCATGTCCACGGATTTCAAAAGGTCACTTAGGCAGCAGTGTTTGAGCACCAGCAATCTGCATCCCAGCTGCCTCTGGCAGTAATTCCTGTTTAGGTGCTTACCAGGCATGGAGAACATGGGAAGTGAGGTGTGTAATGGGGATGGCAGAGGGATGGAGATGGAGGACAGGAGACCCAGGCACCAGACAGGAGAGGTGAGAGAGAGACACAGCAAGGAGGGTTCTTCAGACACAGAATTTGGTGGTCTGAAGTTATGGTAAAGGCATTTCCCAAAATGCTCTACAAATGTCGCTGTTGTTCTGTTCCAGGACATTTTGGGTCTCTTGGAAAAATCACAAAATCATGGAATGGTGTGGGCAGGTGGGACCTTCAAGAGGCACACGGTGGCATCCTTGGGGTGTCCTTGTGTAGAGCAAGGAGCTGGACTTGATGATCCTGATGGGTCCCTCCCAACTCAGCATATTCCATGATGCTGTGATTCTGTGATCATCCAGTTCCAACCCCTGCCACGGGCAGGGACAACCTGGGAGTGTTGAAGGCTGGGTTGGATGGGATTTGGAAGCAACCTGGTCTAGTGGAAGGTGTCCTTACCTATGGCAGGGGGTTGCAACTGGATGATCTTTAAGGTCCTGTCCAACTCAAACCATTCCATGATTGTATGATCTTTTTTGTGGTTTCCCATGGAAGAGGAGGCTTTGCACAGTACGTCCTGTGCCTGATTTATTTTAAAAAACGCTTTGCTTTGCCAGGTTTCTTTCAGCTGACACATTTTATTTTCTTCATTGACTCTGATTTACATTTCCTACTCAGGCAAAGACTCATGCACATCTTTATGTTATTCATCCTTTGTCTTTAAGGCTGTTTATTTCTGATCAACTGCCATCAGCCCTTCTGAAGCAGATTGAGAAGATTAAGAGGTTTGAGATGACAAAAAGAAGAGTCTGTCAGAGAGAAAACCTTTAACCTTCTTTAGCTGGGTGCAAAATTTTGGCTTGAAGGAGGTAAAATTAAAGTGGGTTTGTGTGTGCGTGTGGTTGGTGTTAGATCCTCTCCTCTACATTTCTGAGTGCTGGGGAAGTGGAAATAATTCTTCCTGAATTTGCAGGGATCAATGCACAAAGAGACACAGACCACTGAGGGCTGGTCCTGGGCCACAAGAATGAAGATGGGTGGAAGGTGCTGACACACAGACTCAAATACCTCTGTAAAAATCATTTAAAACATCTCTGTAAGATTAATTTTAAGGTTTTCTTTAAGCAAGTCCTGAACTTGGAGTACCTAAGAGAGTGTGTTTGAACAGTGTGAAAATGTCACAGCATTTTGGGGGATACAAATCTTTGGTTTTCCTCAGGCCCTCTGGCAAAGCAAAGCACAAAGGACAGAAATCCCACGTCACTGAAATGAGTCATTACTGCAACCACTTTTGGGCTGGGAAGTGGAAGCTCAGACTTGCTCAAAGTGAGGAGCCCAAAGATCATTCCAGTAACCAGGGTGAGTTTGATAAAACCTGATTCTCCCTTCCTAAAGTCCTGACAAAGAGCTTTTACCTCCCTCCATGTAAGTTTTTAAATAATGTCAATATTGAAACAACATCCAGGTTTTCCTGCTAGGTTTTTTCTCAGGCTTTTTTTCCTCCCTCTCTCCTTTTCTCTCTTGACAAAGGCTCATTTGGTTTATTAAAATAATGTAATTGAACTTCTAGATTTTCTTTTTTTAACTGAGGTAAGGAGAGGAGAAAAAAATCTCAAATTTATGACCTTTTGCCTTTAGGAGGGAAGTATAGAAAGTTGCAAGTCACCTACACTGGAGTTGGGATTTCATCTTCTATCACACAGATAATGTACCACAGACTGGGCTCAAATATTTTCCTGTACATGGTCAATTCCAGGTATCAGCCTTTCGTAGCACATTTTTTCCTGATAACCACTTTGCACTGAACATTCTCCAAGTCCCTCTAGCATGGAAAATGGCTGTGTAAGGAAAAGATGTTCGGCATAGCTCAGAATTCTTAATTTTTTCCTGATAAAAAATAAGTGCTGCCTCCACTAGAATGTAGTGGCTCCATAGGAAATCATGGACGACTTAAGAGCTCCATGTTGTGTCCCAAAGTCTTTCCAAGCTTTTATTTTCCATTTATAAAGAACACAACAATTGAGATTAGGTTTCTTCCCAAAACCAAAGGATTTTTCTATCAAACATGGCATTTTTCTGCAGAAGGGAATTATTTACAGACACAACAATTCCTGAAATAACTTAGTGTTGCAATACGATACGAATGAATGACACTCACACACTGAGATGTCCAAGGCAAAAAAGAGGAACTTTATTTACAGACCTTGACACTTATAGAATTCCAACAGTGACCATGGATTGGAGGAAGAAAATTGTCCTCTCCAACCACACTGGTCAACCCAACAGTTGATCAATTCTCTCCTCCTACAGAAAGGAATGGAAAACAATCATTATTTACATGAAAAGTGCGTGAGAAACTCCACCACAAAAGGTAAACACAGAAGGCTGAAGGAACTTTAGAAAAACTTTAGAAAAAACGGAGAAGAACAGAGCAACAACTTAGTGCTTGCAGGGATGTGCCTCTGTGGGTGCACATTACAGCCTGACCTCAGTGTGACCTCATAATCCATAATTCCCCTCCTGCCTCTCATCCTGTCATCATCCCGAGGTGGCTTAAATGACACTCACACTGAGATGTTTAAGGCAGAAAAGAGGCAGTTTATTTACAAATTTTAACATTTATAGAATTCTAGCAGTGACCACGGATTGGAGGAGAAAATCTTCCTCTTCAACTACACTGGGTAACCCAACAGTCCATCAACAGTCTCCTCCTTATGAGAAGAATGTAAACATGGTTATACTGTTACAATAACAAGAAAGTTGTTTATGTAAAATCGTGTCTGACTCCATTGCAAAAGGTAAACACAGAAGGCTAAAACAGAACTTTAGAAAAACTTTTTAGAGAGGCAGAGGAGAACAGCAAAAACCCAGACAACAGGTTCTGACTGCAGATCCAGGAGCTGGTGTTCCAAGGGCAGAGAGCCCAACACTCCCATACCCTGAACGGTATGTGGTTGGTGTTAGATCCTCTCCTCTGCATTTCTGAATGCTGGGAAGTGGAAATAATTCCTCCTGAATTTGCAGGGATCAATGCACAAAGAGACACAGACCACTGAGTGCTGGTCCTGGGCCACAAGAATCAAGATGTGTGGCAGGTGCTGACACACATACTCAAATCCCTCTGTAATCCAGATGTAATCCAAATACCTCTGTAATCCAGCCCTTTGCTCTGGATTGGGAAAATCCTGGTTTGCCAAAGAATGACCCAAGCACATGGAGCCTGATTTGCTCTGTTGACAAAGGGGGAATGCAGGGAGAGAGGTTAATTTGAATTTGAAAAGAAGAGAATCATTTGGTGCTAATCCAGACTCCCTGATCCTGAAATGAGATATTTGGATTTCAGTGTCAGGTGCCCATCCTGGCTGGCTGCCTCCTGCTGACTCGCTGGGAATGGAAATCCCTCTTTGCTTCTGTCCTGAAACAGGCATGGAAATGCTTTCCAGTGCAAAGCCAGGGAAGAGCTAGAAGCTAGGAAATCTTCCACCTTTTATTCCATGGGAGATTTAAACCTGTTCCTAGCCTGGATCCAGCCTGTGATGACACTGCAAACCTGCTTAAGAGCATTAGTCAGAATGCCAGCATTTATCCACTCAGCAATGACTCCTAATTCCCATTTCAGGCAAATCCCCATCTCTCGCTGCAGCTTGATTACAACGGTGATTAATTTGAAAGTCAACATATTTACCCAAAATACAACATCATTAAAAAGACTAAACATAAACCTGCATATTTACAAATATCTTAACTTGACGTGATTAAAACAAACAGCCTCCTCTCTGCTTGTTTGGATCCAGGCAGATGAGCTTCTCTTCCACCTTTATATTTTCATGTCAATAGATGGCACTAGTATTTTCTCAAATTTTCAGTACAATATTAGATTTCCTTATGATACCTCCTGCCCTCACTCGGATTTTCAAAGGATGGAATTGCTCATTTCCAAGGGGATATTTTATCCTTAGTAAATATATAATATCACTCCAGTTTGGCTCTCAGCAAGTAAATCTTTGCATGCTTCATAAAGCCTCAATGCCACGAGAATGATTTTTTCGCATTGTAAAAACAAAATTAATTTAAAGTTTTCATTTCCATACTGATGGGAGAGTTCATCAGGAAAAAAAATCCTGTAGGACCTCTGTATAGGGTGCCTTAAAAATCCTATGGCTTTTGCTCCATCATCACAGTGAAAACAGAAAGCCATTGCTCCTTTTCAATTATACTTTTATTTGAAGAATGAGCAGTGGGTTGCATGAAAAGCAGAGATATTAAAAACTGTGAATAAGATTCTCAGTTTGTTTTACTCTACCCTCACAAATACAGGAACTGGTGAAGCTTCCCTTTTCACACCAGCTCAGCTTCTCTAATTAGAGCTACACTTTAGTAAAACATATTTTAACATTCTAGCAGATGTTCTTGTCTCTGGCAGTGCAGAGTCTTCTTGGATTAAAACAAAAATTCAGCTGGTCATCATCATCCTGAAAAATTTTAGTTTCATTTGGCTGTGCTTAGAGAGGATTTTGATGTGAACATCTCCTTCAGGGTGGAAGAACCAATGGATTTGGATATCAAAGGTAACAAGAGTAAACAGGGCACAGATTCAGTTTATTACCAGAGAGATTTGTAGGAGCAGTGTCAAGACAAAATGAAAAGGTTGCTGTCCCACTTCCCCAGATGTTCACAAAAGTGATTTCCTCAACTTGTGAGGTTATGGTGAGGATAAAGATAATTGGAGGAATTATTTTCCTATTTCATAGAATCACAGAATTATTTGGGTTGGAAAGGACCTTAAAGACCACCTCGTTCCAACCCTTCCACTAGGTCAGGTTTCTCCAAGCCCTGTCCAACCTGGCCTTGGAAACTTCCAGGGATGAAGCAGCCACGGAATTCCTGCACAACCTGTGCCAGGGCCTCAGACCCTCACAGGGAAGAATTTCTTCCCATTATACCATCTAAATCTTCCCTTCTTCCTCTTCAATCCCCCCTTGTCCTGTCCCTGGGGTGCTTTGCCAAGTGTGCCACACATTGGGCAGAATTCAAAGGGAATTTCAGAGAATCCATCAGCCGTGGATCTAATTAATAAACATGCAAATCTCCTGATATCCACACATTGCTCACGCTCCCAGGCCACACAGATTCAGGCAACAGCCACAGGTTAAATCAGTGGCAGGTCAGTGGTGGGAAAGTTCCCCTCGTGTTGTTCTGAGATAACATCAGGTGGTGACGAAGGAATTATGATGGGAACCCAAAGGAACAAGTGAGACCTGGACCCCACGAGGTTTATTCTCCTCAGATCTCTGCACTACCGACAGATCTGTTTAACTCTGGCAGGTAATTGTCAGCTGGCCCAGGGCAGCAGCATTTTGCTGTTGCAATTTTATGCCTCTAACAATCGTGGTGCCTCCATTTACGAACACAGAACTAATTAACATGCCAGCTAAAGCACCTGGGTTTTGACACAGGGGCAAGGAGAAAGTGCAGAAATCAAACCAATACAATTAATTATGTTTGCTTCTCGGAGCAAGGCACTGGTGTCCTGGGATTTTCTGCCTGTCTTCATTCCCTTTGTTCATCTTCCTCCTTGGTAATAATGCAACACTTGTAGAAATTAATTTGGTGGAAATTGATTAAAGGTGGACATTGTTTGCCCAGGAAGGTAATTGTCTCTGACACCTGATGTTGCACATAGAGATGCAGGAAGGTGCACGTTAAGCTTCTCCTCTCGAGTGGAAAGTGTAAGGAGGTGAATCAAGGGGGTGATCTCAGCCAGAAAACATGGAAAGGAAGAGAAATAAAATGAAGGTTACATAGGAGGAAAGTGAGTTCAGCAGCAGAACCCAGAAAGAAAGAGAATTATCGTACAATCATAGGATCAGAGAATGGTTTGGGTTGGAAGAAAACTTTAAGACTGTCCAGTTCCAACTCTCTTGGGCAGAGACCTTCCACTAGATCAGGTTGCTCATGACCCTTAGCTCTTCCAGGGATAGGGCAGTCAGAGCTTCTCTGGAAAATTTCTTCAAGTGTCTCTTTCCCTTCACAGGACAGAATTTTTTCCTAATATCTGACTGAATTCTACCCTCTTTCAGTTAAAAGTCTTGTCCTGTCACTAATTCCATAAACCCAAAGAATTATGCCTGCCAGAGCCAACTCAGCGAAAATCCACTCACACTTGAATATTTGGGTGTAATTTCTGGGCATTTTTATTTCCTGTAATTAAGAGTTTTGACTCCAGTTTATGCAGGTAAGACTGTCCAGGGAATAGGCCAAACCCACCTTGTGGTTCCTGCTGTAACAACTTGAATGAGAACAGGAATTTATTTAGTTATTTATTTTTCCAGCCTGTCTGGAAAGGGGGTCTTAGCAACCTGGCCTAGTGAAGGTGTCCCTGCCCATGATCTTCAAAGTCCCTTCCACCCCAAACCATTTGAGGATTCTATGATTTTTCCTTCTTATCTTACACCACCAGATTATTGGTAGAGGGGAATCTCTCCAGCCAGATGGTTTCCCTGTTGTCCCATCAAGGAATGAAGATCTCCAACCTCCTCCATCCATTTCTCTGCCAGTGGAAGTCCTGGATTTCAGCTCAAACCAAGGACTGCTCTGTGCCATTTGACATCTCACCCAAGAGCTGATACTAATGGATTTAAGCCTGGAAGTCAAGGATTATGTTACAGACAAATCACTAAGCCATGAACAAGAAAATGGGAAAATAAGGGAAGTGATAATGGAAAAGCACAGAGGGTAAAACCTAAGTGCAAAATTCCAGAGAGGGAGTAAGAAAACTCTGTTCTGATAACCAAGATCCTAACTGCCTAATAAAACTTTAGCAATTTTTTCCATTATTAGTGGAGCCTGAGATCATAAATGAAAAAAATCATAAATGAAAAAATCGTAAATGAAGAAAGCAGAGCAAAAATCAGAAAGAATAAGTTGGGAATGCTGCAGCTTCATGAGGGATTTAAGAAAATTTGCTCATCTCTCTCTAATATCATTTTATCTCTCTATTTCTTTAATATCGATTCTTTTTGTCAACCAGACAAATTATTCTGCAGTATTTTTAACACTTTTTCAGAGCACCATCTGTTTGCATGATAATTTCCCCCAAGTCCTTATAAGGGCTGTAATAATCCCTTCATGTTAACTTTTATTATTTGATTTCCAACTGCCTTAGCTCTGAAGGAGCAGCATGGGGAAATGTGTGTATTAACAAATAGCAGTTCCCCACAATTCCTGCAGAAATTAATCATAAAAAAAGGATTAAGTTTCAACCACCTCCTCAGGGCACAGTATTCACACAGGTGTGGGTTGGAGTCATGAGGATGGAAATGCAGAGGAAGAGAACAAGCACAGCCTGGCTCCAAAATAAGTTAAACTTGAATGTTTGGGAAAGAGTAAGAACAGAGCAGGCAGAGATGATGCATCCTCAATTTTCTTCCATTTTCCAATAAATTTTAGTTCCATACCTGAGATTGTTGTAACTGGCTGATTTATTAATCTGCAAAATCTTTTTTGAGTGTTCATTCAGCTTCAAAGGATGGCTTGAACCCAAACTGCTGTGTTGCAGCTTTTGCTCTACCTATTAAATTGTCTTTATTTCAGCTTGAAATTTTCACAGGTTTTCCCTTTTGGTTCTCTTCTCCCTCCTGAGGAGGTGAGAGTGAGCACTTGGATGGTGCTGAGTTGCTGGCTGGGGCTAAACCACAACAAAATCTTTTAAAAATCATGTCCTTTTGTTTGTTTTTTATCTGCCTTCTTGTCATTTATTCACAAGTTCTGGCAGAAGGGGTGGTGAATGGCCAGCCCTAACCCAACTTCTCTAAAGGCTTCTGATCTTCCAGCAGCAAAAAGGGGGACAGAGATCTCTCATGGAAAAGACTGGAAAGATGAGATGAATGGAGCTGAAGAGTGTTTTTAAAGTTTTAACGTATATGTTTATATGTGCAATAACCTCAGATGGTTGAGGCAATTAACCATTCACACGTCCCATAATATCCTGTCAGAACAAGAGGACATTTGGTGTTGCTACAATATTCAAAGGGGTCCTCAACCTTCAAAATTACCCAAACCCCCTTCCAAATAGTTCTCCCTCCTCTCTCAAGGAAGATAATCCTAAAAATACATCAGACCTGTGCTGAGACCAACAAAATGCACCCACAGGACATTGCTGCAGCATTTTCCTCTGTCATACATGAAATTAGGACCACGTGCCTGGGGTGATTCCTTGTTGGGAGCCAAATTTCCAACATCTGTGATTGTCCCCACACTTGGGTAGCAGAACCTTTGATGTTCACTTTCCAATATTGGATTAAACATTACATGGACACTTTGCCTTTCAGATCCCTTTCGCTGTACATTATAAATTTGCCTGCTCTGCAGAAGAGCAGAACAAGGACTTTGTTCTTTCATTCCAGCTTTGATACAATGTCAATAGATAAGCGTGTATTAAAACTTCAAGATCATTTTATTTAGACTTAATTCAATTAAACTTTTTTTTGTGCTTTTGTTGGCAGTTTTCTATTAAGGTCATTCAGTCCAACTTATACTTAAAAAGAAATAGCTGCAGAGTCCTGCTACTTCACACAGAGGAGTGCTTCAAGTGCCAAAGTCCAAGGTGAGTCAAAGAGAACTGTTCAGGTACACCCAGGACATGCCAGGAAACAACCAACCCCAGCCAAGACATTGCTGCCAACCCCAAACAAAGGTTCTTTTGTCACTGGATTGTTTTATCTGTGTCTTCTCTTTATATCATGCCCTGCTCAGTTGTAGAGAAGGGTGGGACTGCACTGAGCTTGAGAAGTCTCAGCAGGAGACTTGGAAAACTCCCAGTGCTGTTGGGAGCAAGATCCCAACAGCACTGAGAGTTTTCCAAGGGGCAAAATTCATCCTGAGTTTTAAGAACAGCAAATATATTTTTGAATCTACGTGAAAATCATCATCATCAAACACCGTGGTGTAGCAATGCACCCCCCACTCCCGAGTGGGCAGTTCTGTGTAAGGAAAGGGTTTCTGTTTACCTTTGGACATTTTAGGAAGTTTAGCCAGAAAGTTCTGTGTTTTTCCTCTTTTTAATTGGCTCAGTGCCAGGAGAGGCGCACCTGTTGGCCCTTGTCACTTGCTTGCCAAAACCTGTGCCCCTTCCTATTGGCAGTTCACCAATAGATCCATCCTCGACCATTAGGTAGGAAATGTGGCAGAACAAAGGGTCTAGTGGCATTTTCAGGGTGTTGTAGCAGGTGTAGGATCTGTCCTTACACTGTGCTCGGCTTTGATCTTTGTTTGTTGTTTTGTATTATTTTCATTATTTTATTAAACCTTTTTGAGTTCCAAGGCACACCCGATCATGCGGTCCCACTAATTATTATTAATCCAGCCCTCCTGAACAGGGCTGGACCCTGGGAGAATATGTGGGGCTATCCCACACTGTGGGAGGAAGGTTGCTTTACAGGAACACAGAATGAGAGAATCACAGAATGATTTGGGTTGGAAAGGACCTTTAAAGGTCATCCAGTCCAACCCTCCTGCAGTGAGCAGGGACACCTTCAACCAGACCAGGTTGCTCAAAGCCCCATCCAACCTGGCCTTGGACACTTCAAGGGATGGGGCATCAACAACCTTTCAGGGCAACCTGTTCCTGGGTTTCACTACCCTCATTGTAAAAAAAAAAAAAATATTCCTTATTTCTAGTCCGAATTTCCTTCTTTTTTTAAAGTTTTAAACCATCACCCTTTGTCCTGTCTCATCAGTCTCTGCAACAGCTTGTCCCTGTTTTCCTCATAGGCCCCCTTGGAGCACTGAAAGGCTTGTAGAGAATCCAATACTCCCCATCTCAGAGCCCACCTTCAATCAGATGTGAACAAGGCTAAAGAGTTTTGCATTTTGGACGGGATCTAAATCCTGGAAGATGCCACCTGGTCAAGAATAGCAAGGAAAATGAGGGTATGAGGTGTGTTTGAGGCTTAAACATATTTTGAAATACACCACAATCACCCAGAATCAGGGAATTACTAAGGTTAAGAAAGACCTCCAAGATCATCAATTCCAATCTTTGACCAAACACCACTCCAGCCTCAGTTTTGGTGGGACCGTGTACTGGGGCTTAGAAATCCCTGGGATATGGAACACATTGGAAAAGGTTTTACTGCAACATCAGCAAAACCAGGAATCCTTGGCTACTATCCCAAGTAAATTAACACTTGTGCCAAGTGCTGACCTGTCTGTAACAAAGGACTCTGAATCTGCCATAAAGTGTAATTAATTGGATGGAAAAATCTCCCTGGATTTTAGTAGGATCTGCTTCAAGACCCTCAGTGTGAAGGAGAGGTCACTTCTGAAGTGACCTATCAAGGCCAAAGCAATGTCTGCACACTCTTGGCTTTCACTTGTCCCAAGTCTGAAACTGGAGCTGGCAATAAATATCTTTAATTATTAGTGGAAATCCTCAGTGCAGTGATTTTGGGATGTTCCTGCCAATAGACATTTGCAGTGTCTGTCTCTGCAGAGGCATTTCCTGTTTACTCGTGCAAATTTCTGCTCCTGAAAAGATTCTCTGTAGTGATGTGAAACCAGGAATGCCAAGAATTGTGCCGAAGACCAAAATCCACAGATTCCATAGTCCAGACACTGACATGTTTCAGACATCTCCCCATCCTACTTTCTCAATATCCTAATACTTTTTTTTTTAATTGATTTCTCTTGAAAAGAAGTCACTCTGTGACCTGAATGGAAAGCAGAAATGATAATACCTCACCAGTAGCTGACTGCAGGCAGACAAAGCTCATGAATAAATAAATAATTTGGGTTTGGATAGATAAATAAATTGGTATTGGATGAGATCTCACTATGTCAAAGCTCTTTCAGTGCTGTCCTTTCAAGCTCCATTTAAATCTCTCTTAATGAGTTTTAAAATGACCAGAGAGATGTTAGAATTGATGGAGAGATGCTGTTCATATTAGAAAAATATATTTTAATTCTATTTGTAAGAATAGACAAAAAACATTGTAAGGTGAATGCCAGTTGTGTTCAGGATTGACTCTGAGAAATCTTGTCAACTCCTTCTCTGAATATATTTTTTTTTCCCAAAATATGTGCTTCTTTGGAGAATGAGGAGTAACAAACAGAGAGTTTGCATGAAATCTTCTTTAAAGAAAATTATGGGACTCGGTGATCTTGGAGGTCTCTTCCAACTTTTATGATTCTACGAAAATGGGTTAAAAGAAGGCTTCCTCAAAAATGTCAGATGTCTTTGTGGTCCTCCTGGTTCTGGAGTGGGTGAAGTAGAAGCTCCCATCTCTACCACAGACTGTGTTAGCACTATTTCATAAATCTCTTTAGTTAGATTATTTCTCTGCAAAGTGTTTAATTGCCACTCTTCTGCCATTACAGCCAGACTAGCATATTCCTGAGATATTTAGATAATTCATTACCAGACTGCTGAAGACTTCATTTCCTGGAGTTTACATGGATTTTCTCTAATTTTATCATAGAATCATCACAGGAAGGCTTGGGTTGAAAGGGACTTCGATGTCCATATGGTTCCAACCCCTCTGCCATGGGCAGGGACACCTTCCACCATCCCAGGTTGCTCCAAGCCTTGTCCAACCTGGCCTTGGACACTTCCAGGGATGGGGCAGCCACAGCCTCTCTGGGTAACCTGTGCCAGGGCCTCACCACCCTCACAGGGAGGAATTTCTTTCTACTATCCAATCTAAATCTGTCCTTTTTTTTTAGTTTAGTTTGTGGATGTCATCACCCTAATTCCTGTGTGTGCTGTAGAGATGGAACTATTGAGAAAGGAGTAGCTTTAAATTTCTGCAGTTTATTATCAAGATCTATATTGCCTCTTCTTGCCAGTTTAGCATCTTGAATGCCCCCACACATCAATGCCAAGAGAAAAGTTCCTACAGAAGAAAGGCCATCCTGTTTTACATTTCCAAGTTCACCTGTGAGGTCCTGTTACACACAGATTGAAGCATGAGATGCAATTATTCTGGAGCCAGGGAAAGGTAATAGGATGGCTCTACCTGACCTGACTTTGAAGTGTGGTTAAAACCACTTAAGAGCAAGAAGAAATGTGGCTCCCTGGTGCTCATTTTCAGGGGTAAAAAGTGAATCACAGAGTACAGCAGAAAAATATTCTCTTATCACCAGAAGTTATTCAAGGATTTGATGGAGATGTGCAACAGGGATGTGAACTGCAAGATCAAGTGATAGATCCAGGGCACCACGGCTGAAAATCCCATTGTGAGCTTCTTAAAATGCTGGGTTTTTCTTACATGCACAGAGCACTTTCGAAACCTAAAGATGGAAAAAGCACTCAGTGCTATTATGAAAGATTCCTCAATAATTGATTCACTATGCTAATCCTTCTCCAAAATCAACCTACATTCTTCTTTCAGTCTCTGCTGCTCAAATCCAATCACAAAAATGGGGAAAATGAACTGCTTGCAATCAGTCTCAACAGGGAAAAAATCCCCAAAATTCTCTTTCTGGTTGTTTTTCTTTGTTTATTGATTTGTTCTTAGCATGTGGTTACAATTATTTTTTTATCTCCTTCTTTGATAATTTCCATTTTTTGCTCAATGGGATTGTCTTCTGATATTTGATATTTGAAAGCTGATCTTTTCATTTCCAGATTTCAAAGGGCAGGAATGACCTCGATGCAGGAATGTGGTATTTTTCCAGCCCAGTCTATTGGTGAAGTCCTTTTTCATGTAGTCAATTTTTCAGCACTTTCGTACCTGTTGACCACACCAGGATCACTGGATTTCCAGTGATAGAATTCCTGTAAAATTCCATCATGTAGAAACTTAGTAAATGCAGCCAGCTCTCCTTCAGGGAGAAAATAAAACCAGGAAAAAAATAAAACCCTTCAAGCCACGTTATGTTTTGCCATAGTGAATCAGACCTGTGTTCTTCCTGTCCCTGGATTAGAATAGCAACTTTAGGAAAGGATTTAAATTTACCCTTGGAGAGATCAGAGGGAAAACCTCATCCAACGTGGAGATCTAGACAATAGACCACACTTTGGGTATCCTTGCTTGTTCCTTTTTTTTCCCCCAGATTTTCAAACTGAGAGAAAAGCCAGTATTTCCCTTGCTGAGGAAGCTCGGCCATGGAAAAGGGAACATTTGACTCCAGAATTCAAGCTAGAGACCATGAGTATGTGAATTATAAAATCACAGAATGATTTGGATTGGAAAGGACCCTGAAGATCATCTCATTCCACTCCTTGCCATGGGCAGGACATCTTCCACTATCCTAGGTTGCTCCAAGCCCTCTCCAACCTGGTCTGGGAAGCTTCCAGGGATGGGGTGTCCACAACTAAAAAGGCCACAAAATTTTTCTGGGGAACAGTGATCACAGCCTTGAGAAACCCATAAAACACAGCTTCCACCTACAGCATGAGGAAGGTTGGGCTGGCAGCCACAGCATCTAAAGATCCTCTACAGCAGCTCCTGAGCACCTCCAAACTCAACAGAAATTGCTGTTCTGCAGAAAAACGAGTCCTAACCACCCTCAGATCCATCACATCTTGATCAGTTTGAATTCCTTGGCCTCTGCTGCATGTTTTTTTTTTTAATCTCATATCTCATCTCTTCTTTAATTTATGAAGGAAAAATCACCTGCCATGTCACTCAGGGAAGGTTGTTTACCCCTGTGTCATCCCACGCAGCCTGGTCTGCACCAGGGACATCGGAATGGCAGTGGGAATGAGGGAAGCACATTCCTCTTCACAGTGAGGGAAAACAGAATCCAAAGACAATAAAGGCAGGATGAGTTCTCCCTGTCTTGTGAGTCTGAAAGTCTTTGATTGGAAAAATAAAAAAAAAACAAAACAAAAAAACTCAGCTGAGTTTAATTTAATATTTACCAAATAAAATCCAGGCGAGCTCTTGCTGCTTGGTTGGCAGAGCAATGGCTCAGGGATAGAACAGAAAAATCACTGAGGTGAGACCCCCTTCAATGGCACTCTGAAGTCCTGTACATGAATTGTCACTGTTGTCATGTTTAAAGGCAGTGGTGTAGATCCCACTTCTCATAATTACTCTGCAATAAAGCAAGAGCAAAATCCCATTTTTCAATTGTTTCGTCTGCCGGTTGAAATACTCCCAGCATCTCCCACTTTCCTCAGTTCCTTCAAGCAATCATGTGAATTTCGAGGGTTTAATTGCAACTTGGAGACCGTTTTGTAAGACCAGAGGCCATAAAACAAACCTTATCAGCCTTGGTAGAGACCCTACAAACAGTATTGTGGGTTTTGTGCCTTCAGGGGGAGGGAGAACGGAATGGTTTGGCAGGGGAGAAGAGAAGGGAAAGAGAGGCTCAGAAAGCAGGTAGAACATGAATAATTACGGAATAATTTAGGCTGGAAAAGGCCCTTAAGATCATTATTGCACCCTGTAAAGATTCACAGAGCGTGGAAGCTGCTCATCGTGAAAATGCAAATGACTCGCTCTGATCTGAAGAGAGAGCAAAATATAGTCAAGGAGTTGCCAGGGTTGACAGGAGAAGAGCAGAGGAGCACCTCACACAACCAGTTTAAAACAGGCACTGATTTTCATTTTAACTCAACTGGCGTGTGAGGAAGGGAGAGATGTTTTGATGGGAAAAGGGGAAGGAGGCATTAGTTGAAAAAGGAAAAGGGAAGAAGTTTTAATCTCGTTGATATAGAAAGAAAGGGATGTAGCAGCTCTTTTTTCCTGACCTGTGATGTTGAGCAAACCTGAGGGGCACTCCACAGTCAGACACACAAAAAAAATTCCCAAAACTTATTTCTCAAGTGAATATTTGCTTTCAAACACGACCCCAACTGCTTTAGGATGAGTGGGACTTTGAAGAGACCTGTCTGAAGGGCCACCCTCACACAAAGGACATCAGATGGCCATTGTGGGATGAAAATGTGGGCAACCAGATTTTTTTTGGGAATTAATCTCTGAATTTCATGGCTCCCATGCTTTCTTGGGGTGAGGAAATGGTTCAGACAATTGTGCACTGCCTTGCAATGGGGCAGCCACAAAACTTGGCCACCACACCAAGATTTTAGGGGAAACTAAGTTCTTTTCATTATTAGGGAAAACAAATAAGACTTGCACTTCTACACATTCAGGTTAAATTATAAGAGTAACAAATCCCCATTCTCCCACCCAGTTCCTTTCATCCTTTGGGAATTGGCTATTTTATGGCAGAAATATCTCCATGGATTTTTGTATCTTTCTTTAACAATCATAATGACAACTGCCAGGGAGTTTTCCAGTTACAGTGAGGCCATTTGCCTGATGCTGCTCTGGAATATTAAAAGAAAATGAAGTCGAAGGGAGCTGATGAATGAAAGAAGAGATAAAAGGCCTCAGACATGGGAAATAAAGGAAAGAACTGCCCCCAAAATAAAACCCAGGTGAGTTTTTTGCTTTGTTTTCTTTTATGATGGGCTTTTTTAGGGGGCAGAGGACAATGCTATTGAGATTACGTTTCGCTAGAATGGACCAATCCTGATCATAAAATAGAGCCTTCATCTCAAAGAGACTGACAATCAGCAAATAAGCCAAGGAGAGGCTGGCACTTAATTTCCTCGTTATTTCTTAAATCTTCTTTTGGCTGGGGATGAATTCAGCTGCTGCACCACTGTGATATTTTGGGCTGCAGGGCATGAGGGTGTGGAGCCTCATGGTGGGGGGAACCACCAGTTTGGAGGCAGTGGATAATCTCAGGTATTCCCACAAACTTCTGATTTTAGTCTTCTAAGCCACCAATATCTCATCCAGCAAGGAAAGGAGGGTTGGGAACATCCTCTTCATAAGGAAGGCAGATTATTACCCCAACCCATGGGGGTAATTATTACCCCAATCCATGGATGGATTTCACTAGGTTGCCTGTCCTGGCTGGAATCTTCCAGGCAGCTTCACACTCTGTCCTTGGTTTCAGTAGAATTCCCATAGTAAACCCGGAGCTACATTTAATTCCTGCCCTGTCAGAGAGATGCATTAGGCCTTGCAGCAGGGTCTGCTCTCTCATTTCTTCCAGAGAAACCCTGCAGGTCTATTTTGGGCAGCCTAAAAGGAGCAGGCAGCTTCATCAACTCGCTCATGATCGATTTGGCACTGAACAAACCTGTCAGGAGATGCAGTTTACTGTAATTAATACTTCCTGGAAGACTCCTGAGCTCTCCTCCAAAGGCTTGGAACTCCCCTAGTGCTGCCCATTTAGTGGCCTGGATGAGATAAGCAGAGGCTTTTGATGCTTTTATGCATTCCCTGAGTCAAACCTCCCACCAAGTGAGCATTCTGACTTCCACAATTTTCCTTTCCAAGTTTCCAGTGGGACATCACCTCCTTGCAGGTTGTCCTAGGGATTTCACTGGTCCAGGCTCCTGGTTCTGTCTGGTGAGAAAAGGCAACAGCAGAACTGGAAAACCTCTGGATTCATTTTGCCAACAGCTCAAGGTGTAATCAACCTTTTTATTTTTTAGTCCTTTCCTAAAATGCAGTCTCTTGCACTGGTTTGTTCTTCTACTCAGTTGTGGGTTTGATGTCTTGAGACACCTCTGTGCAACTCTCATTTCAGATGGGTCATAATTCATTGGTTTATTCTTCAACTGTGATTTTTTTCCCCTTCTGTTCTGGCTTCAGGGACCTAAACCATCATCCAGTCCAACTGCTTGACCAATTCAGGCCTCGCTGAAATTTAAAGAGCATTTTCCAAACGAGTCTTAAACACTGGTGGACATTAGGCCTCAATTGCAGGATCATGGAAACATTTAGGCTGGAAAAGACCTTCAGGATCATAAAATCCAGCATTTGACCAATCCCCAACTTGTCACACAGCCCAGAGCACTGAGTGCCACATGCAGTCGTTCCTTGAACCTCTCCAGGGATGGGGACTCCATCACCTCCCTGGGCAGCCCCTTCCAATGTTCAACAACTCTTTCCATGAAGAAATTCTTTCTGATGCCCAACCTGAACCTCTCCAATTTTCTCCTCAGGTTCCCTCCTCAGCCCCCTTCTGTCCAAACTGCACAAACCCAGGCATTTAGTTCAGCAGACCACCCCAGATCCTACAGGTGGAGCAACAAATCCATCTTTCTAGACCTCAGTTCAGAGCCATGAATAAATGCAGTCCTGGAAATCACTCGGTATCAAGATTCTATCCAAGCACCTCTCAGTCTTGACCAAGGAATTACTTGGAGGATGCCCATACTCAACCCAACTCCACAGATTTTTGGGCTGTGAAAGCAGAACCTCCACAGGGCTGTGCTATTTCTCAGGCAGACACTGTCAGTTGGCTTCCTCTTGTAATTCACTGCATGTTCCTAATAAAGAAAATGTTCTTGTCATGAACTAACAACACTGGGCCAAATCTATGTCCAGGGGAACATCAGGAGTGTGAAAAATCCAAAGCATCTGGCATGTTTCAGCAAATTACTGGACTGTCTCAGTTTTTCTCTGGGTTTTTATTATTTTTTCATTAGAAAAATATTAATAACCAAGCAGCAAAAGGACACAGCATGTGACTGCTCAGTCAGTTGAGGAGGTTTTGTGCTGAGAGAACTAAAAAAAGGGGGATAGGTTTGCTCGAAGCCAGAAATTTGAGATCACTGGAATTTTAATAGGACAAAAAACAAGTTTCAAACAGCTTTGGGTCTCACCTCAAAGAAATGAGAAACTTGTATCTCGTGTAAGCTCTTCAGTTTTGGGGTGGTGATGATGGCTGTCTCCCACCCATGGATGTGGCAACATAAGGACATGGAACTGTCAGAACAAGTCCTGAGGAGGCCACAAAGTTGATAATGGGACTGGAGCACCTCCCCTATGGAGATAGGCTGGGGCAGCTGAGGCTGTTCAGCCTGGTGAAGATTGTGTGGAAACTTCCCAGCATCTTCCAGTCACTGAAGGGGCCTCCAGGGAAGGCAAAAAGGGACTTTTCACTCAGAACTGGAATGATAGGACAAGAAGAAATGGGTTCAAATTGAAAGAATGGAAACTTAGGTGGGATATCGGGAAGAAATTCTTCCCTGTGAGGGCGGTGAGGCACACGTTACTCAGAGAAGCTGTGGCTGCCCCGTCCCTGGAAGTGTCCAAGGCTGGGTTGGATGGGGCTTGGAGAAACCTGGGATAGGGGAAGGTCCCTGCCTATGGCAGGGTGTGGGACCTGATGACCTTCAAGGCCTCTTCCAACTCCAGTCATTCTCTCATTCCATGATTCAGTCATGAACATATTGATGACAAAACTCCCACAACTTCTCTTTCTGGGTCTTAACTTCTGTATTTCCTCTATTTCCTGGCTGTCTCATGCTCACAACTTTTATGGGCAACGTTTTCCCCTAGAGTCCTGTCTTGGGAAGGGCTGCTTTCTTCTGGCAGCCTGAACCACATACATTCAGTTACTCCTCCAGCAAATCCAAGATGCCAGGAAATAAAAACTTCATCAAAAGATTCTCAGACCAAGAGACAACATCTCCAACATGGAAAGTTCATAAAGAGCAGAATGCTGGGGGCTGGGAGGGTCCAGTGGTGAGGAATCAGCTTTTTCACCCTTCTTGAAGCATCTGCTGCTGCTCACCGGAGGGAACAACACACTGGAGTAGATTGGACTTCTCTGGAGCATCTCTTCTTCATCTGTAATATCACTCCGAGATACAGCAACAATTTTCATGTTTAAATGCAGTTATTTCATAAAGATTTCCTTCTGCTTGCAGTGAAGTAAAAATTGCCACCTTTTCTCAAAGTTGTTTCCTGTAGCCCAAAGTTGAAAGTTTGGTCTCTCAGTTTAGGGTTTGTCAAAATGATTTTTTCCTGAAGGTGTCAGAGGGAACACACAGACAAACACCAAAAAAACCACTCCAAAACCAAAACCCAATAAAACAAACAAACAAACAAACAAAATTAAATGTGTGAAGTCCATAGGAGCTCTTTGACAATTTTTTTCTCCAGTTAACTTCTGGAGAAGTTTCCTCAGGGTTGTAAGTCAGACAAAGAAGAAAGAAAACATCCTAGTTCCAAAACCATACCAAGGAGTAAATAGAAAAGTGGTCCCTTGGAGACAGAAGATTCCTAGAAACTTCCAGCACTTTCCAGCACTAGACTGAGGTTTCCAGATCTCTGCTTCTCTCTCAAGCTGCCCAAGTGGTTCCTCACAGTTTGCCCTAGGAAAAAGGATTTCATATCTTTGGTTTGGCTGCTTCTGGGATTTGGCCTTTGCCTGTCCTAAATCCCATATGAAGCCTGTCCTAAATTCCAAATGAAGCCTGTCCTACCTGCCCTCCTCTACCCAGTCTCTTGAAGATCTCTCGTGTGCTCTGTGCTGAAGGAAGAATTATTTCCATGTGCCCCATTCCTTGATTCATACTCTGCTTTTTACACTCTTTTCCTGGAAGGACCACACTGGATAAGGAGCCCTTGGAATAACAGGTGACCCAATAAAACAAATAAATTCTTGACCTGCTGATATCAATTTTCCTTCATCCCTCATCCCATGAGGTGGAAATGCTGTGAATATCAGCATCCATCATTATTTTTGGTTATGTCTAATTAGTTCTTTCCTTCCTTCCTCATCCTCCCTTGCTGAGAACCAGGTGTGCCCCAAATCAGGTAAAGCAATGCAATGCCATCCCACAAATCCTTCACCCACTGCATGGGAACATAACTTTAAATTATTTTGGAATACATGGATATATTACTGGGGCCGGAAGAGCTGAGGTGGCTTTGAGAGGATTGCTGGTGACCTGCTAATTATAATGTAAATCTTAATTTTTGTTGCAGCACAAAACCTTACACAGCTGGACACACCTGAAAAGTGTAGCCAACTTTGGGGGAATGTGTGGTGCTGTTTTCTCTCCACATAGAATATTTATTCTTTTTTTTTTTTTCTGGGGATCTTTAGCCCTTCAGCTGAAGTGATAAATTTTCATTCCATTTGCTTTACCTGGTATTTCATTCAATCATGGCCCCTTGGCCCAAAGGACATTCATTACACACCTGCAACAGGGGCAGAGAAATGTCTGGGGTAGGAATGAAATGTTTCAGAGCTTGGTTTTAAAGTTGTCACTTCTGAGCATAACAAAGTTGCTGGTCATGGCAGAGTTTGACCAGTCGAGAAGTTATTATGTGAGTTTGTGGGAGATTTTCCCATTCATTGCATTTATTGTTTTTTCTTGACCTGCCTTCAACAAGATAAAGGAGTCTAAAGGCCTGTATTTTAAAAGGAAGGTATGAAAGAAGCAGAAAAAGCAGCATAACCATCACTGACCTGCAAGGAATCTCAAGGCTCCTTCACATGATGGAAGGACAGGGATAACAGGTTCAGAAACAGAAACTAAAAGGACCCAGAATAGCAGAAAGAAATAGAAGAAAGCACCCTTCTTTTCCTCCCTGGGCTGGAATAAGCAATGAATCAGTTAAAAGTTTTCAAAAGGGTGACATTTTTGAAATGTTTTTGAAGTATTACTAGAAAGGTGCTGTTTTCCAAGAAAATGGACTTATTTTTCTTTTTGATATATATGAAATACACCGAGCATGATGCAGCCAAAATGCACTCGGTGGAGAAGAAAAAGAGGGAAAGAGGTAACACAGCTCATGTTTTCTGCCAGACAAGGGGCAACACACACAGGGTGAACAGCAGTAAAAGGGGATGGATGAAGGACTAACAGCTTCCACCAGTCGCTCTGGAAAATCTACCCTGGCTGATATTGGGAAAATATTAAGATCATAGAGTAATCATCACAAAAAATCATAGAATTCCAGAATGGATTGGGTTGGAAGGGACCTTCAAGATGGTTTATTTTCAACCCCCCTGCCATGGGCAGGGACACCTTCCACCATCCCAGGTTCCTCCAAGCCTTGTCCAACCTGGCCGTTGGACACTTACAGGATCCAGGGGCATCCACAGTTTCTCTGGGTAACCTGTTCCAGGGCCTCACCACCCTCACAGGGGACAATTCCTTCCCAATATTCCATCTAAACCCACTCTCAATTTCAATCCATCCTCCCTTGTCCTGTCACTATCTGCCCTTGCAGAAAACCCCTCTCCATTTTATTTGCAGGTTCCCTTCAGGTGCTGGAAAACCACAATTAGGTCACCCCAAGGCTTTTCTTCTCCAGGCTGAACAACCCCAAATCTCCCAGCCTGTCCTCACAGCAGAGCTGCTCCATCCTTCTGATCCTTTGGTGGCCTCCTCTGGACTTGCTCCGACAGCTCCATGTCCTTCCTGTGGTGAGGACTGAACATTCTTGATATCATCGTCATCATCATCATCATCATCATTAATTAATTAATTAAGCCAGCTGCTCTGCTCAAGATCTGCTTCATCCTCTGGAAAAGGTTGTCTTTCCAGCATCTGTATCTATTCCCCTCTCCCATCCTAACCTTAAACCTCTTCTAACTGCACCCCTGTGTGGGAATCCAGGGCATTCCTTCGGTAGCCCTGGACCGTCAGGGACCTCGGCAGAAATGTCTAGGACCTGAACAACAGAGTTTGAAATCAGGGGGGTTTGGAATCCATACAGGGAGGTCTGGGATCTGTACAGGGAGGTTGGAGACTCTGGCATGGAGCCCAGGAAGACACTGGCTTTGACTTCAGTCCATGGGGAAAGCTTCCAGCACTGAGAGAGGAATTGCAAGCCACAAAGGTGTGAAAGAGAGCAGTGTAGTTTGTCACATTTGGGTTTTTAGAATGGAGGTGAGTGGGGACAAGATGGAGGATTCTGGGTGGTGCCCTGGGTTATTCTTCTTCATCTCCATCTTCTGCTGTGACGATGGCACAAAGTAGCTTCAGAGAGATTGGGTCAGAGTAGAAATGACAGATAGAAAAGTACAGATTGTAGATATTTGTGTGCAATTGTAAATAGTAAAGACGTAATAATTGGTGTAAGAGATGATGAGCCTCCATCGGAGGAGGAGTCTTCGCCTGATGCCCGAGCTGCAGAGACCTTGGCCAGGCACAGAGCAAAAGAAAAGATAAGAAACAATAAACAGAACAAGCAACCTTGAAAACCAAGAATCTGAAGACTCTGCTTTGTTCTTGGATCTGGCTTGGGGCCTCTCAGAGGGCAAAAGACTCTAAACCACCCAAATCTCGGGAAACCAGCCAACCTAAGACCCCTGGACTCCAGGCTGGGAGTGTCCTGCTTTTTCCTCACTCCGTAGGCAGCTAGGAAAATCCACGTGCTCGTAACCAACCAACACACAGCAGGGCCCAGCTGCCCAGCAATCCAGAGGATTAAGCTCCACTTTTAGATCAGGATTTCTCCTCCTGCTGGCAACCTTTTGATGGGTGCATTTCAGCCAGGTAATTACCTTGTCCCTGCTCTGAGCATGCATGGAAAACTCCCTCACCAGCAAAGCCACACGTTCACCATCTCTTCTCCACCTTTAAATCCCATTTTCAGACATTTCTTGTCCTTTACACAATCCCAGAGATGCCTCACGTAGGCTTTTGTTGCTCTTTGAAGGGCTGTGCACATCATGCCTATCAGAGCATTATCTTCTGCTTATCTGTCACGCTCCCTAGTCCCTCATTACTCCAGTTCTGGGCTGCTATAATTAGACTTCACATTTTTCAGACCTTTGTAGCAGTGTTTTAGTTCACAAATTGAGGAGTTCGTTCATGCCAGAATGTTTTCTTTCCTTATCAATTTCTTTCTTTTTTATTTTTAATTTGCCCAGTGAACCAAAATATCAATTATTTGTAGAGCTTTAATTTAGAGAAGAAATTAAGGAATACATTTGCAAGACTCTGCTGTTAACTATTTAATCTGCTTAACTAATGATGTGATGGATTCTCCATCCTTGCAACTATTAAATCAAGAACTTTTTAAACTTATAGTGGATTTTTCTTCTTTAGACGTTAAGCTTTAGCATTAGCCGGAGTATTAGATTTGAAGCACAAATTAGGACTGAAAACCCCTTTTTTCTATTTCAGGGACAGGAGGCCAGAGCAGGTAATCACAGCACTCCCCTCCAAGCATTCCCCTCTGCACCTGGAATGCAGATTACATCATTTTTGGAGATGCTATATCTTGATCAAGTGCTCCAGCACCATTTCTGTATGACCAGTAGACCCCAAAACTCAACTCCAGCCCTCTCTGACACCAATCCTAAGGGCAGGAGAGGCAGAAATCAGAATTTCTCCTGAGGAGCAACAAAAGACTGACATTGCCAAGGGCTGATCTCCACTGAGGGAGTTTCTCTGGGGAGCCTTTACTTTGGCTTTTAAAGCTTTCTCCTAAATTGAGAGTCCTAATGAGCCCTAATGCAGCAGCAGTCCAGCTGCTACAGGTGATTTTTCAGATCAGTCTCCCTTTTAATTCAAGGTATCAGGGCAGGCAGGGCTGCAAAATTAAAAATTAGCAGCACCTGTGCAACATTAACTTCTCTCAGAGGGTCTGGAGAGCTGTGGGGTTTCAGAATTGCCACAAGCTCCTCTGAGACAAACTCAGAGTAGGATTGCAGGTTTAGATTAGATATCAGGAAGAAAATCTTCCCTCTGTGAGGTCCTGACACAGATTGCCCAGAGGAGCTGTGGCTGCCCCAACCCTGGAAGTGTCCAACGCCAGACTGGTTGGGGCTTGGAGCAACCTGGGATGGTGGAAGGTGTCCCTGCCCATGGCAAGGGGTTGAAAATAAACCATCTCGAAGGTAGGAGATGGAAATGGATGGTCTTTAAGGTCCCTTCCAACTCAAAACATTCCATAATTCCATAATTCCATAATTCCATAATTCCATTCCAAATGACTACTTAGGATGGCTCTTGCAACTAGCCCACCTCATTGTGTGATTTACAATTTGCCTCACACACCTCTCCAGTCTGTAGCATAAATATGGCCACCAAAAAATTAACTTTAAAAGAATTCACCTCTTAAAATTACTTTTTTTTTATTCCTCTTTTTTTAAAGGGAGTATGGGACAAGAAGAAACTAAGTTTGGATGAAAACAATGTGGTTTTTTATTGACTCTTTTCCTCTTCTTTGCTGAAAATAAAATGGAACAGGGACACCCAGAAGGGAAGATGTTTTATTTCACACGGTGTGGAGAGTGAGGAGGATTTAGCCATAGCTGGTGCCTCAGCCATTGCTATCATGTGTTTAATAAAAGTTACTCTCATATCCCTAAAAGGCAGAGAGAGTTGTCCTTTCATTTTAGCCCAAATATAGCTCAAATTTTTATCCTGACATCAGTCAAAGCTTGACCCAAATTTCATTATAGGGCTCACAGCTCACTCTGGAGTTTCCATTTAGCAAAAGCTGAGTTTTAGGTCAGTGCAAAAAAAAAAAAACAACCCTTCAAATTTCATGTCTCCTCCTTCACTGTAATTCCCCCTGCCTTTGAAATGCTGGAATTCACTCATTGCTTGAGGCAAGAAATGTGAACAAATGGACCACAGCCTAATTGAGTCTAATAAATCCTGTGTTCCTCAATAAAATATCACATTTTTAGTCCCCTGTTGTTTCTCTGAGACCATGCTGTGCTTTTGAGGCCGCTGAGCACGTTGGAAAGCACAAGTCCGAGATGTTCTTTTACACCACAGAAATGTCATGTTTGCTGAAATAAAACCCACAATTTTCACCTGCAAGCCACAATGACTGACCTGCAATTCAATATTGATTGACCTTCAATTCAATAATCGAGAGTAAAATTAATAGGAGGAATTCCAGCAAATCGCACAGGAATGAAAACACAACTTTTTTTTTTTTTTCCCCCCTGTGATTCAGATCTTCCCAGTTTGTTGTGTTTTTCTGTCCGAGGTGAAGAAGATTAAATGATATCCTCTCCAGGGGAGTGTTTTTAATTGCGTGCTGCTTCCACAGCAGCTCTGTAGCAGCGAGTTCCACAACGCCTTGATGGGTTTGTCCTCATCAAACCTGCAGGAGCCCTGGGTTTGGAATCTACACTCACCTTCCTCATTACCAGGAGGATTTATGGAAAGATAGTGACAGCACCACAACTCATTAGGTAATTAGCTAATTAGCCCAGTGGAAAATCACCCTACAATGCTTCTGGAGAGAAAACCAGCTCAGACAATGCCTCTCATCATAACCCAGAGAGTTTTAGTAAGGAACAGGTCTTGACACTGGATTGTGACCATCCAGGTCTTTCCCAAATCACTGCAAGGTCACTGTCATCAGGAGAGGGAATATTCACCATATTTCTGATTTCTTTTTGTCAGCACAGTAGTACGGTACATCTTTGGTGGGTGGTGAGCAGTTTTACCTCTGCCAGGACACTGACAAAGGGGTGGAGCAAAGGGAGCTGGCAGATCTGGGAAGATCCCAGATCTGAGGCGTTGTTACCCTGAGGTTGTTTTCAGTATCTTGAAGGGGACAAGAGGAAAAGGCCTCAAGTTGCAGCAGAGGAGCTTTAGATTGGATATTAGGAAAAAAAAATCTTCACTGAGAAGGCGGTCAAGCATTGGAACAGGCTGCCTAAGGAAGGGTGGAATCACCATCCCTGGAAGTGTTCAAAACCCATGTCGATATGACACTTGGGGACACGGCTTAGTGGTGGACTTGGCAGTGCTGGATCAGTGGCTGGACTCAATGATCCAATTGTCCAAAGGTTTTTCCAAGGTGTAATTATCCATAAATGTTACAAATTGCTCTGTATCTCCTAAAAAAAAAAAAAAAAAAAAAGGCCAAGACTTTTCTTTTAGCACAGCCAAAGAAAATTCAGGGTTGCTGAAGTTATCAAAGTGCTTCTCCCCAAGTACCTTGATCCATCATCACTCTCACTAATGACTGTAGGTCACACTTCATGGCTTTTGTCATCTCTGCTAAAAACTTACCCAGTAGGTTCTTCATCCTCCAGATGCCTTGAATTCTGAGTCCTTCTAAAATGAAGTGAGATTTTGAAACGTTGTCAAAATTGAGTGAAGTGCCAGCTATCCATATGTAATATGGAACAGTAAGAGACAGCCCAGGTGATAAGGACAGAGGTTGTCTCCAGTGCCAGACCAGTTCTGGTTCCCTTCACCTTTTACTGGACAGTCAGCACAGGATTGGTGGCACAGAAGGCTCCTGTATCCTGCTCTAGTGAATATCTGTGGTCATGGAAAGTTTTATTTTATCAGGGATGATGGTACAAGAATTCCGACCTCCTGCAGGGAGTAAATGAGCTTCTTAACCTGACACTTGGTGCAGAGACCACCCAAATTCCTCAGCAGGACCATCTTGGCTTGCCCAAGTTTAGCAGTTTCTGTTCATCTCCAGCCAAATCTCACCCAAATTCCAATTCTGCCAGCAATGTTTTGCAAAAGTTGTTAGCGTGTATTTTCAAATTCTGCCGCACCCATTAATAGCCTTTCCTCTCCCTTGTCACCAAGGGGAACTTCTGTGTTTGCTTTATCCAGTGGTGCCAAGAGAGATAATTTTCACAATCAGATTTTAAAGAAAGTAAGAAAAAAAAAAAAAATCCCTTGCTCACCTGCCCCACCTTACTTTGAATTTCAGGCTGACATTATTAGTATATAACTAATGATGAATTCTTCGGAATCTGAGCTGCCAAAAATAGTGTGTTTATACACTGAGAAGGAAAATGATGGAGTTAATGAACCTGAAGTAAAGTTTTGATCCATCACAGCAATAACAGCAGCATCATTCCTTACGTTTGTCAAACATCTCCATTACTGCAGCATCTCACAGTCATTAGTGCCTGAGCTCAACTGCCTCAGGAAAAATAACCTCCATTTTATCTGTTAATGTTTAAGGGACAAGGAAGTTACAGGACTTGTCAAAATCCACCCAGGGCATTTGTGCTGTTGCTGGGAGCTAAATCCAGAAATCCCAATTCTTATGGTAGTGATTTAAGCATCTGACAGAACTCCGTTCACTTCCAGTAATTAACAGACAAAAAAAACCAAAAAATGCCCAGAAAATATCAAGATGCTGTTGGTATTGTTGTCTCCTAGACCTAACTTGGATATTAAGAAGGCCAGACTGGAAATGCTTGTCCTTGGAAAAGTGTGCATACATTAGTATCCAAGAAATGCTGAGAGACAGGAATAAAGGTGTGCTTTGAATATTTTTCTATAACCTTTTAAAGGCTACAGGAGAGAAAACACCAATGCTATTTTCACGAAATCAGAGAATGGTTGGGGTCAGAAGGAACCTTAAAAATTGCCACTTTCCAGTATCTCAGGCTGCCCCAAGCCCCATCCAACCTGGCCTTGGACACTTCCAGGGATGGGGCAGCCACAGCTTCTCTGGGCAACGTGTGCCAAGGCCTCATGCCCTCACAGAGAAGAATTTCTTCCCAATATCCCACCTATCCCTGCCCTCTGACAGTTTAAAGACATCTCCCCTTGCCCTGTCACTCCATGCCCTTGTCCCAAGTCCCTCTCCAGCTGTCTTGGAGCCCCTGTAGGAACAAAAATTGGAATAAATTTCTGAGTGATGACCGTGGCCTTTCATGCACATCCGGACTGCCTCTTGTTTTTCAGGCTTTCCAACCGAGCAGGTTCTCAGGCAGCACATCAAGGCTAATAATGTTCCTCTTTAGAGGCAGCCTTATTCCCTTTCCAGGTTCTACCTGGCAGGAGTTTCCATCTTCAATCAGATGCTTTTAATTGCTGTGTAAAGGGCAAGCCAGGATTTGATGGACAGAGTGAAGCACTGCACCTGTGAACAACCAGGGAGAACTTCTACCTGGAATGAAACTCTCAAGTATGAGATCTCTCTTCCCTCTCCTCACAGATTTCCATTATGTTCCCTAGAAAAACTGAGGCCAGGAATGTGTTAGCAAATTGCTTTGTGGAACTGGTCTTCCCTCTTTACAGACAGGAAAGGAAATTCTGCCACAGGCTACATCAAACAGCCCCAAAGTCCATCTGATGACCAGGTGACTCCTTGTCTTTATAGGGGTGAAAGTGACTTCTTTCTGTCCAATTTGCAATGGCAAATATCTGGCCATTTTTAGTTTCTCACTCAGAGAACGAGAATTATCACTTTTAGAACAGATCTGCAATAAAGCTTGATTTCATTCAGATGGATCGAAAATAAGAAATGAAATACCATCTTTCCATCAAGGCAGATAAATCATATTGTCCTTCACACTTCCAAACTGGTCAGAAAATTCAAGGCATAAGTTGTGACCATTCCTACCTCCACTAACTCATGAGTGCCTGGAATAGATTAAAAATAATTGCCCAAATTTATGTTTTGGTGGTTTATTTTCTGAAATTTTAGCCATATCCTGGCAGAGTCATCAGTTACCTGTTGGTCAAGATGTTGACTGACAGAGTTGCACTTGTTCTCCAGCCTGGCCACCTCAGTCCTTCTGTGACACTTCCCTGCTGTTCTCTTTCCATCTTCCCATGTCTGTTCCACTGGCCAGGTGCCACCGAATATCTTAGAGCTTCATTTTGCTGTGGAGAAGACTGAGTGTGAGCTGTGCTCTTGGAAACTTTTTAAAAGCAGGTTTTTTAAAAATATCAGTTCAGGAGTGTGGAGCAGATTCATTTTAATTCTGTATTTTCTCCCGCTTGGAAATGTTGGCAGCTGATTAAACTTCACTCATGCAGGCTAAAATGCTTCCTTACTCTCACTGCATTTTAATTCTCCCAAAATATATTTTAATACTGCTCAAATATCACATCAAGGAAGACACTTCTGCCCGCTCTCCACCCTGACAGGGTAAACTTTAAGGAGCAAGACCAAAGTGAAAGAGACCAATTTCTCCTTCAGCATAATTTGGAATACTAAATGAAAATGAGCCACGCTTGCAGTTTGCCTTTCGGCCTTTTGATGGCAGAATGAGGGAGAGCAGAATCTCTGCCACGCGGGTTTTGAATCCAGCTGTTCACAGGAGTGATTTCCTCAGAAGGGCTTTGCCTGAAGCAGGAGTACAAAACCACTTCCTATTTGGATGCTCCAGCACAAGAGAGAGATCTGTACATGGAGATCATTGACTTCACTCACTCCGAGCGATTCCTGCTGCTCTGCAGCAGCAAAAGAGCTCCAACCTGGTCACTCATTTCCCTTCCATAGGGATGATCACTGAAGGAGGATCACTGAAATGCTGGAATGCACATTTCCTGTTTTATGGGGGCCACAAGAAATAAGTTGGCCTCTTGGATCAAGCCCAGAGGAGGCCACTAAGTTGATCCCGGGGCTGACCTTAGAAAACAGGCTCAGGGAGATGGGGCTGTTCAGCCTGGGGAAGAGAAGGCTCCAGGGAGACTTTAGAACCCCTCCCAGTGCCTAAAAGGGACCCACAGGACGGGTGGAGAGGGATTTTTCACAAGGATATGTAGAGATAAGACAAGGGGGAACGGATTTATGGTGAAGTAGGATAAATTTAGATGGGCTAAATTAGGAAGAAATGCTTCCCTATGAGGATGCTGAGTCCCTGGCACAGGGTTCCCAGTGGCTGCTCCATCCCTGGAAGTGTCCAAGGCTGGGCTGGATGGGGCTTGGATCGACCTGGGATAGTGGAGAATGTCCCTGCCCATGGCAGGAGGTGGAATGAGATGATCTTGAAGGTCCCTTCTAACCCAAACCATTCCAGGATTCTGTGATTCTACAAATATTCAAAGCAATGTTGTTTATGCAGCACTGGCTGCTTGGTTTCAGGTTTAATCCAAAGCCAGACTCAACAGTGCCAGGCACTGAGGAGGAATCTAAATGATGGCTTTTGTCTTCAGGACATTCCCAGTCCATTTAGAGGAGGATCCCACTGGAGAGCCAGAAGGAATAAAAGAAAAAGTGGGCATTGTGATGTGTGTGGGTGAGTTCAGTGGTCTGTTTTCAGACTCCTGCCGTGGTAAATATCTATTATGCACTCACTAATTACTGTGTGCCTTCCCAATTCCCCTGCCTCCAACAGAACTGAATGAAATTGGAAAAGACGCAGGAAAAGGTGACAGGGATTATCAGGGGAAGTGGAACAATCTCTTTGCAAAGAATGAGTAAATAAATTAGGCTTCATCATTCCAGAAAATGAGAGCTGGGAAGTGACAGAGGTCTGCAGGGTCCTGAGTGGCCCCAGAAAGCGACTGACTGTTCATTCAGCATCTTCTTTTTAATGCAAAACAGGACAGGCAGAACAAGAGGGACTGGGAGCTCTGGCATGGACATAGCAGGTGGCAGCCTCAAAATGAGCAAAATAATTCACACAGCAGAAAAAAAAATAAAAAAGAAAGGATTTCTCCCAAAGTGTGGAACATATTTGCTGCACATTTATACATCTTCAAAAATTGATGGGACAAATTAATGAAAAAGATGTCAGTCAGCTAAATACAGTGGCACCTCTTCCAACTCCAGAGGTATCTGTAGGGTAGAATAGCACACCTCTGTCTTTTCCTCTCATCTTGTCACTGGATACTTGGGAGAAGAGATGATGCCCACCTTTCCTTCATCCTTTTTCACTGTGTTCCCCCCGCCCTGCATCAAGGAAAAGATGGAGACTCCTTATCCCTCCTTTTTTTGTTGATGTATTTATGGAAACAGTGCTTTTATGTGCCAAGTCACTGCCAGAAAAATGAAATTGGTGATGGTTGGGCACAAAAAACAAAGCCAAGTTACCTCGTCTTGTACCACTGTGAACACAGGTAAGTACAAAATGAGCCCAAATCGGGTTTGTTTCTAAGTTTCTGTCTGGAAACAGCTGGAAAAATGCATGGACTCCATGGTGACTCTCACCACAGCAATGCCTTGCAATTCATGAGGGATCAGACACATCAGAAAAAAAAAAAAAAAAAAGAGGAGAGCATCTTCCCACACAAAAGTCTATGAGTTACTTTATGCCTAAAAAAGTTTAGGCTTTATAAAAATAATAAATGTTTATCTCCCCATATATCAGGAAAGAAATAAAAAAAGAAAAGAAAAAATACTGTGTAAGTAAATGAAAGCCATAAAGAAGCAAAAGGGAGGATAAAAAACAAGTATGCATTTATAAAATAGAGGCGTATCCCATAAAGAGAAGTGAAGCAAAGTATAAAACCATTTCAATAAAAACCTTGAACATCACAAGGCATCACCCTCCTCTAATTAGAAACACATCTTGTGTCTTTTCAACCAGCAATCATGATCTAGGCATTAAACTTTTAGATTTTATTTTGCCTCACAGTGGCAGGTTGTATAATGCTTTGAAAATGAGCATATAAGTAAGGTTTATTATTATTTAAAACCCCAAAAATACGGATTGCAGCATTTTAATTCCCTTTTTTTTTTTTTTTTAATTAAACTGAACCAAGGCCGACAGCCTTTAGGAATTAATATATTTGTAAGGATGCACTCCAAAGACCTGCAAGATCTACTACCACCCTCAAATAATCCTAAATCACAACCCTTCCCTGCTAATGCATTTTGCTTCCCATTATCCCATATTTATTAAAGAGCTGTTTGTGTCATTCGTAACCTCACTGAGTGTATTATAGATGGTTTATTTAACAGTTATAAGTCATTAATGTCAGGTTGCAGCTTCTCTTAAGGAAGATATTTATAGTGTGCAAATGGAGTCCAAGGTCTGAACAGCTGAACAAGTTAAAGATCTTGGGATGCTGCTTAGTGTGCAGTGTTTGTAACCCCTCCATAATCTATTATTTTGGTAATTCTGACCTCAAATCAAAAATAACTCCTGTGATAATTCAGTGATTCCTCCCCATCTTTAACATCCAGCTGAGGTGGACGAGGAGACTGTTACATGACACAGCAGATGTGTGTCATGAGAGGAAGAGAGGGTGGCATCTCATGGCTCTGCTGGTGTCTGGACAATATTTTCAGGGGTCTTTTTCTAGCCCTTAAAAGAACAAAACAGCTCCTGGAAATGCCTTGGTGCTTGGTGCAGTTGAAGGAATCCTGGCTGCTTCTCTCTCTGGATACCAGTAGATTCACACAAATGGATGTCCACCTGTTTTACCTCTGGAAATGGAATCACCACTCTGGGGTGCTGACAGGCGGTGGCTTGTGGTGGCTGTCAGTGGATGATGCCAGGACTCTTCTGAGAGAATATTTTAGCAGAGAAGATCCGTTTGTCAGGCTCCCAACTCCTTACAGGGCTCAGCTGATCCATTAAGGATTCTCTGCTGTAGCTGCTGGCTCCAGGAACTCACTCTGCAAAGCTCACAGCTCCTAAAGTCCCACATCTGAGCCATTGCCAAAGTGGTGATGGCCGTGTAGGAGTGTTCTTATTTCTGCAAAATATCTGTGTGACACCAGCCTTTGCTCTTCTTTAGTGCAGAGAAATCCTTCAAGCATTGCCCCTGTGGGCAATGGTAAAGGACCTCACCTGCAAAGAACAGGAATTTCTTTCCTGCTGCTTCCTGGTTATCCCTTGGTTTGTAGTTTGAAGCATGAGTAGTTACCACCTTCCTAAAGAGTGAAATTTAATGAACCTCTCTGGCTTCCAACCCTGTATTATCACAGAATCAGAGGATGGTTTGGATTGTAAGGGACATTAAAGTCACCTAATTCCAACCTCCCCTGCCTTGGGCAGGGACACCTTCCACCAGCAAGTGAAAAGATGCTGAAGTCTCTTTGACCCTGCTGGAATACAATTTAAATTAACAGGAAAAAAACCCACATTGTGAATTGCAGGAATGCAGTTAAATCCTCATCAGTTCCAAAGACAAAATGTCCTTAATTCCTGTTGGGACTTCTGTTTACCTTACCCTGTTTACCTTTCCAACTGCCCACTGGCAGATTTCTGCTGATTCTTTAAAACCAGGCTTCCTTCCAGGAGAGAAAGCTGTGGCAAGAGCTTTCCTCAGTAATAAGACCTGTAGGGACAGGGATTTTGATTATTTTTTTGTGTTGTTTAAACACAGGTTGCCCATAGTTACAAACCATCAAAATGAGTGACGTGTGTTGGAGGCAGGGGAAAAAAACCAAAAACAAACCCACAAAACCCCCAACAAAACAGTTTCATGTTCTTTGTCCAGGGTTTTTATGTTTTGCTTCTCTTGGGGACCACAAACTTCCCTTCTGCCACTGGGAGGAAAGAGAAAGAAAAGCCAAAAATCAACAATGTTGATTGGTACAGATCAAATGGGCAGAGAGGCAAAGAAAAGCAGATGCTCACAGTGCCCAGAGGGCTGGCCCTGCATTTCCCAGCATCTCCTGTTGCAAGCTGTTTCTCTGCTGGGTTTTTGCTTTTCCTGCTGCCCACCTGAACCCCAGGCTGGGAGTGTCACATGGAGGAACCACCCTCTCGTATCTCCAGTCCCCTGGGGTTCAGTGTCTTAAAAACCCAGTTATTCAAAGTTATGACAAAATAATGGAATTGTTTAGGCTGGAAAAACCCTCCAAGATCATCGAGCCCAGCCATTAACCCAGCAGTGACAGATCCACCACTAAACCATGTCCCCAAGTGCCACATCCACACGTCTTCTCAGTCCCTCCAGGGTTGGTGACACAACAACTTCCCTGGGCAGCCTCTTCCAGTGCCTGGCCACCCTTTGGGAGAACATTTTTTCCTAATATCCAATCCAAAATGCCCCTGACACAACCTGAGGCCATTTCCTCAAATCCTGTGGTGTTTTGACTTCCAGATTCAAGATGTTAGTTCTGTTGAGATCCCATTCCAGCATGTCTCTGCTCTGATAACCAGGTGTCATCCTCCCATTTTCAGTCAAAATTTATTTCTGGCCTAAATAAGTTGTTTGTCTTTCTTTCTTTCTGTCTTTCTTTCTTTCTTTCTTTCTTTCTTTCTTTCTTTCTTTCTTTCTTTCTTTCTTTCTTTCTTTCTTTCTTTCTTTCTTTCTTTCTTTCTTTCTTTCTTTCTTTCTTTCTTTCTTTCTTTCCCTTCCTTCCTTCCTTCCTTCCTTCCTTCCTTCCTTCCTTCCTTCCTTCCTTCCTTCCTTCCTTCCTTCCTTCCTTCCTTCCTTCCTTCCTTCCTTCCTTCCTTCCTTCCTTCCTTCCTTCCTTCTTGTATTGACATTCTAGTGAAGTTGCTCTTCTCCCTCTATATCCAATGCTCCTGGTGCTCCTCTGTGTGATCACCTCATTTTAGTGATCTAAGCCAGGTCTGATCTTTTTTGTTTCTTCTTTCAAGAGCTGAGCTTTTCATTCCCTGTGAGACTTTCAATCACATTTTTTCCTCATCCTCACGTTTCTATTTTGTTCTTTCCCTTGTTCTGGGATAATGAGATGCACACACTGCATTTATTTTACGGATTCCCCAGGAACAGGACTGTGTGCCACAGCTCCAAGAATTATTTCCAGGAAGGAATTACTCCTAATACATCCTCTCCCTCAAAGGGCCCTGGTAATTTGGATCCTGAATGCTTTAAACTCCCAGCCTTCATTGTCACCATTATGGTTTGGCTGCAAAAAATACAATTGATAGGGCTGGAAGATGATTTTCCTGGAAATCACACTTAGAGGAAAGAAACCAGCATTCAGAAACTGACCTTCCTCTAGTTTTTAATGACCCAATCAAAGACAAATTGCTCCTTGTCTGCTGCATGTGGAAACAAAGATTGAAAATGGAGGAAGGTTTGAGAAATCAAAGAAGGGTCACACCCAGAGAGATGTTTTAATTCCTTCTGAAGTAAATGGGAGTGGAGCATCTAAATGGCTTCATGAGTGTAAATGACTGAATGGCTCTGGTCTGCACACTTCGAGAGGTTATTTTAAAAGGCATTTTCTCCCATTTGTGAAAGCTCTTTTATAGTTTATTAAAGCTGAGGACTGCCACAAGAAAGGTCACAAAGTCACAGAATGGGTAAAGTTTGAAGGCAGCACAACAGGATCATCTGGTCCCCCCTCCCTGCTCAATCAGGGCCATCCCAGAGCACACAGCACAGGATTGTGTCCAAACAATTCTGGAATATCTCCAGTGAGGAAGATAAAAAAAAAAAAAAAAGGAATCTAAATGTAGTATATCTGATGAGGGTGAGGGTGAGGGTAGGTGTTCAAAAGTTTTGAAGAGGAAAAGTTAATTAAAAAAGGCATTCATTTGTTGTCAAAAATTAGCAGCAGTGTATGGAGCCTTTGAATCCCACTAAGAAATCATTAATTTGGAGATTCCTTAGAATATGGAGAAAGGGTTATTAAAAGTACTGCATTGCAATGAAGTAGTGCAGGAGATTTGATGACACTGGCTCAGTCTTTTTCCATAGTTAATAAGCCATAATCAAGGCCACAATTTTCAGTGGTGAGTTACTCCCTGCTCTCTCCCCACTTAACATCAGCAGACAGACCATTTCCTCCGTGCTTTATTGTTTTCCATATTTCCACAAAGAAACCCCAGAATTAGGCTCCATCTGCAGCTTGTGAGGCTGCAAAAGGCAAACAATTCCCCCCAGACTGAAAGCAATAATCGGTTGTTCTCCATGCAAATTGGGCAAAGCAAATGCTGGGTAATTGGCTAAAAACGAGAGTCCTCCGATGATCTCTGTTCCAAACTGCCATTTTAGACAAACAAATGTGTTTGCATGTGAGGAATTATGCCAGGGTACAGCTGGAGGAATCTGAATAGCTGGGGTGTTGATTCAGGCTAAGTCTGCACCGTGTAGGGTGGCTGGAGAATGGGGGATCAAAGAGAATTTGCTCCATAATCATAGGGAATTGGGGAATATCCTTTGGGAATCAGAGAACTCCTGTGCCTGTGGATACCTTCAGGAATGGTTACCCTGGGACAGGCTAGCAGAACACGTGGTGACATAACCTGTCTCTGATGCCAGAGCAACACTTAAGGAAGTTACAGAGCTGTATTTCCCTCAATATTCCCTCTTGGAGACTGACTCGGGACTTTCTTGGCTGTCAAGAGATTTTGGGGGAATGGCTTTAAGTTGGAAAAAGGATAAATTTAGGTTGGATATATGTATCAGAAGAAACCCCTGTCACCTGGAGAACCATCAGGGGAAAGACTGGTAGAGGCAGAGCCTAAATGAGTTACATGGAATCATGGAATGGTTTTGGTTGGAAGGGATCTTAAAGATCATCTCTTTCCAACCCCTGCCATGGGAAGGGACACCTCCCACTACCCCAGGTTGCTCCAAGCCCTGTCTGACTTGGCCTTGAACACTTTCAGGGATGAGGTATCCACAGCTTCTCTTGGCAATCTATCCCAGGGCCTCACCATCCTCACAGGGAAGAAATTATTCCTGATAGCTAATCATAATCATAATTGATAATCTAAATAATTTGTAATTATTTAGAACTCGCTCTCCATTGTAATTCAAACCTTCCTAGTTTCTCCTAATGAAGGCAGGCCCCAAAAGAGAGATAACTGGGGGAGAAAACCCCAGTGATGAGCAACTGAGCATCAGATGTGAACAAAGTCCCCTCAGGAGTGCACATCCTGACCATCTCCAGGGACATGGTGCTGTAAACACAGCAGGGCATTTATCATGCCATGGGCAAAGCAGGCTGACCCCAATCTTAATTGGATCTAGGCTGACAAACCCTCTGGCATCTCCTGGGAAACAACAGTGGGACAACTGGGGAACGTGCACAGAATGTGCTGTGGTGTTAGCAGGAGGCAGCTGCAGGGCTGTGATCCATAAATCCATAAACCCTCACAGCAGGAGGAGGAGCCAGCTCAGGTTTAGAACACCTGGTTGTGGGCAGGGACTGGGCAAGTGGCAGTCAGAGGCGTGGAGTGCTGTACAGAGGGTGGGGCAGGTGATGGAACACAAAAGGTGCCTTTTCCAACAGCCTATCATCTGGTTGTTCTCATTCTTCTATGGAACAGCCTAGAAAGGCTGTTCCAGCAGGATGAAAGCTTTTTGTTCAACACAGAATCATGGAATCACAGAACCACAGAGTTCTTAAGGGCAGAAAAGACCTCTAAGTTCATCAAGCCCAGTTGTCAAACCGCTGTACCACATTCACCACTAAACCTTGTCCTCAAGTTGCACCCGTATCCACACTTCCAGGGTTGGTGGCTCCACCACCTCGCTGTTCCTATGCTTGACAACCCTTTCCATGAAGAAATTTTTCCTAATATCCACTCTAAATTTCCCCTGTTGCAAGTTGAGGCCAGTTCCTCTCACATTTTTTACGGAATCACAGAATTAGGGTTGGAAAAGAACTCTGGAGACCATCCAGTCCAGTCCCCCTTCCCAATGCAGGGTCACCTGGAGCAGGTGACACAGGAACACATCTGAGTGGGTTTGGAATGTCTCCAGAGATGGAGAATCCATGCCCTCCCTGGGTAGCTGTTCCAGTTCTCTGCCTTCCTGCATGGAAAGAAGTTCTTCCTCATGTTGAAGTGGAACTTGTTGTTTTAGTTTATGGCCATTGCTACGTGTCCTGTCTCAGGGCTCCACTGATAAGAGCTTGGCACCATCCTCTTGGCATCTTCTTTACCTGCAAGAAGAGAGCATTTAATATATATATAAATATATATAATAATAAATTATATATATATATATATATTTCCTTTTCTGCCAGAAACCAGGGTCCAAATATTAAAACTCTGCATGATCTTAATCCAGCACACAAGGTACTATTGTGTTTACGTGGCACAATCAGGGCTAAAATATCCAAGGAAACTTTGTTGGTGGAGAAGTGCAAAGGCAAGAGATTCCTTTTAGACCTGGGACTGAAAAATAAAAGGTGTTTTGAATCAAGAGTGAAGAATAAAGAGTTCACTTTCTTAATCCCTGTGGTGAAGAATATCTCAGCAAGCAGCTCGTGGAGATGGCCTGGATAGAAGCACGGAAATGACAAGAAATGCAGGCTTATATAGGAGACAATTTGATTTTCTGTCCTGCTAAGAGAGACCATTTTTAATTCTCATTCTTCCCATACCTGTCTGTCATTTTACCCTTTTCAACCCATTCTCCCAGTGCTGGTTCCTGACAGCTCTGACCTTTTGTAGCAACTCAAGCACACGAGGGTGGGCCTGACAACATGAAAAGATAGAATCAGAGTTGGATTTAAGTATAAGGATGGATGTTTTATATACAGCCATGTTTTGGTTTTTTAATAATCATATCTAGTAAAACAAAATAAAAAAGATAACACGGATTATATTTGAACAAGCAGTTAAATAAAACAAAGTGTGTGCATATAGACATGTGAATGTAGACAAAGTTTCAAGAAATAAATAACAAACATTCACAAAAATAAATATTTAGGTAAAATAATGCAGACCCTGACAGTGCAAATCAGAAATGTGTCAGAAAAACACCTCCACTGACCCCTACCCCAGACCAGCTTCAGGGTTTTGAGCCTGCTGAAGTGGTACAAGGATTATAACCGATTTCTGGTCTTAACTTTCAGAAATGGTATTTGCAGTTTTTGTTCCTCTTTTTCCCCCTGTAATTCTGACATCTCTGCTCCCCAATAAAGCTCCAGAGCTCAGGCTATAGCACTTTCACCTCTCCATCCAACCTGCAAAAATAATTTAAAAAAACCTCAACCCATAATTATGTTTCATATAATCATACCTAACAAAAGTAATCGAATAAATGGGCTACTCACATTGACCTGTCTCTTTGTCCCCATTTAGCTGTGAATAATACCTGTGGATCCCTTGGAGTTTTGTCCTTTAAAGACACAAGGACTAATAAAACTTTGTGCCCAGGGAGAATATTCTGCCTCAGTCTTTTGGCTGTTGGAAGTTCTCCAGAGCAAGAGAAGTGTTTCAGTTTTTGGGCTTCCTAAAAAGATGACATCTCTGTGATAACATATCAACCTCAGCACCATGAGGAGGTGAGGGACAGCAGCATTATCCATATGGAAAGAGCTATAATTAGGGCAGACTTAAAGGTTTGGTAGAAATTCCTTGCTAAGCCTGAATATTAAATCTTCACAGAAGCTTCAGAGAAGCAGCAGGAGTTTTACAGAGAAGATGCAAATTAAAACTGCGAGTCTGCTCCAAAATCCAGACCTGTCTATCATCCAAACCTCAATCTTTTAAAGTGTTTCTGTGAGCCCCAGAAATTAGGATCGTGAAATTGGAGCTATTGGAGGTACGGAAAAGGATCCTTTTCAGGAGTCAAAATCTGATTCATGCAGCAGGAACCTTAAGATCAACAAATGTTTTACAGTCTGTTCCATCAGCAGTTATTGCTGATAGAGCTCCATCTACAACCTGGCCCAAATGTGTGTGGTCATGGCTTGCAGCTGACTTAGGCCAAGTTTAAGTTCAGTCTTCATCATGGACAAATAATTTGATATTTCTCATTACTGGTGTCAAGAAGTTCACACAATATAGAAGTTCCCCATTCCCCATTTAAAGCTGTTGCCTACAGCAAGCCAGGAAGCTGAAATGACATTCCTGAAGGTCTCAGACATTTTCTTGACCCAGGAACTCTCTAAAACATATCTTATCACCAAATTTATCTTATAAGAAATAAGGGAAATCGTGAAGATACCTAAGGGAATCATGAAGATGTTGAACAAACTTCTCTGGCTGGAGCCTGAGGCCTTCTGCAAAGCCTGATGGAAACATTTGTGAGGAAATGTGGCCATGGAGAACCACTTGTTTTCCAGGCAAACAGACACCAGGAAAAACATTGGCATGGAGCTGTTTGCTGTGCCTAGTGAAGGTGATAAATCAGACAAGAGACCAAAGAATAACACGGGAATTGTGTCACTTCTCATGCTGAGAAAACGAGTCCAATCCAAGCTCTCGGTGTGTTTAAATCACAACATCCCCAAGCAGAGCCCAGGATTAACTGTTCCTTTGCAAATCTTCAGTAAAGCAACCACATCATCCCTCCACCACTTCATTTTAAAGATCTTTCCTCCTCTACAGCTGAGGGTCAAAAGTTGAGGGAGTTTAAATTGCCAGAACATTGTTCTTTTATTTTAGCTGCAGCACTGAAGCTCCAGACAGAGCTGCTGGAGGCCATGGCTGAGTCACATCTCACAGGGCTGCAGCCTCCTCTCCTTTTTTCCCCCTGTAGAAAAGGGTGGAGAGGGTGTCCTGTTCCAGGCCAGGCTGGATGGAGACCTGAGCAAGATGGTGCTGGAAATAGGAAACAGATGCTCTTTAAGGTCCTTTCCAACTCAACCCAAACTATTGTAGGATCCTATGGAATGAAGGAGGGCTGAGGGGAACTCCTGTCCTGGATATTGCAGTTATAAATCAAACCTGTCCTTGAAACTGCACCTAAAATTTCGATTATAAACATCAAAGCCAATGCTACAGGCCCCAAACCTGGAGCTCTTCAAATGAGGAGTTGCTGAGCTCATTAAACTCATTGCTGAAGCCCAGATTTGTGCATAACTGACAAGATCCAGGAGCAGAGGATTCAGGACCACAAATTACAGAATCATGGAATGGTTTGGGTTGGAAGGGACCTTAATGATCATCTCATGCCATCCCCCTGCCATGGGCATGGACACCTTCCACCATCCCAGGTTGCTCCAAGCCCTGTCCAGCCTTGGCCTTGAACATTTCCAGGGATGGAGCAGCCACAGCTTCTCTGGGCAACCTGTGCCAGGGCCTCACCACCCTCACAGGGAAGGATTTCTTCCTAATATCCAATCTAAATCAGGTCTTCAGCTTAAAACCATTCCTCCTTGTCCTGTCATTCCATGTCCTTGTCCAAAATCCCTCTCCTGCTCTCCTGGAGCCCCTTTAGGTACTGGAAGGGCCTCTGAGGTCTTCATGGAGCTTCTTTGGAGAGAAAAATTAACTATGTAAGTTGTTTCCTCAGATTTTGAAGATTTTTGGAGGCAGACAGAAATATCGGTGGATGCACAGCATCCTCTGCTAGGATGGACAGGGAGAAAATCAATTTCTTTATGCACCAGAGCTCACTGAATCAGGCTGTGAACTGAGTGTGTGTGAGGTGTGAACTGTGAGACCTGGAGCAGCTACATCCCAAGAATCCCAATGTTGTTTTCATGCTGCAGAGCTGGAAGGATAATGGGAATTATCCTTGCCTTTGTAATGGGATTTAATATATTAAGAAATCTCTCCTGTCTTACGTTCTATGTAAAGGCTAAAAGGACACCAAAGACCTATGTGAGAATTGTGGTGATAGGTGCAGCTTGTAGGGATAAACTTAATTTAGAGGCCAATTGAATCCAAAATTTCCTCTGCTTTTTAAGCTGCTCCTTCCCATGCTCCTGGTCCTGCAGGTAAAAAGGCCACTGAAAGCTCTCTCTTCTCACCATGTTTCAGCAGCTAGCAAAATAATGGAGGGGACATGGGAACAGCCACCCATAAATAGCAGAAATTAGAGCCAGGAATGGTGGCAGCAATGCCACTGACTCCAATTCATCGTTCCCAGAGGATTATTCCAACAGCTTCTGGTATGACCCAGCTTCTCTTTGTGCAAATGACTCAGCCCAAGAGGACGTTTTAAATGACATTTATTATTTACATTTTTATAATGCCTTTGGAGATTACTTCCCTTTCCCCCGTGCCCCCTGATCTTTCTTTTCATTTCTGCTCCAGCTTTCTCACTGTGCTGCATCATCACGACTGCGAGAGGCAGAGCTGAGGAGTAAACAGGGTTTTGAGCACTGCAGGAGGAAAATAAATGCAATGCAACAGCTCATCTGTTGAAATTTTAGCCGTAACTGGGCGCACCAAAGTCTGCTCATTGTTTATCAGGGAAGCAGTTTGTATTTCCATATAGAATTTCCTCCCAAAGGGCTTTGTAGTAAAGATGATTTAGCAGGCAGAGCTCTTCCCTTGTTCAGTCACGATGAAATCAGATTTTGCTGTGTTTTCATGGGAACGTAAGACCAAATGTGAAGCCACAGTTTGCCTTTTTTTTTCTTTTTGTCCTGCAGCTCACAATTCCTGTTGCTTTCCCACAGTTTTTGTGCTCATTTTAGCCCCATGGTGGCTGCTGTCAGGGGTAAGAGCACACAGATGAGGAAGAGCAAAATTATTTAAGAGTAACTCTCAATTACGACAGAATGCAAAATGTTTTTTTTTTCCATGCTGTGAAGCACATTAATAGCCTGCCTCCAAATCTTCCTGTCCTTTCCAGGGATTTCTATGCATTTCATTGCTCTTGAATGAGAGAGAACAAACTCCTTCTCTTTGCTTGGAAAGTGGAGAAACCACTTCAAGCAAACTTGAAGTCTTTGCTTGGCCCAAGGAAGGGATTTTGGCCAAGGCAAACATTCCCCAGGGTCATTCTGGGAGACAAAAAGGAGCTTTCTTCTTTTCTTGTCTCATTTACAGTCACATAGTGCTGCCCTTCGCTCCTACAGAGCTCACCTGGCCATCCAAGGAGATGTCCAGGCTCTGACATCCTCCTCATGAATCTTCCTTTTCACTCCTGAGGAGCAGCTGAGATAACTCATATGACCAAAGGTGATCTCACTGCCAGTGATGGATGAGGTAACTCCACATATCCCACATTTTATATAGGAAGTTCCCATGAAATTACTTGTCTGAGTATGTTCCTCATCCATAAAGAGTGGGAAATGTTATTTATAGAATGTATAAAATATTCAATCTTCTTCTCTGTATTGATGTCTGAGCTGATCAATTGATCCAGAATCAGAATCATGGGATGGTTTGGGTTGGAAGAGACCTTAGAGATCATCCAATTCCATCCACTGACACAGGCAGGGACACCTTCCACTATCCCAGGTTGCTCCAGGCCCTGTCCAACCTGGTCCTGAATGCATCCGAGGGGCATCCACATTCACTCCCATTTTCAGGAATGCTGTGTGTGTCTGGGTGTGATATGTAAAGACTACACAGTTTTAAAGATAATTTAATGCAAATCTGCAGCACCTTTTAGCCAAAGTGCTGATTAACTCTCCTACTTTGTTCTTTTTGCCCTTCCCTTAAGGAAGATATTCAGGGACAGGTTGTCACGTTAGGACAATAAGAGAGAAATTTTCTCCTTTCCGTCTGCAAAAGAAAGAGGAAAAGAAGGAGGTGCAGAATTTATGACAGAGAGATTTGGCATTTCATCCCAAACCATTCCAGAGCTGAGGACAGATTGCAGTGGGGAGAGCCTGACCCTTGACATCAGCAGGGATTATGCTGCTAGTTTTCCCCTGAGTTTGCACAGACAATTTTGGATTGTGATCAGAAAACTTTCTCCTTCCCACTCAAATTGACAGGACAAGGGGAAACGGCTCAAGCTGCACTGGGGGAGGATCACATTCAGTATCAGGAAAAATTTCTTCACTGGAAGAGTGGTTAAACACCAGGCTGCCCAGGGAAGGGATGGAGTCCATCCCTGGAAGTGTTCAAAAACGAGTGGACGTGGAACTTGGTGATATGGTTTAGTGGGCATGAGAATATTGGGTTAAAGGATGGACTTGATGATCTTGGAGGTCTTTTCCAGTCTTAATGATTTGTTGGTTTTAAATGAGTGCCCTGTTTTCACAATTCCAAACTGTTGCAATTGACATAAAGAACTCACACCCACGTCTTGCAATGTCTGAGGCAGAAAAGAGAAAGGTTTATTTACAGAATCAACATTTATCGAACTCCAGCAGTGATCATGGATTGGAGGAAGAAAATCTTCTTCTCCAACCACACTGGACCATGCAACAGTCCGTCTACAGTCTCCTCTTTATGAAAAGAATGTAAACATCGCTAGATTTTACAATAACAAGTGGCCTGTTTATACGAAAGTGTATCTGACTCCAAAACACAAAAGGCTAAAAATAAGACTTTTACAAACTCCTTAAAGGGGACAGAGGAGAACGGCAAAAACCCAGACAACACCAAACCTGTGCTCACCTGTTGATCTCTGCTCCCTGCTCAGCTCAGGGCAAGGCTGGACAGAGGTACAGGAGGTGCTCTCGGATATTTGGGGTTGTAGGGGGTGAACTGTCAGTGACCTTTGCTCACAGAGCGGGGCAGGAACCTGGAGATGAAAATTCTGTGCTCTGAGAAAGGGACTGACAATGCACTTTTCCCCTTTGCCAACAAATGAATGGACATTGCAGCGTGCAAGATACTCCAAATTCAGGCTTCTGCTGTTCTGGGCATGTTCAACATCTTCCCTAAGGAACAGCTAACTCCTGGAGGGAAACAAATCCTGTCTGGAGAGACCTGAAGGGTGAGAGGTGTCTCTTTGGTATTGAGATGGGTTTTACTGCAAGTGAGAAGGGGACTGTCTCAGCAGGGACACAGCTGGGAGGCAGGCAGCATGAGAATGTGGCTGCTACCCCACAGCAAGAAAAATTGTCTGTGGCTTCTCTGATGCTTTCTTGAAAAGAATGATTTTGTTGCTGTTTGGAAGGAAACCAAAACACTGTCAGATCCAAAGGAAATGTTTCAAGTCACTCAGTGCTTTGAACTGGGGAAATGGTTCAATGGAGCTTTTTTCCTTTTTGTAAAATAAAGAAAATTTAGAAACGAGAGTCTGCTTCAAATGCTGAATATCTATGTTTCATACAGGGAGAAATGAGAAAATTATTATCCTGCCTTTTCAGTTCCCTCCACTATGCCCCTGCACTGAAACCTCAAACACCCTTCAGGCTCTTTGTTCATTTATAAACCCCAGGAAATTGCCACCAGTTTAAGAAAGAAACCTGTCAAGAAAAATACAAGGATATTTGAAAACTCAGAATTAGAAGCTCAGAATCTGTTCTCATCTGCCCATGGACTGTTCTCATTCACCAATATCAGTGGGGCATCACCAACCCAACGCAGGAGATTTAGTAAAAATCATTTGGAAGCTGCCCAGGCTGGCATGGAGTGGAAACACAAATTCTCTGGGAATTAGTGCTGACTACTGCAAAGTACCACTGTTGTCATGATCCTGCAGCCTCATGTGAAGGCACTGATAGAAAGGCAATAACAGCACTTGGAAAATGATAAGTGGCACATTAAACTCTGCTCCAGTTGCTCAGCTCCCAGCGATAACAAGCGTTCAGCAACAAATATTAGTTATAAAGATGCAGCAGGACGCGTGCCAGGAAATTACGGGCAGAAAAAAAAAATCAATCACCTCAAAGGATGAGGATGCAGCACTAATCCGAGCTCGAAAAGTCAGAGCTTCTGGGTTTGTGCCTAAAATGCCCTGGCAGAAGATAAAGGTCTTATCGCTTTGCTAAAATGAAAAGTGCAACTTTTTAAGAACAGATTTCTGAACCTGTGGAAGAAATGCCAGCAGTTCACTTTTGAATGAAGGATTTCAGTATTCCCTCTTCTGAAAACTTAAGGAAGATGGAGATATTGTGTGGTGAAGGAGATGGAATAATTCCCTGATTTGTGAATTCAGAGTCTCACCCTGTTGGTGATGTTTGCAGAGATTATACTTAATGGAAGATGAATAAAAGAAAATTTTCCAGCTCTCCTGGACTCTGCTGAATGGCTCAATAACCTCCATGTGAATTTATAATTTGCTGTTGCTTTTCAAAATGCCAAACACAAAGTGAGCTGGAGGAAGACTCGGAGGGGTAGTTAGTGAGGGGAATGGGTTATTGGGGAAGATGATTGAAGAATCCCATTGTGCTGGAGTTTTCCTGACATTTCCTTTGCAGGGAAGGCAGGCTGAGATCAGCATTTCCCCTCTTCTTGAAGTGTCTTATCTTCGCAGCCATGTGTTCCTGGGCTGTGTTAATGAGTGTGATATATAATACATTTCACACCGAGCCTGATTTACAAAGGACAGGGTGAAAAACCTGCCATTCCGATGGGATGGGAATCTTAATAGAGCAGAAATTTCTGCAAATGCTACAGAGTTGTAAATAATGGAGGAAGGATGAGAATAGAAGAGTCAAGTCAATACCTGAGATGCATCTTAATTGCTTGGCTCAGTACAAAAAAAAGTAGCAACACGTGTTGGTTATGGTGAACTCATCTGGGCAGATTTTCATGGGTTTAGCTCAGTTTGTGTGGCCTGCAGTTGTTACCAGTCACAAAATCACTGAATAATGGAACGGTTTGGGTAATAATCTTGTAATAATCTCGTTCCACCCCCCTGCCAGGAGCAGAGACACCTTTCTCTAGACCAGGTTGCCCCAAGCCTCTCCCAAACTGGCCTTGGACACGTCCAGGGATACATTTGTAAGGTCTTGCACCTGGGAAAACATAAACCAGGAGTGCAGGATGGGCTGGGATCTACCAGGCTGGGCATCAACTCTTTGAAAAGGAACCTGAAGATCCTGGGGCACATTGAGCTCGATGTGAATGAGCAGAGTCCTGCAAAAAAAAAAAAAAAAAAAAAAAAAAGCCGACAGGATACTGGGCGGCATCAACAAAGTCATCACTAGCAGAGATAAATGTCATTATCCCACTCAACTCAGAGTCTGCAAGGCCACACCTGGAAAATTGTGTCCAGTTTTGGTCCCTGCCATACAAAAAGTTTTGGAGAGACTGGAGGGAGTCCACAAAAAATGATCAAAGGTCTGGGAAATCTGACATGAGAAAAGACTGAGATAAACACACTGTGCTTGTTCATAGTTGAGAAAAAAAGGCTCAGGGGAGACCTTATCACCCCATTCCAGGATTTAAAGGGTGGCTGAAAGGAAGATGGAGATTCCCTTCTTCTTGAGTAGTCACATGGAAAAGAGGAGGGATATTGGGTACAAGTTACTCCAAGGGAGATTCTGATGGGACACAAGAGCAAAGTTGTTCACCATGAGAAAAAAATGAGGCATGGAATGGTGTCTCCATGAACAAATGGTCTCCCCAGGGAGGTGATGTATTCCCCAGAACTGGACAGTTTTAGGATTCAGCTGGACAAGGCTCTGGACCATTCTGCCTAGGCTGTGCTTTGGCCAAAAAAGGTTGTACCAGATCCTTGAGACTCCTTCCAACCTGGCATTCTGTGATTCCATGATTGAAAAGTAGGCTTCTCTGAGGAGAACAAAGGAAAAACTGTTGGAATGAGTTCAGAGGTGTCCATGAAGATGCTCCAAGAGCTGGAGAACCTCTGATCTGGAGCCAGGCTGGGAGAGCTGAGAATGTCCAGCCTGGAGAAGAGAAGACCACAGGGAGACCTTAGAGCCCTTCCAGAGCCTAAAGGGGCTCAAAGTATGCTGGAGAGGGAACTCAGACTTGATCACAAGGACGTGTACTGACAGGACAAGGGGAAATGACTTTAAAATGTCAGCAGGATTGGTTGGATATTGGGAAGAAATTTTCCACTGTGAGGTTGGAGGAGCTCTGGCACAGGTTGTCCAGAGAAGCTGTGGCTGCCCCATCCCTTCAAGTGTCCAAGGCCAAGTAGGAAAGGGCTTGGAGCAACCTGGGATGGTGGAAGGTGTCCCTGCCCACGGCAACTGGGTGATCTTTAAGGTTCCTTCCAACCCAAACCATTCTGTGATTCTCTGGTTCAGTAAAATAGAGATGAAAACAAGTGGTGGCCATAAAAATCTGAAATGCTCTTTCTTGCCATGATTCATGAACCACTCCTATGACAAAGCACTGCCCAGACACTGAGTCAAAACAAGACTTTATTTTTCTGGGAGTTATCCTTGGAAGCCCACAGGCCAAGCTTTCCATGGGCATGTGCCTCAGGTGTCAGACTCCTTTCTGCTGCACTCAGGGCACTTCTTTCAAGATTGTTGCAATACAAGATTCCTAAATATAGATCCTAAATGGATATGCCTTTATTCTGAAGTTTGCTAAATATCCACTGTCTCTCACTGGTCGGTTTTCTAAGGAGCAGAAACTTGGAGTTACACACAGCGAGTGTCTGAACTCAAAAAACCAAAAAGAAGTGGGTGGGCTTAAGCTTGATGGATACAAAATTGAAAGTCAAGTTGCTTCAGTCTGGGGATTTACTTTCATGTACTCTTCACTTGTAATTGAATATTTTGCTTCACTTTCAGGTTGTTACAGTATTTCAGAAAAGCATTTTCCAGCTAGAGGCTAGAAACAAAAAAACCCTGTATTTCTTTTAGAGAGGAGAAGTCAAAGTGTTTTTCTTCCACAGGATTTATTAGATATTTTCAAAATGTTTCAATGGCAAATTAATCCAACAGAAGGCATAACTTCATGTATTTACTGATTGAAGGGAATAAGCAATTGAACTCAATTGGAACCATTTAAAGGATAATTTTGATCCCTTTGGAAGTCCTTCCCTTCCCTTCCCTTCCCTTCCCTTCCCTTCCCTTCCCTTCCCTTCCCTTCCCTTCCCTTCCCTTCCCTTCCCTTCCCTTCCCTTCCCTTCCCTTCCCTTCCCTTCCCTTCCCTTCCCTTCCCTTCCCTTCCCTTCCCTTCCCTTCCCTTCCCTTCCCTTCCCTTCCCTTCCCTTCCCTTCCCTTCCCTTCCCTTCCCTTCCCTTCCCTTCCCTTCCCTTCCCTTCCCTTCCCTTCCCTTCCCTTCCCTTCCCTTCCCTTCCCTTCCCTTCCCTTCCCTTCCCTTCCCTTCCCTTCCCTTCCCTTCCCTTCCCTTCCCTTCCCTTCCCTTCCCTTCCCTTCCCTTCCCTTCCCTTCCCTTCCCTTCCCTTCCCTTCCCTTCCCTTCCCTTCTTTTCTTCTTCTTCTTCTTCTTCTTCTTCTTCTTCTTCTTCTTCTTCTTCTTCTTCTTCTTCTTCTTCCCCCTGTATAAAAATTGAAATAAATAGAAAAAAGAACCAAAAGAAAACCAAACAAACCCACCAAACAACCCCAAACTAAACAACCCTATAACTCCTTTCAGATATATCCTGGAAGAGTTTGTTGCTATGTTGAAAGTTAAGACTTTGCCTGGTCATCTTTTACTGGCCAGAAAAAGCCTCAGTAAAAATAACCCAGACTCTCCAGACCACACTCAAAACATTTTTAGACTCGCTAATGTTGGTCATTTGCAAATCTTACGGATCCCTTACACAGGACTAAATTAAGTTTTAGCTTAACAAAGCAAAAGATTGATAAAAAAAGAAAATAACTCCTTTGAGCTTCTCCTTAGGTATATGAACCTCCTTCCTACACTTGCCAGGAAACACCATCTCCTGCATGAAAAATGTTTTTGATTAAAACAAAACCCAAACAAACAGATGATAAAATCATTTTTTTGCAACATGAAAGCCATCAGAGCTTGTTGTATTTTATGCTCTCCCCCCTCACTCTATTCAACATATTTTAAACAACTTTTTTCTTTAAATTACACACACATTAAACTTTTTTTAGTGTTTAGGGGACTTTCTTTTAATGCTCCTTTATTGCGGAGCTCTTTGCTGGTAAGCATGTGTTAAAATAATCTTCTCCCTTGTGTAATCCAGCAATAAAATGCTGGAGAATGAGCTGGTAAATCTTAATGCATCCAGAAAAAATAAAGGGCCCTGGTAGGACAAAGGAATTTTAAAAAACAAAAACAAAAACAAAAACAAAACAAAACGGACAAAGACAAGAGAATGAAAGGGAGAAAAAGACAAAAAAGATTTTGTCAGATTGATTTTTTATTAAGAACCCCTACACTAGGACTCAGAAAATGAGGATATTTTTCCCTGAATCTTGATGTGCTACTGCAATTTCTTTGGAGGTTGATGGGCATCTGGGAAAAGGGGATCAGGAAGGGAGTGCTAAGTTCCAGGGAAGCCACAGGAGCGTTTTGCTAAGGTGACAATTGACGGGGAACAGGAGGAACTGATGTTTAACCACCATCTGTATTGGCAATTGAAGCATTCCTCCGTGTCTCCTCATCCAGAAGATTCACTCCCATGCCACATGGGACTCAACAAGATTTCGAAGTGCAGCTTAGGAAGAAATCTTATCCTGGTGTAGCCCTGGTTTGTGCCTGAGATGTTTTGGTTTTCTGAAACTCTTTCCCATAGACTTTTCTGTCAACAAGAGACATGTTTTTCTGACTGTAAGCTTTGTTTACATTCCTTTCCCTAGGAGGGACTTATTCTTGATGTCCCTCTGACTAAACCAATGTGATTAAAGAAGTTTGTCTTTCTTTCACCAATTGAGTTGTTCTCTGTAGAATAGTATAAAAAAGAAGAAATAACCAGAAATAAACGAAGTCATTGTCAGCCTTCTGAAGTCAGAGTCTGTGTCGTTGTAGTCTTTAACAGCGTCATCCTGGTGCACTGCAGTGGGACCTGCAGGATGAATAAACTACTTGTTCCTTTTGCCTGATCTGACATTAACATGCAGTGCTGAAAGGACACATCTTCATACCTTGAAACAGGGACCAAGAGCTGACAGAATAAATTTCTGCTGATTTAAAGCTCCATTTATCCCAGAACACGGTATAAAATGCTCTTTTGTGTAGATAGAGCACAATGTTTGCAACCTGAAAGATGAAATTCCCAGTTGTATTTCCACAACTATGATGGGGAAGATATGGAGCAACACATCTGCTACAGAAACATTGAATCTTGGGGTTATTTATGTTGGAAAAGAGCTCCAGGATCATCAAGCCCAACCTTTGGTTGAATATCTCCGTACCCACTAGCCCACATCACGAAGACTTGTTTTTCCAACACTTCCAGGGATGGTGACTCCACCACTTCCCTGGAACTCTACCCAGACCAGCCTGGAACTACACATCCAAAAATCCAGAGCTTGGATCTACCAAAGACGAAACCAAACCAAGCACAGGCCACACTTTTCACTGCAGAAATACCAGAACCTCATCAGTGGGTTGCTCCCTGGCATCAGTTTTAAGTGGGAAAATGCAGTCCTGGCTGATCCCTCTGGAAGTGTCAGAGCCAGCTGAAATGCCCTTGTTTCATTGGAAAGCATCCCTGGAAAATATGTGTTTCATGGAGTTACGGAATGTTTTGAGTTGGAAGGAACTTCAAGATTGTTTAGGGGCCCTGGGCAATCTGGTCTAGTGGGAGGTGTCCCTTGGGAGGAGTTTGGAATGTGATGATCTTTAAGGTCCCTCCCAACCCAAACCATTCAGTGATTCTTCAATGATTTGCAGTCTTCTGAACCAACCTGATCAATACCCAGTTAATGAAAAGCACAAAGAGAGCTGATCACAGGGAAATTTAGAAAGCAGGATTGGACTTTAATTTAATCCAAATTTATGGAATTTCAGTTTGTCTCCCTACAACCTGGTCACTCCTTGTTGAGTGCATAAAGAGAAAAGGCAGCATGTGATAAATGATTTAAATGATTCATTTTGGGTGTCTGTGTCAAGATGTTCCAAATTGCTGAGGTTTTCTAGCTCTCCATGGATTACCACAGGAGTTTGGAGTCACCAGCTGAGGTGTCTGTGTCCAATCCAATAAAGTGTTCTGCTTAAAATCTCGAGTCTGAGATCACAGAACCACCACAAATGTGAAAGTTTTCCAGAAGTCCTGCTCAAAAAACCTCTGTGCCAGCCCAGAATCCTGTCTGTCCCATCACCCGGGCTCTGATTTAAATCAAGCAAGAGGTTTTCCATTGCTCTGGAAAACGCTGTTTGTGTTTGTATTTACAACTCACTTGCCTTGGAATGCTCAGAGGAAACATTTACGTCTTCTTTTCACGCCGATGTTTCCAGCTTGGCTGCTGGGGCTGCAGTTGTTCATTGCAGCGAGTGGTTATACCACAGACTTCAAACATGAAGAATTAATGAAAGGAGAAACTGATTAATTTGTCTGATCTACACGTGAAAGCACAGAGAGAAACCCCGCCTGCTAAGGCAGAAACTCCTGTTTAAAGCTGTTGGGAAGGTGATGCCTTCATCAAGGGCTGCTGTAATTGAGCATTGTGGGGGCAGTTTCATGGCTTGGTTCCCTGCACCACCTTCCCTTTCCACCCTCTTCAATTCACCCATTCTCATCCACAGCCCCATCCCTGGAAGAGTCCAAGGCCAGGTTGGGCAGGGCTTGGAGCAACCTGGTCCAGTGGAAGGTGTTGGAATAAGAAGCTTTTAAGGTCCCTTCCAACACAAACCATTCTATGACTTTTAAAGTTGGTTTCCTCTGGGTTTTGCATGGACCAAATTAAACCCATAATGTGTGCAGATAAATGTACCACTACCCCAGGGCTGAGATATCACCCTGCTCTTTATTAAAACCATTTTTCTTTTTAAATCACCTCCCTCCGAAGGGAACTGGGAGAGAAGGAAGACGCTCTAGTGGCCCATAAGCTGGCCTGGAGACACCTTCCCTGCTCTGCTGCCCACAGTGACTAAATATGAACGTGTGAAAGTTCATCTTTGATCAGTGTGCAGAGAAATAAAACTCCTGGAGCCAGGCACACCCTCCAGAGCAGGGGATGGAGACCAACAGCCAAACTCCTCTTGGAAAACCCAGGCCTGCCTGGGCGCTTAAGTGCATTAACCTCTGTATCTGGAATTTTTTAAAGGACAACTTAAATTACATCCTTTTGATCAAACCAGAACAGACATTTGAGCAAACCCTGGAATATTTTATTGTCTGTATCCTTTAGTGAATTAGAAAACCAGATTTTTTTAGTAGATTTTGAGGTCACTGCAGTCAACAGCTTCTTCGTGCATTCTCTGTTAATCTGGTTCCTAAAAAAAGGGATTGATCCTTTTGTTTATAAAATCCAAGCAGGCACCACTTGTGTGGATCCAGGACTAGAAGAAGGGAGTTGGACCCATTTGATAGGGCAAGGGAAAAGCATCTTTGCCAATAGTCTTGCCAATGTGGAAAAGATGGCTTTAAATCAGGTATTGCAGGAGATTGTCGTATCAGATGGTTAATCCAGAGAACTGGACATTAGGGTGGGAAGTACTTAGGGGAAGGCTGAGATAAAGGCCCCAGGAAAGATGAAAATCGGTGAGAAAATGATCCTCTTCCCATATTTGTGTTCAATTGTCTGGAAAACAGAGAGAGGGGGAAATCCGCTGCACAGAATCCCTGGAAAATATGGAAATAAAGTGGGACAGAGGAATGCAAGGGACGAAAAGGCAGATAGGTTAGAACAGTCTTCCACTTGTTCAGGAATCTGTTTTTCTACTCAAAAAATTGCTGCCAGGGAGGATTTTTCTCATCCTCTTTTGCAGGGTCAAGGAAAGCGCCATTAGAATAGCTGGTTTCGGTGGGGAGTGAGCATGGAATGTGTGTCCTTAGAGTAATTTCCAAGCACAGACAGAGGAATGTGACTGGAACAGCACAGGAAAACCAACAGCTCCTGCTCTTACTGGAGGTTTTCTTGTTTTCTCATGAGAAAGAGAAAAGAAAGAGGGAGTGAGAGGTGCAGTGGGAAAATGAATAAAAGACGTGGTGGAAAAGAACAGAGGTCAAGGAAAAAAGGATAAAAGGGGATGGAACACAAAGAAAAAACATCCAGGAAAAAGAAGAAGGAAGATGTGGACTGGTTTTGCTAAATGAGAAATAACCAGGACCTGCAGTGCTGGCTGGATGTGCAAGAACCCATCCTAGAGCAAGGGAGAGAAGGGGTGATGGGAAAAGAGAGAAGGAGAGAGGAATTAAAGCAGCAGCAAGCGAAAAAAAAAAATAATCAAAGATAAATAAAGCCGACACAAGAAACGACTTTCATTTTCTCTTGCTGACACTCCAAAGTGAGCCGTAGGATCGGGGACTTTAATTTGCCTCCTCCCCACAGTCTCAGCCCCGCTGCTTCATCCAAGCCGGGGAGGCTGCGCTGCTCGCAAACCTCCAGTACCAATTTATATGCTAATGGATTTCGTTTGTAAATCAAGGCAGGCTTCGGCAGTGCCTCCCCCCAACCCCAAATTCACTGGTGCGAAATGCTGTCCATCTCCACACACAGGGCTGGGAATTGCCCGACTCGGGGAAACAGAAGACATCAAATCCTAAATAATTGGATCATTGATGGAGTTCATCCCCATGGATTAAGTTGCTGTTTCGTCTCAGCCCCTCACCTGCACAGTAGGAGCCTTTCTAAAAAGTTGTACAATTAATCAAGCCTGGCAGAGGAAAAGAAAGTTCCCTCCTTCTTTTCTTCTCTGGTGTTCTGTGATTTCCTTCTTCAGAGCTCTTCTTGGAAAGACACGGAAATGGCACCACTTACATCCTATTTCCACTTTTGAAAGAGTCTGTGAGTACCTGAACAGGGCAAGTCTGCTACGAGCCCATATCCAGGATGGGAACCAAATGGAATTATGAAGGTCCTGGGTTATTTCCTGTCTCCTGCTGGAAGACTCCTGAGGGACCCAAAGAAAAAAATCCTGATCTCCCAAAGGAAAGATGTCTCTGAAAGCTTTCAAAGATCAAGAAGTCTGTTTTCTCAGCAGAATTAGAATTGTGCTTCATTGATTGGCAGGTTAAAACAAGACATTTTGATCCCTTCTGCTGTTCCCAGTGACAGATTTTGAAGGGAGGGAGGCAAACAGCAGAAGAAAACAAGAATTCTTAACCTGAAGGATGCTTATGGTGTAAAAGTCCTCGATTATAAAGACAGAAATTTAGGGTGGAAGTTCAAATGTGGTTTCCAAGTGGCAGAGTGGTAATTCCAACCTGGGGGTTGAAATTGGAACCTCTCACTAAACGGTGCTGCTCCAGGACTATGAATTCAGATGGGCAGAAAGGAAGATGAATTTGGGTTTTCTCCTCTGGATTCTCTGCAGAGGACACACAGGCTCAGTTGTTTGAACAGAAAATCCCTCCCACATCTGGCAATCACTGGCTTTCCACAGGCCAGTGAAAACAGCTTAGTTTGGTATGCGCAGGTTGCTATTTGGAGTAATTAACACCAGTCCTTAACACTCCAGGGTTCCCAGACAAGTTTCCTGCAATCAATAACAAAAAAGGGGAAGTTACAGAGCAGTCACACACTTCTACCTTTAAAGGCAGCCCCATCTTTGGGAAAGATTTTCTTTCCATATAATTTTGCCCAGGATTCTTTCTTGCTGCCAGCTTTTGCTGTTTATGGCACCCAAAGGATTCCCCAGTACGAGCTACAGACAGGAGAAACCCACTGCTGAGCCTAGGCTGGACCCACTGTTTCTAATCATTCCTTTTGGGTGAATTTTCCTCTTTTGAACACAGAAACTTTGAGAAATCCTGCATTAACGGCAATGGATGTCAACAGCAAAGAACATTCCCATCTCCCAGGCTGCAGGTCAGGGTTGCCATGGTCCAGCCCTGACCCTGATCCCAGAGTGTCCTGTCCCTTTATGGGAAGTCATTCCTAATGATTTTCAATGCTGATTTGCATTATTATTTCTATCTTGAGCCTGTGTTAATGCAGTGTGCTGCAAATCAGGCTGGCTGGGAGCAGGGTGGGAGATCTGGGGCCACCTGCAAGACTGGGGCCACCAGCCTCAGGAGCTCAAGGATCCTGATCCCAAACTTGGGGCAACTGCTGGATACACCAAGTCCAGCTGCTGAAGAGGCACATTTTGGGTGTGAATATTCCTGTTGTTTCAATTCTGGTTGGCTGTGAAGAAGAGGATGGAGCCATCCATGCTGTCCATGGTTATGT